>CAWUFW010001765.1:0-600000 GCA_963921515.1 Calotriton arnoldi | reverse complement strand
GATGTATGAATATTCTAAAAGAAGCAAGAAAGCCTACCACCAGAGCTTGCTACGCAGCAAAGTGGAAAAGATTTGTTGTCTACTGCAATAACAAAATAAACCCGCTAGATGCTTCTGTACAAAACATTATTTGCTACCTGTTACACTTACAGCAAACTAGACTAGCTTATACATCTATTCATTTGCTCCTCACAGCAGCTGCTGTGTATTTGCAGAACAGGCAACATTTATCACTATTCAGAATTCCAGTGACCAAAGCCTTCATGGAAGGTTTGAAAAGGGTAATTACCACCAAGGATTCCTCTTGCCCCAGTATGGAATCTCAACACTGTTCTTACAAGGCTCATGGGTCCACCTTTTGAACCATTGCACAAATGCCCGTTGCAGTTTCTCATGGAAAGTTGCTTTCCTCATCGCAATCACCTCATTACGGAGAGTTGGTGAGCTACCGGCATTAACATTGGAAGAATCCTTCTTTCAGCTACACAAAGACAGGGTAGTTCTCCGCACCAACCCTAAATTCCTCCCCAAAATAGTTTCTGCTTTTCATATAAACCAATCTGTTGAGTACCTGTGTTTTTTCCTCGAACCTGATTCTGTAGCAGAACGCGCTCTTCACACGCTTGACGTAAAAAGAGCTTTATTGTACTACATAGATAGGGCAAAAGACTTTCACAAAACAAAACAACTGTTTGTTGCATTTGCTCCACCTCACAAAGGCAATCCCATTTCTAAATTTGGTATTGCAAGATGGATTGTTAAATGCATTCAAACGTGTTGCGCTAAAGCTAAAAGGACTTTATCCATACCCCCTAAAGTGCATTCCACTCGCAAAATAGGGGCTTCTGTGGCCTTTATAGTTAACATTTCTCTAGCTGACATATGTAAGGCAGCTACATGGTCTACACCACACACATTTACCAAACACTATTGTGTAGATGTGTTAGCACGTCAACAAGCTAATGTAGGCCAAGCAGTACTTAAAACACTATTTCAAACAACTGCAACATCTACAGGTTAGCCACCTCTTTGGGAGTATACTGCTTTGTAGTCTATGCAAAGCATGTGTATCTACAGCACACATGACTTGAACGGATAATGTTACTTGCCCAGTAAGCATCTGTTCTTGGTATGTAGAGCTGTAGATTCACATGCGCCCACCCACCTCCCCGGGTACCTGTAGTTGTTGCAGTTCTTAATTATACATTCATACGCATGGACATCTCTATACTACACTTACTTACTCCATTCTCACCCTCTTGCGGGGAAAACAATCTAACAATGGAGTTGATGACCATGCGCACTATCACCGAAAGGAGGAGTCACCTTACCTCGTGACTAGGAAAGACATCTTCGAAGAAAAACAACTTGCAAACGTCCGGACCCAACACTAGATGGCAAGAGTATGCAAAGCATGTGAATCTACAGCTCTACGTGCCAAGAACAGATGCTTACTGGGTAAGTAACATTATCCTTTATATGGATGAGGGGGGAAAACAACGAAAGGGTAAGATTGGTACAGAGTCTCTGAAGAATGCGAAATGGCTGTTTCAATCTCTACATGGTAGTCACAGTCAGCAAGAATTTAGGTATAATGAGCAGAAGCACGCATGTTGCCCAATTATGAAGGCAGTGAAGAGTATTGGGATAACCAGAAATCCTTTGACCCACCATTGGGAACAGCGAAACTGCACAGAGAAAGTTAAGCCAGAGGGGTTTACGGATCCAACGTAGCAAGAGACTATTAGTCCTAGAACACAAGAGGTGGAGGATGCACAGCAGTGACTAGCACTGTGGATGCCAAGCCTTAGCAAAACCAAAGCCTTACAACAGGCTAACGTTGCTGGGAGTCTGTAATGCTTCACTGACGATCCTAAACGTCCCCCAGAAGGAGATCTGCAAGTGTGACCCTTGCAAACTGACATCTATGCCCCACCTGCCAAGCACTGGTAACCCAGCTTCACCGTGGCAGCGAGCATTGGAGCAGTAACTTTCTCCTGACACTGAATTAATCTAGTTTTAAAATGTAAACGAGTCATTGACCTAGAGCGTGGTGTATGCTCAATTATGGCACGCAAGGGAACTGAGGCAATATGGATTAAGTTATTTTCCAAAGCATTAGACAATGAGCTCATTCACAAATTTAACAGTCCAAGGTCAGTGGAATCCCAGTCAACTACTTCTCCACATAAATCAGCTACAACTACTAGCTGTTCACCTTGCGTTGAAAGCTTTCCTTCCCCACCTGATGGGCAAGGTAGTCTTCATCAAGACAAACAACATGACATCCATGTATTACCTTCAGAAACAAGGGGGTACCAGATCCCCCTCAGCTCTCACCTAGCCCAGGACATTTGGAAATGGGCTCTCCATCACGAGATCCATCTCTTGGCAGGAAAACGTGCCGGTAGTAGACAACAGCTTTGCCCACCTCCTCAGCAGGGTGCAGCAACAAGTCCTTGAGTGGGAACTCCACCTGCAAGTTCCCCACCACTACTTTCAGCGTTGGGGACTACCAGACGTAGACCTCTTCGCCACAGCAGAAAACGCAATATGCCCAAACTTTGCTTCCAGGTTCCCACAGTTCAAGGGCAATGAACTATGAATGAGTTGGTCAGGGATATTTGCTTACACTTTTTCTCCTCTTCCTCTACTTCCGTTTGTGGTTCAAAACCTTCCTCAGACATCTCTCATCCTTATACTGGTGGCACTCACATGGGCACGACAGCCATGGTTTGCCACCCTCCTCGATGTCTCAGTGGTCCACACCAGACACTCCCCAACAGGCAGGACCTGCTCACACAGAACCATGGAGAGATCAGGCACCCGGATCCCAGGTCTTTCAACCTTGCAATCTGGCTCCTGAGGTCCTAGAATTTGGAAGCCTTAATCTCCCACCAGAATGCATGGACATTCTCAAAGAGACACGCAGGCCTACTACTCGTGCCCGTTACGCTGCTAAATGGAAAAGATTTGTTCATTATTGTCATTTCAAACATATTGATCACTTGCCAGCCAAAATACAAGACATTGCCTGCTACCTCTTGCACTTACAAACTTCTGGTTTAGCTTTCACATCCATAAATCTAAACCTAGCGGCTGTCGCTGCTTTTCTTCAGAACAGGCAACACGTTTCCCTATTCCGAATTCCTGTCATTAAAGTGTTCATGGAAGGTCTTAAGAGTCATTCCTCCTCCGGTCCCGCCATCCCCGACATGGAACCTTAACATTGTATTAACAATATTAATGTGCCCTCCATTCGAGCCTCTCCACTCCTGCCCCCTCCAGTTTCTATCCTTGAAGGTAACTTTTTTGATCGCCATCACTTCTCTTAAATACGTCAGTGAGCTTTAGGCACTAACCTTTAGAAGAACCCTTCTTCCAAATACATAGAGATAGGGTTGAACTCTGCACCAACCCAAAGTTTCTCCCAAAGGGGATTTCACATTTTCACCTTAATCCATCTATTATTGAACTTCCTCTGTTTTTCCCTCAACCTGACTTGGTTGCGGAACAGGCTCTTCATACAATAGATGTTAAACGAGCCCTCATGTACTATATTGACAGAACTAAATCTTTTAGAAAATACAACAGCTTTTCGTTGCTTTCTCCAAACCCCATACAGGGAAAGCCATTTCTAAATCCGCCATTGCTAAATGGATTGTTAAATGCATCCAGACATGCTATGCTAAAGCTAAAAGGACCTTAACTATCCCTCCTAGATCTCAGTCCACTAGGAAAAAAGGAGCCTCTATGGCCTTTCTTGGAAATATCTCTATTGCTGATATTTGTAAGGCAGTTACATGGTCCGCACCACATACTTTAAAAAAATATTATTGTGTTGATGTACTGGCTCGCCAACAAGCCAATGTTGGACAGGCAGTTGTACTTACACTTTTCCAAACCCCTGCTACTCCCACATGCTAGCCTCCACTATTTAGGTAGGACTGCTTTACAATCTATGCACAGCATGTGTATCTTCAACTACGGAAATTGTTACTTACCCAGTAAGCATCTGTTCATGACATGTAGTGCTGTAGATTCACATGCGGCCCTCCCTCCTCCCCGGACGCCTGTGTTAGTTGCAGTCAATTTAATATTTCTTGCTTCCTCTTTGCGTAGACATCTCTATACTACGCTTCGCTTTACACTTCATCCTTACCTTCCATGCAGGAAAACAATCTTGGAGTCGATGATCATGCGGATTACCAGCAAGAGGAGGAGTCACAATACCTTGTGACTCGAAAGACTTTCTTAGAAGAAAAGCAACTTGCACACATCCAAGCCCAACACTTGATGGCAGGATAATGCACAGCATGTGAATCTACAGCACTACATGCCATGAAGAGATGCTTACTGGATAAGTATCGTTTTCCTTTCCAGCCACAATTGTGTAAAAAGAAAGGTGCAATTGAAAAAAGATGCAATGAGACGAAAGTCTGAGATCTTTCTGGTGGGCAAATGTGCATAATGGAGACATAGATACCATTCTTAGGTAGCTGGATAAGGTTTGAAAAGTGTTGGTGCCTGCAGACCCTAGACTTCAGAGTCTGGAAAACAAAGCATCTGGCTTAGATTCTGCCATAAAGGAGGTGGGCTCAAAAGTGCAGTTTCTGACTCTGTCAGTTGTATAGAGGAGTAGAGAAGTCAGACCTATTTCAGTGGGAGGGTGTCTGGGCAGTGTTGGTGCTGGAGAATGTTAGAGACCTTAGAGGCAGAGTGCTCACATAGGTCTTGGTATATTGTGCTGTAATTCCAGAGGTGTCAGTCACAGATCACAAGGTAGATAGAGGTGTGTTTTTTTTGTGTGTGTGAAGTAGGTTGGGCCACCTGAACGGTATGATGGCAAGCTAATAGTGATACAGGACCATTACTATGGTTATCAGCCAGGTACCCCCAGGGCCACATTTGAGAAAGGCAGGTTGCAGGTGGAAGGCAAGTGGTTCCCCCTCTTCCCAGATTTATGCTCAGCAGCAAAGTCTGTTGAATGGCGCTTCAGATGACTTTGCCGAATATAAAAACTGAGTGGGACAATATTTTAAGCAACATTCTATTCCTCCCCCACCCCCTAATAGCAAAGTATCTGAATCCAGGGAGGATAGCCTCTTGGAAAAGTTAAGTGTTCCTTAAGGTACAGTGTCTGAACAACATTTGCTATCTACAATTTCTAGTCCATATTAATTCTCATTCAGCTTCATGTAATTTCTAAATTTCATCTGTATCAGCACTAAATCCAAACTAGCTTGGGGGCAAGCATGTGGATACAAGAAGAGGGTATTCTTGATAACTTGATGTTTACTCAATGTACTCGCTGTATATTTTGTGTCCGGGCCTCTCCGGCCAATAATCAGTCTCTATACCTTGCCTTATAGTTCCTGCTATCCTTTTTCTGTCTATTGTGGAACTGCATAAGAAGCCCACTATTCTGGATCCTGGGTCGAAGAGAAAGCACCAGCCGACCTTCTTCCCCAGTCCCCACTCCCCCAGGGGACTGTAGCATTTCTAGTGACTTAGAGGACGACAGCCTTATTGAAGATGTATTTGAGCTGCCACTAATGTCTGGATCTGCGAGCTTACTGCGTTGCAGCTTGACTTACCCTGGAGAAATGGACGGCCAGGACTTCATCATCAATAACAAGTATTTGGATTTACCCATTCCTTGTTTCTGGCATTCCATTCCCACCCTACATGAATTTGCAAGATTTCCCTTGTAAACACGCTTTCTTTAAGTTGTTTTCATGCAATGTAGTGTACTTTAACGTTTTTTTTGCCAGTTATGAGGTTCAGTTTAGCAAGCAATCACCCTTCCATTAATGATTGAATGGACAGGACCCGCGTTTGTGCCACAGTACTGAGGGAAGGAGACTTAAGTGTTTGCAGCCTCTGTTCTCTGTTGTGAGTCTTTATTGATCACTGAATATCTCTGTCCACCTGTGGGATCTTGGAACACCTTTAAACAGATTGAAAGAATATTTCGAATTAGATACAAAATATTAGGCCTATGTAAAAGCAACATTATATTTCTAAAATTGTGATTTAATGAGAGGTATACCAAACATCAAGAAACTTACTATAGAAACAAAAAATACGTTTAAAGCACCTTTAGCAGCCAGGCTAACCTTCTTAATTTTACCCCTTTTCAAAAAAGGCAAAACAAAGTCAAAGCACATAGTTTCCACGCAGGCAGAAGCAAATAGTTTCCACACAGACACGCAGGAGAAGTGCACTGTCACTATTAGGGCAACCAGTGGGCCGCCATTGTCTCAGTATGCAACACAGTGATATTTGGCACATCAGTTCTTTTATTTGGCTATGTGAGTAAGAACCGCTAACGTGTTGTGCACTTTCATCTGATTATCCCAAATAAAAAAACATTTTGTTTTTTTAAACTCTAAATCTTTTTACCCTCTGCTCATGGGCATCAATTCACCAAAATGCCAGGGGTAGCAAAAGCAACATGACTTCTCCAGTATTGGGGTATCTTTCATAGATTCACATGCTTGAATCATTCCCCGTCGTCGAAGTGGGAGTCCTCCCACGGTACATAAAAAGCAGTAAGCAATGGCTTTAACATTAAAGTTAATAGAGAAAAAACATTCACTTTAATTTCTCATCCTAGTCATTAGGAATGGTCCAAACGTCAGCCAATCAGGCGACAGCACCCTCTAGAACCCTCTCCACAGAGGCTCCAGGCTCTCAGATTTTCTACTGCATGTCGTGTGAAGGGAGTCTCCCTGAGCTCTGCTCAGTACTTTCTCTTGGCCTTCTGAATTTCTTCAGATCTTCAGTTCAACATGTCTTCTTCAAAAAGATCTCTCTTCAGGCATTGTGATTCTTGTGGGAAACTAAGACTTCACTCAGATGATCTCCACTAGAAGTGTATTTACTGCCTTCACCCTGACCATCAGGTGAGAGACTGTAAAATTTGCAGGACTTTCTCTCCAAATACTTTGAGAGATAGAGAAGGACGTCTTCTGTGGCTACAGAAGCTTAAAACCAAAGACCATCCTTTATCTGATGAGGAGAGTGATTCTAAGAAAAGAGCTAGTGAGGCAGAGCTGGTATCTCCTAAGGCTGCTAAGGTGTTTAAAAAGCATCACCACACCTCAAAACCTGAAGATCAGCCGTCATCTTCAAAAAAAGAACCAGCCTCTCTTAAGGGTCAGTCTGTGCCCTCTACGCCTTCTAAAACTACATAAAAAATGAAGCAGGCATCAAGGTCGCTTCCTGAGACAACTATACCTCACAAAAAAGATGCTCCGTCGACGAAACCGTCGACAGTTCCTTTGTCGATGAGAACTTCTGTTGCCACAACTACGACGTCGACTTTCTCTTCTCCTCCGACTAAGATGATCATGTCGTCGGCATCTTCCCCGTCGACGTTAGTATCCTGGAGGGTGAGACCGTCACCGATTACAATTTCGTCTTCCTCATCGACGAAAAAGAAAGGACTTCTGTCAGGACCTTCGTCGACGGAAATCTCGTCGCCGCTGCGGCTGTCGGTGGCTACCAAAGGCAAGTCTCTCTCGTCGACGCAGTCTTCGTTGACGGTGGCCTCGTTGACGGTGGCCTCGTTGACGGTAGCCTCGTCGGCGGTAGCCTCGTCGACGGAACCGAAGAATTCGGATTCAGATCCTCATCGACGCACCTCGTCGACATAAAGACCGTCGATGGAAAAACTGTCGACCAAAACTTCATCTACGACATCCTCATCAGTGGTTTGCTTGACATAGTCGTCGATGCTAATTCCGTCAACGAATCTAGCCACTTCTAAGGATAAAAGACCTTCACAAGAGGTAATATTGCCTTTCCACACATCTCCAAGTAAGGTGTCTCCCTGTCTTTCAGAGAAAAGTTTTGATTATGGAGCAGATGAGGAGGAATCGGAAGACGAGGGTATGTTTAGGGTGGCTCACAGTCCGTCAGACCTTCTCATTAAATGCCAAGATGATGAAGATGAGGAGTATGTATATTACCCTAAAGTCACCAACTAGGAGAGGCAAAGTGAACAAACAATCCAAATGCCTGTTTCTCTGGTTTCAAATTTATAGCATATGGTAGAGGATTACTACCGCAGGTTCCCTCCTTCAGAGCCGGCATCTTCAGTTCCTCAAACACCTATTACGCAGCCTTCCTTGCTAATTAGATCCTCCCCTCCGGTTACTCCAGTACCTGCGGCAATACAACATCAGGACCAGGAAGCTCATACCACTGATGAGGAGAGAGAAGAGGGAGAGTTGGATGAGATATCCCTTCCCAACTAATGGGATGACTATCAGATGCAGACATCATCGCGTTCCACTCCACCTCCAATAGATTCGCCACCTGAAGATATAGGGGGTTTCCATACCCTCATGGAGAGAGTGGCAAAGAGGTTTCAGCTTCCCATGGTTACTAAGCAGGCTGATTGTTTCCTGTATGATTTCAAGGAACAAAGAGACAAGTTCGCTCTATTCCCATAGTAGACTTCCAATGGCAAGAGGGCTTAAAGATCATGAAGACACCAGCCTCAATTCCGGCAGTCTTGCCTAAATTGGAGAAAAAATATAAGGCTCCGGATAATTCACCTGCCTGCCTTATTGGGCAACCTAAGCCGGATTCTGTGGTTTCGCAAGCGGCTCACCGTCGTGCCAGAAATCCTGCTTCTCCATTGTCGGCCCCTCAGGATAGAGATGGAAGACGTCTCGACTCCATCGGTAAAAATGTTTCCACCATCGCGGCAACTACCGTTAGAGCGGCCAATTCTCCTGCTATTTTAGGCAGATACGACCGCCAAATGTGGTCGGACTTTTCACCTTTTATAGAAATGCTACCAGAGGAATCCAAAACTGAGGCTCTCAAAATTCTGCAGGAGGGAGAAAAGATCTTGGCTGAGATCATCGATTGCACAGTGGATGTTTTTCACAGGATTCCGCCAACTGGCTGGGGCTGCGGTCCTGAGGCGTCCGGGCTGGCTAAAGGCTACTTCTTTTAGACAAGAAGTTCAGACTTAGATAATTGACATGCCTTACGATGGCGAATCCCTATTTGGACATCACATAGATAAGCCCTTCAGACCATCAAGAAGGACACAGATACTGCAAAGGCTCTTGGTACTCTACAGTTCAAAAAAGCAGCCCTTTCGTGGAGCAAGGGGACGTGGCTCGTCCTCCTTTCGGGGAGGTTACAGCCAGTACAAGCAATACATATCAGTCAATCAAGGTACCCATCTTCACAACAACAACAGTCGTTTAAACGACCTCCTGCCGCCTCCTACAAACATTACAGAGGAAAGACTGCCTACAGAGGCAGAGATAACTCCAAGAAGCAGTGATAAACGCCCGCTGCCGGCCACAGTTCCCACCAATTCCATCAAGGTTGGTGGAAGAATTTCCTTTTTCCTAACCGAATGGTCTGCAATAACAACGGACAGATGGGTTTTGGATATAGTTTCCAACGGTCACACTTTGGAATTTTTAAAGATTCCTCCGAACTACCCTCCCAGAGGTCCCCCTCCTGCTCATCTAAAGGAACTTTTGTCTCAAATAAAGATAATGTTTAAAAAGGGAGCGATCAAAGTGGTACCAAATTCACAGCGAGGAACAGGGTTCTATTCAAGGTTTTTCCTCATAAGAAAGAAATCGGGAGAGTGGTGTCCCATCTTGGACCTTCGTTGCCTCAACAAATTTAAAAAAAAAAATCCTTTTTGATGTTGTCTCTTCAGGAGGTGCTTCAATTGATAAATCAGGAAGATTTCATGGCGACCCTAGACCTTCAGGACGCCTATTTTCATATCCCTATCCTTCCCAGACACAGGAAATTCTTGCGCTTCAGAGTGGCTGGCAGGGATTTCCAATTCAAAGTCTTACCTTTTGGCCTTCATTCAGCGCCCGAGTGTTCACCAAGGTCCTAGCACCGGTGGCGGCTCATCTACGTCAAGCTGGAATTCAAATCTTCCCTTATCTGGACAATTGCCTCATAAAGGCGAAATCTTTCACAGTGGCAAACAGTCATACTCAAAGATGTCTTTCTCTCTTCCAATCCTTGGGTCTCTCAATAAATCTCCCAAAGTCTCAGTTAATCCCCTCAAAGGTGAGAACATTCTTAGGGGCAACCTTGGACACTCATCAGGCAAAGGCCTTTGCCTCACAAGAAAGACAACAAAAGATTAGCAAGTTGGCAACTTTACTTCTCACAAGAAAGTCCACTTCAGTCCGAAAGTACAAGTCGCTTCTGGGAATGTTGTCCTCCTGCATTCCCCTTGTTCCCAACTGTCGCCTGCAGATCAGACCCTTGCAAGAGGAGCTGGACAGTCAGTGGCTGCAAATTTCACGGTCCTTCGACAAGATCATCAGGATAACACCTCAAATGATGGACTCACATCCCGAACATAGCCGCAGGCCTATCGTTCCTAGTGAATTCGCCAGGTTTCACAATAACAACCGATGCATCCCTCGAGGGGTGGGAAGCACATCTAGAAGGACTGACAGTGAAAGGAAAACGGGACAGCCACCAACCAACATTACACATAAACCTTTTAGAGTTGAAGGCAATATTCCTGGCCCTGAAATCTTTCCTCTCAATAATTTCAGGAGCTTCATTATTAATTCGGACAGACAACACAACAAGCATGCATTATTTAAACAAACGAGGGGGGACAAGATCAATTATGCCATCCCGACAGGCCCAGCAAATTTGGGATTGGGCTATTCAACACCAAATAACACTGACAGCAGTACATGTTCCAGGAGTGGCCAACATCCTGGCGGATTCATTGAGCAGGTTAATTACAACCAACCACGAATGGGAACTCCACCAGCGAACGCTGGATCACATCTTTCGGTTGTGGGGCAAACCGAGTTTAGACCCATTTGTGACCAGTCTGAACCGCAAATGCCAATTCTTCGCCAGTTGGCTGCCCCAACCGGGATCGTACGGGAATGCGTTTTCGATAAATTGGTCAAAGATTTATGTTTACACTTTTCCTCCGATTCCTTTAGTCCCAAGGGTGCTTCGGAAGATGAGGAAAGAACCCTGCCAAATACTTCTCATAGCTCCCAGGTGGCCTCGCCAATTCTGGTTCACAGAGCTTCTGCTCCTATCGGAGTGCAAACCCAGGTTGTTACGTCCATTACAGAACTTGCTGACAATGAACTGCGGCTAGGTTTGCCATCCGGATCCAACATCTCTGCAATTAGCAGCTTGGCTCCTGAACACTGAGTTCGCCGACCTAGTAATACCTGCTGACTGTCGGGGGTCCTGGCTAATGCCAGAGCGCCTTCCACTATCAAGACTTACAAACTCAAGTGGAAGAGATTCTGCCATTGGTGTGCAAGCTCTGAAGTGCACCCTATTCAGTCTTCGCCTGAACAATTACTACCTTTCTTCCTACAATTGGCTAAATCTGGCCTTTCTCATTCTTCTATTAAAGTATTCCTTGCCACGATTTCCAGGTTTCGACGGCAGAATGGATCACAGTCTTTGGTCATCAAGAATAATAAAACAATTTCTTAAAGGATTGTTTAGAATGTTCCCTCCAATTAGGCGTCCACCTCCGCCTTGGCATCTCAACATTGTACTAGCGCAACTTATGAAAGCCCCCTTTGAGCCTATTCATAGGGCTGACCTTAAATACATTACATGGAAAACGTCTCTTCTACTGGCTCTTACTTCAGCTAGACGAGTAAGCGACATACATGCTTTCACTACTCTGCATTCTTTCCTCCAGTTTACTAAAGATTCTGTTATACTTCGGACAAATCCTACCTTTATTCCTAAGGTCCCATCGGATTTTCACTTAAACGAACCAGTCATTTTAAAGGCTTTCTTCCCTAATCCACAGACACCAGCAGGAAGGTCTTTACATTCCCTGGATGTAAAGAGATGCATAAAATTCTACTTGCAGAAAATAGCCTGCATTCGTAAGGCTGATCAATTTTTTGTTGCTTATGGTAAAATCAAAAAAGGATATCCGGTCATTAAGCAAACTATAGCACGTTGGATTTCCTGTGCGATCCAGTTTTGCCATCAGCAAGCAGGCAAACCTCTACCTTCAACAGTGAAAGCGCATTCTACGAGAGCAGTCTCTTCCTCAACAGCTCTCTTTGCCGGTGTGCCTGTTCAGCAAATTTGCAGGGCAGCAACTTGGTCCAGCAGGCACACTTTCACCAAGCATTACTGTCTGGAAGCTGCAAGTAATGCGGATACAGCTGTGGGACAGGCGGTGCTACGTAATCTTTTTCAATAAGGTGAGCCTCTATCCTTCCCACCTTCCTTTATGCTTAACAATGGCTATGGTGATAGTTGATGTCACAGTTTTTTCCATACATACGCATGGTCAGTTACTGAAGTGTTATATCTCTATATATGTAGATATATGTTTTTTAAGGTGTAGATATATATACATACATATATATGTGTGTTTTTTCACATTTTTTATATACATATGAATATTTATGTATGCTTATAGGTATATGATGCAGTCGTATATGTATTAGTTATATGCTTGATGATGTACAGGATTGTGTACATGGTATTGCATACCTTTTCATGAACATACATACCTATGATATGACTGCTATCTATTCGGATTCAAGCATGTGAATCTATGAAAGATACCCCAATACTGGAGAAGAAAATAAGTTACTTACCTGTAAACTGTGGTTCTCCAGTATTGATATCTTTTATAGATTCACATGCGACCCACCCTCCTCCCCATAGAGGCTCCCCTGGTTTATTCCTAGGGGTTTATTTTACACTTGTGCTCCAAAATCTGAGAGCCTGGAGCCTCTGTGGAGAGGGTTCTAAAGGGTACTGTCGTCTGATTGGCTGGAGTTTGGACCATTCCTAATGACTAGGACGAGATACTAAAGTGAATGTTTTTTGTCTATTAACTTTAATGTTAAAGTAATTGCTTACTGCTTTTTATGTACCGTGGGACTCCCACTTTGACGACGAGGAATGATTTAAGCATGTGAATCTATGAAAGATACCAATACTGGAGAACCACAGTTTACAGGTAAGTAACTTATTTTCATACCCTTTAACCTTAATGACATCACATGAATTTTGACCTTGATTTTTCCCAGGAAGACATGTCACGTGACCCTAACATCACAATAATTGACATCGCAGATGTTTCATAATAACTGCATGATTAGTATAACAGCATAACACGACTGTCTATTTATTTACCACCTACATTATATTGCTGACTCAATCTTTAAAAGTTCTGGGGCATAACACTTGCCCTGAATTGTAATGAGCGAGCAAAGCAAGTAAGCCAGACTTCTTTTAGGGAGTTTCTCACCCACTGAGAGAATTTTGAAAAGAATTAGATGAAATAGAGACTTTTATAGGACGGTTTTCACATAAATATGCTCAAATACCATAGGCACTGAAAGGCACTCATTAAATATTCAAATTCTGTCATGGTGTACGAAGCCAACAAAACCTGGTGTTACCAAGGAGTTGACCCTATTTTATTAAAATGAGGCATCGACGCCCCCATATATCAAAAGTTACCTCCGTTGTGTCATTTTGTCATGAGGTGCCACCGGGCACCCCATTATATTAAAAACAATTACATACAAATATGGCACTGCCAGAGTTTTCTAATTTATGCTGTCCGTATGCCATAGGTGCCCTTTATGTAAAATAATAGCACAGTATGTCTGGGCCATCATTTTTTCACGGTTGCCACCCTCCCATTTGCCAGGTTGTCCACCTTTGTGCCAAGAATGACCTCCAATGTGCTAGCACCTGTATTTTGCCACTGTTGTCCACGTGCCAAGAATTTTCTCAAGTATGCCAGTATTTTTCATGTGTGCCATATAAGCCATGAATTCTCTAGTATGCCTGGACTAGTGGTGCTTTATGCCAAGAATTAACTCCAGTGTGCCAGTGCCAAAAGTTTGTCACAGTGTCATGTTAAGAATTGTTGCAAGTATGCCAGCACCAGTATTTTTCCCTGTATGTCTCTAAGAGAATAATTACCTTCAGGGTGCCAGGGCCAACAACAAACTCGCAAGCATTGCATCACATTCTCACTCACATTCGCTCACTGACGTTCATTCTGTCATTTACACTCACTCTCTTACATCCCTTTCTACTCATTCCCTTTTATTCTTACTCGCTCACTCACTTGCATTCGCTCTTAATCTACATCATTCTCACTCACTCATAACTTATGACACATAGGACCAGCTTTACTAATGCTTTGTGCCAAGTTTGCATCACTTTTGTGACGCAAACCCAGCACAGTGAGCTAGGGTGGTATTTTCAATCCAATGTAAATCAGTATTTGTGTTGGATAATACCTGAAAGTAACTCAAAGTTCCACTAGGCACTACTTTGTGAGAAGGGTGGAGTTCCATGGGTTGTGAATAGGCGTTCCCATGCTACCGCACATGGGTTTGGATACAAATCCCTATCTTCAAATATTAGTAGATCAGACTTAGCGACAAAATCTTATGCCTCCTCAAGGCAGGCGTAATAACGAGAAATGATTTCATTTCTCCTTATTTTTCCAACTTTGCATGTGTGCTGCATTGTACAGCACACATACAAAGTGGGAAAAGCCTTAAAGCTTAGTTTTTATTCTGCAAGGGACGCCGTCCAGTACAAAACCTATGCTGCAAAGAAGGCACACACCCTTGCACCAGGGCGCAAGGGTGTGTGCGTTGGCGCATGACTGTCAAAAGTGTGCCAGCATATGAGGAGATAAAAAAAGAGCTATATTTTATTGTGTATATATCATGCATTTTTCTCTCTCCCGTTGATGCAAGGTTATGCAGGAACTTTGGTGCAACATTGCCTTGCTTCAAAGATTAGTAAGTCTCACTCACTACCTGTCACTAACTCACTCACTTTCACTCACACACACAAACACACTTGCTCACACATACCCGCACTCTCTCTCACATAAACACACTCTAACCCGCAAACATGTACACAACATATATTTAAAACAATCCTTACTTACTACAACTGCCACCAAAGGTCCCGTTCTAGCTAAGTGTTCTCCATTTTTATTACACTAATAGTGAATAATACAATATTATTCATCATTTTTATAATGAAAAACTGGGAAAAAATAAGGAATGCAGAGCCGCCGCTCTGCTCTGGGCACTGATTGTTCTACCTCTAAGGCCAGGGGTTGCAAAGGCAGTGCCAAGGGTTGCAAGGGGAAAGCCAGTGGTTGCAGCTGGGTAATTAAATGATTGTCTGGTAGTTGGTGGAAATTCATTATTTTACCCCTTATTTTTTTTTCCTGTCAGTGGACACCCTGTTTTTCTATCGGGGATGTGTTCAGAGTGAGACTCTGTGAGAATGTATATGTTTTCCTGCTGATTTCTTACCCAATCCACCACGTGCGACCAACCCATGCTACACACAGCCCAAGGCTGTTTGCAGCATGGGATGTTTGGAAAAACAGGCAATGCCTAAACAAAAGTAAAAGGGAATTTATTCCTGTTACTTTCTGGTTCAAACTAAAGGAACCGATGAAGGAGTTCAGACCTGTTCTTGATCTAAAAAATGGCAACAAATACATAAAGAAAGTAAAATTCCAAATGCTATCTTTACATAAAAAATTCCCACAATTGCATGAATGAGGCTATATGTGTGTCATAGACCTTCAGGACGCCATTTTGGCAACCCAAATGCAGTGGTACATTGGAAATTCGTAATGTTTCTGGTGGGAAACAGACACCCCTAGTACAAAATATTACCATTTAGTCTGCAGCAAACACTGAAAGGGTTTTTCTTCTACCTAGGCATCCCGACACAGACAATTGTCAGATTCCCTCTTTTTTGAGAAGGGGGCTCAGATTAATCATTTCTAAGAGCAAGGAACTTGGTCCAAGAAAGAGGTCAAACCACATCTGTCTTTCTCAATTTAGAATAGTCCACCTGGCTCTAACGTTTGTTCTTCCAGCATTCACAGCAAACTCCCTTATGGTCGAAAGGGCAGTACAACAACGTTTTATTTAAACAAACAAGGATGGACACAGTCCAACCCTTTATATTTGGAAACTCAAACAATGTGGAAGCAGCTCTCTAGAACCTCAATATGGAAATGGCTCATTGCCAGAAATGAGCAGACTCACTCAGCAGCAATTTTCAGAAAAAGCAAACTGTTCTGCAGGCGTAGTTCTGCAAGATGTCTTTCACATCGGGGGTTTTCCTCAACTATACACACATGAACTATGCTTCTGGAGAATTGGTTGGCCTCAGAGAAGATGCTGCAGAAGGAGATTTCTTCAGCAAGAGTCATTGATTTGAACAGGAAAAATAATTGCTTTAAAGTAAATTACATGGGGCAAGATGGCCGTTGACTGACCTCTGTGAGAGCCGCTGTTTGTGCTCTCTCCCCAGATCTGCCTGATGGATGACTTAAGCCGGTAAACCCTGAGGACATGCCGCTGAGCACCTACCTGATAGAGCGGCTGTTCACCTGGCTGCGGAGACGAGGTTCGAGTCGGGGGCTGAGGATACTTTCGACGGATTTGGAAACACGGCGGGAGTCTGGAGCTGCCTACGACTCAGGGTGCCCAATCTGCGGGGGTCTGATGGCGCCTAAAACAACTAGGTCCACAAAAGACGGAGCCGTGAAGGACCCGCCGAAGAAGATCAGCGTGGCGGCGAAGGGACCGGGGCAAAATCACCGTGGTGCGCCATCAAAGAAAACAGAGACCACGGAAAACACGGGAAAGCCTCGGGAGGGCGGAGCTGATGGTCGGACCGGGCGGCGTGTAGCGTGTGGTGAGAATGCGATGCGCCAGCCTACAGTTTCAGAGGCTTTTGCGGCTACGATGGCGGCGGCTGGACACAATAACAATACACGCTTAGAAGCGCCCAGCATGTGCGAAATAGCCCCCCCAGGCTCCAACCCATTGGAAGAGGTAGCTCAACGACCCGGACTGGTGCAGGAGATGGCGGAGGAGGAGGAGGAGGAGGAGGAGGAGCGATCTGAGCCTGCCCTGGGACCGTGTGTGCAACCGGGACAAGGATTGCAGGTACTGCAGGTATCACCGGTACCACAGAGTATCTTACAAGGTAACCAAAGTAACTCTGTGGGGGATGTGCGGGTATCTCCTAATAAGGAAGCGGTAGTAAATGCACAGTCGATTGGCACTGAAGGAGGTGACTCTGATGGGAGTGGGACTGGCTTAGCGGCTCAGGTTCAGGCTTGTGCAGAAAATAACTTGAAAATCGACCTGGTGGAACTCGGTGAATTTGCTTTTGAGTGAGGCTAGAGGAAGAGGGGGTGTAGGTTTAAATCCAATTGCCTTGCGTTCTCCAGAGGGGGATAAATTCTTCTCTTTAAATGATGATACAGACATCTCTTCTACAAGCGATGTGAATACATCTCTAGGGTCTGAATCAGATGACTCCTTTGGGGACTCTACTACTCAAAAGATCCAACGTTTGAGGACCCTATCTCGGAAACGGAGATCTAAGTCTAAATCTAGAACCAGCCCTCCTAATAGCCCTTCTAAGAATGATACTGCAAGGAAACTTAAATGGGACTACTCTGCAAAAACTCAAACGTATGTGGAGGAAGGGGAATTGGCTATACTGGAGAAGACGGGACACCCAGAGGCTCCTCCCGCCCTCCCTGCCTCACCATCATTAGAATTAGTGTATTCCACCTAAAAGCAGATGCAGGGGGAGGCGAGATTAGAAAGTCGGAGGGCACACCAAGCAACTAAGAAGTTGCAGGGATCACTTCGGAAAGTTAATAAACTGTGCTCCAATATGGCTGAAAGGGTCACACATGTTGAAGAACTGTCACTCTGGAAGAGGAAGTGGTAAAACTACAAAGCTTTAAGGAGACACAAGAGAGACAGTCCGAAGATGTGATGTGGAAACTCGAGGATTTCGAGAACCGTCAGCGCAGGAACAATGTGAGACTGCTGGGCATTGCGGAAAAAACAGAAGGCGAGAACATTATGCCCTTTGTAGTCAAACTTCTGAAGGGTGCATTCCCGGACCTGGCCCAGTGGAATTGGGACATTGAAGTTCAGCAAGCGCATCGCTTCCCTTTTAACCAAAGGAAAAGTAATGATGGGAGACAGGGGGAGCACCCGAGTGCCATTCTTGTGTATATCGGCAACTTTCTCCTTCGGCAGGCAATTCTGGATAGAGCACGACCAGAAGCAAAACGAACATACGAGGACCATATGTTTTTTGCTCGTCCTGACTTTTGCCTTCCAACTGTTGAGAGGAGATGGAGGCTTCGACAACTGATAACCCCCTTTCAAGGGATAGGGTGTGAAGCCCATTTGTTATTCCCCGCACGGCTCAAGGTTATTGTAAAAAGGAGGGTGCGCATGTTCCTTTCTGAGATTAAGGCACAGGAATACTTGTCTGAGCTGAAGGGAACAAAGGGGGCAGCGGGGGGGGGGGGTGTGATTTTTTTTTTGCGGAAGGATTTAAAATGGTTACTTTAAGGAACTGGCTTTTGTATGCCGTATGGCTGATATTTCTATCTCTATCCCTACTACAGGGGACGATCAGCTAGCCTCCTTATTTGATTAACATGTGGCTGAGCCTTCCTTCCTCCTTAAATTTTTTTTTTTTTCTTTTTTACCTCCAGTTAGGATTAAAAGGCACAAATGAGGCACAGGGGGTGTATTTGGAGTTCTGGGTGATTGGGGTGGGGGGAGCCGGCAGCGGCTCGAATCGGGAGTTACAGCGGTCACGCATAGGTCATGCTTGACCTATTTGCCTGTGTGGGGATTGGGGTGGGGGACAAGCAGGGCAGTTTGGGAGGGAGGTCACGGAACTGCACAGTACGGCACATTACTTGAGGATGAATATAGTGAATACAAGGAATCAATACAGGGTGCATTTAAAAATGAAAGATCAAAGAGCTGAAATTAAAGAGCTAAAACAAAAGAGCAAAAGACATAATGTAGGGATCGCGAAGGGCAGGATGACTAATATTAAGCAATGAGTCTTCAGATAGCATCAATTAATATATGCGGCCTTAATGATCTGTCCAAGCGACAAAGGGCGGCAGTGATCTTGAAAACTATGCGGGTAGATATATTATGCGTCCAAGAGACCCATATTGAGGATAGCAGGGCTAATCTTATGGAACAGTTGGGCTTTAAATTAATTATTAACACTAAACAGGGCACTAGGACAAGAGGGGTTGCCATCCTATCCCGTCGAAATGATGTTGTCTTTAAAAGGAAAATAGCTGATAAATGGGGCCGGTGGGTGCTGGCTGAATGTAAGTGGCAAGAGGAAACGTTCACATTATGTTCTATATATGGCTCTACTGGGGATGATCCTGAAGTTCTAGAATTCCTGGATGTTGAACTAGCATCTTGGCCCTCCCGTTATTAGCTGTGGGGATTTTAATATCAACAGTTTGGGGGGAAGGAGCTATTCGGGTAGAAAGAAAAGAGTTTATGGGGCACTTACCAACCTGGTTCAAAATAACGCGCTTATAGACATTTGGGCTCAGTTAAATCCTATTGACCCTGGTTGTACATTCTTTTCTGCACCCCATAAGATTGTTACCAGATTAGACTATTTCTTCGTGTCTTACTCCTTAAAATCAAGATGTAGGATAGAAAAGCACCCCCGGATAATTTCAGATCATAATCCCCTAGTTTTAACAATCATCTGGGGAGGGGCGGAAAGACAAGAGAAGGGGTGGACCTTTGAGCGAGGTCTTTTAAAAGATCCAGAATATGTGACTCATATGAATGAATGGATCAAGGGGTTCTGGGAGATTAATAGAGGGAGTGCCAGACCTGGGATTGTCTGGGATGCGTTCAAAGCCGGGGTGAGGGGGGAGTCACCGAGTTATAGCTTGGGTCGGCAGAAGAGGGAGGGTCAACGGATGAAAGCATCATGTAAGGCATTGACGGATGCGGAGGAGGAGCTTGCTAGTGCGATACGAATGAGTAAACCACTGGAAGATATAATATTGAGGCTGGCAATAGCAAAGGCGGAAATAGGGGATTACGCTGCAAGTAGGGCTGCCGAAAAATTTATGGCAAGAAGGGAACTGTGTTACGAGTTTAGTGAAAGGGTGGGGCACACTCTGGCAGAACGACTTAGGCAAAAAACTACGGCTGGGGAGATTAGGGACATTATGGACAGAGGCGGAAAGTTAATAGAGGGCTCATTAGGTATCCGGGAAGTTTTTCGCCAATTTTATGAAGATCTGTACAGGGAAGAACGAGGGGAACAGAGATTAAATCAAGAATATCTACAGGGAATCTCAAAGCGTAGTATTGACTCTGAAGATAGAGAGGCACTTGATATAGCGCTGACCCAGGATGAGATATATGGAGCATTAGGGAGCCTCCCGGCCGGAAAAGCTGCTGGACCGGATCTAATCCCCTTGGAGTTTTATAAAACATTTCTTGAGGCTATTGGACCGGATCTGGTGGCCATAATCGGTCAAGCCCAGCAAGGCGATTCAATCCCCGATTCATGGGCTGGGGCGGATGTGATTGTGTTCTTAAAGAAGGGTAAACCATCTAGAGAACCGGGTTCATACAGGCCAATAACGTTGATGAACAGCGACGTTAAGATTTATTCAAAGGCCTTGGCAACCCGTCTGAATCAAATAATAGGGAAAATTGTCCATCCCTGCCAACATGGCTTTATTCCCGGAAGGGGCACTACAGAATATACACGAAGAGTTATAACCCTATTTGATGCAGCGGAGGTCTCAGGAGACCTTATGGCTTTAATACTCATGGATGCTGAAAAAGCGTTCGATAGGGTCTCCTGGGACTACCTTTGGGATGTGATGAAATGGTTCGGGATAGGGAGCAATTACATTAAGGCTATTCAGGCTTTATACAAAGCTCCAAAGGCTCGGATTAGAGTGAATGGGGGGTATACGGCACCAGTGATAATTAACCGAGGTACAAAGCAGGGGTGCCCCTGCTCGCCCCTGCTATTCACACTTTACATTGATCCCCTGTTAAGGAAGCTGGACGCCTCCATTAGTATTAGTCCTATGCGGTATCATGGGTGGGAGACCAAAATATTGGCTTACGCGGATGATGTCGCTGTGGTCACCCCTAACCCCCAAGACACAATGGTCGCAATAGAAGAAGAGGCTCAAGTTTTTGGAACAATTTCCGTGTATGCACTAAATAGCCAGAATACGCTGATAGTCCAAAATAAATGGACTAAACTAGAAGATCTGACGGTGGTTGCCTCAGCTGTTTACCTGGGTATTGAAATAACTCCAGATCTGGGAAAATTAGTGAAAAAGAATATTGAACCAATTATAGGGAAAGCCAAAAAAGATTTTGATAGATTGAATAATCTTCACATGACACTGGTTGGCCGCAGCAATGTGGTAAAGATGGTTTTCCTCCCCAAAATACTCTATCTCTTTAGGGCCATACCTTTAGAGTTTGAGAAGCACTGGTTTAGTATGCTGGAGCACATTGTGAACAGGTTTATATGGGCCCATGGAAAAACCAGGCGGGCTATAAGATATCATTGCCTAGGGAGAGAGGAGGGTGGGCAGTCCCAGATTTTAAGATGTATTATTGGGCTTCGGCTTTTCAATATATGTTTTGTTTGTTTGGTAGGGCTGTGGGCGACCCCTGGGATAATTTGGGCACTCCAGATGTTTACGAACTGTTATTAGGTGAGGACGCGATTAATTGCTTTATGAAATTTACTGAACCCAGCTATTATAAAAAAACGAAATTTAAGACCCTGTTGGCCGCACATAAGATCTGGGCTGCATTCAAAAAGAAAATTGGTCTAGGCAGGTTTAATCACTATACACAGCTATATAGAAATCCAATGCTCCCGGATATTTTCTCTGAAATAACTATGTTCGAGTGGGAGGGGAAGGGGCTGCGGGTGTTGGGGGATCTGATGGGTCCTGACGGTATGCAGATGTTTAGTGATATCCAGCAGGAGCATGGGGTTAATATAAGAATTTATTTTAAATATTTGCAGCTGCAGAGTTTTTTTAAAGGGAAAATGGGGGGCCTTGTGGCTTTCAGAGATCTGTAATTATAGATGCTATAAGAGCGGGAGAGAACTGCTCTATTAGGAAAATGTATGCCGAACTGCAATTATCTAAGCCGGATGACCTGGATAAATACGAGAAAAAGTGGGCGGATAAACTGGGCATAGATCAGAACTGCTTTTCTGAGTCTTTAGAAATGGGCCAAAGTATCTTATGTTCAGCGGGATTGCAGGCTCAGCATTACAAAACGATTTATTGTTTGTACCATACGCCGGCAAGGATAGCGCAGTGGGGTGGACAGGAGGGAGGGAATTAGGTGCCCCCGGTGTGATCGCTCCGAAGCTGATTTAATTCATATGTTCTCGACCGGCCCCCGGATGGTAAATTTAATAAAAGTAATAGAAAAATTTATGGATCAAACTTTGAATATACAAGTAATTCTAGATCCAGCTTTAATACTCTTGGGGATTCAATCGAGCGGAAGGCAAAATTAATTTGATTATTTTCTGTTTCTTGCTATGGCTGCATTACGTATTATTATCGCCTCTGCCTGGCTGGATCAATCAGCTCCACCCTTTCAGCAATGGTTAGCTAAATTGTTAGCAATATATAATTTGGAGAAAGGGATTTATGAAAGAAAGGGCAAGAGAGGGAAAAAACTTGGCAGGCGCATATGGGAACCCATTTATAGATGGAAGGAAGCTGTGAATGATAGTCGAAGCTGACTGAAATTAATTTCATACTGATGTGTAAATATTAAATAGGCCCTTGTGATATTAATTACAAAGATAAATTGATGCTTGTTGGAAAACGAGGCCTGCACAAATAACATGACTACATTTGTCCTTCACTGGGAACCAAACACCCAATTGTAGCGCCTGACTCTCAGAGGGTAGCGTTGCAGAGCAGTCGGAGGCTTACTCAAGGGAGGTGGTGTGGGCTAGTAATCGCCATTTGCAGGTGCGCAGAAATAACACTCAATAATTGATTGTCCAGTCTGTACTTTGCTTTATAAAAGTAAGAGTACATTTATTAAACACACACACTACTCAATACTATGCACCAATTTACAAATATACATAAGCTGTTGGAGTTACTTTGTGACATTGCATAACATTTCCACCCCTCCCAAAGGGGGGGTGGGGTCTAGTACCACCACTCCCATGTATGCACATCATCTTGCCCCCAATGCAGTTAGTTGAACATAACCTGGAGCTAGGGCCCTGCGCACTGGCACCATCCCAGTGGCGACCCACCATATTACTTCAACAAGCATTTAAAATAGGTAACCCTGCCTTGGCGACACACAACCCTGACTGAGCATTTCCTACTGACCATGAAGTATACACCTCTACATCTCAAGGGCTAGCAGTCTGGGTTCTTCACCTAAGCGCAGCAGCAAGAATACATGTTTAAACATCACTTTAGAATGACAGGACTCATCACATTTGTGGATCATTAGAATGCATTGCAATTACAGCCCCTAAAGGCATCACAGATGAAATCACAGGATTACGCACATACAGCCAGACACCCTAGCAGGAATGTCTGGCAACATAACACCACTTTGCTTATGACATCACCTTACACCGGTACCTCCAGTCCCTCTAAAAGCAATAACCACAGTAAATGCATTTCTGGTGCAATTACATCTCTTCACCTCCAGGGGATGCCCTTCTCCAGACATCCCCAACTCAGCCCTTCACTCCTTGATGCACTTCTCCATACACCTTCAGCTGTAGAACAAAAGTTCCAGCCCAGAAGGTGTTAAATGCTGGCTGAGCCCGTGAGGGGTTATCCTTTTCAAGTCCCCATGAGACATAGGGAGGGACTCCTCTTCGTGCTGGGGGGGAGACTGCGCTTCTCCAGCAGCTCCCCCAGCACCTTTGTCACAAATGAGGGTGACCCCCCCTCCTCTGGGGGCCACCAGGCACCAAAAACGATGATTTCCCCATGCCTTGCAAGGCATTATGGGGCGCTTCAGGCTCCTTTCCTTGCATATTATATTAGCGGCTCTCCCGCTGTGCTGGGAGAGCCGCGCTGCAGCCGGCGGCCTCCCGCCGCTTCTTCCGGCCTCGGTGGGGGGCCCAGTCCCACCCGGACCCCCAGGTAAGGGGATGCGGCTCGGGGAGCCCACCCCCGGCCGCTCTGCCGGTCTTCGGGGGCCCGGTTCCACCCGGGCCCCGTGCAGCTTGTCTCTTTTTGTTCGGGGTCCCGGTCCCACCCGGGACCCCCACGTGCCGCTTCGGTGGAGGGCAGCCTGGGGAGCCCACCCCCGGCTGCCCCCGCCGGCTCCCCGCACGGCCAGCACCCTCGCGTGCTGCCGCGGGAGCCGGCCCCACACTTCTGGTCTGCCCGCTCCAGCGGGCAGACGCGTCTGACGCCGCCGGCTTCTCCGGTCCTCGGGGGAGTGCGACGGCACTCCCCCCACGCCCGTCTTCACTTCGGGGCCCGGGGATTGGGTCCCGGGCCCCTGGGCACATTTTCGCGTGGGCGCGACGGCGCTCACCCGCCTTTCATCTTCACGGGGAGCGCGATGGCGCTCCCTGGCTTCATGTTCGGCGGGAGCCAGGGTGGGATCCTGGCACCCCTCGGGGGCAAATTCTTCACGGGGAGCGCGATGGCACTCCCCGCCTTTACTTCTGTTGGGGGCAGTCCCCGGGACCTGACCCACCCCAGGGGCACATTCAAGACCGGCGGCGGAGCCCCACGCGCTTCGTCGTCTGTCTTCGTGGAGGTCAAAGGTCGCCTACCTTCTGGGGGGCATATCTCAGCCCCCAGGGTACAGATCTGCGCCATTTTCGCCTCCTCTCGCTCCTGGTGATGCTCCCCAGCCCCTGGGAGCACTCTCCTTCGCCCTCTGGGTCTCGGAGAGGGGGGATTCAGCAGGGAGCTGTCTTCACTGGCTCCCTGCACCAGCCTTTCGCCTGGCTCTCCTCCTGGGCCTCTCTTCTCCCTGCGCAGAGGCCCCCCCTGCTTCTGCGCACTGGTCCTGGACTCTTCTCCTGGCGCTGTTCAGGATTCTGGAGCAGTCAGGGGGTTCCTCCTTCCAACTGCCCATTGCGCCAGGCTCCAGCACCTTCTGCCTCAGCAGACCACACCCCAGATGAGAGCTTCTCTTCCTGTGCAAGTTCTTTTAAGAAGTTGGGGAGGGGGCTGGCAGGAAGTCTCTGTTTGTCCTAACAAACAGCGACACATCACTTCACTGCCCCTGCTCCCTCCTTCCTGCCCAGGCCTCTGTGTTGGCTCAAGATGGCGTCGTCCAGGGTCTCCTGCCACATGGTCTCTGAAAGCCCCTTCCCCCCCCCCCCCCAGAGCTGCCTCCCCTTTGTGCAGCTTGGTGCCAGGCACCCAGTGACAGCTGCTGATGAATTAGCCTGCAGCTCCACCCAGCTTCTCGTCGTGGAGAGGAGGTCTTCGCTCTGGGAAGAAAGGTCATCAATCCAGGCTGCTGAGGTCAGCCCCCATCCAGGGCCTGGTTAGGGCAGACTCAGAGAAATATGACAGTTCTGGATGACCCAAAAGCAGTACAAATATGACTCTGGACTCTGCAGAATACTTCTTCTCACACCCGTTACAGTGGACTTTAGTGCGTGTCTGGAATTTGTAGGCCTTAGGAAAGTGACACTAGCACCATGGGCTCCACTTCCCCATAGGGGAATAATGAAGTGAAAAATACAGTAAAACACACTGACTTTCCCTTGCATGCTTCTTCCCAGTGTATAAAGCCTATTCCATGTCACCACCCAATTCTGCATAAGTCCTGCCACACCATTCACTTTGTAGCTGCTCCTGGACTGCGCACGCCAGGACTCTCCCCTGCGCAGCCCGTACACGTGTGCACACGCATGTACACATGTGTCTGCATGTAACCAGCCCGGTGCCCCTTCCTCCTGCGGCTGTGCAGCGGCCTGGTCAAGCTAGGGGGACACCAGTAAAATCCACATGCAGTCTCTTTCACCATGAGTTCACTGTGGGTGAGTCCCAATTTATGAGGCTCTCCCACAGTAAAAGCTCAACAAATAGGAGCTCAAAAAGCAAACAATCCGGGCGGCCCAGAGTGTCAGAACCACCTTCTAACACACGTCGCGCCCAGCTGATTCCTACAGGGAAGAAGTAGCCACTCTACATGGGTACACTTCCCGTAGTCAGCGATAACTAGTTATAAGGGGTTCTGACCAGACCCCCCCTTACTCACCAGTTATCCTCTCAGACCACCTACTCCTCCCATCCATGAAATCTCCACCCATGACAGGGATCCCAGACTACCCTAAGAACCCTCCGGGCTCTAGGTTAGATACCTCTAGGTCACTCATGGTCTACATGGACTCAGCCTAACTAGGCCCACCTTTGCCCTTGGGCATGCAACACTATGCCTACCTCTCCTCTGGACAAGGGTACAGTGCCTCAGCACCGATGCGGTCTTCTGGGATAGGTCTACATCCCATCCCCGGGGTCACTAGCTGGTCTCCCTTCCGGAGTTTGTTCCAACCAGTACCCTCTCTCCGTTTGGTCCTTGCACCCCAAAGATGCAACCTCTCTGGACCCTCACCCTCAGCCTGCCGCTGAGGTCATTCTGCTGCCACCACCCTTTCGGGATGACTGGCTTCCCTAAAGAAAGCACAGCCACTTGTGCTTTCCCCACACAGAAAAGCACCCTTTGGCCACTGGCCTGGCTCCCTGATAGGACCTCAGACCGGCCTCACCACCACACTGGCAGTGCCAGGGAGGAACACTGAGGGTGCCTCGTCAGACATCCTACAGCTCATTCCCCCTGTTGGTAGCTCCACACGGAAACTACCCCGGGAACCTAGACCCCTTCCGTGTTCTCCACTGTGAGAACAGGGCCTATGCACCCTTCCCTCCGAGAGGCGCGCTCTCCTCCCGGAGTACCCTTAGAGAACCTGTGGGCCCCGAGTTAGCTACACCCGGGCCCACCTCTCATGGCTCTCCCTGTTCTCCCTGCAGCGCCTTGGGAGACCGTCCAGGGACCCACATGATCCCTGGATGGCCTGCACCACCCCTTCTGAAGAGCAGGGTCCCTTCACTTAAGATGGGCCCCACCTGCGTTCAGGGCGGTGCTACCTCCATCAGCCAGGGACCCTAAAGATCCCGGCTAGGCCTGCACCACCCCTTTGGGAAACACAGGGTCCCTTCACTTAAGATGGGCCCCACCTGTGTTCAGGATGGTACTACCTTGCAGACGTCCACCTCCTGCCACGAGCTAGGGGAACACCCCCATGCTCCTGGGGTCCAAGCCCCACAGGACCTACCTGACTGGTCACCAGCTAGGCATCGCCCCAGCCACCACTTCAGGTTCACAACACCAGCTCCAGGGTGACATCCAAGCTCGAAAACTACCCCTCCTTTGGGGCCACCCATCACCATGGGCCACCCCGGGGTAACCACTCACCGGACCCTGACACCTCAGGGTCCGCCACTAACCCTTCACCTGGAAACCAGGGAGTACATCACCCCCACTCAGATCTCCACTGGGTCAGTTACCTAGCCCACCTAGTGTACCTAGGGGCTACCACTACACATCATCACTCAAGAACTACCCTCCTTTGGGGCCACCCACTACCAGGGGCCACCCCTGGGTTGCTCACCTCCCCACCAGTTAGCCTGGGGGGCCTGCCGGACACCCAACTCTACCACACCCTCCTCCCACCGTGGGAAAAGTTCCTTGGGGTCCCCCACCATGGGAACCCCTGGGGCATTACTACCCGGGGTAAAGAAACCTCCTGCCCCACCTTTCCAGTGGTTTTGGCCTGCGCCAATGGCAAGTAAACTTTCAGCGGGGGAAGGATACCTGGGGCCCCTTCTGTGGAAACCCTCCCTGCCCTTAAAAAGCGCGGGAATCTCCCAGGACCCCCTTTCTCTCCTGTCCCCCACAAAGGTCAATCCACCCCTACACCCCCAACTGTGATGTAGGTATCAGTTGCTGTCCCTATCTCTTGAGGAGACACCCTCCTCATGCAGGTGTAGTGCGTGTAGTGTTAGGGTTCAAAGGTGTACAATATGGTTTAGAACATTTGTATGCAATCATTTCCTGGAAAGCACCATCCCGCTAGCACATGATAATCAACATTACTCAGTCATATCAATACAGTTTACCTTTAAACCATAATATCTTCCCATGACATAAATGTGCACGGGGCTTTCCTTTCCCATACCTTTAGTTCACATAACCAAAACTTTGAACCCTTCTTAGAGCCTTGCGCTCTTCCATTTGCTCATTACTGCATAGGTAATGTGTGGCAAAACTGGACTTATCAAATGCTATAAATGCGCACCAGAATGGGATACTATGTTTCCCGCCGCTAGACACCAATGTTGGAAAAAGAGGCAGTATCTGTGAGGCCTGCACAAATAACATGACTACATTTGTCCTTCACTGGGAACCAAACACCCAATTGTAGCGCCTCACTCTCAGAGGGTAGCGTTGCAGAGCAGTCTGAGGCTTACTCAAGGGAGGTGGTGTGGGCTAGTAATCGCCATTTGCAGGTGCGCAGAAATAACACTCAATAATTGATTGTCCAGTCTGTACTTTGCTTTATAAAAGTAAGAGTACATTTATTAAACACACACACTACTCAATACTATGCACCAATTTACAAATATACATAAGCTGTTGGAATTACTTTGTGACATTGCATAACATTTCCACCCCTCCCAAAGGGGGGAGTCTAGTACCACCACTCCCATGTATGCACATCATCTTGCCCCCAATGCAGTTAGTTGAACATAACCTGGAGCGAGGGCCCTGCGCACTGGCACCATCCCAGTGGCGACCCACCATATTACTTCAACAAGCATTTAAAATAGGTAACCCTGCCTTGGTGACAAACAACCCTGACTGAGCATTTCCTACTGACCATGAAGTATACACCTCTACATCTCAAGGGCTAGCAGTCTGGGTTCTTCACCTAAGCGCAGCAGCAAGAATACATGTTTAAACATCACTTTAGAATGACAGGACTCATCACATTTGTGGATCATTAGAATGCATTGCAATTACAGCCCCTAAAGGCATCACAGATGAAATCACAGGATTACGCACATACAGCCAGACACCCTAGCAGGAATGTCTGGCAACATAACCCCACTTTGCTTATGACATCACCTTACATCGGTACCTCCAGTCCCTCTAAAAGCAATAACCACAGTAAATGCATTTCTGGTGCAATTACACCTCTTCACCTCCAGGGGATCCCCTTCTCCAGACATCCCCAACTCAGCCCTTCACTCCTTGATGCACTTCTCCATACACCCTCAGCTGTAGAACAAAAGTTCCAGCCCAGAAGGTGTTAAATGCTGGCTGAGCCCGTGAGGGGTTATCCTTTTCAAGTCCCCATGAGACTTAGGGAGGGACTCCTCTTCGTGCTGGGGGGGAGACTGCGCTTCTCCAGCAGCTCCCGCAGCACCTTTGTCACAAATGAGGGTGACCCCCCTCCTCTGGGGGCCACCAGGCACCAAAAACTATGATTTCCCCATGCCTTGCAAGGCATTATTGGGCGCTTCAGGCTCCTTTTCTTGCATATTATATTAGCGGCTCTCCCGCTGTGCTGGGGAGAGCCGCGCTGCAGCCGGCGGCCTCCCGCCGCTTCTGCCGGCCTCGGTGGGGGGCCCAGTCCCACCCGGACCCCCAGGTAAGGGAATGCGGCTCGGGGAGCCCACCCCCGGCCGCTCTGCCGGTCTTCGGGGGCCCGGTTCCACCCGGGCCCCGTGGAGCTTGTCTCTTTTTGTTCGGGGTCCCGGTCCCACCCGGGACCCCCACGTGCCGCTTCGGTGGAGGGCAGCCTGGGGAGCCCACCCCCAGCTGCCCCCGCCGGCTCCCCGCACTGCCAGCACCCTCGCGTGCTGCCGCGGGAGCCGGCCCCACACTTCTGGTCTGCCCGCTCCAGCGGGCAGACGCGTCTGACGCCGCCGGCTTCTCTGGTCCTCGGGGGAGTGAGACGGCACTCCCCCCCCACGCCTGTCTTCACTTCTGGGCCCGGGGATGGGGTCCCGGGCCCCTCCTCATCTTCACGGGGAGCGCGACGGAGCTCCCCGATTTTACTTCTTCGGGGGTTGGGGTCCCGGGCCCCTGCGCACATTTTCGCGGGGGGCGCGACGCCGCTCCCCCGACTTTACTTATTCGGGGATGGGGTCCCGGGCCCCTGGGCACATTTTCTCGGGGGACGCGACGGCGCTTACCCGCCTTTCATCTTCAAAAGAAAGGGAGGCTGAGGCTGCGAACTATTCCTGACCAAACAGCGCAATTAGCCTTAAAGAAAGAGACTTTCCATGACGCCCGGAATCCTACTAAGGATATTATTTGCTTTTTATATTTACAGGCAACAGAAACCCACTGAGGGAAGATTGACGCTCGAATGGTGACTACATGTCCCAGCATGCCATAAAGAACATTACGCACTACGCCAAGCCCACTGAGGGCGATTAACTAATTAAACATGCGGAAAGTGAAATAAAAGAGAGCCTCTTCTGTTGCAATTGTTCAAGCAAGCCTAGCAAGTAGCATCGAAACGCGTAAGGCAACAGGCAACGAGAACTTTCGGGATGCCAAGGAGAGCCATAAACCAAAACCGCATGGTTGGCTAACTGCTGAGTGCCCTCTCAGAAGCTTTCGGGCATTTGGGGATATATATATCAATCAAAGGTTACGGGGACATTATAGTTAGGCTCACATTTCACTCGTACAAAACCACTGAAATTCAGCAGTTCTAGTTACCTGAGCTAACTATAACTTACACTCCTGCAATGCACTGCTGTTGATCTTGCACATTACATAACTCATGACATGGTCAGTGACATCACTGATGACATCATTCAATGAGTGTTTTCTAAACGTTTGAGTGTTAAACATACATACCAAGGTACTACAAAAGTTAAAATAGTATACTTTGTGTACTACTTATGATTGATACTATTTCTAACATATATTATTTGAGTGGCTGTGTGACTGTGCGTATCCATGTGTGAGTGGGTGTCTGAGTGGCTGGATGTGTACGTAGGTATGTGAGTAGCTGTGTGGGTGAGTGAGTGACTATATTGGTGAGTGAGTAGGTGTCAGTGGTTGTATGGGTGAGTGAGTGGCTGTATGAGTGGGTGTGTAAGGGACTGTGGGTGAGTGGGTGTCTGAATGGCTGTATAAGTGACTGACTGGCTGCATAAGTGGCTGTATGGGTGAGTGAGTGGCTGTTTGGTTAAGTGAATTGGTGTGTGAGTGGCTGTATTGTAGAGTAAGTGTCTGTGTGAATGGATGTATTGGTGAGTAAGCGGATGTGTGAGTGCTTGTATGGATGTGTGTATGGGTATGTAAGTGGTTATGTAGGTGTGTGAGTGCTTGTATGGGAGAGTGAATGGCTGTGTTGAGAGGCTGTATGAGTGAGTGGGTGTGTGAGTGGCTGTATATGCGAATAAATGCATGTGTAAGAAGCTGTATGGGTTAGCGTGTGTTTCTGTGAGTGGCTGTATGGGTTAGTGACTGGTTGTATATGTAGCTGTATGGGTGAGTGAGTGGTTGTGTGAGTCCCTGTATAATTGTGTGCGAGGGAGTGGCTCTATGGATGAGTGAGTGGTTGTGTGAGTACTTGTATCAGTATGTGAGAGGTTGTATAGGGGTGTGAGTGCTCCTGTGGATGATGTCATCAGTGATGTCACTGACCATGTAATGAGTGATGTAATATGTGAGGTCATAAGCCGTGCATTATGGGGGCGTAAGTTATAATTAGCCTTGGTAACTATAACTGCTGAATTTCGCTGGTTTTGTACAATTGAAATGTGAGCCTAACTATAACGTCCCTGTAACCTTTGCTTTTTTTCAGTGAATTTCTAAGGTTTTTTAAATGTTGTTTCCTAACTGTAACAACTAACCTTTGACAGGGAGTGTGTGCATAAGTGTCTCAGTAGGCTTGTGAGTGGGTGTGTCTGAGTGGGTCGGTGAGTGGGTGCTGAGTGGGTCTGTGAGTGAGTGTGTGAGTCTTTGTGTGGGTCTGTGAGTGTATGCATGAGTCACTGAGTGCGTCTGTGAGTGAGTGTGTGAGCCTCTGAGTGGGTCTGTGAGCAGACGCATGAATGAGTGCGTCTGAGTGGGTGCATGAATCTCTGAGTGGGATGTGAGTGGGTGCATGAAGGTCTAAGTGAGTCTGTGAGTGACTGGGTCTGTGACCGAGTACATGAGTCTGAGTGGGTCCATGAGTGTCTGAGTACGTCTGAGAGTGGGTGTGTGAGTGTCTGTGTCAGTAGCTGTGTGAGTGACTCGGCCACAAAGAAACCGCACCTGCCCTTTTATCCAACAAGAGTCCACAGTTTTGCACAAATTACCTACCCAAGTAGAGTTCTTTCTGCCTCTGTCCAGTACATATTCTACACTACAGCTGCGTAATGGAGCACAAGGAAATGTCACCAGTGACCTTTTGTGCGTTTTGCCAATATGGTTATTCCAGGTATGTCTTTATCCTGAAATATGTGATAACATGAGTCCTCCTACAGAGAAGATAACGAGACAACAAAGACGTAAATTTCCACCAAACAAGGGTCCTTCCTCTTCACTATATGAAATTAGTGCGTCTTTGTTTGGTGGAGATGTCCTCATATTCCTTGGCATGAAAAACTCCTCACCAAAATCGGCAGGCAAAGCGCTGGGGAGGCCACTTCTTAAGATCTCCATCATCCTGGCAAAAGGCAGGAATACCTTTAGATACTACTAAGGTGGGCAGGGCCAAACAGGGAAGCATCCAAGTGATTTCCACATTTGCATACTCCTAGCAATTTAAAGGGAGAACCATGGACTCTGCTTTCACTACGACAGGACAACAAAGAACCCACTGGTCAGTCACATCAAGATTGCGCTCCAATAGATCAATGATGCAGTCACATCCACAAAGGATGTCAGATCGTTTTTCAATATGGAATTGTAGACAAAAACTTGCTCTGCCTTCACCAAGCCCAGGAGTTGGGATAATTTCTCCTTTATAGAAGTGACGCTTCAACGGGGGCACCTGCTATGTTTATATTTGTAAGTACTTCATGTTGAGGGATAATTTGTGTGACATTAGCAATATGACCAGAACAGCCCCAGGGACCGCATCCCCTGGGGCCCGGCCACAGCTTAATGGGGAGGGGGACCGTGTGGCCCCCCTCCCCATGGCGATTTCAGCCCCGGGGAACCCATCCCTCAGGCCCAGCTTAAAATTATATGTTCGAGGCATGTGAGCTGTAGATCACATGCTATGCATAGATTGCCATCTGGTGTTGGGCCCGAATGTTTGCACTTTGTTTTTATTCAAAGAAGTCTTTCCAGTCACGAGGTAGGTGACTCCTCCTTTCGGTGATAGTGCGCATGGGCATCGACTCCATTGTTAGATTGTTTTTTTCCTCCATCGGGTTCGGACGTGAATTGTTGTGCTCCGGTTCGACACCGTTCTCGGGTTCCCCTTGGTGCGCAATCCACTACCCTCAACGGTATTGTTTCTCGATCGCGTATTTCTCCCTTTGCGTATCGAATCTATTCAACAACTTCCTTCGGAAAACCTCGTGCGAGGCCCTTGGGCCTAGCCGCGTCGACCGAATTTGCAGTAGATGGAACGGACTCGATTCCAATTCTGCCCCGGGTGCCACTCCAAGTACCCCTGCACCGATCTTCACGACGTGTGCAATTTGTGTCTATCGCCTGAACACAACGAAGACAACTGCGAAGCCTGCCGATCCTTCCGATCAAAAAAGACGCTCCGTGACCGTCTGGCTCGACGTCACGAGATGTATCAACAGAAGGACTCCGCTCCAGACCTGTTCGGAGAAGATGTCGACCAGGAGATCCTCGAAGCACATGGAGCCGAGGCAGAGGAGGAACAACAAATTCACGTGTTCGAGGAAGACATCACTCCCGGTCAGTGTACCGTGAGTAAAGATACTCCTCTGCCCCAAAAAGTTCCCTTTAAAAACGCTCCGGTCCCTCCTCCGCCTTCGGGCCAAGGTCGGCACCGAGATAAAGTTTCCAATGCCCCGCCTTCGGGCTCTGCACCGAAACAACTAGTAAAGCCTTCCGGCTCAGGACCGAGTCGACCTTCTTCGGGGCCCGAACACAAGACTTTGGCACCAAAACATAAGCCAACTGATCCCTCCAAAACTTCGGCACGAAACACACTTCGGATCCGAAATCATCGGAGCCGAAATCCTCTGCACAAAAATCCTCGGCTCCGAAAACATCGACACCGAAATCTTCGACGTCGTAAATTATGGCTTCAAAGGAAAAGTCGGTTCCTCCTCCATCCAAGGAGCTTTATTTGGACGTTCCGCCTGCTAACACGGACCCCAAACAAGGAACTGGTTATTAACCCTAAAACAGGACACTAATACTTCTCCTCCACCTCTTTCCCCTTCCTCACCTCCTCCTCCTATTGATCCTAACCTTCTTATAACACCCACAAATTCCCCTCAGCCACAATCTCCACTTCAGCAGGATGATGGTGATGGGAATCTAGATGATGAGACACAGGGGGATGTACCACAAGATTATGCTCCAGACCCCTGGGTAGATTATAACACGGATCCTAATAACGGTAATGATCCAGATCTATACCCATCTAGGCCTTCTCCTCCAGATGATAATGTGGGGTTTACAGAATTGCTTAATAGAGCTGCACAGTATCATGGGGTGCAACTCCATAAGGAGCCTCTTGAGGAAGATTTCCTATTTGAGACACTAAGTGCATCACAAAAAACTACGCATACATTACCTATGCTCAAGGGTATGTTAAAACATACAGATGAGGTGTTCAAAGATTCAGTGCGTGCTAGGATATTCACACCTAGAGTGGACAAAAAATACAAGGCAGCTCCTACAAACCCAATTTTTATTAGAGGTCAGGTTCCATTAGATTCGTTAGTGGTTTCCAATGCTCAGAAACGGGCAAATTCTCAGTCAACGGGAGACGCTCCGCCTCCCGACAAGGAATCTAAATTAATAGATGCCTCAGGCAAGAGGGTAGCAGTACAAGCAGCCAATCATTGGCGCATAGCTAACACACAAGCACTCTTGGCAAGATATGACAGAGCTCATTATGATGAGCTAGAGCAACTGATGCAATATCTCCCTGATGAACATAAATCCAAGGCTCATGACCTCATTCAGGAAGGGAAACTTATTTCCAATACATCAATCAGGTGTGCTCTAGATGCAGCAGACACTGCCTCACCTGCTATTAACACCAGCATTCTTCTCAGACACCATGCGTGGCTTAGAGTGTCAGGGTTTAAACCAGAAGTCCAAACATCCATTTTAAATGCAACTTTTGATAAGGAGCATTTATTTGGTCCTACGGTGAACACTTCATTAGAGAAAATGAAGGACACTGAAGTAGCCAAATCTATGGGAGCGCTACAAACACCATCCAATCTTGGATCATTTCGCCGATCCTTTTATAGGGGAGGCTCAAAGTCCATTTCTACTGAAGGGTCCTCTACCTCATACAGAGGCAATAGTCAGTCACCTTCTACCAGAGGTTATTTTCAAGGTGAATTTCGTGGAAACAATGGCAAAGGAAGATGGAGAGGTAATACACCCCGTACTTCCCCAGCCACAAACAAGCAGTGACTTGTTTCCCCTTTCCCCCGACCATCCCACACCTGTCGGGGGACGTCTCTCTCAATTTTTCCCAGTCTGGAACTCGATCACATCAGACAAATGGGTTTTACAAATTATCCAATCTGGTTACTGCCTGGAGCTTACAAGCAACCCTCCAAACATTCCACCACGAACACCCAAACTATCTCCAGAACATTTACACATACTCAAACAAGAGGTACAATCTCTTCTGTAAAAAGGAGCTATAGAACCTGTCCCACTACAGTATCGGGACAGGAGTGTACTCTCTTTATTTTCTAATTCCCAAAAAGGACGGTTCTCTGAGGCCAATATTAGACCTCAGAGAATTAAACCTCTACATTCAATCAGACCACTTCCATATGGTCACTCTCCAACAGGTACTTCCTCTGTTACAACAAGGCGACTTTATGTCCACTCTGGACTTAAAGGATGCGTACTTCCATATTCCAATACATCCCGCTCATCGCAAATACCTCAGGTTTGTAATAGCGGGCCAACATTATCAATTCAAGGTACTTCCAGTCGGAGTAACTACTGCTCCCAGAGTATTTACCAAATGCCTAGCAGTAGTCGCTGCGCATCTGCGAAGACATGTTCACGTCTTCCCATATTTAGACGACTGGCCTATCAAAGCCAGCACTCTCTCAAAGTGCCTACAGCACACTCAAACAGTACGCTTACTGCACAGCCTCGGATTTACAGTCAATCTGGCAAAATCCCATCTTCAGCCCTCCAATACACAAGCATATCTAGGGGCCACTCTAGATACTCAAAAAGCTCTAGCCTATCCCAATCCAACCAGAATTCACAATATTCAGGCTCTCATTTCCAAATTTCTACCCAGTCACTCATTACCAGCTCGGGTATTCATGCAACTACTAGGAATGATGGCATTATGCATCATGATAGTTCCTTATGCAAGACTGCAAATGCGTCCCCTTCAAGAATGCTTAGCACGTCAGTGAAATCAGTCTCATGGTCTATTAACAGATCTGGTGTTGGTGGACGGCCACACTCATCGCTCTCTGCAGTGGTGGAATCCACACAACCTTATAAAAGGGCGGCCTTTCATCGACCCCATTCCACAGACCGTGCTAACAGCAGACGCATCGCTCACTGGTTGGGGAGCTCATCTCCAAACTCACACAATTCAAGGATTGTGGACTCAAAAGGAAAAGCTTCTCCACATAAATTATCTGGAACTGTTAGCACTATTTTTAGCGCTCAAAGCCTTCCAAACTCACCTTCTAGGCAAAGTTGTCCTAATACGCACAGACAACATGACAGCAATGTATTACAAAACAGAAAAAGGGGGAGAAAGAGGGACGAAAGCTAGGTCCACCCTCCTAATGCAATAGTAGACCTACAAAACCGGTATGACCGGATAGGGACCTAGCTGGGGTGTAGATTTTCCACTCAAATGTGAGCTCGAAAAACTTGAGAAAGGAAAGCTTTCCTTTCTTGAGTCCCCTCACTCACCAGGGTTTCCCCATGGTGACATGCTTCATCATAGGGGCCATCTCAACCCGCTGCGGGCTGAGGCGTGCTACGACTTGCGATGAGACGTAGGAGCACTAATCGTGAGGAGCTATGTGTAGTGCAGTGATGTGGTGGAGTGGAGTTAATTAAAAAGTACCTAACTAGTGGGCAGAAAAAACTTTATTCAGGCTCCTAGTCTGTCTATTAAAAATTGGGGTTAGTCTCTAGTGAACCTAACCGAATGCGTTAGGGGTCCCTAGTAGATGTCAACATGTTTCGAGCTTCCCCACAGCAATTTTTCCATCTGTGCATGCAGTGTTGTTCTGGGATGTAGAGTATGAGTGTATAGTGTGCAAGTGGTGTGGTTGTAGAGCAAAGAGAGGTGTGATTGTATGTGGGGGTGAGTTGAACCATATATATTTTTTAGTTGGGTATGATCTTATAAATGTTGAAACTAATTGCGTTTTATGTATTGTATTATTTGAATTATGAAAACAGTCACATGTTTGTAAGAAATGGTGATATTAATTGCAAAGAATCATGTATATTTTTTTATAACATATATCAGATAAATAAGTAAAAAAGAAAAAAATGAAATAAAATTTATACAAATGACCAATTGTCTTGTGTGGAAAATGATGTTCCTTATGCCCTATTTTTGAGCTTTGAGGAGCCACTAATGAAAGAAATATAGGTCTAGAGGGATTATTATCTTTGTAGTTCTTGGGTCTAGCAATGTATTACATACAGAAACAGGGAGGAACACACTCTCTCCAACTGTCGCACCTTGCACAAGACATTTGGAAATGGGCCATTCATCACAAGATTTATCACCTAGTGGAACATCTCCCAGGAGTGGACAATCACATTGCAGATCTCAGCAGACGGAGACAACAAATTCACGAATGGGAACTTCACCCTCAGGTTCTCCTCCCCTTCTTTCAGATGTGGGGCTTTCCAGACATAGATCTGTTCGCCACACACAAACGCAAAATGCCCAAACTTCGCCTCCAGGTATCCACACTCGTTATCCAAGGGCAATGCTCTATGGATGAACTGGTCAGGGATATTTGCTTGCGCTTTTCTGCCTCTCCCACTCATTCCATTAGTGGTTCGGAAGCTCAGGCAAACAACCCTCACACTAATCCTAGTAGCTCCCACTTGGGCTCGCCAACCTTGGTTCACTACCCTCTTAGAACTATCAGTACTTCCTCATCAAAAACTACATCTCACATCCTGTCTCCTCACACAGAGCCATGGAGAAATAAGACTTCCAGATCCCAAACCTCTCAATCTTGCAATCTGGCTCCTGAAGTCATAGAGTTTGGTTATCTAAATCTTCCACCAGACTGTATGAACATTATTAAAGAGGCTAGAAGACCTACTACAAGAGCTTGTTATGCAGCAAAATGGAAGCGGTTTGTTATTTATTGTAATAACCACGTCAATCCACTTGATGCTTCTACTCAAAATATTATTTATCTGCTACATTTACAACGTTCAAATTTAGTGTATACATCTATACGCTTACATCTCGCTGCAATAGCTGCTTATCTTCAAAACAGACAACACCTGTCCCTTTTCAGAGTGCCTGCTATTAAAGCTTTCATGGAAGGACTCAAAAGAGTTATTCCTCCAAGACTTCCACTGGCCCCAGCGTGGAATCTTAATATTGTCCTTACCAGGCTAATGGGTCCACCATTCGAGCCTTTACATAAATGTGAACTACAGTTTCTCACTTGGAAACTAGCTTTCCTCATTGCTATCACATCACTCGGGAGTGAGTGAGCTTCAGGCATTAACCATAGAAGAACCATTTTTACAAGTACACATAAACAAAGTGGTTCTTCGTACTAATCCTAAATTCTTACCTTGGGTAGTTTCTGCCTTCCACATCAACCAATCTGTTGAGTTGCCTGTGTTTTTTCCTCAACCAGATTCTGTGGCAGAACGTGCTCTACACACTTTAGATGTAAAAAGAGCATTGATGTATTACATAGAAAGAACAAAATCTTTTCGTAACACTAAACAACTCTTTGTGGCTTTTGCTCCAACACACAAAGGAAATCCATTTCTAAATCAGGTATTGCACAATGGATAGTTAAATGTATTCAGATATGTTATGCAAAAGCTAAGAGAATTTTACCAATTCCCCCTAGAGCGCATTCTACTCGCAAACTGGGGGCTTCTATGGCTTTCTTAGGAAATATTCCCATAGATGATATCTGTAAAGCTGCAACATGGTCTACACCACACACATTCACAAAACACTGTTGTGTAGATGTGTTAGCCAGACAACAAGCTAATGTGGGCCAGGCAGTTTTACGTACACTATTTCAAACTACTGCAACAGCTACAGGTTAGCCACCGCTTTGGGTGATTACTGCTGTATAGTCTATGCATAGCATGTGATCTACAGCTCACATGCCTCGAACGGAAAATGCTACTTACCCAGTATGCATCTGTTCTTGGCATGTAGAGCTGTAGAGTCACAAGCGCCCACCCACCTCCCCTTTTACCTGTAACTGTTCCAGTACTATCTTACTTAGATAACTACACATGGACATCTCTATATAACTCTTACTTACTCCATTCTCACCCTCTGCGGGAAAACAATCTAACAATGGAGTCGATACCCATGCGCACTAGCACCGAAAGGAGGAGTCACCTACCTCGTGACTGGAAAGACTTCTTCTAACAAAAACAAAGTGCAAATGTCCGGGCCCAACACCAGATGGCAATCTATGCATAGCATGTGACTCTACAGCTCTACATGCCAAGAACAGATGCATACTGGGTAAGTAGCATTTTTCTTTCTTTTTAAATGATGGGGGTGACGCATGGGCCCCCTGCCTGGGCTGATTTTGTCCCCGGGGACCCCATCCCGCGGCCATAAACAGGAGCACTTTGACAGCTCCCGCCAGCTGGAACTTGAGTGTTTGCTTTTGCTTGGGGGGAGCTGTCAGAGCTCCCGCCAAGGAAAAGTATATAGCTATGTCCTGGGGGTGGGCACCCCAGGGCACAGCAGGAGCCGGCCCTGGGGGGTGGTGGTCTCCAGGGCAATGTATGTCTCCAGGAGGGGAGCCGCGCTGTCCCCTTTCTTCTGTTTGTACGGGCCGCCCCGGGGAGGTGGTGGTCCCAGGGGCCGAGAACTGCCTGGGAGCAGGCAACTTGGCCCCCTCCTTCTAAAAAAAAAAAAAAAACCACCATAAAAAACCCTGGGGAGGTGCTGGGCTCGCAGGGAGTAGGGGGTCCGCCAGAAGGAGATTGGCTCACTAGCATACTTGAGTTCATTGCAAGCTTTGTGGTAAAGCCACTTGACTATAAGACTTGCATGATAGGTTGAAGTTTATGGTCATTTGACCTTGTTTGAGGCAATGCCACATGAGTAAAACACTTTTTAAATGCCACCCATGATTTACATTATAGGAAAGAGGATATGGTCACATAACCCTGATCGAGGCAATGCTACACCCCCTTGATATGGCAACCACTGACAGCATGTTGCTATTATTTAAGCAGTGTAATGTACGCTGGTGTATGATCAGTTGTCCATTTACGGGACTGATACTAAGAGCAACAGCGCTTTTTTGCATGTGTATAGCTGTGGTTTATTATGATTATTTCCCTGTGCAAGAACACTATTTACGATACAAGTTGAAAAATTTCCAAAATATGTCTTGACAAAGGTTGATATGTTTTTTACATTGTTATTATGAATGAATTCCATTCTTTGATTTTTACATAAGTACAGAAATTTTTAGCGCTTGCTCATTCGAGAGAATGAAAATGCTCTGTTGAGATCGATCCACCTCACGATAACGTGTTTCTTTACATAAATCTGTCATAGTAAATGTTTAGTGGAGTCTGTTCTCCCTGTCCATGAAAGCACTTACCCGAGTGGTCCTTCTTTTGTCTTTATGTATTTTTTTCTGCACTTAAGGGAAGTAACTTACACGAGCAACTTGGGCTGTACTAAAGACCGATTAGTCGAAACGAGTTGCCCATAATAAACTGTTAATTTTGCAACCAAATTCTTGGAGTGCGAGCAGTTTGTGTTTTGAACCAGACACAATTTTCCTGTATGTATGTGTATATGTATGTAATGTATGTATGTAATATATATATATTACCTACTGGCGGTCGCCATTATGTAGTTATAGTTTGGACCAAAGTTTCCATAGGAAAAGCGTTTTTTGTTTTGCCAATAACTTTGCCGCCGATTGACGAATCTTCACGAAATTTAAAAAAAAACGTCCCCTTTTTGGTCCAGCTGCTGTGTTGAAAGTTTCGGGGTGATCTGTCAAGCCGGGGCTGAGAAAAAAGGGGGCCCCAAAACTTGTTTTTTCCCCGTGTTATGTCTCTAGGGAATTGTCATTTTTTTAACACGACTACAGCCCGAACCGCTGAATGGAATTACACCAAATTTGGCGGAAAGCTAGATGTTGGTCCAGAAAGCATGTGCTTTTTGGGATTTGGTGTAAATCCGATCAGTAGTTTCAGAGATATTCAAGTTTAAAAATATAGATATCTGGGAGCCCAACAGCCTACTGAGACCCTACTGAAATTTGATTGCCTGGCAACACTTAAACCAGGAAGTGTTGGCAGCCATCTTGGGACTCTGTTGATCTGAGTCCCACACAAAATGGGGCAGAGTAGAAACACCCCTATCCACCCTACCCCCCGGTCAATGAAAACATTTTTAAAACAAACATTTTCGGCAGGACCCGGTTGAAAAACAAAAATACAAAGCGCGGATTCCTGAGCTTCGTTTATTATCAGCCCCCTGGTGGGCCAGGTCCCAGGGGCATGAGGGTAATGAAGGAGGGGGCTCATGGGGCCCCCCTCCTAGGCTTTAGAGAAGCCCCGGAGACTGCCACTTCCCCGGGGCACTATAGTATACAAATGCAGAGGCCCCGCTCGGCCGCTCCCCCGCAGCCACGGGAACCGCCACTTCACTGGGGCACTGAACAAAAGAAATGCAGTGGGGCCCGCTTGGCCCCCCCGCAGCCCCGGGGACCGCCACCTCCCTGGGGCAGTAAATGTAAATTAGGAGTGGGGCACATACATAATAATTAAGGGGGTCTGTTGTAGACCACCACCTCCCCGGGGCTTCATGAAAGAAGATACGGGGGCCTCGAGATGGCCCTGGGGGCCGCCACCAGCAATGTCCCGGGGTGCCCACCCCCTGGACATTGCTCCGCTTCGTGCAAGCGAGAGCATGTGAAATGCTCTCGCTTGCACAAAGCGGAGCAGAATTGCTTTTGGACAGAGGGAGCTGCATGTTAGCAGCTTCCTCTGTCCAAAAGCAATGCCGGCTCTCGCAGGACGCGGGGAGCCGGTGGGGGCCTACAGCTTCCCCAACACGGTCCTATTGGTGAGTGGGTGCCCTGGAGGCACCCACTTTAAATCGGCAGCCCCCAGGGGATGGTGTCCCAGGGGCCCAACTCGGCCTGGGGAGGGGCGTTGCGCAGCCCCTCTCCCCTATCTGTAAAAGGCTGGAACCCAGGGAATGGAGTCCTCAGGGCCAAAATATGACCTGGGAGGGGGGCCGCGCGGCCCCCCCTCCCCTGTTTTGGAATTAAAAAATAAAGAAGTGGCCAGGCCCGGGGCGGGCTGGGCGGACCCCTCCCTTCTATTATAAAAAATAAATAAATGAAGGACAGGCCCAGGAGGATGGGGTCCCCGGGGCCAAAATCGGCCATGGGAAGGGGGGCCATGAGGCTGATAAAGTCCCCTTGGCTGCTAAGGGTCCTTGGGGGCGAACAACCCCACCTGTTACCTCCAGTTAGTCCCACACAGCGGTATTGCTAAGAGGTCTTTGGAGGCCACGCCCCCTTCCCCACCACTCTGCAAACGCCATTACTACTTAAAAAACAATAGAAATTCACTGAAAACAACAGAGGTTACGGGGACGTTATAGTTAGAAAATGGAATTTAAAAAGACCTTAGAAATTTGCTAAAAAAAAACAAAGGTTACAGGGACGTTATAATTAGGCTCAGGTTTCACTCATACAAAACCAGTGAAATTCAGCAGCTATAGTTAGCTGAGCGAACTATAACTCGTGCCCCCTCAATGCACTGCTTATGAGCTCACATATTACATCACTCATGACATGGTCAGTGACATCACTGATGACATCATCCAGTGACTGTGTTTTAAAAAAGTTTGAGTGTTAAATATATATACCAAGATGTATGTATGTATTGAATCCGTGGGTGTATGAACGCCTTTATGGATGATTCAGTGGGTGCGTGACTGACTATATAAGTGAGTGATTAGGTGTCTCAGGGAATGTATGGGTGAGTGACTGGTTGTATGAATGTTTGTATCAGTCTGTCAGTTGGTGTCTAAGTGGCTGTATGGGTGTGTGAGTGGGCACTCATCCACCAATCAAGATATCTCGGTCTTCGACCTCAACATCAAGACCTCTATCGACAAGTTCGAGCCATAAGACATGATGATGGACTTTTCAGAAGCCATGTGAGCCCTCTGTGATTGAGTTAGTGCCTCAGTGGATACAACACAAGGCACTCCAGTGGCAGTGCAAATGCCACCTGGTGAGGATGTCACATTGACTGCACTGCCAGTACTACTACTTCCTCACTCGGTTCCAGTGGAGAAGTACTCGGAAGCCCTTCCATAAAAAAAATTCATTCATTTGACTCTTCTCCTCATGATACGATGACCCCAATAAGCGTCCTCTGCCCATACGGTATGACACCCGTTCCTGTGAATAAGCGAGGTATGTTTTACCTCCAGCACATTACATTATTGACATTTATTCAGAATTTGACTGAAGAGTTAGCGCTTTGTCTTTTGACCTGATGCCATGATGATGATAATTTATACTGCGCACAGCTACTCCAAGGAGTCTCCACGTGTGAAGCAGGAAGGTCAGAAATGAAAAAAAAGACTTAAGCCTGCACAAAAAGCCAGGTTTTAAGTTTCTTCTTAAACATTGCTATGTCACTGAGAGGCCGCAGCTCCAGAGGAAGCTGATTCCACGCTGTCGAACCCAGGTACGCTAGAGACCTTCCTCCTGCTCTTTCCCGCGGAATCCTGGGGGTCTCTGCCAGAGATTTATGGGCGGATCTCAGCTGTCTTGTAGGGTTATGAAAGCCAAATCTGGTTCTGAGATAGGGCCCCGATTGATAAAGGGCATCATGTACAAATATGAGAACCTTAAATTTGACTCTTTCCCTGATGGGCAGCCAATGAAGTGAACGCAGATGTGGCACAATCCGTATTTTAATAGGAACCTTTAACAGGAGCCCGGCCGCCGCATTCTGGATCACTTGGACTTTGTCCATCAGGTACTCTGGTAAACCAAAGTATAATGCATTACCACAGTCTATTCTAGATGATATCAGTGCCGGGATGACCGTTTTCTTTGCTGAAAAGGATAAGAGAGGCAGAAATTTCTTTAGGGACCTCATAGTCCCAAAACAAGTGCCTACCAACATTTTTACTTGAGGCCTAAAGGACAGCCTGTTATCAAATTTAATACCCATATTTTTAACTGAGTCTTTCTGGGGTTCTGGGGGAGAGGCATCATCTGGCCAAAAGGTTTGCCAGAAATCTGGTGGGATCTTCCCAAAGAAGAGAATGTTCGAGGCATATGAGCTGTAGGTTGTACACTTTAGCATAGATCGCCATCTGGTGTTGGGCTCGGATGTTTGCAGTTTGTTTTTGTCGAAGAAGTGTTCGTTAGTCACGAGATAGGTGACTCCTCCTTATAGTGACAGTCCGCATGGGCATCGACTCCATCCCCAGATTGTTTTTTTTCCGCCATCGGGTTCGGATGTGACTTGCTGCGCTCCAGGCCGGTGTCGTTACCGAAACCCCCTTCGACGCGCAATCACCCTTTACTCGACGGTATTGTCTCGATCGCGTTCCCTTCTCGACGAGCATCTTCGACACTCTATAAAACTTCGATAAACTTTCGACGCGGGCCGTGGGGCCTACCCGCGCCGATCCGGCGGAAGTCGATGGAACGGACTCCCTTTAAGAAATGTCCACAGTGTGGTGCTAAATTCCCACACTCTGACCTACACCCGGTGTGTAATCTCTGCCTCTCTCCAGAACATCGAGAGGATACCTGCGAGGCTTGTCTCTCTTTCAAATCTAAGAAGACCATTCGTGACCGTCGGGCTCGACGCCACGAGATGTCCCGAGGAAGCGGCTCCATTCCGGACATTTTCCATCCAGGTCCCGACAGCCTTCCGGAACCAGAACAGGAGGAACCTGTCTCAGTTTCCACAGATGACTCCGACGCCGAAGACGAAGTCACCCCAGCTCAGCGGGCCGTGAGTACTGAGACCCCTGCCCCACCCAATCCCATACCAAAGGCTCCGGTAGCACGTTCGCCACAAGGCCCAGGTCCACACCGATCCACTATTTCAGATGCCCTGCCCTCGAGCCCGGCTATGAAAACTAAAGAAAAACCTTCCGGCTCGAGCCAGCCGCACTCCGGTACCGAAAAATCACCTTCGGCACCGAAACCCAAGGCTACCGATGAGCCACGCCTTCCCCCATCGGCACCGGAAGTCCCTCTGGCACCGAAACAGCTCAGGGAAAAACCCTCGGAACCGAAATAAATGGGGAAACCTTCGGCACCGAAAACCTCGGAGCCGAAACAGTCTAAGGACAAACCTTCCACCCCGAAACCACCGAAGCAAATCGCTCCGGAAACGAAGCAAACAACGCCAAAATCTTCGGAACCACAAAAGACTGTCCATATACCTAAACAATAAGGAAAAGTCCACCCTCAAGGGCAAGGGAGGAAGGTGTCACCTGCCACAGGATAATAATGGAGCGTAGCCACGTCTCCAATTGATAACAAATGGGAGATTGACTTAGATCAGGGGAGAATATGATGCACAGCAAATAACATCTAAACAAAAAATACAGTACAAAACAATGTTTATTTAGAGGTATTGTAAGTACATGTTATTTGACTTTCAGATGATAAATCATGGAGCAAATGAGAAGACAATATACACAAAGCCTATATACAGTGAACATACACAATAGATAAGTCTGGGCTGATAAGAATAATGAGTAAATTATCATATATCCCCACAGAAGAGCTCTATACAGAGAAATGAACCTAAAAGGCAAAAAACATACACATATACTTTCATCAGTCTTACCATTCATACACTCCGCATACTCACAAACATCAAAAGAAACAGATTATATACAAAGACAAGCCATATGTAAAAAAGGCAGAAACCCAAAGAAAATACAGGGCAGTGGTGCATATAATAAGTGCTCTCAATGGTTTGTTGCCCAATGGTTTCTGTCTTGCACGGTGCCGACGCGCGTTTCGGTGATGGGCTAACAAGTAGCCATCACCTTCCTCAGGGCACTTGTGATTTGAATATCTGGAAAGAGCACTAGGGTGGGGAAGACCAGGCGGTGGGGGGTATTTTTACAGATACAGCCTGGATCCAAAATATACACTTTTCATGTACAGCAGCTCCGAACAAGTGAGAATCCAGTAGTAGATAAGTACTCGAAGAATGCTCTTTAGTCAAAGAGTGGGACTGAATGTCGATCGCGTATTGATGAATGGCGCTTTAAAAGAGAGACGGTCGAGGGTCAAAACAATCTGGGTCAAAAGGATCTGGAAGAACAAATCTCTCAGATAGGTAAGAGGGTCCGGATGTGGAGTGGATAAGTAACAGCACGCATTCTCCTAAGGTCGCACCTTTAGTCAGCGTACAATAGGTCAAAAGTCTCAAAAGGCAGGGAAAGATCGCGCTGCCGTCCCAGCGCTAACAATCATCCGACCGGGTTAAGTGCACAAAAGGATCCCATAGAGCTAGAGGGACACAGGGTTCTCCTCCAGGAGCGGCGGCAGGATTCAGGCGTCCCGGGCTTCAAAGGGAGTAACGAGGTCCGTCTTGAACAATATCCAACAGTCTAAACCCCATCACAAAGAGAAATCTTCGGTACCGACAAAGGACACCGGCTCCAAAGAACTTTTTCGGCCCGATCCCACCCAGAAGACCATCTATATACATCCAAACACTGGTCATATCCTCTCCAAACAACCTACAAAGAGAAAAGTGGACCATTTGCAAGATCCACAGGTCCCAGCTAAAAGGATGGACATGGGCACTAATACCTCCCCACCCCCTACACCTCCTCCTCCTGTTAATCCTAATTTACTTATCTCTCCACTACACTCTCCACAACACACTTTTCCACTCTCACAACCAGAGGATAGTGATAATGGAGATGGGGATGGGCAAGGAGATGATAATATAATTCCACATAATTATAATGAGGACGATCCCCCACAGGACCCGGATCCATGGATGGACTATAACACAGATCCCGATCTTACAGACCCAGATCTTTATCCCTCTAAACCATCCCCACCAGACGATAATGTAAATTTTGCCCAGCTGATCACTAGGGCCGCAACATACCACGGGGTAAAACTACATTCTGACCCTGTAGAGGAGGATTTTTTGTTAGAGACTTTTGCTCAACCGCAAAAAACCACGCACATCCTACCAATGTTGAAAGGACTCACTAGACATGCACCAGAGGTGTTTAACGACCCAGCTAAAACTAGGGTTCTTAATCAAAGAATTGACAAAAAATATAAGGCGGCTCCTAGTGACCCCGTATACATTAAGGTTCAACTACCTTTAGATTCCCTGGTGGTAGCTAATGCACGTAAGAGGGCCTATTCTCAAGGTTCAGGGGATGCCCCACCCCCAGATAAGGAATCCAAATTAATTGATGCCTCAGGTAAACGTATGGCAACGCAGGCTGCCAACTATTGGAAAATAGCCAACACACAAGCTCTCTTGGCAAGGTACGATAGGGCTCACTACGATGAGTTAGAGAAACTCATCGAACACCTACCAGACCAATACAAACAAAAGGTCAATGACCTTATACAAGAAGGCAAATTGATCACGAACACATCTATCAAATGTGCCTTAGACCCCACGGACACCGCGTCCCGCGCAATCAATACTAGCGTATTGTTACGCAGACATGCTTGGCTCAGAATATCTGGCTTTAAACAGGAGGTACAAACCAGTATACTTAATCAGCCTTTCGACCTACAGCACCTGCGGTGGACACATCTTTAGAAAAGATGAAGAAAGACAACGAAACCGCAAAGTCTATGGGAGCCTTGCAGTTATCCTCCCCCAGAGGCTCCTTTCGGCGTTCCTTTTATAGAGCGGGCTCAAAAACTAACACAACATAGCACCCATCCTCATCTTACAAAAGCCCCAATCAGAGTTCCTTTTCCAGAGGATACTTTAGAGGAGGTTACAGGGGTAACAACAACAAGGGTAGAGGCCGGGGTAGCAACACCCGCAGCTCCCCTACCACCAAGCAGTGACTTTCCTGCGCTTCCCCCCCGACCACTCCACATCTGTCGGGGGACGCCTTTCACAGTTCCTACCTGTCTGGAATTCCATCACCACAGACAGGTTGGTGAGACAAATTATCCAGTATGGTTACTGCCTGGAACTCACGTGCACTCCACCACACATTCCTCCCAAGCACCGTCCAATATCCACTCAACATTTAACTCTAGTCAAACGGGAAATCCTCTCTCTGCTGCAAAAAAACGCAATAGAACCGGTTCCCTTATCCCAGCAGGGCACAGGGGTTTATTCACTCTACTTCCTGATTCCAAAAAAGGACGGCACTCTCAGGCCAATATTGGACCTCAGACCCCTAAACTACTACATCCACTCGGACCATTTCCACATGGTCACTCTCCAACAGGTGCTCCCACTACTTCAACAAGGCGACTTTCTCTCCACTCTGGATCTAAAAGACGCCTACTTCCATATTCCTATTCACCCTTCTCACAGAAAATACCTCAGATTCACAGTGGACGGACAGCACTATCAGTTCAAAGTCCTTCCATTCGGGGTAACCACGGCAACCAGGGTGTTCACCAAATGCCTCGCAGTCGTAGCAGCCCATTTAAGGCGACAACACATTCATGTGTTCCCTTATCTGGACGACTGGCTCACAAAGGCCAAATCCCACCAAAATTGTGTGCAGCACACACACAAGACTATCCAACTACTTCACGACTTGGGTTTCACAATAAATTTCACCAAGTCTCACCTTCAGCCATCCAACATACAACAGTATCTAGGGGCTACTCTGGACACCTCAAAAGCTCTAGCATACCCAAATCCAGGCAGGATTCAATCTATGCAAGCGCTAATATTACAGTTCCAACCTCAACACTCGTTGCCAGCTCGAGTGTTTATGCTGTTAATCGAGATGATGGCCTCTTGCATTCTCATTGTTCCTTATGCAAGACTCCAAATGCGTCCCTTACAGGAGTGCTTGGCACTTCAGTGGAACCAGGCTCGGGGCCAGCTAAAAGATCTGGTGTTGGTGGACGGCCGCGCACATCGCTCTCTGCAGTGGTGGAACGCACAAAACCTTTCCAAAGGGCGGCCGTTTCTCGACCCGGTTCCACAAATAGTGCTAACAACCAACGCATCACTCACCGGCTGGGGAGCTCATCTACAAAGTCAAACTGTCCAGGGCTTATGGACCTCCCGACAGACACAACTCCACATCAACCACCTGGAGTTACTAGCAATCTTTCTAGCGCTAAAATCTTTCCAACTTTTGATACCAGGCAAAGCTGTCCTGATACGTACAGACAACATGACAACAATGTATTACATTCAAAAGCAGGGGGGGACACACTCTCTCCAACTCTCGCGCCTAGCGCAAGCTATATGGAGATGGGCTATTCCACAAAAGATATACCTCCTTGCAGAACATCTCCCAGGAGTACACAATCAGATCGCGGATCTGCTCAGTCGACAAACACAACAAATCCACGAATGGGAACTTCATCCTCAAGTTCTTCTTCCATTCTTTCAAGTATGGGGACATCCAGACATAGATCTGTTCGCTACACACCACAACGCAAAATGCCCAAACTTCGCCTCCAGGTATCCACACCCATTGTCCAAAGGCAATGCGCTATGGATGAACTGGTCAAACAAATTTGTTTACGCTTTTCCACCTCTCCCGCTCATTCCGTTGGTAGTTTGGAAACTCAAACAACATTCCCTCACAATGATCCTGGTTGCTCCAACTTGGGCCCGACAACCATGGTTCACAACCCTCTTGGAACTATCAGTAGTCCCACATCAAAAACTACACCTATCACCCAAACTACTAACGCAGAACCATGGAGAGATAAGACATTCAGATCCCAATCAACTCAATCTTGCGATCTGGCTCCTGAGGTCCTAGAGTTTGGCTACCTCAATCTCCCACCGGATTGTATGAACGTCATCAAAGAGGCCAGACGTCCTACCACAAGGGCATGCTATGCAGCAAAATGGAAAAGATTTGCTGTTTATTGTGCAAATAACATCAACCCACTAGATGCTTCCACTCAAAACATTATATGTTATCTCCTGCATCTACAGCAATGTAATTTAGTGTATACTTCTATACGTTTACATCTAGCTGCAATAGCAGCTTACCTCCAAAATAGACAACATTTGTCTCTTTCGAGTTCCTGCTATCAAAGCATTCATGGAAGGACTAAAAAGAATAATTCCACCTAGAGTTCCACCCTCCCCAGTCTGGAACCTTAATATTGTCCTTACCAGGCTTATGGGCCCTCCATTTGAACCTCTACACAAATGTGAGCTACAATTCCTCACTTGGAAGGTAGCCTTCCTAGTAGCTATCACATCTCTCAGGAGGGTTAGTGAACTCCAGGCATTAACCATACAGGAACCATTTTTACAGATTCATCATAGTAAAGTGGTTCTTGGAACTAACCCAAAGTTTCTACCCAAGGTAATTTCTGCCTTCCATCTTAATCAGTCGGTTGAACTTCCAGTTTTTTTCCCTCAACCAGACTCAGTGGCAGAACGTGCTCTTCACACACTAGACGTTAAAAGAGCATTACTATATTATATAGAGAGAACTAAACCTTTTAGAAAGACTAAACAACTTTTTGACCTTTCTCACCACCTCACAAGGGCAATCCCATTTCCAAAACGGGGATTGCAAGATGTATTGTCAAATGCATCCAAATATGCTACCTCAAAGCTAAACGCACACTAACCATTCCCACTAGGGCTCATTCCACACGCAAACTGGGGGCTTCTATGGCATTCTTAGGAAATATTCCACTAGATGACATATGCAAAGCAGCAACTTGGTCTACACCACACACCTTCACTAAACACTATTGTGTAGATGTGCAAACAAAGCAACAAGCTAGTGTGGGCCAGGCTGTACTAAAAACACTATTTCAGACCACTTCAACGGATACAGGTCGCCACCACTAAGGAGACAAACTGCTATATAGTCTATGCTAAAGTGTACAACCTACAGCTCATATGCCTCGAATGGAAAATGCTACTTACCAGTATGCATCTGTTCTTGGCATGTAGAGCTGTAGAGTTGTACACGCCCACCCGCCTCCCCGGATACCTTTACCCGTTGCAGTATCATCTTACTTAGATACATCACACATGGACATCCTTTTCTACTTCCTACTAACTCCATCATTACCCTGTATGGCGAAAAACAATCTGGGGATGGAGTCGATGCCCATGCGCACTGTCACTATAAGGAGGAGTCACCTATCTTGTGACTAACGAACACTTCTTCGACAAAAACAAACTGCAAACATCCGAGCCCAACACCAGATGGTGATCTATGCTAAAGTGTACAACTCTACAGCTCTACATGCCAAGAACAGATGCATACTGGTAAGTAGCATTTTCCTTCTGTTTTCTCCTCATTGCATTTGAGTTGAGCCGTTGCTAACCAATGAAAAAAAGCAGTCAGGCAAGATTTAATTTTTGTATCCTTCAGCTCCACTCCCTTATCCCAAGAGAAAAGCAATTGTGTATCATCTCCATAGGAGATCACTTTAGCTCCCAGTTCTGCTAGTTGAGCCAGAGGGGTAAGATATAGATTAAAAAGGGTAGGGCTTAGGGCAGAGAACTGAGGGACTCCCGTAAGTGCATCACATGGATTGGCGGAGCATGGAGGAATCCAATCTTGTTGGCTCTTCTTAGCTAAAAATGACGTTAGCCAGTCCAGAGCCTGCCCTGTTACTCCAATGGCCTGAAGATGATCCAGCAACATCAAGTGGGGAACCGTATTGAATGCTGCCGATAGGTCAAGCAAAATCCATAGAGCCACTCCACTGGCATCCAGGGTTCCTCTAATATATTCTGATGCCTCCACCAGTGCTGTTTCTGTATTATATCGGGCTCTAAAGCCTGACTGACTAGGGTGAAGCAAGTTGTTTGCTTTTTGCTTTCAAAAAGCTAGACAGCTGTTTATTCACCTGTTTCTCTAAAATTTTAGATGGGGCAGGCAATAGGGAGATTGGCCTATAGTTAGCCAGAATGGCCGAATCTGCTGCAGGCTTTTTTTATCAGTGGAAGAATCATTGCCTGCTTCCATACACTAGGGACTGAAGCTGTCCTAATTGATGTGTTTAAAATCAAATTAGCCACCGATTGATAATGTCTACCCCGAATGCCAGTAATATAGGGGGACACTGATCTGCAGGAGAGCTAGATTTAGTGGCCTTCAAAGCCCACAGAGAACAATCCAGAGAAATAGGCTCAAAGGTGCTCAACTTTACCTTAGAAGAGCAATCCATGCTGGCTTGCTGTTTTATCAAGGAATCTTGATCTGGTCTTAAACCTGATGACAAATTGGCTTGAATACTTAAAATCTTTTTATTAAAAAAAAACTGCCAAGTTTTTCACACCATTCGGCCGAGACTGAATGGGAATTAACACACACTAATGGGTACATAAAACTCTTAACAATTCAGGTCCCAACGGTCTCCCGTGCGAATTTTACAAAAAATATCAGTCCCTTCTCATTGCCCCTTATCTAGCTGCTCTTCAGGCTGCTTTTGATGGTCGGTGTCTTCCAGCAGATTGGTGACATGCAGAGATGGTGATCTTTCAGAAGCCGGGCAGACCCCCTGAACTTCACTCCTCCTATCGCCCCATATCTCTCCTTAATGTTGAGGCAAAACTCCTTGCCAAAATTATAGCCAACCGTATAGTCCCACATATTTCAGATTTAGTCCATTCGGATCAGGCAGGTTTTATTCCGGGTCGCGCTATGAGACATAACATCCGACGCGCCCACAACGCCATTGCTTCAGTGGATATATTGGGTGAACCTACTGCTCTCCTGCTGGCGGACATAGATAGGGCCTACGACTCTTTAAGTTGGACGTATCTGTTTGCGCTGTTGAACCGCCTTAATCTGGGTCCTCATCTTTTGAGATATATCGAACTCTTATACACGGATGTCACTGCGTCGGTCCGGGTGGCTGACTCTGTCTCCCATACCTTTCCTATTGGACGCAGCACCCGCCAGGGCTGCCCCCTCACCCCATATCTATTCACACTCGCTATGGAGCCCCTTGCGGCTTGGGTGCGGATTGACGCTCAGTACCGGGGATTTGAGTGGCCTGGGGTTATGTCGGATCGCATAGCATTACATGCAGATGGCGTGCTATTTTTCCTTACGCATCCGGATCGCTCTGGGCCTCAACTTCTCAGGATCATGCAGATCTTTGGCGAGACCTCAGGACTTTATATGAACCCACGTAAATCCTTTCTATGGCCCTTAAGCAATATGGGACAACTTGGTTCTTGGTCCGAGGAGGTCACAGTGGTGCATGACGGCTTCAAATATATTGGGGTCTTCTTGACTGACTCGCAGCCTTTGTCCTGAGAAAGGAATTTAGCGCCGCTCTGAACACAGATCAGAGAGCAGACTTGTGTTTGGTCACATCTACCCATTTCTTTATTTGGTAGAGGCGCCATCTTTAAGATGGTTTCCTTGCCTCGATTATTGTATCAACTTCAAAATCATCCCTATCTAATCCCACCTAGCTCGTTTACACAACTTAATGCTACACCTCGACACTTTCTCTGGGGGGGTGGGTCTGCCCGGGTCGCTTTGAAGACCTGTTTTCAATCAACATATTGTGGTGGATTGGCAACACCCGATATCCAGGCATATTATGCGGCGTCGCACTTACTCATTCTAAATGAGTGGCGGTACGGGGATAGGTCCGATCCCGCCTATACAGTCGAGCGATGGCTAATGGGCGCCCAATCTTTGCACTCTGTCTTGTATGCGGGCACGGCCCTCAAGGCATTGCCCCCGGCGACTGCCACGGTCTTTCGACTCTGGAAGCGCACTCTCCGGCAGCTGGGGTGGTGGGGCAAAATAAGGAAAGAAGCTCCTCTTTGGGGTAATGGCCTCCTGCCGCAACTGGCTGGTCTCCCAGGTTTTTCAGGATGGGATAAAATAGGTATTTCCACCATTGGGGATGTCCTTCATGGACAGACTCTGAAGTCCTTCCAAGAGCTACAGCAAGAGTATGCGATGCCACGGTCGCAATTCTACAACTATGTGCAGTTCCGTCATGCCTTCTCGCCATATTTGGCACTGCAGGAGTCCGTACCCGAATTGAGCTCCCCTGGGAGGCTAAGGTGTTCATGGGAGAATTGGGGGAACACAAGATTGCCAAAATCTATCGCACGCTGGTCACCAATAGCCATACAACACTTTCCAACACACGGGCGGCCTGGCAGGCTGACCTGGGCCATTGGACGATGAAGATTGGACTGAGGCGCTTGCGTCTCCGCGCGGTGCTGCCATCGCAACACTACTCCAATATATACAGTTTAAATACTTACACCGGGTGTATTACACAAGACATCGGCTCTGGCGGGTGGGACTTATTGCCCCTCTGCTTTGTTTGAGGTGCCATGAGGCCGACGGCACTTTCCTCCACACAGTATGGTCTTGTATAGCTCATGCTTCTTCTCCCCTATACGGGAATACAAGAAAATGATTCCTAAGGCTGTTGTTCATTCTGGCAGCACATCGATTCCTTCGAAGATTGTCATCAGCACTTAAGTACACAGCTGTATATCAACTATTGAATACTGTGACTGCCCTTTAATATTTACTTTTAATCTTAAACTTTAAATCTTAAACAGATTTGTATTCTTCCAGCACAGCCCAAAAATGTAACATCTAGCAGGGCATCTGATAGATAGGCAACAAACTCTAGATAACGTGGTTCTAAATTGTTGCCTACTTTTCCCCCCCAGTTGCACGCATTCCACTGTACCACACAACACTCGTAGGTATTGCAATAACATGGCCGAACAACCCCTAGTAATCACACCCGATTCATTGATCTCATACTCCACACAAGCTGCTGCTGTAGCTGCAACTATTTACAATCCAAGGGCGAAGTTAGGCACCAGAGTTGTGGAACTTGGTGGCTTGGTTCCTGAAGCCGCATAGGTTTCATACTTAAAACTCCCCTGATACTGCCTGAACATCACTTGGGGTGTGAGGGAGCCAGCAGCATTTACTTGCTGTGCACCAAAGGGTAAGCACTTTGCTGTATCATGATTCCTGAAAGATAGTCCACCATTTTCGTCCTCTATCCAGTAAATGATTCAATTGCTAGTTATCCATCAATTAAAGGAGCCATCTAGTGAAGAGATAAAAACACAGCTCTCCATTTAATCCTGCTCGGCTGTCACCAGCAAAAGGCATTCTAAAGTGCTCCTTTGTTTGATGTCTGTTTGGGCAAATATTTGTTGTTTTAATCACAAAAAGAAGAGGGAAAATAGTGATACTATGTGACAATAAGTGAGTGAAATGGGGAATGCACCATGCTTAAAAACTGCCCTCACACACAGCAAGCTGTGTCATGCCTCATCATAGGGCTGCTAACACACCTCTGCGCTTACCCAACGCTGGAGGTGGAGCAATAGGGAGGGGAAGACAATACAACATACAGTGTCAAATCAAGGGTGAGAAATGGTGCAGAAAAAGTGATGTAAAAACTGGTCTCAGGGAATCCTTATTACAGTTTTAATATTGGGTCCCCTGTCCAGAATTAAAAATGGAAGAAAATTTGTGGATGCTAGGTTGGGGAGCATATAATGAGACTCCAACCGCTCCACTCTACGTGGGTGTCGACATGTTTCAGCTGGCAATTGACAATGCCCCGGCTTTCCTCAGGACTCTCACCACTGTGATCCCTGGGTGCTCCCCCTCCCTTCTATAAGTTCAGAAGTAAAAGGGGATATCACCTTTCATGGAGCCCTTCAAATTTGAAGAGGAACCTGTACGAATAATTAAAAACCAAAAAACACGTGATGTGTTGTGTTGGTGCCCTTTATATCACTCATACTAAACATGAACAAATAAACAAAATCAAATAATATTAATGGTGCATCAACTCCAGTCACTCACATCACGCTATTAAAATCATTGGGGCACTCCTACTACCCTTCTGACATCGGGGTTCGGGTGCTCTTTTTCTCTTCAATTTGATTAATGCCCCAATAGTGTTTAAATCACATGTATCCATCCAACACATCGTGATAAAATTGTTATCGTGCGAACTCTCCATTTAATGGTGATAAGTTCCATCTGGGAGCACTTGAGTAGTGCAAATGAACTCGGAGACAACACATTCATCCCACGCTAATTGTCCCAAAGACTTACCGAGTTTATTTAAATCTTAAACTCGAAATGGCGGGGGAGTGAGAACAGCTTCCTATTAGCACTCTCTGTAAAGGAAGCAAAGATACTCGTTAAAGAATCCCTATTCATTGAGGTGTCATAAGCAGCCTTCTTTTCAATTGTACATGAGGGGAAACAAAATTCTAAAGGGGCGATTTCCCTTCTCATGTAAATCGCTCGCCCAAAGTAATCTCGGATGAGATCCCTAGACCCGACATCTATTTACAAAAGCAGGTCAGATTTACGCGCTATTTCAAAATATTGTGCTTATATGAGTTTACAAAGATGTCACCGAATCTTTAAAGAACACACTCTTAGTTAAAAAATCTTTTTGGGCCCGGACATCAACGTGGTTCACAGAATAGAAAACCACTTTTCAAGTGCAACGGATGTTCCCTCAGTCACCATACTGCATTGTAACTCCGTGTCCATAACGTCCACGCATAGTTAAAAAAGACGCTCTTCAAAGTACGGCAGTAAGTGAAAAGCCGCCCGCTGATTTTTACTCCTAAGATTACACCCTGGTCCACCAAACAACTTGAGGCCCATCTACAAACTTATCTACAAACTTACTGCTTGCGAGGTAAGCTGTCGCCAACGAAATTCGTCTCTCCCTGTACGCCGCGTAGAACACTAAACCGTGTTCTCAGCGGCTCTCTTGAAGCGACCACAACCCCGCCTCCCCTGGCATGGTTAACCACGTGAGCAGCGTCTCCAGTGTATCCGGCAAGAGCTACTAATGACAAGGACAATAAAGATAGGCTGCAGCTAGCACTGCTAAACTGTAGATCTTTAGCAAAACACAAATATGAGGTACAGGACCTTCTCAGGGAAAGATCATTGGATGCTCTATTCCTGACTGGGACATGGCTGAATGAGAGCTCCACCCCTGATGTTCTGGATGTAATCCCCAGTGATTACATGTTAGTAAGGTAAGATCGGGAAGGACAAACAGGAGGGGGCATAGCCATTATTTTTAAAACCTCAATGAAGTGTGAAATTAAACAGGCCGACCTTGACAAATGCGAGGCGTTCTTTTTCACTTTATCGGATACAGCACATAATACTTTAGCCGGCTTTCTAATTTACCGTCCCCCAGGCCCAGGGTTACAATTTATAACTAGCCTGGAAGAGAAAGTAGTACAACTCGCACTTCGACATAAAAACTTTCTGGTACTAGGTGATCTGAACTTACATTTTGATAACATGCAGAACCAAGAAGTATGCACCCTACGCAACGATCTACTGACCCTTAACCTAGTTCAAAGAGTAGGATTTCAAACGCACCAAGGAGGCCACATTCTAGATCCTATCTTCTCCAACTTTGAGGATATAGAGGTTGAGACACCATGGCCTATTCCCTGGTCTGATCACTATCTAGTCCAGTTTTCTGTCCCTACGCACAGAAAGAGGGAAGTACAACCTACTAAGGTAATTACTACGAGGAACTGGAAGAATTTTAACTCCAATTCTTTCACACATGCCCTGATGGAGAAAATGCCCATCTTAGATATAGATGTTAATCTAGCTAACAATCAATTGGAAGCCTGGATCACAGAGGCATTAGATAAGACAGCACCGTGGAGCACCAGGACTCCTAAAAGACAAAATATAACAGCACCCTGGTTTAATGAAGAGCTGATGATAGCCCAAAAAAATGCAAAAGGTGCGAGAGAGTCTGGAGGAAGGAATATAATAGTGAGTCGAAAGGAAATTATAAAAAAGAACTAAAACAATATCATTCCTTAATTAAGAAAGTCAGATGTAAGTTTTACACTGAAAGGATAGAAGGTGCCAGCAATTCCCAGAAAGAAATGTTTGCGATACTGAAATCCTTAAGAACACAGGAAAACAGGAACGATACAGATGCCTTGGAGGAAAGCTGTAACAAGGTGGCAGAATTCTTCGCAGATAAAGTGGCCAAACTTTACGACACCTTCCCGATTGAAGTGCGTTAAGGAACTACTAGGGCAGGTGATAGCCAGACAAACTTTGTTGGAGCAACGTTGGATGAGTTCAAGATACAGGAACTTGAAGAAATCACCACCATAGCAAAAGGGATAAAATCGGGATCCCCTTTGGACCCAGCCCAACCAAAAATTATAATGCAGGGAGCTAATGTAATCATGCCATATATTTCTGATCTTATTTCTTGCTCCTTTCAAAATGGCGTGGTCCCTATAAAATGGAAACAGGCCATTGTGAAACAACTCAAAAAGAAGCCATCACTGGAGTACACAGTGCTGGAAAATTTACGGCCTATTTCGCTGCTGCCTTTTGTAGCGAAAGTTGCTGAAAAAGCGACTAATAAACAACTCATAGACCACATAAATAAAAACGACCTACTGCATCCTTCCCAATCAGGTTTCAGAGTGGCCCACTCGACTGAGTCAGCTCTTCTTATAGCCACAGAAATATTGAGGAAATATGCAGATGAGGGACAAACAGCCGCACTGATTTTATTAGATCTCAGTGCGGCGTTTGACACCATCTCCCATAAGCTTCTTATCCAAAGACTAGAGGCGTGTGGCATAAGGCGTAGGGCATTGAGTTGGTTGACATCATTTCTCTCCACACGAAGCTTCCAAGTTGCTCAACAAACCCATCTGTCTAAGAAGACTCCCTTGGCTCAAGGGGTCCCACAGGGCTCAATCCTGAGCCCCACCTTGTTTAACATTTATGTGGGGCCATTGGCCGAGTGTGTGGAGAAGTATGGGGTGTCAATTGTTTCTTACGCTGACGACACACAACTAATTATGATGCTAGCACACGACAGGGGCCAGGCAGCGACCCAGTTCTCCAAATGTTTAGAAGAGGTGGCAGACTGGATGTCTAATCACTGCCTCAAGCTGAACGGGAGCAAAACGGAGGTCATGGTAGTAGGCAGAACGCCATCCTTATGGTCAAACGCGTGGTGGCCTGAAAATCTAGGCCAACTGCCTCTCCCCAAATCAGAAGTTAAAAACCTCGGTATATGGCTTGACCCCGAGCTGACTTTTGAAAGTCAGATTCGGAAGGTAGCAGGCAAATGCTATGGGAATATGAAAATTCTGAGGAAGGTCCTAGACCTACTACCACCGAAATCCCGGAAAACTATAGTACATGCGGTAATAACTTCACAACTAGATTACGGGAATGTACTTTACCTAGGTGCTACTAAAAGGGGTCTTGCCAAACTACAAAGAGTACAGAATGCGGCAGCACGGCTGGTACTGGGCCTGCCAAGAAGAGCGAATACGAGGAAAGCATTGATAGCCTTACATTGGCTCCCGGTAGAAAAGAGAATCGCTTTTAAGGCAATGTGCCACTGCCATCGTATTCTAGCAAAGAAAAGCCCTAGATATTTGCAACAGCTAATAACCCACTACATCCCAAGACGGAACCTAAGGTCTATGGGGATGGCACAGGTCACTGTACCGAGAATATTCAGAGCTAGAATGGGAGCTCGCTCATTCAGGTACCGTGCAGCCATAATGTAGAATGCCCTACCACTAAATCTAAGAACAGAACCATGCGAAAGCAGTTTTCGTAGACAGCCAAAAACATGGCTGTTCAGGCAAACCGGATAGACGTACAGGTTAAGGAGCTCTACACAGCATAGCAGTTTAGGTGGATGACAGCTATCTCCCCCCAGAGTATGCCTTCAGCGCGGGGACACACCGGTGGTGTAACCAGGCGCTCTACAAATGAATAAATAAATAAAATAAATAAATTCTGAAACACTAGTGCGCTCAATACATATTAGCACAGACGGGTTTTACGGATCTTTTACCGGCCGCCATCAAATCGATAGCGAGTTCATGGTATACGGATCCTTATCCTGTCTTAACTGACAATGTGATATGTTTATGCCTACAGCCAGGTAAGAAGAAGGAGAGAAGTGATCTATATAGAAGGCTTAGCAAGCAGGTGGGGGGCTTATGCGCGGAACCAAAATGATTCTGTTAATTCGGTGTTAGAGCTTATTTTAAAGGAACAATAATTCCTAAAATAAAAATCATGTAAGTGGTGAAAGGAGAGGGCAAGGACAAATGAGGGGACAAGAGTTTAGATTAAATAGTCCAGTATCCTTACTTCGTGCATTGAAATGGACCCCCTATCTAACTCAGATGTTCCTCCCAGAGAGAACCATAAACCATACAGTTATCTCAAGCATTTTATGAAGTTTCATGGGTTATTGAGACTATTCCAGGGGATATCATCATTTAATCCCCTGGAAAAGCTCCGTACCCTGTAAATCCATTTCTGTTCTCTGATAAACAGGGCTCTTTCTGGATTACCCCCATTCATATTGATGTTAGGCTTTTCAATAACTGTCCAGGAAAAATCCTCGGCCGAGTGGTCCTTCTCCCTGAAATGGTTAGTCAATCTGCTCACATTCCGTTGACATCTAAATGTGGATCTGTGTTCCATAATTCTCGTTTTTACCTTTCTGGTGGTCATGCCCAAATACATTAAATCACATGGGCATTTTAACATGTAGATTACAAAGGAGGAATTACAATTAGTATGTTTCCTTTGCTCCCAAGGATGAGTTAATCCAACATCTATCGTTTTAGTATTGACTGTCAAGTGGCATACATCACACATTCCACATCTTGTATGACCAGAAACAGGGGGGAGGAACCCCATCGGATTTGCTTCCCCTATGCCCACCTGTCTCCTGTTAATAACTCTTGGTCTTCTATGTACCAGGATATCTTTGATGCTCTGGCTCTTTTTAAATGAGAAAAGGGGTTTATCCAACGACAAACCATTTGAATTTAAAATTCGCCAATTACGTAGGATGATCTTTTGGATGCTACTCGAGGCTGTGTTAAAAGTTGTGACACAAACTGTTCTCTCCAAGGATGATTTTTCGTTGACCTCGAGGAGTGCATCTCGATGGCAATTGATTGCTCTTTTCTTTGCCCTTTTCACCAGCCGTGTGGGGTAATGTCTTTGTAAGAGTTTATTTTGTAGGGACTCTGCTTCTTCCCGGAAATCAGTTGTATTGGAACAATTGCGCCGAAGGCGCAAGAATTGTCCCACAGGGAGATTCTCCCTGAGGATTTTGGGTGGAAACTTTTAAATGAAAGCAAACTGTTCCTATCTGTAGGTTTGTGGAACATTTTAGTACTTAAGCCTCCTCCCTCTGGAAAAATCGTCAGATCAAGGAATGGTAAGCACTCTTTAGTGATGGTGGAGGTAAAAAGAAGAAAGGGATTTCTGCTGTTGAGCCAACCCAAGAAATTATCCAGTGACTCTCTCTCCCCCTTCCATATCAGGAGGACATCGTCTATAAATCGCCCCTTTAGATTATTGTTTCCTCTCCTGTACAATTGAAAAGAAGGCCGCTTATGACGCCTCAATGAATAGGGATTCTTTAACGAGTATCTATGCTTCCTTTACAGAGAGTGCTAATAGGAAGCTGTTCTCACTCCCCCGCCATTTCGAGTTTAAGATTTAAATAAACTCGGTAAGTCTTTGGGACAATTAGCGTGGGATGAATGTGTTGTCTCCGAGTTCGTTTGCACTACTCAAGTGCTCCCAGATGGAACTTATCACCATTAAATGGAGAGTTCGCACGATAACAATTTTATCACGATGTGTTGGATGGATACATGTGATTTAAACACTATTGGGGCATTAATCAAATTGAAGAGAAAAAGAGCACCGAACCCCGATGTCAGAAGGGTAGTAGGAGTGCCCCCATGATTTTAATAGTGTGATGTGAGTGACTGGAGTTGATGCACCATTAATATTATTTGATTTTGTTTATTTGTTCATGTTTAGTATGAGTGATATAAAGGGCACCAACACATAACACATCACGTGTTTTTTGTTTTTAATTATTCGTTCAGGTTCCTCTTCAAATTTGAAGGGCTCCATGAAAGGTGATATCCCCTTTTACTTCTGAACTTATAGAAGGGAGGGAGAGCACCCAGGGATCACAGTGGTGAGAGTCCTGAGGAAAGCCGGGCATTGTCAATTGCCGGCTGAAACATGTCGACACCCACGCAGAGTGGAGCGGTTGGAGTCTCATTATAAGCTCCCCAACCTAGCATCCACAAATTTTCTTCCATTTTTAATTCTGGACAGGGGACCTAATATTAAAACTGTAATAAAGATTCCCTGAGACCAGTTTTTACATCACTTTTTCTGCACCATTTCTCACCCTTGATTTGACACTGTATGTTGTATTGTCTTCCCCTCCCTATTGCTCCACCTCCAGCGTTGGGTAAGCGCGGAGGTGTGTTAGCAGCCCTATGATGAGGCATGACACAGCTTGCTGTGTGTGAGGGCAGTTTTTAAGCATGGTGCATTCCCCATTTCACTCACTTATTGCCACATAGTATCACTATTTTCCCTCTTCTTTTTGTGATTGAAGTACTGAGCGGGAGGTTGAAGAGGGTGTTTATCCTCTCACCCCTCTGTCTTATTGTGTTTTTTGCCTATTGAGCGGCCGCTGAGCCGCAGGGTTTTTTTTTTACTCAACCCGATCTTGCAGCCATAAAAACCCAATCGGGTATCAACCAAGTGGGATTTCCACTTTGAGAAAATGGCAGAGGGTCAGGGTCTGGCATTTGGGGATGAAGCGGCAGCAGAAATCCTCAGAGGGCCATCTTTACTCGGAGACACCACAATCAACCAAGTGCTAACTCAAGGTGAAGGATGGGACACACTTTTAGAGCTAAAAAAAGTCCCACGTTAAAGCCATCCTACATGGGGCAATTTTAACGGAATACTTGAGAGGAAACGCGGCACCTAGAGGTCTGCTGGTGACCAACGAACCTCTGATTTTTCTAGAGGACCCTGTCTTTCGGAAGGATTGGTCGCTAATCGCCTGGAAGTGTACGAGGGATTGGCTGATTCTCATTATAAATACAGCTAATAGAACAGCCGATGCCCTCTACATTAAGATCCAGGCGAATGAACAGGGATCAAGACTACAATTCTGTCCGCTACCTTCAAAAAGAAATTGGAGGAGATAAATAATGATATAGCTGAGCACAAGGACTACCTGTTAAGATCTAAAGTGGATAAACTCCAGAAGGACTTAAAGAAATTTCTAGGGAAAAAGTCTACCCCTACACCACAGACTAATATACTCAGAAAAAAATTGAAGATATGAAGAAGGGTACCAACAGGGAACCGAGAACATCAGATAGAACCAGCTCGAGTAGCGGGAATAGTGATTATGAGAGGAAGCCCCGCAGAAGGGGGAGAGGTAGGGGTTTTTTCGGAGGCCCCCGCCCTCAGTTTAACACTCCATATCCTCACTTTCCTAACAACAACTTTGGATGGCCCCCATTGTACCAACCCCAATTTCAAGGAATGCCAGGTGGCCCAATGACACAATACCCCCAAATGCCTAATCCTTTTTTAGGGAGGGGGAGGGGCAGGGGCAAACAGAAGAGCATGACGGGGGTGCAGTGGGAGGAGTTGGAACAGAGAGTGACCAGGAGTATGGCCAAAGAACCAACCCCAGGGACGAGCCGGGAATGACTTCCCTTGTCATTAATCTAACGGACATAGAACTGACGGACACACAAATTGAGGTCCTAGAGAAGGGTCTGGGGTTTGTACCCACTAATACACCAGATAATTTCAAAATAAGACAAGAGCTAGCAGGGTTCTTTCGCAACATTCGCCTGAAAGTTTTCTTTGGTGATCAGGTCATGGAAGATACAGAGAGGAGATACCAACTTCCGCCTTAAGTCTAAGTTCACCCCGTCTTTGGGACAACTTCCGGTTGAAATAGAGGCCTTCGAACATGCAGTTACACATGAAGTGGAAACACTATCAAGAGAGAGAACACAACATTCATGAATCTTTCTAAAAAGAAAGAAGAGCATTGGAGGAGCTCAGAGATAATGAAAACCAAGTGATAAAGCAGGCAGATAAAGGGGAGCTACCGTATTACAGAGTAGAACTGCTTATGAAACTGAATGCCTGAGACTATTGGCCAATAGAAGAAACTATAGGCTGCTGAGACAGGATCCTACAGAAGCCATTAAGAAAGAAATAATATCGGTGGTGGAAGAAGCCGTTCAGAATGAATGGATCTCAGAAAAGGAGGGAAATTTTCTTTGTCAACCCCAACCAATAACTCCATATTTTTACACTCTCCCGAAAGTCCATAAACCAACTAGGCCCCCACCAGGGAGGCCCATTGTTTCGGGTATGGGATCATTGCTGGAGCCCCTGTCACAATTTTGTGAATTTTTCTTCAAACCGATAGTTCAATCTAGACCAGCATATCTGAAGGACACGACAGAGGTCCTTTTATTACTTAAGGACTTGGACTTTAATCTCATTGAGGATTTCCTGGTAGGTCTGGACGTGGAATCCTTGTATACGAATATACCACAAATGGAGACATTGAGAGTGGTTGAAGACATCTTGTATACAATGGATTGGGAATACTCCACGCCCAGACCATTTATTTTACATGTGGCTGAAATTGACTTAACAAAAAACTTTTTGGAGATTCATGGGACCTTTTACCTCCGGACCCATGGTACCTCCATGGGTAGTGTTTTCGCTCCAAGTTTGGCTGGGCTGTATATGTCCGCATTTGAGGACCAATACATCTACACCCATGGAGATCCCTGGTCTCATCACATCAAGGTCTGGAGGCGATTTATAGACGATGTCCTCCTGATATGGAAGGGGGAGAGAGAGTCACTGGATAATTTCTTGGGTTGGCTCAACAGCAGAAATCCCTTTCTTCTTTTTACCTCCACCATCACTAAAGAGTGCTTACCATTCCTTGATCTGACGATTTTTCCAGAGGGAGGAGGCTTAAGTACTAAAATGTTCCACAAACCTACAGATAGGAACAGTTTGCTTTCATTTAAAAGTTTCCACCCAAAATCCCTCAGGGAGAATCTCCCTGTGGGACAATTCTTGCGCCTTCGGCGCAATTGTTCCAATACAACTGATTTCCGGGAAGAAGCAGAGTCCCTACAAAATAAACTCTTACAAAGACATTACCCCACACGGGTGGTGAAAAGGGCAAAGAAAAGAGCAATCAATTGCCATCGAGATGCACTCCTCGAGGTCAACGAAAAATCATCCTTGGAGAGAACAGTTTGTGTCACAACTTTTAACACAGCTTCGAGTAGCATCCAAAAGATCATCCTACGTAATTGGCGAATTTTAAATTCAAATGGTTTGTCGTTGGATAAACCCCTTTTCTCATTTAAAAGAGCCAGAGCATCAAAGATATCCTGGTACATAGAAGACCAAGAGTTATTAACAGGAGACAGGTGGGCATAGGGGAAGCAAATCCGATGGGGTTCCTCCCCCTGTTTCTGGTCATACAAGATGTGGAATGTGTGATGTATGCCACTTGACAGTCAATACTAAAACGATAGATGTTGGATTAACTCATCCTTGGGAGCAAAGGAAACATACTAATTGTAATTCCTCCTTTGTAATCTACATGTTAAAATGCCCATGTGATTTAATGTATTTGGGCATGACCACCAGAAAGGTAAAAACGAGAATTATGGAACACAGATCCACATTTCGATGTCAACGGAATGTGAGCAGATTGACTAACCATTTCAGGGAGAAGGATCACTCGGCCGAGGATTTTTCCTGGACAGTTATTGAAAAGCCTAACATCAATATGAATGGGGGTAATCCAGAAAGAGCCCTGTTTATCAGAGAACAGAAATGGATTTACAGGGTACGGAGCTTTTCCAGGGGATTAAATGATGATATCCCCTGGAATAGTCTCAATAACCCATGAAACTTCATAAAATGCTTGAGATAACTGTATGGTTTATGGTTCTCTCTGGGAGGAACATCTGAGTTAGATAGGGGGTCCTTTTCAATGCACGAAGTAAGGATACTGGACTATTTAATCTAAACTCTTGTCCCCTCATTTGTCCTTGCCCTCTCCTTTCACCACTTACATGATTTTTATTTTAGGAATTATTGTTCCTTTAAAATAAGCTCTAACACCGAATTAACAATCATTTTGGTTCCGCGCATAAGCCCCCCACCTGCTTGCTAAGCCTTCTATATAGATCACTTCTCACCTTCTTCTTACCTGGCTGTAGGCATAAACATACTACATTGTCAGTTAAGACAGGATAAGGGTCCGTATACCGTGAACTCGCTATCGATTTGATGGCGGCCGGTAAAAGATCCGTAAAACCCGTCTGTGCTAATATGTATTGAGCGCACTAGTGTTTCAGAATTGCCGGATACACTGGAGACGCTGCTCACGTGGTTAACCACGCCAGGGGAGGCGGGGTTGTGGTCGCTTCAAGAGAGCTGCTGAGAACACGGTTTAGTGTTCTACGCGGTGTACAGGAAGAGACGAATTTCGTTGGCGACAGCTTACCTCGCAAGCAGTAAGTTTGTAGATAAGTTTGTAGATGGGCCTTAAGTTGTTTGGTGGACGAGAGTGTAATCTTAGGAGTAAAAATCAGCGGGCGGCGTTTCACTTACTGCCGTACTTTGAAGAGCGTCTTTTTTAACTATGCGGGGACGTTATGGACACGGAGTTACAATGCAGTATGGTGACTGAGGGAACTTCCGTTGCACTTGAAAAGTGGTTTTCTATTCTGTGAACCACGTTGATGTCCGGGCCCAAAAAGATTTTTTAACTAAGAGTGTGTTCTTTAAAGATTCAGTGACATCTTTGTAAACTCCTATAAGCACAATATTTTGAAATAGCGCGTAAATCTGACCTGCTTTTGTAAATAGATGTCGGGTCTAGGGATCTCATCCGAGATTACTTTGGGCGAGCGATTTACATGAGAAGGAAATCGCCCCTTTAGAATTTTGTTTCCCCTCATGTACAATTGAAAAGAAGGCTGCTTATGACACCTCAATGAATAGGGATTCTTTAATCGAGTATCTTTGCTTCCTTTACAGAGAGTGCTAATAGGAAGCTGTTCTCACTCCCCGCCATTTTGAGTTTAAGATTTAAATAAACTCGGTAAGTCTTTGGGACAATTAGCGTGGGATGAATGTGTTGTCTCCGAGTTCGTTTGCACTACTCAAGTGCTCCCAGATGGAACTTATCACCATTAAATGGAGAGTTCGCACGATAACAATTTTATCACGATGTGTTGGATGGATACATGTCATTTAAACACTATTGGGGCATTAATCAAATTGAAGAGAAAAAGAGCACCCGAACCCCGATGTCAGAAGGGTAGTAGGAGTGCCCCCATGATTTTAATAGTGTGATGTGAGTGACTGGAGTTGATGCACCATTAATATTATTTGATTTTGTTTATTTGTTCATGTTTAGTATGAGTGATATAAAGGGCACCAACACAACACATCACATGTTTTTGGTTTTTAATTATTCGTACAGGTTCCTCTTCAAATTTGAAGGGCTCCATGAAAGGTGATATCCCCTTTTACTTCTGAACTTATAGAAGGGAGGAGAGCACCCAGGGATCACAGTGGTGAGAGTCCTGAGGAAAGCCGGGGCATTGTCAATTGCCGGCTGAAACATGTCGACACCCACGCAGAGTGGAGCGGTTGGAGTCTCATTATAAGCTCCCCAACCTAGCATCCACAAATTTTCTTCCATTTTAATTCTGGACAGGGGACCTAATATTAAAACTGTAACAAGGATTCCCTGAGACCAGTTTTTACATCACTTTTTCTGCACCATTTCTCACCCTTGATTTGACACTGTATGTTGTATTGTCTTCCCCTCCCTATTGCTCCACCTCCAGCGTTGGGTAAGCGCGGAGGTGTGTTAGCAGCCCTATGATGAGGCATGACACAGCTTGCTGTGTGTGAGGGCAGTTTTTAAGCATGGTGCATTCCCCATTTCACTCACTTATTGTCTCATAGTATCACTATTTTCCCTCTTCTTTTTGTGATTGAAGTACTGAGCGGGAGGTTGAAGAGGGTCTTTATCCTCTCACCCCTCTGTCTTATTGTGTTTTTTGCCTAATATTTGTTGTGACATCTTTAGGCGAAGCGCCCTTTTAAGGAAAGTTTCTCCCCTTTGTCAGATTGATTTAAAACTAGGGACAACACTCTTTAGGGTGTGACAGGCATAGATGTATTTCTCAAAGACTGTAAACCCATCCACTCTTTACACAGCTTTCCAACAGCGATGTATATCCTAATTACATTCTGTACAAAACGAGCAATTCCCCTTTGAAATGATGGATAGCGGATTACTTGTGCATCTTCCTCTCAAAGCTGCTTTCTTAAGTGTGATTACATCTGCTGAGGATTAGTGACATTAAGACGCTGATAAGTAAGCCATCAACTGTACTTGAGTACTTCAGAGTATGAAATGTTCATTTTGCTGATGACAGGTGCTGCAAAGATCACTAATATTTGACTAAAAGAAAAAATGCTACTTAACGCAGTAACATTGGATGAGTAGTCAAGACAACGTTACTCTTCTGTATCTGCAAGTACAGTTGATGACATATTCCACCCTTACCTCAAGATGCCAACAAAGAAGAGTATAACGAGAAACAGGATATCGAGGAAGCTGGGGTTCATGGGGCTGAAGATAATGAAGAGGGTGATCTAGCCAATGAAGTATGGTGGGATTTTGTGGTCCACCTAGGAGGAGACAAAACACTCCCCAAAGTAGACTTTTGTTGATAAACATTGCTTTTCTATGATATAAGGAGAATCCCTGTAAGTCTGCAAAGCCCATCTCGACTTTAGATTATGTGCTTCAAGATGAACTTAAATGGAAGAAAGGATCGGCCACTGTCCATACTATAGCCTAGTTCCTGAGAAAAACTATACCAAACACCCAGAAGTGGTTACCCTTTGAGTAACCCTCCTACCTTAGAAGAATGCTTCTCGATTTCTATCTGGATAACTTGTTACAGCCATGGGGGCAGGCTTAGGCTTCTTAAGGTATCTAGCCCCTTGTTGAAAATCCCATGTGGCCTTGGGATATGTGCTGTTCCTTCTTCAGATGGGCAAAGCGTTACACACAATTCCATAGTGATATGGCCTGCCAACGCAACACGACCTTTCACACTGGCTGCCAGTGTTCCCCACTTTTACGGCTGGGCCTTCTGCGGCCTCTTCCCTTTTGGGGTTCATATCTATTTAGCCATTTTCTGGTGGAGCCAGGAATCCCTTGATCTACCAGGTGATTTGAGGTTTTCTAAAAGATTACCCCTCATTTTGAAAAAAGTCTTTGCTTTTTCTTCTTTGGTTTCTGTATTAAATCAAATAACTTGACCTCCAAACAAACAGTTTTTTCTCTCGTGCTTCCCCTTCTGGTCATAGTTCAGAGTTTGTGACGTATTTGTGGTGGCATCATTGAAGCCATGTTTCACCTGAAGCTAAGTCTGTATTGCTTTATTGATTTGTTTTAATGAAGTGTTTGTGTAGTGCACTACTCAGTCAAATGTGGATACTCGCGTGTCAGGAATAGGTGGGTCAGGATATGTAAAACTACTGGCCCTAGTGACGCATGCACTGGTAGACCTTAATCCCTCTTCCATCAGACGCTACACCAAGATTGCTCTTGTTTGAGTGGTTGTTGATGACCTCCACCTGGGTGGATGACACCTGCGAAACTGAAAAAAATAAACAGACTTCAACTTTTTATCCTTAGTGTGTTAGCCAATATGGATCTCTAGGCAGCAACCTCCTGGCCTTGACAAGTACTTTGATTATTTTTATTTAATGCAAAACGAAAGTGATCTTTGCTTTTTGAATTGTCGGGGTATTCTGTTCAGGTAAGTTTGTCGCTTAGGTTTAGTTTTTCTGTTAACAGCTTTTGAATGTGTCGCTCTCTCAGTTTTAGTTGTATTCACAGGAATTGCTATTTTTCATGCAAATGCTAACCTATATATACATTTGCATTACCTTTGCTTCTCCTTATTTCCTCCTCAGCAATCCGCAGTCTCCAGATATCAACAAACGTCCTTCCAAAGGAAGTACCTCCACCCCTCGGAACATTTCACCAGATTTTGCTGGTGCAGGCAGGAGGAGGTGAGTGGCTGCATCAAGTAGGGAGAATGAAAAAATGGGGGAAATTGAGACTTGTCATTCTGTGCAGGTCTCCACGAAATTTCCATTGCCCATATACATCATTGTAATGTCCCTGATATTTCTATATCATTGCATTTCCACATAGACACCACAGAATGGTTAAAACCCATTGATACATCAGGCTCTAGGTCCTTACTTGGAAAATTGGCAAAACTGTAGTGATCTCTCCAAGCCAGTAAGTGCCGGATCTCATTTAATATAGGGTGTCTGACCTGTGAATATGAAGTGCAAGGTGATGGGTTCGGGGTGAGGTCCTATAATACAAAAATATCTGGGTCTTTTATTCTGTGAATTCTCCTCTGTTGTTCTTTTATTCATTGCTGTTAACTACAAATAGCACCTCCTCTTCCAAGTAACGCTAGGGAAATCAGCAGACAGACCACTAGTCTTGAGTTATCTGGAGAATGCGTTGATTTTAAGATCCCTGTGACCTGACAAACCTTGTTTCAAAGGAGCTGCATTCAGAATGAATTCATATTCGGTGACTGTAATTGTATCTACACACGTGTACGGTTCAGATTGCCCATTCGTCCTCTTGTTTGTTCATATTTACTTTCTTTTGTTACACGAGGAACCATCTTTCCATACGCCTTGAAAAGTAACATATAAAATCAAAATTACATTTTTAGGAAGGGAGCTCGCCTGCAAAAAAGCCTAGGTCATTTGCTCAAAGAATCCCCTTCATCAGGTTTTGTCCATATTTTTACATCCTAACCCATTCAGCCATCTCATGGGATGTTCAGTCCTCTGACATTACTGCAGCATGTGCCTAGCACCTTGTGCAACAGACCTGTGCTTAGAAGCATAAGAATGGTTGGCTCCATTCACTCCCAGTCCTCATCCTGACCATTCCCTCCAGTTCCTGTCCCTTAGATCTTTCATCTCAGCCCTGCAGAGCAAACATAGGTACAGTTTTCTTCTGTGGAGTATTTTTGAGCAGGTGACTTGGCTTTTTCCCTCAAAAATGGTTTTAGTTGCCTAACGTTTTGGGTCACTTCTTGATTTGATTTGAAATTTGTAAAGCGCAACAATCGCCCTAAGGCATCAAGGCGCTGAAGACCAGCCGTCCGGAAGAAAATCGCCAAAACACCCGCCCCAGATAGAAAGCTAAACAGAAAAAAGCCATGTCTTAAGCGCCTTTCTGAATGGCAAAAGAAGGGGGATGGCCCTTATGGGAAGGGAATTCCAGAGTTTGCTTGCGGCCACAGAGAATGCTCTATCGCCCCATTTCCTCTTTTTCGTTCTCGGTACCACCAGCTGCAGTTGGAACAATGATCGGAGGGGTCTGCTGGGGGAGTGCCAACTGAACATGGTTTTTAATCTTGAAGGGTAAGGGAGATAAAGTGCCTTATGTACCATGCAGAGTGACTTAAAGCTAATGCGTTTATTGATGGGAAGCCAGTGCAGGGATTCTAATCCCTTCCCAGCAGACTGTCTTTTGGGAATGTCCAGAACAAGTCTTGCCAATGCATTCTGCACCACCTGGAGTTTATACTGCGTGTTCTTATTGGCGTCCAGGTACAGCGAGTTGCAGTTGTCGAGTCTGGACATTACCAAGGCAAGAGCTACCTGTATACGTGCTGGCCGTTGGATGAAGGGGAAGATTTTATTGAGCATCCTTATAATCCAGGTACACGTGGAGATGGTATGATTCATTTGGACATTAAAGTTAAGTTCGGTGTCCATCAGAATTCCAAGATTCTTAGCCTGCTTGCCCGGGACAGGACAGCATCCCAAGGCCTGGGGCCAGCACTTGTTCCACTTTGATGTCCCTGATCCAAATATCATAACTTCTGTCTTATCCCCATTAAGCTTCAAGAAGTTACAAGACATCCACTCTGCCATTTTTGTCCCAGGCCTGAACGTATCCTCAGGATCCTCAGGATCGAACCGATGCTCTATGGGGTCCACCTCTCGACAGTCCCAAGTCTGGATATGAAAACACGCAGACTAAAGGATGGTCAAGCGGGGGAAGGGAAGGATGGGGACAGCGGGGAGGGAGACCTGTGGATACAAAAGAACAAATTACCACCTAAGCCTTTCCAACACCTCCCTGTTCCCTTTATGAGTAGATGTACCCATACTTCCACTAACCTGTAAGGAAAGGAGAAGTTTGCCAGCTAACAGGGGTGCTGAGCCTGTAATCGCAATTCCTCCCACCATATGCTGGAAAATACAACAAAGGTATGTAAGTCTAACAATCCTGTATTCCATTTAAACCTATCTATAATAGAACATATACTTTCTAATTCTACATATAACACCTACCCTGATATAATGGGAGGAGGGCTTCCAGCCCAGAAGGAACACCTGCCTAGGACCACCCCTGTAGGCAAAAGCAATAGAATCACAAGCAGTGAGTAACGTACAAGACAAATGTTAGGTAAGCACATTCAGAAGTACTATAAGCAAAACAGAGTACTGTGAAGAACGTACTCCAAAGGACAAAATCCAGGAAAACTTCCGGGATGAACAAAGGAATTCATCAAGAGTTGAAAGTCACTCTTTAGCCAGCACTAGGAAGGCTCATTGATTCCGCCCTGCATGAACCTTCTGACCAGGCTCTCCAACAGGGAAGACACAATGAGACTCTCCCTCCACGATAAGGAAATTATTGACTTTAAGTTGAAGAACCAAAACACAAAATGCCAGGCACTATAGTTTCCCCACGCAAGAGTTCTGGGGAACAGGATCCAAGAAAGAGAGCTCACCAACGTAGGGAAAGATAGTCATGTGCACAGAAACTAGCCGTGCCCAGAAAAGCACAGATAGCCTTGACCACAAAGCCAAACCAATAAGAAACAAGCGGTGCCTCTGGCACCCTTACCCGACCAATTACTGCGGAATATGGCCTGCGTCCGAACCGGACTTCCAGGAATAATCGGCAGCGTCTTCTGCAGCTGCCTCGCCTTATCCCGGGTGTTCCGTCGTCACGTGGGGCGGTGCGTCTGACGTCAGACGTCCGCCGAGGCTGCCGGGAATTGTAGTCTTCCCCCTAGCTTTCCTACGTGCCTGTGCGAGCGCCGATACCGGCGTTACCGTGACCCCTGACAGTACATCCCCTTCTTGGAGAGCACAGGCAGGCACAGGGTTTGCCAGGATGACGTCTGTAGAACGCAGAAACCAACCTAGGAGCATGCACTGAGGACTCAGGTTCCCAAGAGTTCTCTTCAGCGCCATACCCCTTCCAAGCCACTAGAAACCATAGAGCGTTGCGTCGGATCTTGGAGTCTAGTATGCCTGCCACCTCATATTCCTCGCCATGATCAATGCACACAGGCGCTGGCTTTTTGAGAGTTGGGCCAGACGCAGGTTTAAGCAAAGAAATATGGAATACGGGGTGGATTCTCATGTGTGACGGCAAAGCTAGTTTGGCAGCCACAGGGTTAATAATCTTCACAATTCTGTAAGGTCCTATATATCTAGGGTTAAACACGCTATCCCTTCTGAAGCGAATGTTGCGTGTGGATAGCCACACTAAATCCCCTTTCTTATAGGTAGGCCCTGGTCTGCGATGCCTGTCTGCCTGCCGTTTGTATAATTCTTTAGCATGTATTAACTGTTTTTGTGTACTGTGGAGGATCTTTTTGATCTGTACTATTCTGTCGTATACTTCTGGGAGACGTTCACTCCTACCTGGTGTCAAAAAAGGTATAAAACGAGGGTGATGGCCGTAAGTGCTATAGTATGGTGAGTGTTTGGTGGAGCTATGTTGAGCATTATTATATGCTATTTCCGCAAGCCACAACCATTCCACCCAGGCTTCTGTGTTGTTATCTACGTAACAACGTAAGTATTGTTTTAAGGTTTGATTTAGCCTTTCCGTCTGCCCGTCTGTTTGGGGATGGAAACTGGTGGACATGGTGGAAGAGATCTGCAATGCTCAACACCATACCCTCCAGAACTTGGCTGTGAACTGGGCCCCCCGGTCGGACACAATCACTCGGGGTAGTCCATGTAACCTGACCACATGTATCAAGAGTAGTGTGGCTAACTGTCCTGCTGTAGGAATCTGTTTGCAGGCTATGAAGTGTCCCAATTTCGTTAGGTAATCGATTACCACTAGGATGACCGTGTGTTCCTTGTCTTTAGGGAGACCCACTATGAAGTCTAACGAAAACCTTTCCCATGGGGTATTTGGAGTGGGTAAAGGTTGTAAGAGCCCTTGAGGTTTGCCTTTTATCGTTTTCATTTGCGCACATACCGTACAGTTCTTCACCCACCCAGAAATGTCTCTTCTGAGGGAAGGCCACCAGAATTGGCGCAATATCTTTTCACAGGTCTTTTCACTGCCGTTGTGTCCAGCACTGGGGTTTTCGTGGCACCATCGAAAGATTATTTGTCTTGATTTAAGAGTGGGGATAAGTATCTGAGTCCCTTTGACAAGTAAGCCTTGTTTCATTTTCCATTCTGGATGACCTTTCCACCAATCTTTCCATCGAAATGTCTGAAGTCCTTTCATAACGTCTCCGAGAAAAACGTCGCAGTGGACTGCTCCTATGACGTTCTTCGGTTCAATGATTGCTCTTTCAGGGCCTTGTGATGCTATTACCGTAGACTCCTGTCTGGATAAGGCGTCTGCCTTTTTGTTCATTGCTCCAGGTCGAAAGGTTACAATAAAGTTGTACTCCTCAAAAAACACCATCCATCGTAATAACCGGGGAGTAAGCTGTCTGGCTGTTTTTAGGAATTGGAGGTTGCGGTGATCGGTATACACGGTGACGGTGTGTTTAGCTCCCATTAACCAATGCCTCCATTCCCCGAACGCTTCTTTAATAGCCAGCAGTTCCTTCTCTGCGATGGTATAGTTTTGTTCTGCGTTGTTCAGTTTTTTGGACATGAAGGCCACCGGATGCATCTGTCCTGTATTGATGTCCCTCTGTGAAAGCACTGCTCCAATCGCGACATCCGAAGCGTCAGCCTCCACAATATATGGCAAGGCCGGATTGGCATGTGTCAAGATGGGAGCCGTGATAAACGCATTCTTCAGCGTATCAAACGCTCCTTGAGTTTCCGTGGTCCACCGGAAAGACGTATCTTTCTTAGTCAATTTTGTAAGGGGTGCTGCTTTGGTGGAAAAGTGGGCGATAAAACGCCTATAAAAATTTGCGAATCCCATAAAGCATTGGATGTCCTTCACATTCTTCGGACATGGCCAATCGGTGATTGCTTTCACCTTCCGTTCTGCCATCTCCTGTCCCATGGGGGTGAGTATTACTCCTAGAAACTCGACCGTGGAAACATGAAATTCGCATTTGCTGATTTTGCAGAATAGGCGGTGGTCTTTCAATGCTTGTAGGACCAATCCCACATGGCTTATGTGGTCTTCCTCCCTTGCTGAATAGATCAGGATGTCATCAATATACACCACAACTATCCGATCTAGATATATCCTGAGCACGTCATTAAGGAAGAATTGGAATGCGGCAGGCGCGTTACATAGACCGAATGGCATCACTAAGTATTCGTATAAGCCATACCGCGTTTTGAAGGCCGTTTTCCACTCGTCTCCCTCACGCATCCTCACCAAATGATAGGCTCCACGTAGATCTAATTTCGTGAACATCACCGCTCCTTTAACCTGCTCCAGCAAAACAGAGATCAATGGAAGAGGGTATTGATTTCGTATGGTGATGGCATTCAGTGCGCGAAAGTCAATGCAGGTCCGAAGCTCACCGTTAGCCTTCGGTATGAAGAATAGAGGAGAGGCCGCCGGAGAGCTGGAAGGACGTATGAATCCCAGATCCAAGTATTTGTCCAGATACTGGCGTAAGTGTATGTTTTCTGGTTCCGTCAATGCATAAACCCGACCACAAGGAACCACTGCACCTGGCATAAGATCTATCCTACAATCGTAGGGACGGTGTGGGGGAAGTACTTCAGCCATTTGGTTGTCAAAAACGTTTTCATACTGTCGATAACAGGGAGGTAGCTCCATCTCTTTCTCAGCCGCAGTGGCGATATGATGGCGATTGGCTAAGGCTTGGGTTGGCAGGTTAATAATCCTCATGCAATGGGTCTTGCAGAATTCAGAGGCCATAGTCAAGGTTTTCTGATCCCAGTCAATGATGGGGTTATGTCTTGACAACCAGGGTAATCCAAGTATTGTGCCGTATGACGGTGCTTGAATGATATTGAAGGACAGCGTTTCTTGATGTGTCGTATCGTATTCCACAACGTAGTCTTCCGTGGCCTGACAGATGGGTCCTGATTCCAACTGTTTCCCGTCCACCGCAAAGACAACCTCCTGTACCGGCTTAGTAACAAGCTGAACTCCCAATCTGCGGGCTTCTTCGATATCCATAAAACACCCTGTGGCTCCTGAATCCACCATGGCTTGGGTGCAACAAGTTTCTTGTTCGACGTATACTATCAACGGGATGAAGAAATGCTCTTTACAAACGAACGGGTCTTTCTTAATAGAAGGGATGTGGAGAACGCTCGAAGATTCCCCTTCTACACATCTTGAGCTTCTCAGTTTCCCGTCACCGGTTTAGGGTTGTTCACCACAGTGGCACCCAAACGAGGACGATTGTACTTGGGTTTCACTGGACACTCCCTTAGATAGTGTCCCTTCTTCCCACAATACAGACATAATCCGTTCTTCCGCCGGAAGTCTCTCTCATCCGGAGACAGAGATGCACGCACCGTACCGATTTCCATAGGTTCTGATGAACCTGTACCTGATTCCTGAGGTTTTGATCGTTCGAAACGAGAGGTGTATTTCTCTTTCTTCTCACATCCCCTTTCCGTTCTCTCAAACGGTGGTCCAAACGCATCGTCAATTCGATTAATGCTGAACATGTCTGTGGTTGGGGATCAACTTGCGCTATTACATCTTTTAGTTCTTCCCTCAGGCCCTGATAGAAGATAGCCGATTGTTTGTTTTCGGGCCACTGGGTTTCCGCCACTAGCCGCCGGAAGGTGTTCAGGTACCCGATTAATTCTTTATTCCCCTGTCGTAACTCCAGTAGTTCTCTGTCCGCCGAAAATGTATCTGCTCGCCGATCAAATGTTCTCTCGAACTCTTCCCTAAATGAGACCCAATCGTGTAACATAGGATCGTCCTTTCTGACGAAAGGGACTGCCCATTGAGCGGCATCTCCAGATAGGTACGAGATGAGAAAGGCCACCCGTGATTGGTTAGTGGAAAAGAGTTTGGGTTTACAGTTGAAGTGGAGGAGGACTTGCGTTATGAAGACCTGTACTTTGGAGAGGTCTCCAGTAAATTTTTCAGGTGGGGCAAGAGGTATAGGTGTAGGGATCTCCACTACCATAGAGCTAGCGGTGGGCTGTGACGGGGTACCAAAATCAAAGGGGTTTCGTTGCATCCTATCCACCCTTGCCTGTAATGCAGCGGTTTCACTGCGCGAGGCCGTAAGCTCAGCCTGTACTACGGCTAACGCTGCCATGACATCGTCTAAGGTGGCCATCTTCAGAATCAGTTCGACCGGGAGGAATATACTATTCGTGGGCCGATTATTCTGTCCCAGGCCTGAACGTATCCTCCGGATCCTCAGGATCGAACCGATGCTCTATGGGGTCCACCTCTCGACAGTCCCAAGTCTGGATATGAAAACACGCAGACTAAAGGATGGTCAAGCGGGGGAAGGGAAGGATGGGGACAGCGGGGAGGGAGACCTGTGGATACAAAAGAACAAATTACCACCTAAGCCTTTCCAACACCTCCCTGTTCCCTTTATGAGTAGATGTACCCATACTTCCACTAACCTGTAAGGAAAGGAGAAGTTTGCCAGCTAACAGGGGTGCTGAGCCTGTAATCGCAATTCCTCCCACCATATGCTGGAAAATACAACAAAGGTATGTAAGTCTAACAATCCTGTATTCCATTTAAACCTATCTATAATAGAACATATACTTTCTAATTCTACATATAACACCTACCCTGATATAATGGGAGGAGGGCTTCCAGCCCAGAAGGAACACCTGCCTAGGACCACCCCTGTAGGCAAAAGCAATAGAATCACAAGCAGTGAGTAACGTACTAGACAAATGTTAGGTAAGCACATTCAGAAGTACTATAAGCAAAACAGAGTACTGTGAAGAACGTACTCCAAAGGACAAAATCCAGGAAAACTTCCGGGATGAACAAAAGGAATTCATCAAGAGTTGAAAGTCACTCTTTAGCCAGCACTAGGAAGGCTCATTGATTCCGCCCTGCATGAACCTTCTGACCAGGCTCTCCAACAGGGAAGACACAATGAGACTCTCCCTCCACGATAAGGAAATTATTGACTTTAAGTTGAAGAACCAAAACACAAAATGCCAGGCACTATAGTTTCCCCACGCAAGAGTTCTGGGGAACAGGATCCAAGAAAGAGAGCTCACCAACGTAGGGAAAGATAGTCATGTGCACAGAAACTAGCCGTGCCCAGAAAAGCACAGATAGCCTTGACCACAAAGCCAAACCAATAAGAAACAAGCGGTGCCTCTGGCACCCTTACCCGACCAATTACTGCAGAATATGGCCTGCGTCCGAACCGGACTTCCAGGAATAATCGGCAGCGTCTTCTGCAGCTGCCTCGCCTTATCCCGGGTGTTCCGTCGTCACGTGGGGCGGTGCGTCTGACGTCAGACGTCCGCCGAGGCTGCCGGGAATTGTAGTCTTCCCCCTAGCTTTCCTACGTGCCTGTGCGAGCGCCGATACCGGCGTTACCGTGACCCCTGACAATTTTAGCCATGCAACCGAGAATGTTTTCTGATGTTGAACATGAGACCTTGGGAATTGACACCATGATCTGCGGGTCGTCTGCTTACGACACTACCTCCAGTCCAAAGGAGTGAATCACGGTCGCTAGAGGTTCCACATAAAGATTGAAAAGTGTGGGGCTCAGTGATGAGCCCTGCGGCACTCCACAGGGTAGAACAAAGGATTCAGAGTGAAAGTGCTGTAATTTCACCCTTTGAGATCTTCCTGTCAAAAATGAGGACAGGAGGGCTAATGCTTGATGAGAGATGTCAAGACTCTGGAGTCTGTTCAGCAGCAGTACAGGAGAAATGGTGTCAAATGCTGCTGATAGATCCAGGAGTATCAGCACCACCCCCTGTCCTTCATCCACAGTACGCCTGATGTAGTCAGTGGCAGATATTGGGGCCGTTTCCGTCCCATGGTGTTTCCTGAATCCGAACTGGGAGTCATTAAGCCACAATTGCTGTTCCACAGTTTCCATCAGCTGGTTGTTAAGATGGAACTCCAAGATCTTTGCAGGGACTGGAAGCAGGGATATGGGACCATAGTTCTTACAGTCCCCTGGGTCTAAATTAGGTTTTTTAAAGAGAGGCCTAATAATTTGCTTGCTTCCAGCTACGGGTATAGGAACCAGATATGATCGCATTATTCATTAGTTTGCAGAGAGGCTCTGCTATAATGTTAGCTGCCATATGGAGAACTGCTGGTGGGCAAGCATCCAGGGGTGATCCTGCATGGGTTCTCAAAAGATATTGTGCAACCAGTAGGGGCGAGAGATTCGAAAATTTTGAGAGACCTCTGGTCTCGATGCTTGGACCAGATGGCACCCCTTGGGTATACCCGCTCGATACTGATGAGTGACTGGACAGCCTGGAGTTGGAATCAAAACCTGTTTAAATATCCATGATTTTAGAATGAAAAAAAGTTGCTAACTGGTCACAGAAAGCTCGTGAAGTCTCTGGTTCTGCTCTGGGTTGAGAAGTCGAGAGCTGTTGAACTAACCTAAATAGATCTTTTGTGGAAGATGAATTTTCAATTTTATGCGTACAGTATTTGGATTTTTCTTCCAACAATGCAAGCTTGTATTACTTGATACTTATTTTATATAGCATTCTTTCTTTGCTCATGTAGGGTTTTTCTCCAGGCCCGCTCAGAACGACGGCAGGCTTGTTTAAGCAGCCCGAGTCTATCATTGAACCAGGGAGCCGAAGGGAGACGCCTTTTGAGGGTATGTATCTTCAGACCGGCCAGTATATTAGCTGCAGATTCCAGCCATGTCGCAAAGGCCTCTGCCCCAAAATTAGGATCCTCTTGAATTATGCAGGGGATACTATTTAGAGTATTGGCTAGGGTCTCGGCCGAAACCACTATCCAATTTCTAGATTTGTCCAGAGGGTGAGGAATTTTGTAATTACTAGCTGTAGATGGAGGGGAGAGATCAAAAGAAACTGCGCTATGGTCGGTCCAACAGATAGGAATAGTTTTTTGATAAGTAATTCATATATCATTGGTAAAGATTCCATCCAGCGTGTGTACCGCCTCGTGAGTTGGAGCTGTTACTAGTTGACACAGACCAAGACTAGAGAACATCTCTAATAGAGCGCTAGAATCTTGGTTATCCATCTCTTCTAAGTGAAAAATTAAAATCGCCCAGAGTGGTCAGCCAGTTCTCCGCTAAAAAAGGTTCTAGAAGCTGTTTAAGTTCCTGAAGGAACGTCAGTCTTGGACCTGGGGGTCTATAAATCAACAGCCCCCCGAATGAGCAGGTGGCTGAGAGAATAAGTTTAAAATGAGTGGCTTCACAGGTTTGAGGGTTGAGTCCTGAATCTATCAGGCATTTAAACTGTGATTTGAAGACAATCGCCAGCCAGCCCCCCCCCCCTGCGTCCCACCCTGTCTACCCTCTGAATAGAGTAGTTGTCCGGAATAGCATCGATTAGGTCAGGTCCTGAGGCTGTATTAGCCCACGTTTCAGTAATAAAGACCCAATCGGGTTCAACTTCAGCTAGAAAAATAGCGAACTCCACTTTATGTTTAATAAGGGAGCGAGCATTTAGAAGTAGACCCCTATATCTCTCTGTTTTTCCGGTGCTAGCGGTGGCCGGGTGTTTATTAAACTTGCCCTATCCTTTGGTGATACAGGAATGGATTTAAGGTCTAAACTCAAATACAGATCAGGCAGACCAGAACTGTCCTTGCACATAAATGTTTTGAACCTGAAGGCTTTTCTCCTAGTATCTCTTTTCTCAGTTCGGGCACCTCCCAGTGATTTAAGATCTTACCCTGGTTCTAGCCAGATCAGTGCACAAAGCATTCGAGCTTATGGCTTTCTGTGATATGAAGACTTTCTTCCTGGCGTTTGTAACTCCATCTGTTGCGTACCCTTGTTTTTTCCGCGGTACACCCGGTTAGATTTCCATAGCCTCTAGAGTTACAGATATATCTATTCCTTTGTAGGAAAAGAAAAAGCCAACTGGTATCTCACACCCTCCCTGGGGGCTAAACTTATTTGTAGGAGCGGCTTTATAGGACCTCCAACCTGCCAGAGAACACGCTGGGATTATGAGGAGTTTACCCCATTCGAAAACCCCTCCCAAATCAGTATACACACATAATAGAGTGTATTAGTGAGGATTTATTATAACCTAACCTGGTGTAGAGAATATTTATTTGCCTATTTACATTACAACAGAGGTTTACAATAGAAGTGTTACATGGAGATGGGGTAAAGGATTGATCTGAAAATTAGAGAACTCAGATTTCATCAGAGTAAAACGTATGGTACAAGTCTATAGAAACCGTGAAGGAGTTAGACTGAGAATTTAAGATGGAGGGTATTAATCAAAATTTTGACACCACATATATTTAATCAGATTCAAAAACATATATTTCCAGGAATTGTCTAACATAATGAGCCTTGAGCTACTTGCCAAAGGCTGATAGTGGGTTCAGTGTTCTGAGGTTGGAAGGTAGTGAGTTAAATACTGATGTTGCTGCCCCAAAGAAAGATTGTTTCTCTACTGTAGTGGTTCTGAATTTTAGCAATTCTAAAATAGGGGTTTTGTGACTCCTAAGGCCCCTTCAACTACAAGAGTTTGAGTAGATGGTTCTATGTACGCAGAAACACATTTTGAAAGTGATTCTGGCAGTTATGGGTAGGCAGTGTAGGGTTCACACAATATGTGTAATGTGCTTTTGTCTACCTGCATAGTAAACTGATCTTGCAAATTAGTTTAAGATGGATTAGAGTGGGGCATGTGGAGTTCCTGCTAAAATGGGATTTCTCAAGTCGACCCTAGAGACAACAAAAAAATTAACAACTGTTTTCAGATGATGTGAGTGAATGAGGTGTTTGAAATATTTTAAGGTATAGTTTAGGAAGGTGGCAAATTTGGTCCTATTGTTGATGTGATGATTGAGGCCAGGATGAAACCTAAGAATTTAGTCAATGTTGTTAGTGAGAAACCCTCTGGATAGGGTGACCACCAGGCGTCCTGGATTTGCTGGGACAGTCCCGCTTTTTCACTGTCTGCCCTGGCAAATTTCAGTGAAATTAGCAAATATACTGGTTTTCAGAGAGGGCTGGCTGAACACAGAAAGAGGCAGGTTTTGTATGTTCCAGTGCAGGATTAGTGAGCATCCTATATCAGGAAGCAATTTAATTACCAGAGAATGTGTGTAAACGTTTCAACCTAGTGACTCAGTGTTTATAGTTTCTATGTTTAAAATCACTTTTAACTATGATTTACTATAGTTTTAATTAGACGGACAGGATATCTGTCACACTTGTGACTGAGTACCTGTTTGCCAAACTCTAAATGAGGCCCTAAATGATTCAGTGTCGCTTTGCTGATGCATAATTGTAGTCTTCCTTTTTTGGGGGTTTTCAGAATATGGTCACCCTACCTCTAGAGTCAAACATTGCAGGAAATTAGTATCTAGTTTGCTCTTGTGGGATAAAAAGACAAAGAATTTTGTTTTCTGGAGGTTAGCAGCAGAAAGTTTCAGGCATCCATATTTGGATGAATGAGAGGCAGTCTTGGTGTGGAGTGATCATCAGTTGAAATTTATAAATATAGCTCAGTATCATCTGCAAATTGATACTAGGTTATAGATCTCAGTTCTTGAGGATTAGGCTAAGAGTGTAGGTGAGTAATCCTGGATGAAAGAGTAAGATGAGCAAGTTGGTAATCATGATCAAGAATAGGATGTTGACCAGGAACAAATTCAGAGTTGTAACGCCATGAATAAGATCTAGAGCCCCTATGCCTATATGTTTAGCGGGAATGGTGTCTGGTGGCATGGAGAAGTCGGTAAATGCGTTGGGGGCAAAGTCACTGGTTGAGATACCAGTGAAGAAAATAGCAGTATAGGAGCTACTCGAAATGTTGGATCTGCGGCAGCTGGGACCGGAGAAGCAGTGGTATTAAACACTATCAGGATGCTGTGTCCGATGACAGACTCGCCACAAATGAAGTATGCTGAGATGGAGAATATGCCTTCCAAAATTTTTTGTCTTGTAGAGATAGCACCCTCTCCAGGCCCTTCAGACCTGCCGGGCATGGATTCCTGGTGTCTTTTCTGAACTTCTTGAAGGCCATGCAACCTGATTTTTGTCCTGTCCTGGTCATTTTGTGGACATTTTCTTACCATAAAGACACTTCTCAAGCCAATATGATACAGGAAAGCAAACAATACGGATGCTATGGGGTCTATTTTAATCTTTTTCGTGCTGCAGGGAGGATATTTTACAAGAGCAAAGATATTCCCTTCAAAGAAGAAGGTCATGAGTGATGTAATATGCGAGGTCAAAAGCTGTGCATTGCTGAGGCGTATGTTCTAGTTGGCTCAGGTAACTATAACTGCGGAATTTCTGTGGTTTTATACAAGTGAAATCTGAGTCTAACTATTAACGTCCCTGTAACCTCTTTTTTTTTTTTTTTTTTTGTGCCAATTTCTATGGTTTTTATAATTCCATGTTCGAGGCATGTGAGCTGCAGAGCTCACACTGAGCATTAGATCGCCATCTGGTGTTGGGCTCGGATGCTTGCACTTTGTTGTTGTCTTAGAAGTCTTTGTAGTGAGGAGATAGGTGACTCCTCCCTTGGACGATAGTGCGCATGGGCATCAACTCCATCCTCCGATTGTTTTTTTCCGCCATTGGGTTCGGATGCAATTTTTGCGCACCGGTTCGAAACTTAGTTTTGAAACTTTTCATCGCGCAAAATCTTCCTACAAACTTTCTATCGACATCGAAATCTCGACACGCCTCTCATCGATTCCTTTTCCAGCCGTCGACGCGGGCCGCTGGGCCCATCGACGCCGTGAGGCCTACGGCTCATGGAAAGGACGCCCTTTCGAAAATGCCCTCAGTGTGGAGCAAAATTCCCCCACAGTGACCATCACGAGGTCTGTAACCTCTGCCTTTCGCCCGACCACAACGAGTCCAGCTGTCCAGCTTGCGCCTCCTTTCGATCGAAGAAAACGATTCGGGATCGTCGAGCTCGAAGGCACGTCATGGCGCAGAGATCCGCTCCAGAACCGGTGGACATCTTCGACGAAGGCCCAGATGTCCCTGAAGAAGATTCCGAAGATCTCCAAATCGTATCAGAGGCAGAAGACTCAGACGACCCCATCACTCCTGGGCAACGAGTGAGTACTACTGCCCCAACCCCCCCACCAAAGAAGGCACCGGTCAAGACTTCGCCCGTTGGCCCCAGTCGCGACCGAAAACACACTTCAAAAGCCTCGCCTTCGAGCCCAGCTCCGAAGAAAAAATTCAAGCCTTCCGATCCCTCGGCACCGAGCAAACCGCATGTGCTAGTCCCACCGGCACCTTCGGCGCCGAAGCCAAAAGAACACTCGGCTCCGAAATCCACACAGATTCCTTCCACCTCTAAACAGAAACCCGCTTCGAACACATCGAAGCATGGGGATAAGCCGGCGTCGAAACTTAAACATCACGCCACAGCCCCTAAGCCAAAGCCTTCGGAGCCGACAACCAAGCCTAAGGATTCTTCCACGCCTCCTAAGGCCAAAGAGCATAAAACGCAGCCACCACCCCGCTCGGAACCGAAAAAGTCAGTGCCGAAACCAGTCACCGAGGAAGAGGAGCTTTTTCATCCGGATCGTCTTGATCCTAAGCAATCAAAGATCCACATTAACCCCAAAACAGGACATCTCACAGCTGTACCACGCCACAAGCCAGTACCTGTGGAGAAGAAAGACTGTGCCACTTCACCTATGTCTCCTTCTTCTCCTGTCCTTCCATCTAACACCCCTCCTCTTCACAAACCTGTTACACCGCCTCAGCCTGTAACATCTCCACCACATACACCTCCTACACATCATTATCACGATGACATAGGGGACGGTGGTAACCCTGATGACCCCTTCACTGATCCAGATGACCCACCCCAAGATGATTGGGATTACAATGATCCAATCGATCCCCCAGACCTCCCAAGCCCTCTTCCATACCCAACAAAACCCTCTCCTCCGGATGATAATATTGGGTTTGGGCAACTCATCAACAGGGCTTCTGTTTTTCATGGGGTACACATGCATACAAACGCACCAGAAGAGGATTTCCTATTAGATACATTTGAACAGTCCCAAAAAACTGTACAAATATTACCAATGATTAAAGGGGTCATTAAGCATGCTCCTGACATATTTAAAGATCCTGTACGCGCCAGGATTCTTAACCCCAGGATCGATAAAAAAATATAGGCCTGCCCCTGACGATCCTGCGTACATTAAAGGCCAGCTGCCTCTAGACTCGTTGGTAGTCTCCAATGCTAGGAAACGAGCTAATTCTCAAACCTCAGGGGACGCACCGCCCCCTGATAAAGAATCAAAATTACTCGACGCATCTGGCAAAAGAGTGGCTGCGCAGGCCGCCAATCACTGGCGCATAGCCAACACTCAAGCATTGCTGGCCAGATATGATAGGGCCCACTATGACCAATTAGAAACCCTTTTACAACACTTGCCTGACCAGTATAGAACTCAAGCAAATTACCTAATTCAAGAGGGCAAACTAGTCACCAACGCCTCAATTAAATGTGCCCTTGATGCAGCCGACACTGCCGCTAGGTCTGTAAACACTAGCATACTGCTCCGAAGTCATGCATGGCTGCACATTTCAGGCTTCAAGCAGGAGGTCCAAACCACTATTCTAAATCAGCCGTTCAATCATAACCAACTTTTTGGACCGGCTGTAGACACTGCTCTTGAAAAGATGAAGAAAGATACAGAAACTGCCAAGTCAATGGGAGCGTTGCAGTCTCCGCAACCGTGTGGCTCCTTTCGTCGCTCCTTTTACAGAGGAGCCTCCAGGAACATCAGCACAGATAGTTCATCTTCTTTCAAAAACACCACCCAAACATCCCCCAATAGAGGATATTTTAGAGGAGGTTACAGAGGGAACAACAGTAAAGGGAGAGGCCGCGGTAACACCAACACCCGTACCTCCCCTGTTGCTAAACAGTGACTTCCCTCCACTTCCCCCCGACCATTCCACTCCTGTCGGGAGAAGATTAGCACAGTTCCTACCTGTCTGGAACTCCATCACAACAGACAGGTGGGTGAGACAAATTATCCAACATGGTTACTGCCTGGAACTTACTGCTACCCCCCCAAACATACCACCCAAGCAGCGTCCAATGTCCGCAGACCATCTTACACTTTTAAAGCAAGAAGTTCTCTCACTACTTCAAAAGCACGCCATAGAGCCGGTCCCTTTACTACACCAGGGAACAGGGGTTTACTCCCTGTATTTCCTAATCCCCAAAAAGGACGGGACCCTAAGGCCAATTCTAGACCTCAGACCCCTCAATCAGTATATACATTCGGATCATTTTCACATGGTCACTCTCCAGCAAGTGGTTCCCTTACTACATTAACAAGACTTCCTTGCCACACTAGATCTCAAGGACGCCTACTTCCACATTCCCTTACATCCTGCTCACAGGAAATATCGAAGGTTCGTACTCGATGGACAACACTACCAGTTCAAAGTCCTTCCATTCGGGGTCACCACTGCTCCAAGGGTGTTTACCAAATGCTTTGCAGTAGTAGCAGCGCACCTACGAAGACAACAGATACATGTCTTCCCATATCTGGACGACTGGCTCATAAAAGCCAGATCATTCAACCAGTGTGTCCAACACACTCATCAAACCATTCAAACACTACACAACTTGGGGTTCACAATCAACTATACCAAGTCGCACCTCCAGCCCTCCCATGTACATCAATATCTGGGGGCCACAATAAACACTTCCACAGCTCTAGCTTATCCCAGCCCAGCCAGGATAGCCAGTATACAAGCCCTCATCCCCAAATTTCAAATCCAACACTCTCTCCCAGCCAGAGTGTTCATGCAACTAATAGGCATGATGGCATCTTGCATTTTCATCGTACCTCACGCAAGGCTGCAAATGCGTCCCTTACAAGAGTGTCTAGCACACCAATGGAATCAGGTTCACGGACAACTTACAGATCTGGTGTTGGTGGACAGCCGCACACATCGCTCTCTGCAGTGGTGGAACACAAAAAACGTATCCAAAGGGCGGCCGTTGCTCGAGCCTGTTCCACAAATAGTACTAACAGCAGATGCATCACTCACAGGATGGAGAGCACACCTGTTAGATCATACAACACAGGGCAAGTGGACCACTCAACAAAGACTGCTCCACATCAATCATCTAGAACTACTAGCAATATTCCTAGCCCTCAAATCCTTTCAACTCCACGTATAAAACAAAGCCGTCCTGATCCGAACAGACAACATCACGGCTATGTATTATATACAAAAACAGGGGGGGACACACTCTCTACAACTGTCCCAACTTGCACAGAACATTTGGAGGTGGGCCATTCCACAAAACATATACCTTTTCGCCCAACACCTAGCAGGAGTTCACAATCAGATTGCCGATCTATTAAGTCGGCAGACACAACAGATTCACGAATGGGAACTACATCCACAGGTTCTTCTACCTTTTTTCCAGATGTGGGGCCAACCAGACATAGATCTATTTGCCACACACCAAAACGCAAAATGCCCAACCTTCGCCCCCAGGTTCCCACACCCGCAGTCCAAGGGCAATGCGATATGGATGAATTGGTCAGGCAGATTTGCGTACGCTTTTCCGCCACTCCCACTCATTCCGCTAGTAGTACGCAAGCTCCAACAACAATCGCTAAAAATAATCCTAGTAGCTCCCACATGGGCACGCCAAACGTGGTTCACAACACTGCTGGAACTATCAATAGTCCCACACCAAAAACTACACCTCTCCCCATCACTACTAACGCAGAACCATGGAGAGATAAGGCACCCCGATCCATCTCAACTGAATCTTGCGATCTGGCTCCTGAGGTCCTAGAGTTCGGTTACCTTAACCTACCACCGGACTGTATGAACATCATTAAAGAGGCCAGACGCCCTACCACCAGAGCTTGCTACGCAGCAAAGTGGAAAAGATTCGCTATTTACTGCAATAACAATAATATCCAGCCACTACATGCCTCCATACAAAACATCATTTGCTACTTATTACATTTGCAAAGATGTAATTTAGCATACTCATCCATACGTCTGCACCTAGCAGCACTTGCTGCTTACTTACAGAACAGACAACACTTATCACTCTTTAGGGTTCCAGCCATTAAAGCCTTTATGGAAGGCCTTAAACGGATCATACCTCCCAGATTACCACCTTCTCCAGTGTGGAATCTTAACATCGTGCTTACTAGGCTCATGGGTCCCCCATTTGAACCTCTGCATAAATGTGAACTTCAATTCCTCACATGGAAAGTAGCTTTCCTTATTGCAATCACCTCTCTCAGGAGGGTAAGTGAGATCCAGGCTTTAACCATACAAGAACCATTTTTACAAATACATCGTAACAAAATAGTTCTCAGGACAAACCCAAAATTCCTTCCTAAAGTGATTTCTCCTTTCCACCTTAATCAATCTGTAGAGCTACCCGTGTTTTTCAGAACCCGGACTCCGTAGCAGAAAGAGCTCTCCACACCCTAGACGTCAAAAGAGCTCTAATGTATTACATTGACAGGACCAAGTCATTTCGCAAAACAAAACAATTGTTTGTAGCTTTCTCTCCACCACATAAGGGTAACCCCATCTCAAAAGCTGGGATTGCAAGGTGGATTGTTAAATGTATTCAAATATGCTACCAAAAAGCCAAACGCACATTATCAATTCCCCCTAGAGCGCACTCAACACACAAACTAGGGGCTTCCATGGCATTCTTAGGGAACATTCCCCTAGAAGACATCTGTAAGGCAGCCACATGGTCTACACCACACACCTTCACTAAACACTATTGTGTTGATGTGCAAGCCAAGCAACAAGCTTCTGTGGGCCAAGCTGTTCTTAAAACACTTTTTCAAACTACTGCAACACATACAGGTGACCACCGCTAGGGGAGATAGTGCTGTACAGTCTATGCTCAGTGTGGGCTCTGCAGCTCACATGCCTCGAACGGAAAATGCTACTTACCAGTATGCATCTGTTCTTGGCATGTAGAGCTGCAGATCCTCACACGCCCACCCACCTCCCCGGGACCTGTGTGTGTTCCAGTCCTATCTTACTTAGATATACACACATAGGCATCTCTTTCTTTTCTACTAACTCCATCTTTTCCCATTATGGCGAAAAACAATCTGAGGATGGAGTTGATGCCCATGCGCACTATCGTCCAAGGGAGGAGTCACCTATCTCCTCACTACAAAGACTTCTCCTAAGACAACAACAAAGTGCAAGCATCCGAGCCCAACACCAGATGGCGATCTAATGCTCAGTGTGAGGATCTGCAGCTCTACATGCCAAGAACAGATGCATACTGGTAAGTAGCATTTTCCTTCCTAACTATAACGTCCATGTAACCTTTTTTTTTTTCAATTAATTTCTAAGTTTAAAAAAAATCTATTTCCCAACTATAACGTCCCTGTAACCTTTGTTTTTTTTAAGTGAATTTCTACGTTTTTTTTAATTCCATTTCCTAATTGACGTCCCTGTAACCTTTGGCCGAACACAGAGAGTCAAGACTTCCACCGTTCAACTCAGAATCCACAGAGGTCAGCTGAGGAGTGCCTCAGGGTTCCTCCCTGAGCCCCACCCTCTTAAACATCTACATGGCCCCACTTTCAGCCATCGTCTGAAGCTACGGACTCAACATCGTCTCCTACGCCAACACCTAGCTGATTCCCTCCCTCACAGACGAACCCAAGGCAGTCAGGAGCAACTTCCACAATGGGATGAAGGCAGTCGCCACCTGGATGAAGGACAGCTGCTTCAAGCTAAACTCAGACAAGACCGAAGTCCTCATCTTGGGCTCCACCCCCTCTGCCTGGGATGAGTGCTGGTGGCCCGCAGTGCTCGAAACCCCCCCACACACACCCACGGACCACGCACGAAACCTTGGCATCATCCTGGACTCCTTGCTCTCAATGAACCACCAAATCAATGCCGTCTCGTCCGCCTGCTGCCACACTCTCCAACTGCTTCGCAAGATCATCAAGTGGATTCCCACTGAGTCCAGGAAAACAGTCACTCTTGCGCTAGTCAGCAGCAAACCCGACTACGGCAAAGCACTCTATGCCTGCACCACCCAGAAACTTCTAAAGAAACTGCAGAACATCCATAATGCCTCCACCAGACTCATCTTGAACATCCCAGGCCCAGCCACATCATCGGCCACCTGAGACCTTCACTGGCTACCTATCAACAAAAGAATTGACTTCAAGCTCCTCACACAGGCCTACAAAACCCTCCACGATGCCGGACCTGCATACCTCAACCACTGCCTCTCCTTCTACACTCCCACCAGGCACCTCCTCTCCGCCCAACTGGCCCTGGCCACCATCCCACAGATCCGCAAGACCATGGCTCGAGGAAGATCCTTCTCCTACCTCGCTGCAAAGACCTGGAACTGCTTGCCTCAGCACCTCAGGCAATCACCATCGCTGCCGCAATTCAGGAAGGACCTCAAGACCTGGCTCTTCGACTGAACTGCAGAACCACCCCACCCCCGGATCTTGAGACCCTAACGGGTGAAGAGTTGCACTTTACAAGAAACTTGATTAATTGATTTAAGTGAATTCCTATGGTTTTTTTTAACTACTAGGCGCGTTTGCAGAGTGGTGGAGAAAGGGGGCTGGCCTCCCACAAGCTCCTAGCAATCCCACTGTGTGGGACTTACTGGAGGTAACAGGAGGGGTAGTTGGCCCCCAAGGACCATTAGCAGCCAAGGGGACTTCATCCCCCAACAAGTTGTGCGCCAGGTTGCCTCTTTGCAGAATGGTTGAGGAAGGGGGCTGGGCATCCGATTACTTGCCCCGGGGCCAGCCTTATTTTTACATTTTATTTGAGGAGGAGGGCCGCATGGCACCCGCACCCCCCTGCCACCCTTCAAAGGCCGATTTTGGCTCCGGGGACCCCATCCCCGGGGCCTGGCCTTTTTAGGTCGAGCCTAGAGTAGCGCGCATGCGCTGCAAGACTTTATGTAGGTGGTTTTCAAAGCTGACCACACGCTCGTGCACAATGGCCTTTTCCGTGCGGTTACCCGCGGGCGCGATGCACGAGCGTGTGGTCAGCTCTCCAGCGCGTCACTCGCGATGCACGAGCGTGTGGTCAGCTGTCCAGCGCGTCACTTGTTTTTGTCTAGCTTTTGCCGGTTCATGCCTCAGCTGCATTCCAGGCAGCGCACGCACCACTCCTGGGCTTGTTTTATTCCTCTTCCCTTCACCTCGTTGGGCAGCACGTGGGCTTTGTTTATTCTATTTTTTTTTTAACCAGGGAGTGAGTATCCTTTAGAATCTGTGGCACCTGTGAGATCAGAAATGCGCGGGCCACCAGTTACGTTTGTAGTGCTGATTCCTCGTGGATTGTGGTGCCTCTTCTCTGTGGGACTTCATTGCGCCCTCGGGCATGAGTCTCTTCTGAGATGTTAGGGTGTGTCAGGCCGCTTACCATTGGACAAGGTCGGTGTTTTAATGACCTCTGTCCGCAGAGACCCCGAAGGGCAGTTGAGCTGAAAGTATCACCCCTCTGCTGGTACCCCGTGACAGCCCCTTCTCCAGGGAGCAGTCAGTGTCGCGGCCTGCTGCTTTGTGTTTCTGCGTGTGGGCGGATAGAGGCATGTGGGAGAGCGGAGGGCCTGCTTCTGACACTGCCCCAGCCCAGTAAACATGAGGCTCCGAGAAAGGAGTGGCGATCAGACTGTATTCGTCGATACCATTGGCGTTGGAATTGGTGGTGTTACCAATCGAAGACTTTATCCCCCAGGTGGTTGCATCCGCCTCCCCTGGGCCGTAAGCACTTCAGGCTGGCCTTTGCTGCAACCACAGGTTACTGACATGTTACTTTACGTCATGACAGGGCACCTCGCGGAAAGGCATAGGTGTCTTTAATTTTTACTGTTTCTTTTGTTCATCTTGTGTTCAGAGGCCAGAACTTAGCACTATGTAGAGTAATCTTACCGAGCATCAAACTGCCCGTAGCAAGAAGAAATTTAGGCGGACTTAAGACCTCACCACGAGGTCTAGCTTTTTGTTTCAAAATGCCTACCTGCCAGAGTTTGTGAACGGAACACAGGGCGCCATTCATCGCCTGCCCTCCCGGACACGTGCTTGTGCTCTGAAATTCGCGCCAGACTCGCTCTCTTCTTTTTACGAAAAGAAATGTACAATTGGAATTAGCGTGTGCAGGAAAGGCAATGTGCTGGCTATTGAGCACATTGCTTATAGAAAGCACAACCCAGCAAGCAGCCGGCGGGTTGATTCCAATCCGCAGCACTGGTAACAAGAGCCCCATTTTCTGTTTGCGGGAGTACCAGACCCTCCTTCTCCATCGGCCGGCTGTTTGCCTGCATGTTTGCAGCAACGTTTTCACTGTGTGTCTTTGTCTGTCTTGCCAAGGGGGAAGCAGAGAGCGAATCCAAAAGGCACCTCCATGGCACCGTAAAGCTGCCCCCCTCCCCCAGTGGCATATTGCATTGGAATCCCATGGCCAAGCCAACAAGCATTGGCATAGCCAATAGGTCTCGCCTTTGGGACCTTATAAGTGTTTAGCCATGCAACAGTTGATGTTGTTGCATCAAGGATATTGTGCTGCATAACTAAATACTTATAAGGTCCCAAAAGCGAGACCTATTGGCTATGCCAATGCTTGTTTGTAATTATATTCATAAAATAAGGGAGGGCCCCTCCCACAAGCCGATTTCGGCCCTGGGACCCTGTTCCCCAGGCCCCCCCCCATTTAGAAATAGGGGAGGGGGGCTGCGCCCCCCCCTCAGGCCGATTTCTGCCCCGGGGACCCTAGGGCCTGGCCATTTGTCCTAGGTCCCCCCCCCCCCAGGCAGTCCCTGCCGGCTCCCTGCCTCCTGCGGGAGCTGGTATTGCTTTCAGACAGTAGTGACATTAGAGGGGGTGGGTCCCACATTGACTAGCGAGGGGGAAAGTAGAAGTGTTGCTTGTGATGAACACTAATATAGCAACATCTACATCAACCCCAATATTGGGCGGAGAGAAATGGTAAGACTATAGTCTAGTCACACAACACATTACATCAGGGAGCATGCAACCTCCAGGTAGAAAACACAGGTGGAGAAAGGGGTCTCGGGGTGGAGAGAGAGAACAGCGGGAATGGAAGGCAACCCCCCACCCCCACTATGTTGATACTCATCTGGCCAGGAGAGCAGAGGCTCGGGTCGGCAACGTTTATGTGAAAGTTCAAAGAGGAAGGACAGAGCCTGTCTAGAATAGAAGCAAGGATTTTAGCGGCGATCTTGATTTGTCACTGAAATCCATCAGTTATTCCACCGATCTAATCACTCTCTCCCGTTCAAGCTGATTCCGGAAGGTCTGGTCTTGCAGAATTCCTCATCAGTTAGGGTCCTCCCTGTTGGACGCAAGTCCGCTCAGCTCCTTGGACGGATGAGGTGCAATGGTTATGCTGGGGTCACCTAATGAGTACAGGAAGTGAGTAGGTCCTCTGGTTCATGAAAGTCCCTAGAGCTCCTGCCCATAGTCCTCGACATAAATGCCGGTTCTAGAAGTTCATATTTGATATCCCACTTCAGTTTAGGGCATAGATCCAAAAAGGCCTGTCACTTGGCATTGGCTGCTGTATTGAAGTCTGCGACTCTGTGAATCCATAAGATCTGTGTTTGCGTCCCTCCAGGAGGATTTGACGAGTGTGGACATGTCGCAGGGTTTAAGAGGTCGGGGTCTGTTTCCACCCCCTCCCCCTGTGTTTGCGTCCTTCCAGAAGGATTTGACGAGTGTGGACCCCCCCACATTGCTGGATGGGAGTCTGGTTTGAATCCTGTGCGTTCTTTGTATTTCAAGAGGAGGACCAAAAGACAGGTTAGTGATATGCGGGATAAGCTCGAATAGAAAGGCCCTCGCATCTGTCTTTTCCATCTTCTCCCGCACCCCTTGGAATCTGATATTGTCACAGCAGGACCAGTCTTCCAGGCCATTCAGTTTCCATTTGATGTGCCATATTTCTGGGTTTATAGTCTCCAACCTTTCCAGTTTCTCCTCCGTCACAGTGAGACATTGGTTCATAGCGTCCACTTTAGAGTGAAATAGCCCCATGTAATTTTTATGTTTTTCACATCTTGGGTAAGGTCAATAATGTTTGAGTCCCTGGTGAGCAGGCGGGCTGCAATTGAGGTAGTTTCCCTGAGGATGGTATCCAATGGTGTGATTTGTGGAGCTTGCGAAGTAGGGGTGGAAGTAGTCTTGCCACTGCTGACCACCTCCGTGAAGAGCAGTTGCTGAGAGGACTTGGCCGATGCCACTGGGAGATGAGGGGCGACCAGAATGCTGAGGTGGGATGGTCGGTACGAGACAAGAGATCTAGTCCCTTATGTATGGGTCAGTGATCCAGGAGGTGAGGACACCACCGCAGCCGTGTCTCGTATGTAATGTTCGATAGAGGAGAGCGGGTTGGTCGGCACAAATCAAGTGTGCAGCAGAAATGCCCAATGTAGGGGGGAAAAAAGAAAGGCGGAACATTGTGAAGAAGGTTCATTCAAAGTTGTGGTTACAGGGTTCTCATCATGGAGTGGTGGTCCAGGACTTTCCTTTGTTCCAGAAGCGACTATGGGGCATGAGCAGGTCTTCAGCAGGGTCTCCTACTAAAGAGGCAAAATGGGATCTAGACCATTTCATCTGCGGTGGTTTATTAGGGAAGGTGGTACCTCTGCCTGTAAAGAGTGGTGGGTGACCCTAAGAGCGATCCCAGTGGTGTTCCAGGTTGGCAGTGTCCTCGTGCAAGTGCTATAGCTAGGTCTGGACTGTGATTTGCCCCGATGCAAAGTGAGGCATGGGGGTCGGTCCGATGAGTCAGTCGATGGGCCAGTAGTCAGCCTTGGGAAGATGGGAGGGAGGCGGCAGCTGCATGCAAATATCAGATCTGCGGTGAAGTCAATGACTGCCAGACAATCGTGTCCGGGGCAGGCTTTTGCCATTACAGGCGACCAGTACTTTTGGCACCTAGCAAGTCAGTCCCTGAGCGAAGTAGCATTTTAGCGTGCTCCCCCTTTCGCCTGAAGCAGGTAATCAGACTGTGCGGCCCATCGTGAGGAGTGGAGAGGCTGTGTCACAGTACTTGCATAGGAGAGTTGCCTGGAGGTTGTGGTCGAACGAATGCTGGTAAGTCCATGAAGGAACAGAGCGGAAGAGAGACTGAGTCTATAATGGCCGCTGAGAGCTTTTCTGAGTGGTGCCAACATCGCAGGTTGGCCCCACGCCCTCAGCGTTGGAAGGAGCCAGTAATGCTCCAGCGCCACCTCCAGAGAAAACCGGGTGCAGTAAGGGCGGGGAGCATGCACCGGCGTCAGTTGTCGGCAGTTACCGAGGTATTGAGGGAGGGCCGAGGAGGCACCGTGGCAGTCTCACAGCATGCCCAGACCATCAGGAAGCAGTTCCCCACCATTTCTTCGTCTCAAGGATGGCAGAGTCCCGGAGCACTGTCCACGTTTTCTCCCCATTCGGACAGACTCAAAGAAGAGCCTCCCTTTTTGCTCTGTGGCGTGACTCCGCCTTGTGTGTTGTTTTGATCTTTCTCAACCACTTCATCTCCACCTGCAGATTGGAGCGAGTGTTCGTAGATTTTTTTTCAATTTTTGTGTGTGCCGTCTCAATAAGAGGGGATGTCTGACACTACTGCTCATAAGGCTCTCTTCAGATTCTGTTTTTCCATCAAGAAGAAAAAGTCTACGTTGATGATCCTCACACCAGGTGTATTTACTTCTTGCACCCAGATCATGTCTCCAAGCAATGTGAGATTTGTTTCACTTCATTAGCAAAGATGTTAAAATCTTCTTTTCGGAAGAAAAATCTGTTTTTCTTCATCTGTATATTAGAAGTTGCTTCTTGCTCTTGTGAGTTCTGAATCGAAATCTTAGGTGGATAAACAACAGTGTTTCATGTTAAGGATCAGACTTGTGCTCATTCAACTTCCTGGTAAGCCTAATCGGACTCCTCTGCTGTGCCTCTGAGTCCTGCCTCCTCTGCTGGGTTGTCTGGCAGAGAGCTTCAAAAGGCAAGTTTCTCCACTGTATGAAATTCCTTTCCAAAAAAGCTAAGTCATTGTCTCCACCATCATTTGTTAAACTGGTCTTCAAACAATCATCTGCTTTCTCGCTGGCTGAGGTTCATTGTGATCCTTTATCCATTCCAGTACAAACAGTTGATTAGAAGTCAATGTTTGCATTGTTAATGGTAATTAAGGTCTGTTGCCTTCAGTCTTAATCTGTTGACCCGTGGTCTGCTTATGCATTGGTTGTCTCACTGTGAGCAGCCAATACGTTGTCTTCTACAACATTTGCTGCTCTACAGTTGGTTATCTCACAGCCGGCTTTTCTGCCATCAGTGGCTTTGTCAGCTGCAAGACCGTCGGTTGTTGGCTCTCTTACCCCAGCCATGGTTGTGCTAACTGCATCAACAGCCTTAACTGATTCACCACTGCCATGTATCGTTTCTCTGCTTGTACCTCCTATCAGTGGAACAGTTCAGCCACCAGACTTGCTTTTGAAAGACCCTCCTTAGGTCCACCATGAGAAGGATGATAATAAGTATGAGGATGAGGAGGCGGGTGATAAAGAGGATGCTACAGGTTTTTTCAGCAGTGATCACCTACATGATCGGGGGCAAATGCGCCTCTGTGCCTGAAGATAAAGGTTGTGCCTTCTGAAAAGACCCCGGGCGAAGAGTACCAACAACAATATAAAACTCTGTTGACATCCATGTTACTTTCATTCTCCATTCTCATTTCGCCACACAACAGAAGATACACATAGCCTGCATATCCCTCCTTGAGCCAAATTACTGTGGAGTTATTAACTTCATTGCAAGGCATGATGAGTGCTGTCTCTCGCCACCTCACTGGCCAGAGTTTGCATCACATAATGGGGCACATGGACAACACATAGTAAATGGTTATTTTCAGTGTTATTGGGTTTATACGTATGCTGCTGTGTAAACATTGACTGCTCAGCATTCCCAGCCCAAATATGCAGAGATCCCCTCTGACACCTATCAGAGGCTCTGGATCCATGAAAATGGGTCTCTGCATAATGGTGCTGTTAACCCTGAAAAGACAGGCTCCAGACGCGTTATCAGGCAGTTAAAAGTAGAGGGCGCAAACAGGAGAGGCTCAGATGAAGAGAATCTTGAAGGAGTCTTGTCGAGGGAACTGTCTTCTCCCCTTCGCTAGCATATCACCAGATGTAGCATTAGCACATTTTGTATCTGACCAGCAGTTAGGGAGGAATGGAACAGGAGTAAGATGGTTGAAGACGGCTGATGAGGGATGACAGCAACGAACAATTAGGGCATGACGGAGAGAGAGAAACCACAGTACACTGTTCAGAACATGCTAGTGAAGACCAGAGAGAGACACGGAGGTAGAAATCTGCGACTTCCTTCCTCTTCTCCACAATTTCTGTCAGCCCACTTGCGCACCATTTCTCTAACAGAGACATATGCATATGTTCCCACTGTTGAGGAGGGAGTTGGAATTCTAACCTCTTTCCCTAAGTGTTTAAGCTTCTAAGAAATCAGTGGTAAGGGTATATTGTTCCACAGAGCTTGGCCTTATACTCCCCTAGTACAGTGGGTCTACAGAGCTGTGTTCCATTAACTTGCTCTAGGTTCTCTAACTGGTCATGGGTAGAACTCTCATTCTGAATGCATGGCACATATTCGTGCATGCTTCATAAATTATTGGTCAACTGCAAGAAAACATTTGAGGGACTTAATCATTATAATTATCAGGCTGCTGGCACTATGTAGGGAAAACCTACTTTTGTAGTGCAGTTCAGTACAATAGGAAAACAATATTTCATTGATGTGGCAGGTCATGTCAGGAAAGTCTTGTAACTTTAGGTATAGGCAGCTGTAATTCAATGACTTTTTTGTGTGCTGCATTCATAGGCCCTTTCCTTGAAATATTGTTTTTCTTGTGACTGTAGAATTGGTCAGAGTGGGATTGTTGCCAGGTTTAGTAGTGTTTGTGAAATAATAAGGCACATGATATGTTTAAAAAGTCTTGTTTTATTAGTCAGCACTATAATTGTAATTTGGTTGTCTGTAAAATCTGTCTTTGTTTTCGAGTTTAACTAGTAAATGGTTTGAACAAAATAAAATGAATCTATAATTTTGCATTCAAATAGGTCGACCCTACGCTCCAGCCCCAATATGAGTCGCATCAGTCAGGAGTCACCCTGCAGTCAGCGCTCGACCGGCTCCAGCTCCCACAGCTCCTCCAGGCTTCTAGATGCTGACTTCCAAGAGCAAGGCCAGCACTCTTCTTTTGAGCCCCGGAACCTTCTCAGTATGTTCGAGGACAATGCTGGGAACAAGAATTGAGAAGCGACAGACTTGAGTCCATGAGGGAGCCTTCCTGAGAGAATCAGCTCCAAGACGAAAGCCAGACACGAGTAGAACTGAGAGAAGCCACATGGAAGCTCTTACGGAGTGGCATGGATCTGTTAATGATTGAGATCGGCAAGTGTAGGACTGACAGCAGCCAGCCTGGTGCCCATAAGAACTCTTGGTCTATAGGGGGGAGAAATGGCAAAGCAGCTGTTACGTTTTAGGGACAGCAGGAGTCCGGTATTCACTGTCCACTTCAAGGATGGCAGTGAAATTATAATGTCTCATCTTGCGGCCTCACAGAATATTCTTCTGCCAGTCAAAACTAGTCCGAAGCCAACTAGCATTGATATATTTCTGCAGGGAAGTCCACAAACTTTGCATCTGCCCCACTGTTAAGAGTTGTCCGTCCCTCAAGTGCCTGGGTAGAAGTGATGAGAACCTCATGCCTTACTGAACAGTAACTCAGAGATTTCTAGTTGAGAAAGCACCACTGAAGCATTCCCTTCCAAGTGTTTGAGGGGCTTCCTGCTCGCTCAAGGAGGAATGGTGGGAGAGCTCAGTATAGCCCGTTTTCCTTATCACTGTGATTTTTGCACTTGTGCATTAACATTCCTATGTTAAAGTATTTCGCTGAAACTTTTGCGTCACAGCACAAGAGAGATTCCTTTGTGCACTTTTCCTGATACATGTTAATTATCATTCAGTTATATTAAAAGTATGATATTTATGTGTGGTTGCTGTCTGATCTATAATGAGCCTGCCATTCTGGCTTCTGAGACTCCGCTTAGTTAAAAACCAAAATGCCATCAGGGGTGTGAAATTTTATAAAGCAGCGGTTCTTAAACCTTTGACGTCTGCGGACCTCCACTTAATCATTACTGGAACCTGCGTCTTGAGATGGTCAACAGCCTTTAGCGCTCTAATACTCTCATGTTCTTAAGCCTTGTCAGTCCTGTGCATCAGAAGTGATAGCCGTTAGACAGTGAAGGGAAAGGTGCCATGCTGTTTTGAGGCTGGAGGCTCTAAGAGTAGGATGTCTTTGTTTAATCCCACTTGCAACGTACACCTTTTTACTTGACAAAGGGTTTTGCTGAAGGTTATCCACTCCTGCAGGTTACTGCATAGTGACCTTCTCCAAGGGGCTGCCGCTGAGCAGTATGATGAGAGGCTACAAGATGCAGATATTCTATATATCCTTATTTGTAAGTGTTTACCATGAAAACAGAGCAACAAAAGCCAAAGGAATCTTTTTCACATGGTGCAAGGCATGTGGGCTTAAGAAAATCTTTTTGAATCATCCATATAAGTTGTATGTCTCTTAGGGGGTGGGGTTGTATACTGAATGGCAAGCTTGCACCAGTCCTTCCCAATGCACCCTGGCAGATTTAGTGCCAAACAGTCCTTGTACAGTAATGGTGTTGGCTTGAATGTTCAAGCACAGGCAGTACTGTGTAGCTCTTGAAATGCTTCGTACTTCTGGTACTCTTCACAAGGGTACAGCCATTTTACGTCGGTGGGCGAAGGAGCGGACTTGCTTCTATACTACCTGGGTTTATTCACGAAATAGCTCCTAGATGCAGATCGCCAGCTCAGATAACCAACCACCAGCTCTCCAGCAAGAGCTTGTATCAGCACACCAAGGGGTTGGGTTGCACCCTATCTGGCAAAAGTATGTATTGTCTTCACCACAGATCACTCCAAATATAATGATATTTCTCCAAAGCCAACAAGTTACCTACCTTCGATAATGCTATTTCTGGTGGGTACTATGTATAACTGCAGATTCCTCACCTTAGAATATTCCCCAGGCACCAGACTGGATCCTGAAACGTTTCATAGCAGTGCTCCCGCGCACTGCTAGGTGGTGCCATACGGCTCTGCTTTGGCTTCGTACCACCATGTAAGTGACTTAGCAGCGTTGCGTATAAATGCCATTCCTACGCACTGACGTCAGTATCTTACCTTTTCGTGCCCATAGATGCAAAGTCTGAACTATTGTTGGTACAGTGTGCTAATTTCTAACTTGGGACCTTTTTAGATTAAAAAGAAGCCACTTGTCAGAACAGGGAGGTGGAATCTGCGGTTAGAGTATTCGCTAGAATGAGCTTTTCTGAAGATAAGTAATCTGTTCATCTGGTGGATACTTCTAAAAGCAGACTCATCCCCTTGGAATGTAACCTCCCCAGGATGGAAAGTCTGTGGAGTGGGCTTAGACTAAAAGGTCTTGCTGAACCAAGCGGCAAAGTGTTCTTCTCACTGGAACCTGGAACTGACTGTCTAAGCAGTAGTGCTTCCTGAACGGATACCAACACCGCAGCTTGGCAGATATCAAGGACACACATCACCGCAATGGTAGCAGCCTTAGACCAGGTGGTATGGGCTCGAAGACCATCTGGGGGGCTGCTTCTTGACCAATGTGTAGCAGATCTCAATGCAGAGGTCTATCCACCTCGACAAGGTACTCTTCTGCACAGCGTTTCCTTTCTTTTCTCCTTAGAACACCACAAAAAGTTGATCCTTGGTATGATGTATGTGATAGTATGGAGCTCTTTTGGGGTCTAATCAATGGAGAGACTCCTCTTTTAAGGGATGATGGGAAGCAAGTAATGATGGTAGAGTGATGGATTGCCCAGCGTGGAAGGGAGTCATGACTTTAGATAATGTTGCCCAAGGCCTCGCAATCAATTTGTCTGGGAAAAATGTGGTGTAGGGTGGTTGCACTGAATGCACTTGCAGTTCACTCATGCGAACAGCTGATGTGATTGCAATATGGAAGACTGTCTTTAAGGTCAGGAGACACAACAGACAGCTATGCATCAGCACCAAGGGCATAGACCTAAGGAATTGCAAAACCAAGTTAAGGTCTCAATGTGGGCATCACAAACAGCTTGGGGGGGAAACGTGAATCAAACTTTTACTGAACCTCATCACAACAGTTGATTTGAAAAAAGACGGTTAGTCTGGGAAATGTATAAAGGCCAAAAGAGACGACCAATAAAAATTTATAGGGAACACTGCAAGTCCTTGCTAGGCTAAAGGCAAAAAAATTGAAATGGCATTCAACAGCTTTGCGTGTACAGGCACAGCACTAGGTCATAAATTTGTCCCAGGGTCTGGCATAAATAGATTTTGTAGAGCGGCATCTGGTGGCGAGGATGACATCTACCAATTCAAGTGCTAAATCAAATGTCTATTGCCGCTGCCCAGTCTCCACAAATAGAAATGTAGATTGCCTAGTTTTGGGTGGAGGATCCTACCCTGTTGCGAGACAAGAGGTCCTCTTGAAGCAGTAACCTGAGCAGAAAACAGATGCTCATACTCGGATGTTGTGGGTACAAAACTCTCCTGGCCCAATCTGGTACCACCAGAATTACTTGGACCCGGTTTTTCCTGATCTTCTTGCGAATTGGGCAGGAGAGGAAATGGCGGGAAGGTGTATAGGAGTTTCCTGTTCCATTACAGACAGACTGCATCTTCTAACAGGTGCACTTACGGATACTCTAATGTGCAAAACTGCTGGCACTGAGCATTCTTGATGGTGGAGAAAAGATCAACCCTGGGTTCTCCCCACTGGTGGAAGACACCCTGGTTCCCCTCTGGATGTAGCCGCCACTCGTGATCTGTCAGACATCTGCCCATCTCTGAATAGCAGACAAATTAAGCAATCAGGAAGACACCCTGGCACTCTAACCATCTCCATAGATGCCAGGCCTCCTTGCACAGGACGTAGGACCCCACACCGCAGGACCCCAGTACATCATGGCAGTGGTGTTGTCCTTGAGAACCTGCACCAGCCTCTCTCTGATGGATGGTAGCAAGGCCTCCTGAGCGAGACAAATGACCTGCAGCTCCCAAAGGTCTCCAATGGAGACTAAAGTCCACTGATCTCAACCTCCCTCAAATGACACCCCCCCCAACCCAGCAGTCATCCATCTTTGGAGAGTGGCCTGCAACAGGGCAAACTGCGGTCAGTCAACCACCACTGCAGATTTTGAGGATCCTCCGACGAGATCCGGCTGATATTTGAAAGGCAGCCTTGGTGATGGGACTTCAAGTTCTGCTGTAGGGCTGACATGTGCCACTTAGCGTGGTTGACGAGAAGGATGCACAGGGCTAAAAGGTCAAGAAGCTTCAACCAACCTCAGCTGGATCCATGAGCGAGCTTAAAACATCAGTATCCTATCATAGCCCGAATGTCCTGGACTCATTGCTGCTAAAGGAAAGCCCAGAACTCCACCATTTTCAGGATTGCCCCAGTGGAAGCGTCTGAGATAGAATCAGGTGGGACTTTGGCTTGTTGATGTTGAACCCCAACGATGGCAAGAGTGCTGCCGTTGTCCAGAAGTGGTCGATGACAGACTGCGGCAAGTCCGTCTTCAGCAGCCAGTTGTTGTGGTATGGGAATCCACCAATTCCCAACCTCGAAAGATGGGCAGTGACCAGTGCCATCACTTCTGTGAACGGGAAAAAGCCTTTACAGTGAGTTTTTTACCACACAGTACCTTTACCACGCATATCTTACCACGAAATGTTTAACAACGCATATGCCTTTACCACGCATATAAGGTAAGTATAAATGTATGTGTGTTTGTGTTTTGGATAGGTAATGGTATTAGGTGGTAGAGGAGTTTTTAGGGTTTAGGGGTAGGTAAGGTTATTGGCTGGTAAGGGAGTTTTAAGGGTCTAGTGGTGGGTAAGGGTATTGGGTGGTAAGGCTGTTTTTAGGGTTTGGGAGTGTGTAAGGGTAATGGGTGGTAAGGGTATTTTTTTTAGGTTTAATGGTATTGGGTGTAGTAAGGGTGTTTTTAGGGTTTAGGGGTGGGTAACGGTATTGTGTTGTAAGGGTAGTTAAAATAGGGGTGTTTGGGTGTCTCTCCCCCCGCCAAAAAAAATAAATATATATATATGTGATCAAGGCTTCGAGTAAGATGAAACGCGTAATGGCGACTATGCACCAATAAATCTTTAAGCACATACCGTGGTCCTTATCCGTTCTTTGGGAAGATTGTGGACGAGACGGAGTCTTGTGGATATATATATATATATATATCTTAAATAGATTATCAATTTCGTGGTAAAGGCATGCGTTGTGTTTTAAGACGTTCTAATGTCATACAACCCTGTGAACACCTGAAGAAGGCTGGTGAGGCCAGAGGGGAGATTGTGTATACTGAAAATGCTCCTGGCTCACCTTGAACTACAGGTAATGCCTGTGGGACGGGTATATGAAAATACATGTCCTGCAAGTCCAACGACCCTATCCAGTCACCCAGGTCCAAAGCAGAGAGTATCTGGGCCAACGTGAGCATGTTGAATCTGTCCTTCTGCAGGAAGGCATTGAGAGGACGTGGGTTCAAGATAGGCCTAAGACCCCATCCTTTTTCAGAATGAGAAAGTAGCGAGACTAATAACCGAAATCTTGCTCCAAATTTGGTTCCTTCTCTATTGCACCTTTGAGAGCAGCGGACGCCCCTCCTGTAGGAGGATAGACAGTTGCTCCTCTGAAATCCGTTTTGGTGTGGAAGGAATATATTAGGTGGAGGGGACAGAAAGGGTAGGTCATATCCATTTTGATTACTTTGCAAGAACCATCTGTCAGACGTGGCGTGCACCCTGCTCTGGTACAGGATCAAAGTCAAAACCAAAAAGATACTGAAGCCTTTGTTGATAGCTGTGAAGGGGGAGAGGCATTGGATTACAGTTAGGATGCATAATGACCGGTTGTGTTTCTGTAATTTTGTTGCGTGACATCTTTCATGCTCGGACTAATGTTTGTTCGGGATCTGACATAGTCATCACCACCTGGTCATATTCTGGAGTCGAGTTGGCAGGAATCTGTGTGAATCGTGGGTCAGTGTGGATGTCTGTAAGCCTGTACTGGAGTTGGTACTGGCCCAGAAGTGGGTCCCAAAGGAACAGGCGCCACTGGGGGAGGAACCATCAACAGTATCCCGACTTGAGGCCCCTGTGGTTCCTAGGGGCGCAAAGTTGAGCCAAAGGGAAACCAAAGTGCGCTGAATAGCCACAGCATCGATTCTTTGAAGGCCCTAAACTGGTGTGGGATTGATGAGGGAACGTATGGATAAGCAGAGGAACCAGCTCAGTGTTTGGTGACCTCGACTGAGTGCTACTTGCATCTTGATGTCCCTGCGCCTTGAAGTGGTAGTGACGGGATGGGGTCGAGATCCCCTTTGCTTTTTTATGCTTGCACTTGGACTTACTGACAGACTTTGAGCTAAGTGGAACAGTCGTGGCAACGGCAGAGAGATCAGGACCAGGTTTGGTCCCCCATCTTGGAGTGGGACCTACGTGAAGGCTGTGATTTCTTATTGTACTCTGTTACAAACAGCTTTGCTTTTTGGTCTCTAATCCACTGATGCATGAGGGCGCACTTATCACACGACTTAGTAGTGTCCCAAGGCACCAAAGACGCACCTTGTGTGGATCTGTGGACATCTGCTTCCTGCTAGCACACTTTTAATCCTGTCATTTTCAGTGCCTTCATTGTTCCTTTGCATACTGCTTAAAGATTGGAAGTTATCAGAAAACAGACAAATTCCAGAGTGGAGTTCTGGATCCTCGTTGAAGGGTGTGGAAGGAAAAGCTTGGGAGTTTGCATACAGGGGTAGCACGTCTATGTTGTTCTGTCACTTTTGAGGCAGTATGGAGCCAATACAGAGGTGCACTGTGCCACCTTCTGGCGTGTGGGAGCACTGTTATGAAAACTCTCTGCCTCCAGTCTGGCACCTTGTGAATATTCTGAGGTATAAAAGTGGTTAGAAGTTTCCATCAAAATATCAAGTATCAGCCTTTAAGGCGGGTATTTTACCTTAAATAAGGGGTGTCAGTCTTTTTAGGAGAGAAATGTGTCAGAGAATATTACTCCGCATGTGTGAGAATGCAGAACTCTGTGACGCCTAGTCATCCAAACGAAATCATATCTCTGCACCCCATGTAAGGTATCCAATTGACTTGGCTTTCCTAGAGGGCGATATTGAGTCCTCTCCACCTCTTAAACCATTGTTTGCACCTTTGCTGTCCACAGTTTATCATAAAATATGCCTATAATGGAATAGTCCACTGCAGCCCATTTAACGGGCATCCCACCCAGAGGAGTAGCTTCCGGAATCAGCACTCCTCTCCCTTCCTACTGCACCTTAAATGCCCCCCCCCAGCCCTGCTATAATTTTAACCAGCGTGATTGTTGGGAAATCTAAAGCCCCCCCTCCCCCAAGTTACTGACCAAGCTATGCCCCTGATCCCATCTACAGTAAGATCAGATCCTTTGTTACAAAAAATTGTTGCAACCTTAACATATTCATCATAAACAATGATTTTGTTGACACGGTAATTTGCAATACAATTACATTTGACTAAACTCTTGTCTGTGGGGCCACCGTCAAAGACACTATTCAGTTCAAGCTCCTTGATGACTACGCCTAAGAGAAAAAGAACAATAACATTTGGGGTCAGCAGGCAGACAATTGTGAAATCCTATTTGTCTCCGGGATGATAAACCAAGCCTCCTTCTCCGGAAAGATGGATAATCAGGATAACATGGAAGAGAAACACTTCTCTGAGGAGCATTTCTTTCCCTAGCAATTCTCAGATAAAAGCATGTATGATTATCAGGATAAAGGTGCAGATTATAATGCTGTATATGACATCTTGATTCCCTCCTGATAGATTATTGACTTCTGTAACTGCCTGATAGAAGGATGCTACCCCTTTACTGCAAGTTATACCAACAGCTTTGTAGCCTCGCTGCAGAGGGTGGTCAAACAGTTTAGAAAGAGATTCCCAAAATCAATCTTTCCACTGTCAGCTGAACCTAGTTACCACAAGTTTAAAGCACCATTCTAACCCTTTATTTAAACGCATTTGCCTCTGCTTCCAAAGTCATAAATGCCTAAGAAGAAAGTCACCGCTTCACAGGTGTCAATGGATGAGGAGGAAGAGGTGCTAGTGGAAAGTTAACAGACAAATGTAGAAGGGGAATGACCTCATGTTGTAGTAAACAAAGACTCTCTGGAGTGGCCCATTTAGGATTCCCATCCAGGCGAGATGTGCCTCATTTATTCTTTATGCTTAATCCCAGGCGGGAAGGTGTGGGTCCCTATCACGTGGGAGGTTAGGCCACTACAATCATATATCAGAAGAAAGACCTTGCATGAAACGCATGCAATTATATCTTTACATCAAAATGACCAGAGAATAGTTTGTAGATCACATTAATTTCTTTCAATTCATTAAGTTCAAAAATTCACTAAGCAACATATATACATGTAGAGTATCATGCTACATACACTGAGAACATTTAGGAAATAAATGACAATAGCGTACGTTAGTGCAACTTTGTGACCCAACAAAATAGGCAGAAAAGCTCAATATTGTGTCAAAAGTACCCATTGAAATTAGGAAAGGGACCAGTTCCAGCAGTTTCAAAACGGAATATGTCCGTACGGGAATAGTCTTGGAACATACATAAAGTGCACAGCGATTGCCAATGGGGAGTAAGCAGTAATGATTTTAAGAGAACAAGAACAAAGACGTTCTTATTGGCTATTAATGTTGGTTTCCTAAATAGGATTTTATGCTTCTTTCCCAAGGGTTAGATTGTCGATGCGTTTCAACCCTTAACCACTAGAGGGACTCACCAGGATTTGGAACTGGTAAACCTAAATAGAAAGAAGAGGGAGGTGCCTAAAAATACTGCTAAGTGAGTTAAAATGAATCCACCAGTGTGCAAATTGTGACTAACATACCTTACATATCGTACCTATAAATTTGAATGGGCATTCAAGTCCCAATTCAAGAAGGAACAAAAGGCAGACAAAGTAAGAGACATTCAATCACTCACCAGAGCTATTACAGTTACTCAAAGATATATCATTTAATCTGCAGTCAACCATTTTATAACTCATCAGCCAGAAGGCAAAGTAATCTTTCTTATGACATTATGGTAAAACTGAAACAGAGTACAATCCCGATTCTGGGGAAAGTACAAGAAGGCTTCCTAATTATGAATAATCCTTTGTTGGCCACTGCAACACCTGAAATGACTTAAAAGAACCACAAAGCTGCATAATCCTCCCCAAAATGTCAGCCTAAACTGAACTCAGTAGTTGGAATACCAGCAAAGCACAACTGCAACCTATTTCTTCATGTTGCTCAATATAGAGAAATAGATGCTGAAATGCAGAGATTAATAGTTAGATTTTCAGACATGTCTAATTAAACAGTCTGAATATTATACCCTAAAAATAATCGAAATCTCAAGATAAGCCTCCCATGTCAATCGATTTGGAGAATTTTGCGCGTGGGAGGAACAGCTAATGCAAATCTGATGAGGAGTTTCTCATAACCGCAGCGCCATTCTCGGACGCCATCTTGGGAGTGAGACTGTCTAGTCTCTCTCCTGAGCTCTTTGCCTCCGCCCATATAAACGGAGGATGGCGCCGACTCGCAGCGGATAGGCTGCAGATAGGTGCTTGCTTGCTAGTCTGCCAAAAGATCCTTCATTTGCATGATAATTGCCTTTATAGTATGCTTAAAGTACTTTCAACTGCACGAGATTCATTTTATTTTGTAACAGTTACTTTTTAACACCTGCTTTTATTCCTCTTAATTGCGCTTCCTAGCTCTTGTTTTTACAAGTATTTGCTCCTAAATACCTGCTCCTAATCTTTCTTTGACACTCACATGTCCCTCAGCACCGCTTCCAATCCTCCCCGGTCCACCGCAGCAATTCTTGCTGATTGAGTGCAGGGAGGTTTGGTTAGGCTTGCGTCCACTTCCGTAGCGCCATTCACGGACGCCATCTTGGGTGTGAGACGGTCTAGTCTCCCTCCTGAGCTCTTTGCCTCTGCCCATATAAATGGAGGATGGTGCTGACGCGCAGTGGGCGCGCCAAAGGCAAGCCCGTCTGCGCTCGTCCGCGCCTGGACCGCGCCCAGCACCCGTCCTCCTGGCCGGCTGTCTCCAGATTCTGCAGGGATCATTGGTTACTCTCGGGAGGCTCTATTGGGATTAAGACCCAATGGTAAAGGTCCCCCTGACATCAGCCCTAACACCTCTCCCCTAACCCCTCCCCATTTCTTTCACCCTAAGCAAACCAGGTCCCCTGGTCCCAATCTTGCCATCAGCTCAGTCAATACTTTGACATCTGACCAGCAAAATAGAAAAGGCTACGACCCAACATCTGTAAACATCTCGTGTATGCTACTAAACAAGGGCCCTAGTGAAACACCATCTTGAGTTCTCTGACCTTGTCCAAGGGCAGCAAGTGGATGTTGCTTTTGTAACTGAAACATGGGCAGACTGGCACTGGCCCAGAAATTGTTGCAGCGTATCATAGCGGCAAAAACCTCCTACTACTGAGCAGATAAAATTATCCTGTGACGCGAACAAAACTCTTTTTCTAGTTATAAAAAAATTGGTGGCTCCAGCCAGCCCCAGCACTGCAGTAATTAATCAAACCTTTTGTGATGTTCTGGCCAACGTTTTTAATAAAAGGTCGCTAACAGCTTTAACAATTTCACTGCAGGCAGGACTGCCATCCAATTGGAAGGGCAACTCCCAATTACCACATCAGTTCAAGCCAGATTCTCCACCTTTAGGGCTGCTTCGGAAGAACAACTTGCAAAGTTAATTCCATCAATTAAATCTGGCGCACGGTAAGACCCTTGCCCCCCAAAAATAATGCACTTGATCCCCGCACAAGTGACAAAACCTGGGGCAAATCTTTAACAAAATGTTTGCCGAGAGAATTTTCACTACTCAATGGAAACGTGCCTCTTTTCAGCCTCTGCTAAAAAAGAATAACCTGAATGCATTAGATCCGAACAATTCTCGCCCCATATCAAGACTCCCCTTCACCGCTAAGCTGGCAGAGAGAGTGATGAACAAACAACTCTCAAAGTACATAGAGGAAAACTCTCTTCTGGACGACACACAGCATGGGTTCAGGAAGAACCGGAGTACAGAATCCACCCTGATAGCAGCCACTGAAGATATCCGAGTAACGCTGGATAATGGGGGGGCGGCGGCTCTGATCTTGCTAGATCTCTCCACGGGATTTGATACGGTCAACCATGATATTCTGGTTGACCGTCTGCGGAGCTTGGGGATCGAGGCTCCTGCATTAGAGCTTCTTCAATCCTTCCTGGCCAATCGACAACAAAGTGTGGTGCTGGGTAATTTCACATCTAGGCCTTTCTCCCTGCCCAGCGGAGTCCCTCAGGGCTCGGCCCTGAGCCCAACACTATTCAATCTTTGTTACACCACTGGTGACGCTCATCAAAAATTCTGGCTTCTCCCTAGCATCATACGCTGACGACACTCAAATTGTGGTGTCACTAACAAAATCCGAAGTCAATTCAAGCTCTGCCTTTAGGACCTGCATGAGCATTGTGAGCAATTGGATGGACAATAATTGTCTTAAACTGAATGCCACAAAGACTGAGGTCATCATTTTTGGCAATAACCCCTCATTTTGGACGACGGCTCGGTGGCCGCCCGAGCTGGGCCCACTCCCTGAACTCAAAGATCAGGTGAACAAAACTACTTCCGCCTCATTTTGTTACCCGAGGTTGGTAAGAAAGATTGAAAAATTCCTACCTCCTGAGCTTTTGAAAACCGTGATTATTGCTCTGGTACTCTCAAGGATTGACTACTGCAATAGTCTCTATCTTAACCTGGCAGTAAGTCCCCTGAAGAGGCTTCAGACTCTGCAGAATGCAGCTGCACGCTTCCTTTTTAAAATTCCTAAATATGAATCCGCTAGAGGAGCCATCGGGGAAACTCCACTGGCTACCAGTAAGACAATGCTGCAGGTTCAAGACCCTCTGTTTGGCCTACAAATCACTGTATGGACTGGGACCAGTCCGTTTCAAGGAGAAGCTCAAATGGTATGTCCCAGGGAGGACTCTCCGTTCAGGTTCGCCCAAGAACCTGACTGTCTCCCCATTTAGGAGGAGCACCTGGGGTGGAAAGAGCTTTTTCAGGACCACGGCAGTGCTCTGGAATAGCCTACCACTGACACTAAAAGCTGCCTCCTCCTTACTCTCCTTCAGAAAGTCCTTGAAGACCTGGCTCTTTTCACAAGACTAGGAGGCACCCGACCTTCTGCAAAAGATCTTCTCTCCAACTGCTCTTCATCCATTCCTGCCGCCTATAGCGCCAAAACGCCCTCAGGCATGAGTTTGCACTTTACAAATTACTATCATATCATAATTATTTCAAACTGCTGATTACTCACCTTTAGAATCAGGTAGCTCTGGCATGCCACTAGCTGGCATCATATGACTCCACTGCAACCTCACATCGCCCGCAGAAGTGTTGGAGCGGAGCTGCATATATGCGCTGTCTTTGCGCGCTGACATCAATTCCTTTCTTTCTGTGCCCTTCAGGGCACATCCGGAGCTCTGCTCCCAACTTATTGGTCTTCCAGCACCTTCAAAATATTTCTCAGACAATGTGCTAGGGAAGAAATGTCTCCCTCCAAAACGACAGAAGTCAAGTCATGCTGTGACTGCAGGAAGCGTTGTTTGTCTTGAACTCTCTTATCGTGTCTCTCTGGTGCTTGAACTGGTAGATATATTCACCTATTGTGGGACATGGCCAGCAAAATCATGCTAGCTATTACAGAGAACCTCAGGTGAACATTCGCTCAAACCATTCAAGATGGAGAGAATGCAGTGAAATACGTGTTGCGTGGTGGTCATGATACCTCAAACTGTTTAGGTCGTCCATGGGACCCAGCATAGTACTCAGATGACACACTCTGATGCTCGCAGCTGGATTTTCAGGAGATTCCCTGGTGCCCCTGATGTACATGCCCTTTGATGGCTCAACACTTTGTTGAGGCATAGGATGACTCGGCAGTATAACATTTTAAAGATAGCTGTACCACTGCCCTTTCCCAAAGGTTGTTCTCCCAGCCTGCCAATTTCACCAAACATTATAAGAAATTCAGAGGCTACTAGAGAGGCCCTGCATACTGACAGCAGCAGCCCTCGCAGCCAGTGCAGCAACTGTTCCAGTTGTTCCATTTGTTTTGTCTACCTTACTTATACTCCTTTATCGGGAAAACTTCCACCAGACCAAGTCACGATTTTGATGCAGGAGGTCGACCTTGTTCTGGTCAAGAGTGACATTGAGAGGGTTCTGGAGCCAGAGGTATGCTAGGGGTGCCACTAATGCTATTTCCTTGGGCCAAGTCTAGTACTCCGCATTCTGAATGTTTTCTTGCGGAATGAAAAATTCAGAATCCTCAGTCTGGCTCAAGTTCTTTGTGCTCTTGTCCCAAAAGCCTGGATGATGTCTTTTGACTTGCAGCCTGCATATTTTTATATACCTGTCCTGCAGTCCCACATATGCTCCATCTCACAAAAAGGTAACCGGATGGTATATTGTGAAGAACACAACCAAAAGCTGGGGGAAAAAGGGGAATAAGCACTCATGTGTTAAGACGAGAACCCTCACTCACCCTAGGGTGACATGCTTCATCATTGGGTTCCCTCTTCACACTGGGACCGCAAAGTACCCAGTGCGGGCTACAACTCCCCCGTAGGAGACGAGTGAGGTGTTTGTGTCATCCAATCTAGGGTTTAAGTGAGGGGCAGAGTGCAAAAGAAGATGTAAATAAGTGTGAGTTAAAACGATCTCCTGGTGGGTGAGAGTAATCTTCATTAATACCCCCAGTGGATAGGTTAAAATAAGCTAAGTGAAAATAGGGTTATGGATATTTCCCTATTGGAATCCGGTCAACATTTTCTGCCTCTATAGACCAAAAGGTTCTTGGCATTCTTCAGGACCATACTCTTGTCACTGCTCAATTTGTGCGAAAAATAATAAATACCATACTTTTACTGGTATGGAGATTGTCAGTGGTGCCAGCTTCTAGTCAGGTCCACATGATGTATTTCGAGACTATTAGTCATACTCCACCTTCATAGCAGGTATCAAGACTCAAGCCCTTCATTGATGCGGTGGGAGAGACGATACAGAGTCCTGATACCTGCTATGAAGGGACTTATGAAGGTGGAGTATGACTAATAGTCTCGAAATGCATCATGTGGACCTGACTAGAAGCTGGCACCACTGACAATCTCCATACCAATAAATGTATGGTATTTATAATTTTTCTAGCCTACTACCATTTTGCAAAGCAGGCAGAAGGGGGAGTGGGCTTAGAAAGAGGCAATACCACAAAGAGGTGATTGTAAGACCGGCAGAGGATGGTGGAGACCAGATGACAAGAGTGACATAGCTAATGGCAATGGAAGGCAACACACAGGGAAGGGAGAGCAAGATATATATATGGACATCTGGGGTAGGGGGGTACAGTTAGAGGTGTGGGGGCAGGTATTGGTGGGGATCATGGGACATTCCCTATTGGATGGGGACAGAAACAGAGGTTAATGAGGGAAAAGGTGTTGTTTGAAGAGTAGTATCTTGATCTCTTTTTCTGGTACATAGAAACAATGCTGCTTAGAATGAGGTTTCACAGAAACAGGAGAAGGCTTGGCACACAGGCAGGTAAATGAAGTCAATTGAAATCTCTGAGCTTGGTTTAAATTATTTCAAACTTATAGAGACCTCTGATGAAGCATGCTGCAGTACGCAAAACCTTCTTCATGGGAGTTGAATTGTTTCGTGTATTCGGACCAGGAGAGTGGTATCTCCATCAAAGTGAAGAAGACCGGCACATGGATGGCCATTCTGAAGTCATCTCAAAAGAATGGCTTTACACTGGATAGCAGGATATATTGATATCAGGTGACCTTTACCTTATGCTTAATGTGCTTCCTCAAACTGAGTTTGGTATTGCTGTGAAAGCCAGAATATTTATCCCTGTCAACAAGTTTTGCTGTGAAGTGTTCCAAGTTCATCTCAGGAGCCAATCCTGGACTGTTGTTTGTTGGCATTTATGATTAGGACAAACTCAGTCTTAGTCTGGTTCAACTTGAGGTAGTCCCTGTGCACCTTAAAATAGGATATGTCCCTCAAATAGAGGTGAATGTTAAATCTGCATATTGGTATATGCTCATGGCACAAAGACTCCAGGGGGATTAGTGTGCAATTTGAATATTTCAGGCGAGAGAATGGAGCCTTATGGATGCTGCTGATTTTTGGTGTGCGTTTTATTAATTTGTTTCGACTCCTACGGTCAGAAACTGAGTTGCTGCAGCAAAGCAATTGGATGTAACTGCTTCCCTTCGACACACTTCCGGGGGAGCTTGGGGCATTCCTCATGACTCTGATCACCAGTACTGACACACCGATGATGCCTCAACATCTAGAGTGCTCGTTATTGTTGAAGGTACTTTGGCAGTTTACAGACATTGACATTTCCCAAATGTCGAGCTTTCCTGGCCGTTGAAGTTGATCGATATTAAGAATAGCTGTACTAGAGGTGGCTTTTTTATTGACAATAGACCAATAGGTAGTATCCCTCAGCACTATAGGATGTCTTGTTTCATTGATGTGGTCCAGAGGGCACAAGTACATCTTTATGGAACTACAACCTGAAAAGGCTTCAAGAATGGAAACACTTTGACGTCAGAGAGCCCTCAATCCCCTCAAGCCTCTGATCCGGAGTTTGTTGAGAGGGGACTCAAGGGTTGATGCTCAAGCTTTGAGGTTGAGGAGGATCCTCATCCTTTTAAGATTGCCTCTTCAGGACATCAGATGTCACTCTCTTCTTTCTTTTTTGGGAGTAAAAGTAACTTAATGCACAGTAGAATAGAACACTATACACAAACATAAGCAAAGCACAATTTAGTGTCCTAGGCTCCGTTGGGCATGGCTGTGCCTCCCCGGGCCTTACTTTTCTGGTCTAGACAGTTCCACCTTAGGATTTAGGCAATGGCATGATTACAACTCAGGCGCACTTCTCTTCCCCCCTTTAAGATAACTGCACTCAGTTTCTCATAGTTCAGTAGTCCCCATACAGTTCAGCTGCTCAGTTATTAGCACCCATAGTGGAACAGTACTTTCGGGCAGCCATCTGGCTTCAGCTTAGCATGCCCACTCTTGTCCATGTCTGAGGAGGTGTGCTCACCATCAGGTAGGTGTGGGGTGGTCTCGCTGGCTGTAGGAGTCCACCTAAATGTAGCTTCAGCGGTCCTGCTTCTGCATTTCACCATTGTTCGCTGCCGGCAGTCAAGCAGGTAGGTGCAGCAATCACTATGGAAGGCTTAATTTGGCAAGGAACAAGAGGGCCTGCAAGGGCAGATTCCCCTGTGTTGGTGCGACCAAGCACAGGCCGATATCCTACCTGTGGTGCGGAACAACTTCTGGTGGTGTAGGCAGGCACATGCCGTCTTCTAGGCAATATGGCCGCACACAAACCGATCTTCCTTGCAATAAGGCCACATTGCAATAAGGCCACACGTGGCCAATCTTCTGAGCAATTTAGTCATGCACAGGCCTTTTTGTACTCAGAACACAGCCCTGTCCAGGCTTCAGCAATCTCAGGGGGCAGTCATCACGGTTCCTGCCAGGAACCACTTCTGGAAAGACCGTAGGCTCGCAGGCACTGGGTATACAGATCTCTCTGTGCAGTCCTTCTCTTTTGCAAGTCCCACCAGCACTGTGAACTCGTTGCACCTTGCCCTTTGAGGACAGTCACTCTTAATCTTCCTGCAGGGTTGGCAAGCTCCTTCCCTCTCAGCATGCATACTGGCTTCCAGAGGCTTCAGGACAGGTGTTCAGTTTTTCAAGCAAGGGGAGAGCCTCCAGTGATGTCCCTTTCACGTATGGGAAGTTGTCTGTCAGGCAGACACCAGTTATGGTTGCATAGCAGCCCCTAGGTTACTCTGCGGAGCTTTCTTTTCTTTGGCCATGAAGAACCTGGGATTGGAACAATAAGTGCAATAGTGGGGTCACACTTTTATACAGCAAGAGTAGACCGTAGATGGGCATCCACTGTCTTCACTTTCAGAACTAGTTTGGGTAGTTTTCCTTTCCTAGCTGCTCTCTAGACATAGCCTTTGTGTAGAGTGATTCTTCTCATAACAGGGTTGCCTCCAGACAGGAGCACCCACAAAAGAGGCACAAAGAGGTGGGAGTTTTTTGCACGTGGCGGTTATCAGCCAACTGAAAATGTAATCCTGGAACAGTCTGCAACCCCATCCTTCACCCTTACCATCCACCACATGGCATTTCAGGAATACTTCTCTGCAGCTTCTTGCTCAGCAAAAGGCCTAATAGAATTTCTAAGGGACTCGTCTCCTCTTCCCTCACTTTAATGTATAGTTGTCCTCCCTCCAGCTACAGGAATGTCAGCAGTACACGTCCACTCTTGGGAAACAACCTTACCTCCATCTTGTGCAAAACCAAACCAAGCGATTCCAAAATGGATCCCACCGGCCTCTATTATTCTAGCTCACTCACACCCGCTATGCACGTACCACATAGACTACATACACAACACACACAGATGAGGAAATTTACACGAAGGCCTCTGCTCTAGTGACACAGATAAAAAGGTCTGGCACAACTATTGGTTCACAAAACGCAATGAGCTGTCACCAATAACCTGTATGCAAAACCCATGACAGGGACTTTGGTCCTCTGTCAGTCAATGAGGGCATGCTTGATGCGCCCCTTCAGCTTACAGGACAGGTCCAGAACCTACTCATGTCAAAGGGCAGGCCTAGGTTTCTGTGCACTCAATTAGTTTGACAGCAGTGCCAAAATCAGCATACGAGATGCATGCAGTTGGACACTAGGGCAGGGACCATGACTGTACACCATGCAGGGGGCATTCTTGTCCCAACAGTCACTATGAAGGTACCACTTTCTGAGGCAGCCTCATCTCACTTTCTGGAGGAAAGCTAATACACTGTTCTCAAAATTGCACCCCCAGATCCTGCCCCCCTCCGGATCCAGCAGTTCCGTCAGGATCTTTAAGACCTCATCAAAAAGAGACTGACTGCACTGTTACCAGAATCCCCGGAAAAGGCCTTCAGCTTCTGTAAATGCAATTGAACTTCTAACAGCTGGAGTTTCTGTGTTGCTTGCTCCACAGCCTCCACTTTGCCAGTGAAAGCCTTCCAGCTTATCCTCACCACCCGCAGTGCATTCTCAATGGCCATTGTCTTGTTGGGAATGTCAGATCGTAGCGCTACTAAAGCTCTGATAACAGTCGTCTCTACGGGTGTGAGTTCAGTTCCTCTGGCACCTCTTTCTGCACCTCACTAGGGGACTTCTGTGGGGTCAAAAAAGTTCTCAATCTCCTTCAATCTACCATTGTCACTGGCACTGCAGGTACACCACTAAGTGGCTCCAGGAAGAAAAGAGGACAACCTCTTTAAGGATCCGTGTCTCTGGGGAGGTCTAGCACCCTGCAGTTATCTAACCATCGGCAGTGCTGATGATCACTGGCAAGTGGCAACCCACTAGGAACTCAGCACACACTCTCCCTTTGTGGGCCCTCCCACTTGTCAAGGTGTCAAGGACTGCTGTCAAAAGTTCAAATAGAAGAGACTTCAGCCCCCTGGCCACACAGTTACTCCACCTCCTGGATGCGCAAGAATCTCCCAGGAGGATGGCTTGCGCCGCTCCATCTGACATGTGCACCCTATGCTCCACCAACAAACAGCCTTTGGGAAAGACAAATGGGGGACTTGACAATTCACACCACCAAGAGTGCCAAATCAACATCGACAGCGCTTTCATTTCAGTCCCTACTCTAGCGGTCCCTAGTTAGCCCCAGACTGGCCTGGAGCTAGGAGAGTTGGGCCTCTCTCTGGAGGACCATGAGATAGACACCATCTTCTAATTAGAGCATTTTACCAGTGGTGTTCTGGGACCTTGCTTAATGTTGAACCCAAAGCTGAGCATTAACTATATCCCTTTAGCACCTGACCCTCATTGTACTGAAGTCGAGACATCCAAAGCTTACTCAGGAAGGTGGTGTGGAGTAGATACTCCGAATTCAATAATGCACATAATAATAATGAATATCTCATTGTGCACCCAGTGCTTTTTACTTGACCCTAGAAGTACTTTACCTTTAGCGCACAACACAATACTGTACGTAAATGTCAGAATACATAAATACTGTACAGTTATGAAGAGAATAGTCACTGCGTTGAGTAATCATTTGGGAATGACTCAGACTGATCTTTTAGATGAGGTATCATAGGGATACTGTCAGTGCTGGACAGAACAAACGGCCCATTAGGAAAATTGTGGACAGGGATCTCTCAACACACTTCTGGGTTCACCATCTATGCCTCTTTCCCCTGCCCAATGTGAGTATGGCCAGGTTGCTGATTGACCATAAATTGTTCCAAAGTTAGTTCATACCACAGTGTTACACTTTTACGCTATACCTTTGATAGGCGTTATCAGACAGGGGCTGCTTCTGCCAGCTGGAGTGGTTTCACGTTGCACCTAGTGGTGTGTGGTCCTGCATGGCCTACTGACTCTGCCGCATCCCACCCGACGATATTGCTGTCTCTGGTCTCCTCAGCTGTGTGTAGGACCATACCTCCAGTTAGTGAAAGCGAAGGCTGCATAAACACAGGTGAGGAGAGCCCACATTCCAATCTCGGTCAGTTGGATCTTCTCTCTGGCATCTTCTTCAGGCCCAAACAAATGCCCAGCACCCAAATATAGCGGCGAGCCTCCCGCTCTCCCCTCGGATCACAGCAGTGAACAAGTGGAGGTAGATGTAACCCCTGAATGTGGCTATAATCTTGATCAAGCCTTCAGGGGCTGCTCGGTGGTATTGTGGATCAATCGCTGACTGCGGGTGTGATTGTTCTTAGTGCCACATCATCTAGGGGCTTTTGTTCCTCTGAAGTTCATGGGTACCTCACCGGGAACAGTCTGCAATCCTCTGTTGATCGATCAGAGGATCTGGCCCGAGTGCCCACACACAGGCACAGAGAAGGGAGGCAAGTGATCTTGTACTGGGGCACACTACAGGGTGAACCAAGTTAAAAAGGCCTCACTACAAGGTCTGACAATGCGGATTCTTCCCTCTGATGCAGTGTGCTATTTCAGTTCTTCTAGCCCCAGGTCTCTGTAGTTCTTTTCTAGGCAGCCTCTCTGTCGCGTTAGGGTACATCAGGACTCTTTCTCAGCAGTCAGTCAGCTCCCTCCTTCAAGCTAGTCCCAAGGCAGCTCTTCCAGGGTCCTGCTCCCGAACCTGGCAAATGAGTTGGCAGTGAGCGCTGGGGCACAGAGAGTTTCTTAGTCTCCTTTGGTGGGGGACACCAGTAAGTAGTTGAGGATAAATCTTAGCACACCAACTAAGGGTTTTTGGCCTCTACTTAATGCCAAATTTTGCAGACAACAATGTTGAATCCAGAGATCCATCTCTAGAACTGGTTTCAGACACTTCCTTGCATTTTGTGTATTCCTCCCTGATAAAGCATCAGTCTGTGTCCACAGGTGTTAGCAAGAGGGTGGGGGCAGTGTTTGTAGCTCCCTGTAAAGAAGACCCAAAAATGCACAATGAGGGAGAGGCCTTCCCACCGATCTAATATGCAACACTGTCCACAGTAACACCTCTGGTGGAAGAATGGTGCAGAAAAAAAGGCAAGGACTTCAGAGAGACATCCTTTTCGCTAGCATCTGTTCCGCTTAAAAGGACCCCAGTGCCACAATACACATCCATGTCTGCAGGCTGTCTCCATTCTCAATCTTGCATACCATACACACAAAGAATTCAGAATGAATTCATGTCCCCAAGCAGGAAACCACTACAGACAAACTCCAGGTTCGTCATGGTTCAGACATGCCTCATATAGAGCGCACCCACGCTCTCCATACATGACCCTTGCAAACTACCCAGGTTACCTTAGCTGTCCATAGGCAACTGGCCTTATACTAAAATCCGGCCACTACAGATTGCAGCTCATGATCCAAAGTAAATAGTTCCTACAGTGTATAAGGCTTCATTAGTGAGGTTCAGCACGCAGCAAAGGTCCACAGACCAAAAAGCCAAAAACGGGGAGTTTTCACAAGTTAGAACCCATTTTCCTAGCACATAGCATTTCTCGTTGACAAGTAATGTGAGGCTGAGAACAAGGAGATGGAAATTCCACTGAGGGTGCACACATCAAAGTTCTTGACTTCTTTCTTGTGCATTGTTTTTTAGTCCAAGCTACTTGATGCAAGTTTAATAGGAAGTTAGACCATCACCCACATGGTGTGGTTTCATCATCTAGTCCTCTCATCTGGTGCTAGGGAACTTATGTTATCTGGCATTAGTGTAGCACACAACTCCCGCTAGTGTAGAGTGATTTTAGGGGGACCTGTACGTGAGGTTGGAGAGGTGTGTGGTTGTAGTATGATCTATATGGGAGTGTTAGGTGTAGTAGCCCGTGTGTCTCTCCTACCCTGACCTACTGCTTTTTTCCCCACACGAGATCCCTGTGTTAACAAATCTAGTTTAAGCTCTTAACTATCAGTTCAGGTGTTTCTCTTGCTGTTGAGAACTGACTAAAACTATATGAGTGTGGGAAGGTGAACCTTCCCTTTCTAAACTCCATAAAGACATTTCTTTTTTTTTTTCTTTCTTTACACCCCCCAAACCTATATCCCTCCCCCTGCCCCCTACTCAGACATATCCAGAACACAAAAATAATAGAATTTTCACTTTGTTACACATTACATTGTTAGCATGGCGACATATCCCAAAAAAGTCTGGTGCAAAATAATTCATCACTATCAATATCTGTAATCTATGGTCAACACTAGTTATCCAGTCTCTGCCTGTCTTTGTATCCACTGCATTAACGGGTCCCAAATTGCAAGCCCCTTTTTACGTTTATTACGCCCCTTTCTTTTATATATGGCTACCTCAAGACTGCAAGTCGCCAACAATCGAGATCTCCATTGCTGGAACACCGGTGGTTTTGGATCCAGCCAGGCTGACGCTATACACAATCTTAGGACCGCCATTGCCACAAATATCAACCCTTGCATATATTTTGGTCGATTTATATTAGCTACAACTAGCATTATTTCATCAACATAAATTTCTATTCTTGTTCCTAATACTTCTGATAGAAAAACTGAGATATCGTTAACTAACTTCGTTAACACGTCACATGAGGCAAATATATGTACGCGATCAGCTTCAAATAATGTGCATCTGGGACATGATGTTCCTTTTCCGGTCCCCCATTTAGCAATTTTGTGTGGAGTGTAATATAATAGAAAAAAGGTTTTATAATATTGAGCTTGCAATTTTGTAGACATTAGACAGGACTGAAATAGTTCGTAGGAGTGGTGGAGAGTTTCAGCCGAAACCCCTAGTTTAACCTGCCATTTTGAAACATATTTATCCGTATCGTCCAGGTAGCATACATTCATCAATTCATAGACTTCTCCTATCTTTATGGTGATTTTTTTAGACAGATTCTCCATAATTTGAATTTCTTGAAATTTTATTCCACCACCACCTTTCTTCCAAAGAAAGTCCCTGACTTGCAGATATTTGAAAAAGTCCCGATGATCTAGTTTATAATCCATCTGTAATTCCTCAAAAGACTTCAGTCCTAAAGTAGAGTAAAAACAACCTAATTGTGTAATCCCGCTCTGTACCCATCTCTCCATACCAGTATCTCTAAAGATCCCTGGGAGGTTGTTTTTGAGGATTGGCGTATAGTGAGATAACCGTCCAATACCCAGTAATTTACGTATATTATTCCAGACCTATTAAATACAAAAGATGGTCTTGAATCTAACCTTCTTAAAGTAACTATCGTTCACAAATGACGCCATAGGCACCCTCTGGTTTCATCACCCAATAAAAGTTCTTGTGGTGTCGAGATACTACCTTCAATTCTATTGTCTGTCTTAAATAATAAATCAACGCAATATTTCAATGTGGTAGCCCAATAATATAGTTTAAAGTTAGATAACGCCATTCCCCCTCTATCCTTAGGTAGGGTGATGAATCTTAATGCTCGCCGTGGCCTCTTGTATCCCCATATGAATCTAGAAAACATATTATCTATATCTTTAAACAGTTGCGGTGGGAATTCCAGACAAATTGTTCTAAAAAAAATATAACAATCTGGGTAAAAAGAGCATTTTAATCAGGTTACATCTACCCCCGATGGATAGATGTAAATTATTTAACCGAATCATATCCTTTTTTGTGTGTTGTATTAGTGGTTCAATATTATTATTAACTAAATTCTCCAATGTTGCCGTTATGCTGACACCCAAATATGTAGCTTTCTCCGTTACCCGTTCATCTCTCATCTTGATTTTACTATTGAGGATAATCTGTGTTTTGTCTTGATTCAATTTATATCCAGACACCCCACCAAAGATCTTAGCCTCTTCTTCTATTATACTGATTGCGTTAATAGGGTCACTCGTAACTAAGGCGATGTCATCCGCATACGCCAGCGTTTTCGTAGACTGGTTCCTTGTCCATATAGGTGGAATTGGTATATTATTGTCTAGTCTACGAATAAAAAGGTCAATATACATCGCAAATAAAAGAGGAGAACATGGGCACCCCTGTCTTGTCCCTCTAGTAATGGCTAACGGTTCAGATACTGACCCATTAACCATTACGACAGCAGATGGATCCATATACAGCATTTGTACTGCTTTAATGAATGGTTCCCTAAAGCCACTTCTTGACATGACTGTCCAAAGATATTTCCAGGAGACCCTATCAAAGGCCTTTTCGGCGTCTAATAATATAAGTGCCATAGGGTCCCCTTTAACATCCGTCCAATCAAACAATGAGATCACCCTTTGAACATGGTCAGTTGTAGATCTTCCTGGGATAAACCCATGCTGACGTTCGGATACAATTTTATGTATAATCGGAGCCAAGCGGGCAGCTAATAGCTTAGCATAAATTTTGGAATCACCGTTTATCAGCGTTATAGGGCGATAAGACCCGAGTTCTGTAGGGTCTTTATGTTTTTTTAAGAAAACCACAATTTTGGCCAAGGACCATGATCCCGGAGGTCGTCCCCCCTGAAATATATGTGCGACCAAATCAGACAATATTTTTTTCAACTGTAAAGAAAATTTAACATAAAACTCAGTAGGAATCCCATCCATACCCGCCGCTTTACCTATAGCTAAACTATTTATTGAGAGGAGAATCTCCTCCCACTGCGGAATACCATCCATACTTTCTAAATCTTCTGTCTCTAATCTTAAAAATGAATCTTGGTCCATATATTCTTCAATTAAATCCTGTTGAATATCTGTATCCCCATATAGATTTAGGTAAAATCTTTGAAACGCAGCTCTTATTGCATCGGGATCTGTCCTTAATCCGAATTCTGGATCCCTAATTGCCTTTATAAAATTAGCTGTACTTTGTTCTCGGGTACGTACCGCTAACTGATGTCCCACCTGTTCACTTAGTTCATAAAAATTTTCTTTATGCATTGTTGCTTTATCTATGGCTCTTGTCATTAAAATATCAATAATACAATTTTTGGCTGTCGCAACCCGCCTTAGTTCATTTTCAACTTCCCTTCCCTCCTGGACAGCTTTTATTAGTCCTTCCTCGGCTGTAGCTACATTATTCTGAAGTATCCTCATTTCTTGTTTCACCTTTTTATTAGCATTTAATGAAAATCGCAGTGTTTCCCCTCTGATCCCGGCTTTTAGGGCATCCCAGACCATATCGATTGGCGCGCTACCTAAGTTATCCTCCAAAAACCGAGGTATCCAATGCCGCATATGGTGACAGTATTCCTCATTTACCAGTAATGCCCTTTCGAACGTCCATGTTTTCACATTTAGTTTCGTTGGTCCGTATTCTGTGGTTAAAACAAGAGGATTATGGTCAGATAGCACTCTTGGTAACTTTTCTATTGTGCTGCTAGATATTAACGTATTAGACACCAGAATATAATCCAGTCTTGCATGCCTAGCATGTGGATGAGAATAATGGGTAAAGCCAGGATCATTCACGTGTTCTGTTTGCCAGCAGTCTATCAGACCATGGGTTTGACATAAATTTTTAAAGGCTTGAAACACTCTTGGCTTCCTACACTTATATTGGAAACCTGAGTCTGCCGACCAGTCACATGGCAAGTTTAAATTAAGGTCACCACAAACTATCACTGGAAGGGGCCAGTGAACGAGCTCATTAGAGATATAATCCAGTACTTCCGGGTCATCACTAATATTCCCATATATGGTGCATATAGTCATTTTTCTAACATTACTATGCTGACATTCTGTAATAGACCACCGCCCATATTTATCAGATGAAGAACGGGTAAATTGTGTCCCACCCCCTTTTGCCAATATTGCTACACCCCTAGTCCTTACTCCTTGTGTTGAAGCAGTGACCACCCTATAACCAAGTGTGTTAAGCAAATGAATTTGTGACCCCTCAATATGTCTCTTGTATACAGATAATATTGGCCCCTGTGAATTGTAATCCGATAGACACTCTTTGTCTTTTTTTAACGTCATTGAGGCCACAAATATTAACGGTCAAAATTTTCAAACTAGCCATACTGGTACTTTCCCATCCCGAGTTATACATTTTTTTACCCTCTCCAACCTGATTCCAGTTATATAGTTTTTACCATTATTCCTCATTTCTATGTCAAAATTAATTCTTCTTTGCACCAACGTTACCCCAGGTCTGAGATTCTCCCCTTCCTCCCCCACCCCACCCTTCTGCCCCCCTTCCCCCACCATTATATAGGGAATCCGGCTCAGTCCTGAGCCTGTTTTGATAACGTCTGTCCCATCCTCACCCACTCTCCGCCTCCATCCCTGCTCTTGTGGTTAAGCATATTGCTAAATACTATAATCATATTTCATCTCGAGTATTTCCCTTTCCTGCCAATAGATAGGAAAAATCAAAGAACATTATTCACCAAAGCAAAAGCCCAGCCACATAGCCACATATCATGTCCCGTAAGCAGGGAATATACCACATCAGTTCATATGTAGGGATTAAAATACCCATCAGATCATCATCCCCATTTTCAGTTATACTAAGACCTAATGATTATTCTCAACGGTCCCAGATTTCCCCGCTACAATTTCCTCCAATACTTTCTGCGCTTGTATTTCAGAGGTAAAATAATAGTTCCGGCCTTGCGAGATGACTTTTAGTTTAGCAGGATTTTGTAAATAGACTGTTGCGCCTGTTTTTTGGAATGGTGCAATCAGTTGCCTGAGCCTCCATCTCCTCTCCACTGTGGCATGTGCGAAGTCTGGTTTAACGAAATACGAAAAATTCTCACAGTTTCTTTTCTTATTGGGTCTCGCCAGGTCAAACACAGCTTGTCGGAGCAAAAAATTCCCGAAAAAGATTAAGATCGCTCTTGGATATGACTGATCATTTGGATTACGTCGAGATATTGTTAGGGGAAATCTATGTACACGTTGGATTTCATTATCCCAATCCCATTGTACAAGTTCAGGCAGAGAGTTCCTCGGCAAATTTATCGTGAATTACCTGATATCACTGCCTTCACTATTCTCCGGTATTCCGAGCAATCTTAAATTATTGCGGCGTTGTCTATTTTCTGCCTCTTCTAGTTTCCACATCACGTCCTTCAGAGTACTTTCTTGAGAGGTTGATTGTTTTTTCAAGCTGTCCACCGTGGTTTCTAAAGCTTCTGTCCGATTTTCCACCATGCTTAGCCTCTGCGATTTCTGTACACGTTTTCCCAATTTTCCGAATTGAGCCTTGTAATTTTTTTGAGGCCAATCGGGCTTGCCGGTTTTCCGACTTAACTTCGTCTTGAAATGATCTGAGGGATTGTAGAATCAGGGATAGGGATGGTTCACCGAACTTTTCAGGATATCCCTTAGCTGTTTCCTAGATGGTCTCTCGGTCTCATGAACTCCATTACAGGGTAGCGGTTGTGTATCCGAGTAATCCCATCCAAGTTCACCCTCTTCCTCTCCCCCATTCCGCCTATGGCCACTCTTTTTGCCATCTGATGATCTCTTGGTTTTCCTGGATACCGTTTTCTCTCCTTGTTGACTGCAATTACTTGTAGAGGTCTCCCCACCCCCTTCATCGTTACTACTCGTATTTGATAAGGCAATTTCAGACTCCCCAGATTCCTCATTCAGAGAGTAAAAGTTCTCCATAGGGTCTGGAGATAGATATCCCATCTCATGATTTTTTTCCCCCTGTATATCCTTTTCTATAGGAGGTGGTTGGCCATTAATGTTAGTCACTTCAATCTTATTTGTCTCGCTCACCGTTAATGCCGAATCGGATATCTCTTCCGTGATGGAGCTACCCAGATTCAGAGTATTGACTTTGGCTTGATGGTTTTTTTCCTCCTGGTGGTCGCTGAGACATATCCCTGGCGTTCCCAGCACAGTTTTTTCACAATTTGACCCCCATGACAGTCGCCCCGTGTCGGTTTCTATCATCCTATCTGGGGTAACAATGACAGCTTGTGGGTTTACTTCAAGTATTTCCGCGCCGGTAGGGGGTTTAGTAGGGGTGTTGGTTGTATCCATCATCTGTTCTTTCTCCTTTTCATGATCATTTGTGCCCTTGACTGAAAACAGACTCGTTATGGCTATCTGCTTTTTACTTTGTTCACCAGTTGTTATACCTCTCTGCATAGAGTTTTTATTAAGCTCCGCTTTAGCCCCCTGCCCGGTACGCGGCTCGCATTTCTTCGGGTCCGTGTCCGCTTTAATGTCAATTTCACGGCGTGTTGACAGCGGCGCCGCCTGCACAGTCGAGCGCGTCTTGCTACGAGCTCCTCGAGCCGCCATAATCTCCCCTGTCTGTGCTCTGAATTCTCCAGCGTCCGCGTTGCTAGGAAACTCCAGTCCGCCTACGTCAATAGTCCCCCAGCCGTCAGCCGCCGTCAGCAAGAGCAGGGCGAGAGACTCCCAGCGTGCATGACGGCCCTTGCCTCGTTCACTCCTCTCTTCGGACCGTCGAACACACGATCTTCGGCAACCCCTGCACCATCCAGTCAACAAGTGCCAGTAGCTGCCTTCCCTTCGCATAACCAGCGCTGCTCAGATGAAACCTCGTCGGAACTGGGAGAGACACGGAGGCGAGTGTCAGTGGACTTTACTCAGACGCCATCTTGCCGAATTTCATCATCGCTATTCCCACCATAAAGACATTTCCAAAAAGACCTAGCCAAATGAAGCATATTGCTGGCAAGCAGGCCTTAATTGCCACCAGCGTGTAATTATTTACTTGAGTCAATACAAACTGACTCGGAAATAATTAGTACATGAAAGCAGTTACGGATTATGCTAATTATTTCGGGAAAATGTTTTCTGTGCTTACCAATCGAAGTGGATACATTTTTAGGTAGCAGTGGCAAGTCAACAAATGGTCCATGAAAGATGTATCCATGCAGCTATTTTTAGATGTCTCATACAAACTCTAGAATTGTGCAACTTCAATCAATTCCCCAGAATTTAACTTTATGCCATACAAAGAGAAGCAAACTGGAAGGCTCAGGCCTGGCATAAATGGGAACAAGGAAAGAGTACTTACTACCTGTCCTCCCTCTTTCCTTGCTGAGTACAAACTCTGCTTTTTCGATATGGCTGACTTCACCTCTGTTGCAGGCATGCAATCATGAAAGTGTTGATCTTTCGGCCTGGACATATCCTCCAGAGCAGATGAGGGGAGACTGCAGCTGCTGTGAGACTTGATAAGGGCCTGCTCAAAGTTGAGGAAGCCCACTTGGTTTCCAGTGGTAGTCTGACATGCAACACATTTAATTTATGTTTCCAAATGCATCGAGTGGATAGCCACTTCTTGTTCCAAGTAAAGGTTTTACGTGTTGCATTGTATTCAAGCATTTGGTCATTTTTATCAACTCCACCAATGTTCTGATTATTATCCAGTTTGCAGTTGGGCCAAAGTACTTATGCCAACTTACACCAAATCCTGACAGGAAAAGTGCTTGTATCAGTAGTATTTAGTAATCACAGGTACTTCCCATCTGTGCCAGTACTTCATAGCTAGCAGTTTGTTGCAACACAAGGCCCTGCCCTCACCTTTTTGTGGGTTTTGTTTACCAACAAGCTCCTGTGAAAACCTTTGTGGTTGCTTTGAATTGCACTACACACCGCAATGCTAATGTTGTAAATTGCACCGGTTAGTGTATTTTAGAATACAAACTGCCTTCATGAAGGTTGTAACTTTTATAAAAGTGAGTGAGCAAGATCCTAATGACGAAAGGCAACCTTTGCAGTATACTCTAAGATCGTATGCATAATCAGTGAATATCTCACACATAAAACCTAACATAACAACATAAAAATCTTGATGATATACCAAGATCTCTTACTAAGTACAAACTGTTTGAACAGAAGCCACCCTTTGAGCAAGATCAAAGACATCTAATCCTATTTTCTGCCCTGGAGTATTATCCACACCACAATTTGTCGAGAAACGGTCCAGCACAAGCCCAATTTTGAACAGCCTCTTGTGGTGTAGTTTATTTTGTGACATTGGTGCACAGGTATCATTGTAATGCAGCATATCTTGCAGAATCAAAGAGCAATCTCATTTAATAATATATGGAAAAATTGCTCTTGCAAAAAGCATTGAAGAAGACCACCAAGACTTGTTCATAATTCCCATGAGCCTTAGAAGGCCCCTAGAAGCTTTCAACTCCCTAAGAGAGGTGGGAATCCAATGGTGCTCCCAGCGTGAGGCACCAGAGTGCATTCATGCTTCCTGAATAAACTGTGATGTACAATTTCCTCAAGGAACCAGTCTTTCACAAAAAATGTAACGCATTCTACAGAGGGGCAAAACATGAGCAGTATTAATTTTACAACCATCAGCTCCAGTAAAATGAGGGATTATAGGCTGTACAATATGAGCCAGTTTATTTATTTTAAGGTTTTATATTGCGTGAACATGACCCAAGAGGGTATCGGAGTGCTTGACATATAGACAGGGAAAGGAAACAGGTGGACCAAAAATAAACAACAAATTGAACGACGAAACTAGCTGTCGCAAAGTCAAGGAGATGGGAGAAAGCCCCCTGAAGGACAAGGCAGATATGTAAACAAACAGGAGCATGGGTAGAAAGTTGTAAACATGGGTGAAGAGAATGCTCCATAACGTGGTCCAGAAGGTGGAGTTCGTGAATTCTAGTTCAGAAAAGTATTCATCCACAAAGCTTTAACTTTTTTTTCAAAGCCGCAGCTGATGGATTCAGTCTTGTTTCGGGGGGCAGGGAGCTCCAAATTCTCGGGGCAATGCCAGAGAAGGCAAGGTTGTAGGTTTTCTTTTTATTACATTTCTGTGCTTTCAACAGTAAACTGCTGTTGCTTCTAGAGGACCAATATATCAACAAGAACTGGCCTTCACACAAATGATCAGTTTGTGTCCAAAGAAAACCATTTGGTTTTTAAAAAGAACCCTCACCCACCAACCTAGTTGGTGGCATGCTTCATCATTGGGTTCCAACCCCAAGGTACCGAGTGCACCTTGGGTGGGCTGTGACGCCTGAATTACAGCGAGCGGGTTTTTTGGTGGTGAAATGTGTGTTGTGATAGGTGATTTAAAACGGTCTATAGGGTCCCCCTCCAAAAAGAGTAAATTTAATAATGGGGCCCTATGGCAGGGTTAAAAATGAATTGAGGCAGATACCCTGCGAGTTTGGGTTTAACTCTTGTATCCAATGAAGAGGTCTACATGTTTCAGCCAGTTAGTTGCATTATCTGGCTTTCGTCAGGACCAAAAAAGGTGCGTAGACTAGGGAAGGTCCTCAGTGTAAAGGTGCAAAAAAGTGTGCGCACACGCTAAGGTGCGTGAAAAAGAAAACCTGTTCGTTTTCTGAAGTTGTTTACTTAAGTCGCTTAATATTAGCGCGACATGGATCCCAGGGAGGGGGCAGTGCCTGTAGTCAAACAATCATCAAGGTCTTCTGCCCACCATCGTTACCTATTGTGGCCTGTTACCGGGGATCCTTTTTGCACCGGTAACAGGCCGCCTCAATTCATTTTTAACCCTGCCATAGGGCCCCATTATTAAATTTACTCTTTTTGGAGGGGGGCCCTATAGACCGTTTTAAATCACCTATCACTACACACATTTCACCACCAAAAAACCTGCTCCGCTGTAATTCAGGCGTCGCAGCACACCCAAGGTGCACTCGGTACCTTGGGTGGGAACCCAATGATGAAGCATGCCACCAACTAGGTTGGTGGGTGAGGGTTCTTTTTAAAAACCAAATGGTTTTCTTTGGACACAAACTGATCATTTGTGTTAAGGCCAGTTCTTGTTGATATATTGATTTTGTAGGGGAAGTGAACTAGCCTCCCAAATTCCTCACTCTGTTGTTGATATTGACACGCTTCTAGAGGACCTTCAGCCACCAGATAACTCCAGTTTCTGTGCAAGGTACAGTGGGGTGCCAAGTGAACTCCCTTGCCATGTTCTGCGTAGCAGATCTATGGATTTTGGATTCTTCCCTAACACCACTGTCCCTCGATGGCACTGGTTATACTTGTGAATGGATGTAACAGCTGCCTTCCCGAGCTGCATGTCTGTATTCTTCAGATTCACTTGAAGGGGAGTCATCATCTGATGGCACTTCATCAGTGAAAACATCACATCCAGACTCTGAGCCAAAAGGATGTCTGTTCAGTGAGTAGAGTTGTGCTACATTCCCAAATCAGGTATTCTCTTCATTGAAACATTGTGCGGCAAAAGGGGTTTCCGGACCCACCATGCCAGGATGTGACCTCCACATCCTTACCATTACATAGATGGTGCTTGAGGACAGGTCATCCATGTCGTCCGGGCTAGAGGGGTTACGATAAATGTATACTTATGTTTTGAGTGCAACCTTCTGTTTTGTGTTCAAACTGAGATTATGATCCTGGTGCAAATTTGGCTTGACCCAGAAGTTTGCTCCTGCAGCCGGAACAACGTGCCACATTTCACGACAACAAAGTGTGTAAGCTTGTGTACCCAGTAATGGGTAGAATCATGCTGTTATTCCTCATTCTTGGTAGTGCAGAACAAAATTGAGTGAAAACTGCGTTACCTGCTAATTTGCAAAGCCCGTACTATCACACATTCCTGGGTGCACAATCGGAGCCCAATTTTGTGGCCCAGCAATAATCTAGAGATAGTATGGACTTGTTAGAAATGGGATCTCTAGTTGGCAAGGGCTTGCACCTTTGTCCAAGTAGGGACCCTTCTTCCTAGTCAGGGTAAGGGTGTTACACTCGTGAAGTAACCCCTGCTCACCCTCGTGGTAGCTTGGCACGAGCAGTCAGGCTTAATTCAGAGGCAGTGTGTAAAGCATTTGCACATAACCAACAGTAATACCGTGTAAGCACTACAAACGGACACCACACCAGTTTAGAAAAATAACCAATATTTTATATACTCAAGACAAGACCAATTACGACAAAAATCCACAATACTATACTTTACGAATGAATACTTGATACGGTAACTTCTTCTTTGCACGAATAGCACAAAAGCAAAGTTCGTACGAGTCGGTAGCTCCGTCCGAGCCTACCGTGATGCTGAAAACCACAGAGTCTAACAGTTCCAGCCGACCGCGTCGATACGGGCCAGCAGAGTCATGAACAGACTCGGTTACAGTACCTTTCTCGTTGTGGCTGGTACGGAGTGTACGAGCCGGTCGGCGTTCGTCGCGGTTGCGGTGCAAGACGGAGCGATGCAAGGTGCGGTGTCCCTCGATGCGGTGCAGGCAGCGGCTCGATGAGCGTCGTGCAGACGGAGTCGGTGAGTCCAAGGCGTGCGATGCAGGGTGAGACGATGCTCGATGCGGTGCTGACAGGTTGCGATGCAGGCGACCTAGCCGGAGTGCGGGAGCTGGCGTCGCTCAGCGGTGCGAGTCGGAGCGGTGCGTCGCAGACGCGCGAGCGGTGCCCCAAATGCGGTGCGGTCTCGACTCTTGAGCCAGTTGCAGCGACCGCGTCGGTCGGGTCCGGTTGGTTCAGTGAAGCGATGCAATGCGAACTGCGGTGCCCACAGGTCACGGTGCAAGCAGCGGCTCGATGTTGGCGGCGTCGGACGTCGCCCACGGTGAGACCAGGGTTGCGATGCGAAGCGGGGCGATGCGGTCTGCGGTGCAAACAGGTCACCGGCCAGGGATGGATTCGGTTGACGGAGTCGGTTGCAGTTCCCTTCCTCTGTGGCAACTGAAACAGCGTTCCAGAAGCGGTACCTAGAGGCTTGTGAAGTCTTTGTAGTCCCTGAGACTTCTTAACAGGAGGCCAGCTCGGTTTCAGGCCCTTGGAGATACTCAGCACAAGTTTGTAGAAAGTTCAGTCCAGTCCTTTCACTGCCCAAGGCAGAAGCAGCAGCTGCAGGCCAACCTAACAAAGCAACAACACAGCAAAGGGGCAGTACTCCTCCTGGCAGCTCTTCGTCTTGGCAGGTTCCTTGATTCCAGCGAGATCTAAATTCATGGGGTCAGGGCCCCAATATTTATATCCCAAATTCCTTTGTTCTCTGAAGGCAGAGAGGCCTTTGCCTAGTCCAAACCAGTTCTGGAGCACTTTGTTGACAAGTCTCCGTCCCTTCTTTCAGTGAGTAGGCCAGGGACATCAGACACACCACAGGAGGTGGAGCCAGCATTGTGGAGGGAAGGCACTGTCCTATTCAGGGCCCAGGTGCGACCCCTCCCACCCATCTACATGTAGATCTTGCTATTCAGCCCTGTGCTGACTCACCCTGTCTCCTGGCATCCCCCAGCCCCTGTCACTCACACTCCAGACAAGGAATACACAACCTCGCAGAGGCAGGCTTGGATGGTTAGACAAGAAAATACCCACTTTCTAAAAGTGGTATTTTCAAACACAGAATGTTAAAACCAACTTCACTAAAAGATGCATTTTATCATTCTGAGTCCAGGCATACTAAACTCGAATTTCTACCATGTTCCCGGGGTCAGTTAGGATTATAAGCTGTAATAATCAAAACTGCCCGTTCTGGCCTAGGGGGAACAGGTAGCCTTGCAATAGTGAAAAACGAACTAGGCTGTGATTCACTATTAGGACATGCCACACACACCCGGGCATGTCCTACCTTTCGCGATACAACGCACCCTGCCCACAGGGGTACCTTGGGCCTACCTTAGGGGTGACTAACATGTAGCAAAGGGAAGGTTTAGGGACTTGCAAGTGTGTGCACTTGCCAAGTCGACATGGCAGCCCCAGGCTGCGCACAGGCTCTGCGGTGGCAGGCCCGAGTTACACTTTACGGGCTGTTTGCGTGGGTGGCACAATCCAGTGCTGCAGCCCACCAACAGCATTTGGTCTATAGGCCCTGGCACTCGCAGTGCACTTTACAAGGGACTGACACATAAACCAAATAGGCCAATCATGGAAACACCAATCCATAACACATTTTATACAGGAGCACTTGCACTTTCCCACTGGACCGCAGTGAGGAAAGTGCGCAGAATCATTACACCAGCAAAAACAGAGTCAAAACCGGGAGGTCAGAAAGCAAAAAGTCAGGGAAACACGCCAAAAGATGCCAAGTCTAACACATGTCCCCTCCAGCTGAAAGTAGGGAGAACTACCCAACCCCATTGGAGTTCTCCTCACTAAGGCGGAAGAACCTGGACAGACCATCTGCGTTGGCGTGTTCTGTACCAGGACGGTGCTGCACCGTAAAGTCCATTCCCTGTAGGGAGATGGACCACCTCAGCAGTTTTGGATTCTCACCCCTCATTTGCATCAACCATCTGAGGGGCCTGTGGTCTGTCTGAACCCGGAAGTGAGTCCCAAACAGGTATGGTCTCAACTTCTTCAGCGCCCAGACCACAGCAAAAGCTTCCCTTTCTATGGCACTCCACCTCTGTTCCCTGGGAAGTAGTCTCCTGCTAAGGAAGACTACAGGCTGATCCAGGCCCTCTTCGTTCAGTTGTGAGAGCACCGCTCCCACACCATGCTCTGAAGCGTCAGTCTGCACGACAAATTCTTTGGAGAAGTCAGGTGCCTTGAGCACGGGCGCCGTGCACATGGCTGCCTTCAGGGCATCAAAAGCTTTCTGGCAGGACTCCGTCCAGATCACTTTCCTGGGCTGCCTCTTAGAGGTCAGCTCTGTTAAGGGGGCAACGATGGTGCCATGGCCCTTAACAAATCTCCTATAGTAACCGGTGAGACCTAAGAAGGCTCTCACCTCTGTCTGGGTCTTGGGGGTTCCCAAGCCAGAATGGTGTCAATCTTGGGTTGTAGGGGCGCCACCTGGCCGCTTCCTACCTGGTGTCCCAAGTACACCACAGAACCCTGCCCGATCTGGCACTTACTGGCCTTGATCGTGAGGCCTGCACCTTGCAGAGCCCTCAACACTTTCTCAAGGTGCTGTAAATGTTCTTCCCAGCTGGAACTGAACACAGCAATGTCATCCAGGTAGGCGGCACTGAAATCCTCCAGCCCAGCCAACACCTGATTGACCAACCTCTGAAAGGTGGCAGGGGCATTCTTCAACCCAAAGGGCATCACCCGGAATTGGTAATGACCTTCTGGGGTTGAGAATGCTGATCTCTCCTTGGCCCCATCGGTTAAGGCAATCTGCCAGTACCCAGACGTCAAATCAAACGTGCTGAGGAACCGGGCAGCTCCCAACCGATCAATGAGCTCATCAGCTCTGGGGATGGGGTGCGCGTCAGTCCTGGTGACGGCATTGAGCCCACGGTAGTCCACACAAAACCGGAGTTCTGGAGTGGCACCGGGCGCCGCAGCCTTTGGGACCAAGACCACTGGGCTGGCCCAAGGACTGTGGGAGGGCTCAATCACCCCTAACGCCAACATCTTAGAGACCTCCTCCTTGATGCTGGCTCTGACCCGGTCAGTCAACCTGTAAATCTTGTGCTTCACAGGATGGCTGTCACTGGTGTCCACGTCATGGGTACACCAGTGAGTAACACCGGGGGTCAGAGAGAACAGTGGGGCGAACTGTCCCAATAACTGGCGACAGTCCCCCTGCTGCTCCTGAGTCAGAGTAGGGGAGAGGATCACACCCTCTACTGACCCATCATGCTCCTTGGTAGACAGGAGGTCAGGGAGAGGCTCACTCTCCTCTTCCACCCCATCTGTCGCCAAGAGCATACTCACTTCGGACCTCTCGAAGTGGGGCTTGAGGCGGTTCACGTGAAGGACCCTCAAAGGGTTCCTTGGAGCCTGCAAATCCACCAGGTAGGTGACGTCACTTTTGCGCTCCTTTACCTCATATGGCCCAGTCCACTTGTCCTGCAAGGCACAAGGTGCCACTGGGGCCATGACCCACACTTTTGCCCAGGTTGAAATTCGACCAGAGTGGCATTCTGGTCATACCATCTCTTCATTTCTTCCTGGCTTGCTTCTAGGTTCGCCTGAGCGAGTTTCCTGAAGCGGGCAGTTTGGTTTCTAAAGGCCAGCATGTAGCTAAATTCATCCTGGGGAGTTTTCCTGGGAGCCGCCTCCCAGCCTTCCTTCACCAAACTCAGAGGTCCTCTGACAGGGTGGCCATACAGGAGCTCAAAGGGGCTGTACCCAAGAGACTTCTGAGGCACCTCCCTGTATGCAAAGAGTAGGCATGGCAAGAGGACGTCCCACTTACGCCTCATGGGTTCTGTTAGACCCTTGATCATGCCTTTCAAGGTCTGGTTGAATCTCTCCACCAGACCGTTTCCTTGTGGGTGGTAAGGAGTGGTGAACTTGTAGGTTACACCACACTCCTTCCACAGGGATGTCATATACTTCGATATGAAATTGGTCCCCCTATCAGAAACCACCTCTCTGGGGAATCCCACACGGGAAAAGATCCCCGTTAACGCCCGGCCTACCACTGGCGCCGTCGTTGTCCTGAGAGGGATTGCCTCCGGGTGGCATGGTCCACCAAGACCAGGATGTACCTGTTGCCCATGGCTGTCTTGGGATCCAGTGGCCCCACAATATCCATCCCTACCCTTTCAAAGGGTGTTCCAACAACGGGAAAAGGTTGGAGAGGAGCTTTGACCTTCCTCCCACTCTTACCACTTGCCTGGCAAGTTTGGCAAGACCTACAGTGTGCATCTGACTGCCTTCGCATTTGGGGCCAAAGAAGTGGGTGACAAGCCTGTCAAAGGTCTTGTCCTGCCCCAAATGTCCTGCCAAAGGCACGTCATGAGCCAGACCCAGTAGGAAGGTCCTGAAGCGCTGGGGTACCACCAGCACACGGGCTGACCCAGGCTCAGCAACCTTAGGCTCACTGTATAGGAGACCACTCTCCCAGTAGATCAGATGTGACCCGGACTGATTACCAGCTGCCTGGTCTGCAGCCTGCCGCCGCAGACCCTCCAGAGTAGGGCACTCGTTCTGCTCCCTGCAGAACTCCTCCCTGGTGGGACCCCCTTCTTGCTGCCAATGGGTCAGCTCAGAGATGTCTCCCAGTTCGGCTACCTGCTCCCCTGTAGGCACTGGGGCGTCCCCTCGAGGTCCGCCTCCTCCCGGTCCGTGGGAACTTCGGGGCCGGTTTCCCGCGCCCCTGCCCTTTCTCTTGGCAGGGACTTGGGCCACTGTTTCAGGCTCCAAGTCCTCTTGATCACCCTTTCTGGCCGCCATTGACCGAGTAGACACGCATGCCCACTCTGGCAACCCAAGCATCTCCAAGTGAGACCTGAGCTCAACCTCCTTCCATAAGGACTGCTCCAGGTAGTTTCCTAGCAGACAATCTACAGGCATGGTAGGGCTCACAACCACCCTCAAGGGACCGGAGACCCCCCCCCCCATTCAAAGGGAACCTGCGCCACCATACATTGGCGCTCTGAGTTGTCTACAGCAACTACTTGGTGGAATGCTCCTGGGACTACTTGCTTCTCAGACACCAGGTGACACCGGACTGAGGTCACACTGGCTCCAGTATCTCTGAGAGCCTCTACCCTGTTCCCATTAATGGTCACCCAGGTGCTATATTTCTTTGTGTTAGGGGGCACCTGGTTTCCTGGGACCATCTCACTGTCCCCTAGTGAGACAAGGGTCATTTCTGCGGGATCCCCACCCTCCTGTGGGCACCCCTCCTCCCCAAGCGCTACACTAGCCAACACTTTGGACTGTCCACCGGTGGGCGGCTGTGTCCCCTTCGGGCACTTGGGGTCCCCCTTAAAGTGACCTACCTGGTCACATGCATAACACTTGCGGGGCCGGTCTCAACAGGCTTCCCTGTGGAGACCCCTTTCTTCTTATCACCGGGGGCTGGGAACCTTTACCCTGGGTACTAGTTTGGGGCCCTTTAGAGAACTCCTGTGCTTTACCCTTGTCCCCCACCTTTCTGCTGGGGACCCTGTCCACCTTTGGCTGAGTCTCCCCAAACGCTTTCTTGTGGACCCTGGTACTCACCCAGCGGTCCGCTTCCATAGCAAGCTTCCTGGGGTCAGTTAGCTTACTATCAACTAGGTGCTGGCGCAGATCTGCAAAACATAGACTAGACAAGTGCTCCCATGCAATCAAGTTGTAGAGCCCCTGAAAATCTGTTACACTACTGCCCTTTACCCAACCATCCAGAGACCTGCAGAACACATCCACACATTCCAACCAAGTGTTGGCATCGGACTTCTTACTGGACCTGAACTGATCCCTGTACTTTTCAGGAGTAAGACCATACTTTGTGAGAAGGGCATCCTTCATGTCAGCATAGGTGAGGTGATACCCCTTACCCAAAGCTATCAGAGCATCCCTTGCTTCTTCCGGGAAAAGTGGCCACAATCCTGCTCCCCAATTCTCCTCAGGGACCCCATTCATGTGTATGGCTGCCTCATAACCCTGAAACCACCTTTGTATGTCATCCCCCTTCTTGAACTCCTTGCCTACGTTCGTGGGAATGTGCACAATCCTGTCTGCCTTTCTGGACGAATTGCTGCCACCATCTGAGCCTGACTTACTCCTAAGTTCTAGCTCCTTCAGTTCTCTCTCATGCTCTAAGAGCATCTTCCTCTCCTCTATGGCCAATCTCTTCTCCTCCCGCTCACTCTCCAGTCTGAGCTTCTGCAGCTCAAACTGCCTTGCCTCCCGCCTGTCCTCCAGCTCCTCTGGGGACAGACTGCTGCTGCCTGACCTGGCGGGTTCCCCCTACCCAAAAGCACATCCACCCTGGAAATAGGCTCCTCCACCTCCTCACTGCGATTACCAGGCTGCCCATTGGCATGTCTGGCTGCTACCCAGGCCCTCAGCGCCTTCTGTAGCTCCTCCTTCCTTGTGAGGCCTTTAATTTGGACTTTCAGGTTTTTACAAATCGCTCGTAACTCCTTTACGGCGTAGGATTCCAACCTATCCTCCTCAAAGATAACTTCCAGAGATGCAACGGATGATGCAATTGATTCAGGCATGACAAAAGTAGTGAGTTGAAAACTGGCAAGATCAAAAATAGGCCAAAAGAAAAAGAACCAGTATGTGGTACGTAATGGTCTGCGATATGGTAGTAGTGCACACCAATCACTGTAAGTCAAGTGCAAACACAAGTCCTATCCTCACCGCTGACAACCAATGTTAGAAATGGGATCTCTAGTTGGCAAGGGCTTGCACCTTTGTCCAAGTAGGGACACTTCTTCCTAGTCAGGGTAAGGGTGTTACACTCATGAAGTAACCCCTGCTCACCCTCGTGGTAGCTTGGCACGAGCAGTCAGGCTTAATTCAGAGGCAGTGTGTAAAGCATTTGCACATAACCAACAGTAATACCGTGTAAACACTACAAACGGACACCACACCAGTTTAGAAAAATAACCAATATTTTATATACTCAAGACAAGACCAATTACGACAAAAATCCACAATACTATACTTTACGAATGAATACTTGATACGGTAACTTCTTCTTTGCAGGAATAGCACAAAAGCAAAGTTCGTACGAGTCGGTAGCTCCGTCCGAGCCTACCGTGATGCTGAAAACCACAGAGTCTAACAGTTCCAGCCGACCGCGTCGATACGGGCCAGCAGAGTCATGAACAGACTCGGTTACAGTACCTTTCTCGTTGTGGCTGGTACGGAGTGTACGAGCCGGTCGGCGTTCGTCGCGGTTGCGGTGCAAGACGGAGCGATGCAAGGTGCGGTGTCCCTCGATGCGGTGCAGGCAGCGGCTCGATGAGCGTCGTGCAGACGGAGTCGGTGAGTCCAAGGCGTGCGATGCAGGGTGAGACGATGCTCGATGCGGTGCTGACAGGTTGCGATGCAGGCGACCTATCCGGAGTGCGGGAGCTGGCGTCGGACAGCGGTGCGAGTCGGAGCGGTGCGTCGCAGACGTGCGAGCGGTGCCCCAAATGCGGTGCGGTCTCGACTCTTGAGCCAGTTGCAGCGACCGCGTCGGTCGGGTCCGGTTGGTTCAGTGAAGCGATGCAATGCGAACTGCGGTGCCCACAGGTCACGGTGCAAGCAGCGGCTCGATGTTGGCGGCGTCGGACGTCGCCCACGGTGAGACCAGGGTTGCGATGCGGGGCGATGCGGTCTGCGGTGCAAACAGGTCACCGGCCAGGGATGGATTCGGTTGACGGAGTCGGTTGCAGTTCCCTTCCTCTGTGGCAACTGAAACAGCGTTCCAGAAGCGGTACCCAGAGGCTTGTGAAGTCTTTGTAGTCCCTGAGACTTCTTAACAGGAGGCCAGCTCGGTTTCAGGCCCTTGGAGATACTCAGCACAAGTTTGTAGAAAGTTCAGTCCAGTCCTTTCACTGCCCAAGGCAGAAGCAGCAGCTGCAGGCCAACCTAACAAAGCAACAACACAGCAAAGGGGCAGTACTCCTCCTGGCAGCTCTTCGTCTTGGCAGGTTCCTTGATTCCAGCGAGATCTAAATTCATGGGGTCAGGGCCCCAATATTTATATCCCAAATTCCTTTGTTCTCTGAAGGCAGAGAGGCCTTTGCCTAGTCCAAACCAGTTCTGGAGCACTTTGTTGACAAGTCTCCATCCCTTCTTTCAGTGAGTAGGCCAGGGACATCAGACGCACCACAGGAGGTGGAGCCAGCATTGTGGAGGGAAGGCACTGTCCTATTCAGGGCCCAGGTGCGACCCCTCCCACCCATCTACATGTAGATCTTGCTATTCAGCCCTGTGCTGACTCACCCTGTCTCCTGGCATCCCCCAGCCCCTGTCACTCACACTCCAGACAAGGAATACACAACCTCGCAGAGGCAGGCTTGGATGGTTAGACAAGAAAATACCCACTTTCTAAAAGTGGTATTTTCAAACACAGAATGTTAAAACCAACTCCACTAAAAGATGCATTTTATCATTCTGAGTCCAGGCATACTAAACTCGAATTTCTACCATGTTCCCGGGGTCAGTTAGGATTATAAGCTGTAATAATCAAAACTGCCCGTTCTGGCCTAGGGGAACAGGTAGCCTTGCAATAGTGAAAAACGAACTAGGCTGTGATTCACTATTAGGACATGCCACACACACCCGGGCATGTCCTACCTTTCGCGTACAACGCACCCTGCCCACAGGGGTACCTTGGGCCTACCTTAGGGGTGACTAACATGTAGCAAAGGGAAGGTTTAGGGACTTGCAAGTGTGTGCACTTGCCAAGTCGACATGGCAGCCCCAGGCTGCGCACAGGCTCTGCGGTGGCAGGCCCGAGTTACACTTTACGGGCTGTTTGCGTGGGTGGCACAATCCAGTGCTGCAGCCCACCAACAGCATTTGGTCTATAGGCCCTGTCACTCGCAGTGCACTTTACAAGGGACTGACACATAAACCAAATAGGCCAATCATGGAAACACCAATCCATAACACATTTTATACAGGAGCACTTGCACTTTCCCACTGGACCGCAGTGAGGAAAGTGCGCAGAATCATTACACCAGCAAAAACAGAGTCAAAACCGGGAGGTCAGAAAGCAAAAAGTCAGGGGAAACACGCCAAAAGATGCCAAGTCTAACAGGACTTCATAAACAACATTGAGATCCATACTTTTGATTCAAAACCCCAGTTATTAGTTACTATGGCAATTCAACCACTCTCTACAAACATCCCCTTAAACTGAAGACATTTGAGTTCTTTCTAACGTCCTGGATTCTCCTCCTCCTCCTAGTAACGTACCCACTTATTTTCTGATTGTACTTTGTGAGCTGGCACTGATGATTTCTTTTTATTTCCATAACCATTACTCCTCCCAAATAAAGGGTTTAGCAATGGAAGTTGCTTTTGCACCAAACTTGGCAAACTGATCTATGGACTAATATGAGACCATCTACATTTACAGCACCAATAGCTTGTTTAAACACTATATCATACTTTGGCGTTGCGTTAATATACATCGATGATGTTTTTCTTATTTGGACTGGGGACTTTAGTGTCCTAAACAGATGCTCTATCTGGCTAAACAGTATATCCACGGATGACAATTTAATATGGGCTCCAGTAACATCACTGTTAACTTCATAGATCTTACTGTGAATTGTCTAGATGACAAACTATACACAAGTCTTTATAGGAAACTCTCAGAGAGGAACACTACATTGGCCTATGCTACCCACCATTAATGGAGTCTTAGGAATAACTTATCACTGAGTCAGTTCCTGTGACTCAGACGCAATTGCACATATAAAGAGGATCTTTTCACTGAATTAGATGTACTCATTAACAGACTGCTGGAAAGGGCGTATCTCAAAAAACCTGGGTTGTATAACAATGCCTTTACCATGCATGCCTCTACTACGCATCATTTACCACGCAATGCCTTTAGAACGCAATGCCTTTGCCACGCATGCCTTTGCCATGCATATACCTTTACCACGCATATACCTTTACCATGCATGCCTTCACAAGGCAAGGTAAGTATATGGTAAGGTAAGTGAAATATATATATATGTGTAAATATATATATATATATATATATTTAGACATATAGATTTACATATAGTAATTGTAACCCCCTCTTTTTTTTATTTGATTTTAAATGTACATTTTTTCTTTATTGGGGCAGACTCCTTAACCTCCCCTTTTTTTAAATTATTTTATTCCCCCTTTTAATCTTACCACTCTATATCCTAAACCCTAAAGACACGCTTACCTCCAAATACCCCTACCCACCCTAAAAATACCCTTACCACCCTATACCCCTACCTACCCCTAAACCCTAAATATTCTATACCTCTTCCCACCCCTAACGCCTAAAAAAAAACCCTTACCACTGCAAACCCCTACCCACTCCAAAACCCTAAAAAAGCCCATACCACCCTATACCTCTACCCACCCAAAACCCTAAAAAATACTCTTACCTCCCAATTCTCCTACCCACCCCTTAACACTAAAATCACCCTTACCTCCCTACAACCCACCCCTAAACACTTAAAACCCCCTTACCACCCTATTACCATACCCACCCCTAAACCCTTAACATAAACCCTTAATATGATATATATATATATATATATATATATATATATATATATTATCAAGTGCAATACTCCACTCCAACAAAAGAATGGGTCTGACACAGCTCAGGTGGATCACCTTGTGGATTTTGATGAGCCCAAGAATATCTGTACTGCTTAGCTGGTAGCTCAGTGAAAAGCTATGGCAGACGCGTTTCAGCCGTGCGGCCTTTCTCAATGCCGGTTTCACTAAAGAGGTCATATCACCTGGGGATTCTTTAAATGCAGAAATGTCCACTCCCACTGGAGCACAATTTCAACCCCACCTCTTTGTTAAAGTTGTAGTGTCCCATCCTACGGCTTCATGGTACGCCTCCCACCCAGCCGCTCAGCGACCACATGCAGAACTCTGCTGAGAACGCCCATTAAGTAATTGACGTTCTGACGAGCATTGGCACCCCAATCTCTGTCGGCCCGCGGGCTGCACATCCGACCCGGCAGCTGGCAAACGAGAACACAATGTTATTGGAAAATTCACAGGTAAGCCCCCTTCAAGTAGTCAAATACTGCTACCTCTCTCCCCTGTGCAGTAATACTCAGCTTGTGTTTCTCTAACTGCCAGGGGGCAATGTGTTTGCATCTTTACATACAGGAGTCCAATTCTGCCGGCTGACGCGTTGCTCCTGACCGAGAGGGCGTGCCGGTTGCCAGTGCCCGCATGACTGGCCAAACATCAAGTCCAACACTCCACTCCACTCCAACAAAAGAATGGGTCCGACACAGCTCGGGTGGATCACCTTGTGGATTTTAATGAGCCCAATAATAACTCCAAAACCCTAAGGAAGCCAATACCACCCTATACCTCTACCCACCCAAAAGCCTAAAAACACCTCTTACCTCCCTTTTCTTCTACCCAGCCCTAAACACTTAAAACACCTTTACCACCCTATTACCATACCCACCCCTAAACCCTTAATATAAACCCTTAATATGAGATATATATATATATTCCAATTGTCTCTGCCCAAGTCAGACGGAAAGGCGCTCTGTTTACCGGCAGTGCGTTTACCTCCCCCGGCAGGGCCTGGCCTGTGATATTCTCCAATAGCTGGCTCACAAGCACAGAAAGTAGGGGGCACACTCGGCAGACCGAAACTTATTGGGGTGAATATTTGTGTACTCACAATGCTAATAAAGAGAAAATAGAACTTGTTCGAGAGTGCGCTCCCTACTTTCTGTGCTTGCGAGCCAGATATTGGAGACTATATATCTATATATATCCAAGAACAAAATGATTCCACCGGTCAGGGGAAAAGTCATGAACCACTCCGGTTTCAAAGTGTAAAAGGTGTTTTTAATCGACAGAGAAACAAGACGCGTTTCGACCTCACACGGGGTTCTGGGTAACATGACCATCATTTTTTGTCAAGTCATTTTAAAGCAAATAGAGCTTCACGCAGGATGTGACAATAAGAGACATAAAGAAAAGATTGAGAAGATTAAAATCATGCTTCATTATGTTTGGCAAATATTGTCATTCTGTTATAAATACAGAATTCATTTGTGAATCATTAAATCAACTCAACATGATATTAGTGTGGGCTATTGGCATAGTTTACTATATGCAAAGATATACATCATTTTTGTATAGTACAATGTTAATGCTTTATAAAATTGCACATCAGGTAATGATCAAATTTAGAGCATTATTATTTCATCTGGGTATTCACATCCATGATTTTAAATCATTCGGAAAAAAGGGTTGGTTTGGTTACAGTTAATGTGGGTTTAGTACCCCGTGGAAAAGCTTGTTGTTGTTACAGTCTCACTGGTTCACAGATTATTCTAATCCATGTACCTTTATCTCACAGAAATAAACAAGTTGCTATAGTAGCTTTATCTCGTCCTGTAAAAGTGTGAAACATGCCACTTTGTCACTCATAATATTCATAATCATACCACTGAGGACTATTCTCAATAAGGAGAGGTGATTGTTGCCTGGTACACCTACATTCTTCGGTGCATTTAAACTCTCTACAGGTGGCTACTCGTGTATTCAGGTCACTCCCATCACACTGGTCATGTAATTAAACAAAAATATGTAAATGAAGAGCAATCTGTAACAGCAATCTTACATTTGCCAAATCTTCCTGACTACTGATGATGCAATCCTAAATACATCTTGTCAATAGTCCTCATTCAACTTATGATCAGCAAATTAATCAACTCAAAGTTAAAACTAAATTTGTAATTGTTAAAAGTGAACTTCACATATCGGGGTCGAAAGGCACTCATTCTTATTTATAAGTGTGAATACAATTCTTCGTCATTATTCATCCCCTGTGGGAAAATAGAGCCAGCCTGTAGAATCAGCCGTGATTCTAGCCTGTGTAAAGCAGACAGACCATTGCCACCTGTCTGGTGTCTGGGGACTGTGTCCAGGCCAAAATATTTAGCCTGTGTCCAGTCTCCCCCGTGTGTTTCATGGAAATGTTTGGCAGTAATATAGCCATAGTCTTTGTTCGTTATAGCTCTCCAGTGTTCTAGGATGAGTTTTTTTTCACTGGAAAAGTAGTGGAACCTATGTACCATTTCCTGCATGGACATGTTATGGCGTAAACAACAAACTCGGTTCCACAGGTAATCATTTTGTGGATTCTCTGAACAGTGACTTCATTAACATTCTCATTGTGTTTACATGCTTAACAATGTCCACACCTACGGAAACCTTTCGCCTGTTTCAGCCAATTGGTCTCTTGTGGTGTGAGATGACTTTGAACCAACATGTCTTTTAAGGAGAGATTTTTCTGATATGTTATGGATGGGTTTGGAGGAATTCACTGTATGGAATACTCCACCATAATCTCGGTAGATGGCAGCTGGCTGCATGAAGTATGGAGTTCCCTACTGTTTTTTCCCTGTATAGTTCAGTGGTTAGGGCCCCATTACCTACTGTAAGTCTCAAGTCCAGGAATTCAGTTTTTTTGGCTATGTTGCATAGTGAATCTCAAATTCATATCGTTATTATTCAATATTGTCACAAATGCTTTAAGGTCAGGTTCAGGTTCAGTACCTTCCCATACAAAGAAGACATCAATATATCTAAGCTAAGATATTGAATTTGCTGCTGCAACATTCCATCTCCCCACTCCAGCGCACCTGCTTTTCCCAAGCGCCCACCATGAGATTGGCATAGCTTGGTGCAAAGAAGGTGCCCATGGAGGTCCCCTGTACCTGTTGGAAATATTCATTTTCAAACATTAACACATTTTCAGTGAGACAGGCCATTTTTAAGATCATGTATGTATGTTCTAACATGTGGATACTACGGGCCTTGAGAAAATGTTTACATACTTTCAGTCCATCTGTGTGTCTTATGCTTGTGGACAGGCTTTCCATATCAAGGCATGCCCTCCAGTGTTCACTGCCCCAATAAAGGTTCTGTATTTTCTGTAGGAAATCTTCTGTGTCCCTTACATAAGAGTTAAGGTCTTTCACATAGGGGAAAAAGAAGCGATCAACAAAAATAGAAGTGTTTTCAAATAAACTGTTTTTAGAGGAGACTATGGGTCGCCCAGGGGGCTCTGTTGGATTTTTATGTACCTTAGGAAGTAGGTAAAATGTGGATGTCATGGGTGTTTCGTTCCTGAGAAATTGTCGTTCATCCCAGTTCAGGAGTTGTTTGTCAAAACAACCCTGAACCAGGTTAAAGTATCTTTCTTGTAGACTAGTGAGATATGTTTTATCTACTCTCATGTAGCATGCAGTGTCATTTAGTTGTCGATGGGCCTCTCTGATGTACTTGGTCCTACTCATGAAGACTACACTGCCTCCTTTGTCGGAAGGTTTGATAATAAGATTTTCATCTCTTTGAAATGTATTAACTGCCTCCCATTATTCTTTGGTCATGTTCTTTCTTTAAGTTGCTTTGTGTATGAGGATAAGTATGTTGTGTGCTATGGTATCACAGAAAATGTCTGTGATCTTTAGCTATTTGTGGTATATATTTCGAAGATGCCCTGAATCTAGTCTCAGTAGTTGCTCCTACATCAATCCCAAATGTATCTGGAAGTTCTCTTAAATGGGCAGGATCGAAGGGATCCCGCTGTGCAACTAGGGCACAACTCTGATCCTGATTACTGATGTCATAAAGTAAGCTTAGTGTCCCAATGTCGTCAATGGACAAATGTGACCTGTTTTCAGTAAGTCTAGTAGGGGTTTGATGTAGTGTATTCCCTTTTTGCAATATATGTAATGTGAACAGTTTCTATTTGCGTCTAGTATAATGGGGTATCCCAGTGCCCCTCAGAACCTGGGTGTACAAGAATGCGAAGAATGTTGGTTCTGTTGGGTACAGAAGTGATTCTTTACTGAATAATAATAAATAGAAAACAATACTCAGACCTTTCAGTAATAATTAATGAAAAGGAAAGAGAGAGAGAAAACAGGACAAAAACACACCAGAAAATTGAATAAATCTGAACTTGTATTGAGGGATAAATCAATATATTCATTTACACTTTATGGTGTTGATATGACATTAAAAGGCTGTCACAATTTATGAACATATGAATTGTTCAAACGGTGCAAGTGATAAGGTGAAGAAAGTGCGAAAAAAAGTGCTAAATGTGAACAGGATATATACAGTGTTGTATGGGTGGTTAAAACTGGTTATTCAGAGGACATCCATCCCTAGGTACATAAATCTCCGCGCTATTTTTGATTAAAATTCCATTTCACGTGGGGCGGAGAGAGTAGGGTCCAGATTATCACAAGCACGTCGGCGTTTCGACACAGAGAAGTGCTTGAGTGGTTAGTAGGCACAGCGGGTCTTCCTCAGGACAAGGCGAACCAAGGGACAGCCCGAATTAAAGAAAGAAAGATCTTCAGGGTATGGTCCACCGTAGGTTGGATTCAAAAGGGCAATGACTGCAGTGAGATACTTGATGGTGTTGAATCACATCAATGGGGCAGCACCGTTCAGTAGCTCTCCGGCGCTGCTCGGGAACTGAGTGTTGTTTTCTATTTATTAGTTTCTATTTGCGTGCAAACTAATAGAGATCTATTTGTGTTTGCGCATAGTCATTAGTCGTTTGACGGAGCTTCACAAAATTTCCCCAAAAAAGTGCCCCACTTTGTCTAGTTATGCATAGAAAGTTTCGGGGTGATCCGTCAAGAGGGGGCCCAGAAAAAGAGAGAGTCCTAAAAAGTGTGTTTCCCATGTTAATTCCCATTGAGATTTTAGACACAACTGCAGCCCAAACGGCTGAACGGAATTACACCAAATTTGGCAGAAAGCTAGATCTTGGTCCAGAAAGCATGCTGTTTGTGATTTGGTGTAAATCTGTTTGGTAATTTTTGAGATATTAAAGAAAAATGAAATATAGATATCTAGTGAGGCCACGCGCCACCAGCAATGCCGTGATTAGCTGGTCACAACCTGAGTAAAAAGTTGCAGCCACCATTTTAGATATTGGTAAACTGTCCCCGGTAGGACAAATTCAGATGTAATGAAGTTCAGGGTAGAGGTACCCTGACCCCATGGCTACAATATAGGGGTCTGTGAGGGACCCCCTGGTGGGTTAGAAAATACCCCCAAACTTTTTCTTTTCCACGCGTGAAGGTTTGTGAATCTACTGTGACACTCGGCACAGCTTCCGTGTAAAATCACAGCAGATTCATGAATTTTGCTGGAAAAAAATACACACTTTCAGAACCACTGAGATACTCTCACACCCACTCACCAACATATTCAAACACTCATGCACTTACTCACTGACCCAATCAGACACTCACACACCCACTGGTAGACTCACTCAGACCCTTTCACACCCACTCACAGACCTACTGGGACACTCTTATACCCATTCACAGGCCCACTCAGACATTCTCACACCCACTTACCGACCCACTTACACACTCACTGAGTCACTGTCACACCCACACTTAGACACTCTTACACCTATCCACAGACCCACTCAGACACTGTCACATCCACTCACAGAGCCACTTAGACACTGACACTCCCACTGGTAGGTTCAGTTAGACCATCTTACACCCAGAGACCTACTCACACACATACCCCCAGTCACACACCCTCTCAGACCCTTAAACTCCCACTCACATACCCACTCAGCCATGCTTACACCCACTCACAGACCCATACTCTGTGGTCACACTCACTTGCCTACCTACTCAGAAACTCACACATTCAATCACAGACCCACACAGCCACTCACAGACTTACTCTGACACTCACACACCCACTCATGGACCCTCTCAGGCACTGTCATGCCCACTCACAGACCCACTCAGACACTGTCACGCCCACTGGTAGATTCAGTTAGATTGTCGTACACCCACTCACAGACCCAGTCATACACTCTCACACTCCTTCACCGACCCACTCAAACACTCATGCACCCACTCAGAGACACACTCAGACACTATCACACCCACTCACAGACCCTCTCAGACACTCCTCACACACCCTCTCAGACACTCACTCACACACCTACTCACACTCACACACCCACTCAGACACTGTCACACCCACTCACATGCCAACTCAGCCACACACCCACTCAGACACTCACACCCACTCACAGGCCCACACAGCCACTCACAAAACCACTTACATTCCCACTTGCAGACCTATACAGCTACTCACACACCCACTCACAGACCAATACAACCACTCATACAGCCACTCACATGCCCACTCACACCCACTCACTGACCCATACAGCCACTCACACACCCACAAAGCCACTCACAGACTCGTACAGCCACTCAAACCCCATTCTCAGACCCATACAGCCACTCACACACCCACAGACCTATACAGCCACTCACATGCCCACTCACAGACCCATACATCCACTCACACACCCACACAGCTACTCACAGACCCATACAGCCACTCACACACCCATACAGCCACTCACACACCCACTCACCGACCCACAAAACCACTCACACGCCCACTCACAGACCCACTCGGGACACTCATGCACCCACTCACTTACCAATACAGCCTCTCACACACCTACTCATACACCCATACAGACACTCACACACCCACTCACTGACCCATACAGCCACTCACACACCAACTCATAAACCCATACAGCCACTCACACACCCATACATCCACTCCCACACACCCAAAAAACCACTCACACACCCACTCACAGACCCTTACAGCCACTCACACACCCACTCGCACACCCATACAGCCACTCACATACCCACTCACAGACCCATACAGCCACTCACATACCCACTCACAGACCCATACAGCCATTCACACACCCACTCACTGACCTATGCAGCCACTTACACACTCACTCTCAAATGTTACAGGTAGGAAATCAAATTTAAAAAACCTTCAAAATTCACTAAAAAAACAAAGGTTACAGGGACATTATAGTTAGGAAATATCATTAAAACAATAGAAATTCACTGAGAAAAACAAAGGTTACAGGGATTTTATTATTCGGAAATAAAATTTCAAAAACCTTAGAAATTCACTGAAAAAATGTAAGGTTTCAGGGACATTATAGTTGGGCTCAGATTTCACTCATACAAAACCATAGAAATTCAGCAGTTTAACTTACGCCCCCGCAATGCACTGCTTATGACCTGACATATTACATCATTCATGATATGGTCAGTGAATCACTGATGACATCACCCATTGATTGTGAGAATTTTCTAAATGTTTGAGTGTTAAACATATATATTAAGGTACTTCAAAAGTTAAATATGTATACTTTGTGTACTACTAATGAGTGATACTATTTCTAACATATTATGTGAGTGGCTGTGTGATGGTGTGTAGCCATGTGCGAGTGGGTGTGTGTGACTGGGGGTGTGAGTGGTTGTATGGGTGAATAAGTGGGTGTGTAAGTAGCTGTATGGGTGGGGGAGTGAGTGTGAGAGTGGCTGTATGGGTATCTAAGTGACTGTGTGAGCGACTATGTGGGTGTGTAAGTGGCTGTATGAGTGAGTGAGTGGCTGTTTGAGTGGGTGTTTGGTTAACTGAGTGGGTGTGGGAGTAGCTGTACTGCAGAGTGACTGTATGAGTGGCTGTATGGGTGAGTGAGTAGATGTGTGAGTGCTTGTATGGATGTGTCAATTGGTATTTAAGTGGTTGTGTGAGTGGCTCTGTTGAGAGGGTGTATGGGTGAGTGACGGTGTGTGAGTAGCTATATTGTTGAGTGAGTGTGTGAGTGGCTGTATGGGTAAGTGGCTGTGTGAGTGAGTGAATGTATGGGTGAGAGTGACTGTGTGAGTAGGTGTGTGAGTGGCTCTGTGGATGAGTAAGTGGGTGTATGGGTGGTTATATGGGTGTGTTAGTGGGTGTATGAGAGGTTGTAGGTGAGTGGGTGTGTCAGTGGTTCTGTGGATGATGTCATGAGCGATGTTATGAGTGATGGCACTGACCATGTCATGAGTGATGTAATATGTGAGGTCATAAGCAGTGCATTGCGGGGGCATAAGTTATAGTTAGCTCGGGTAACTATAACAGCTAAATTCCTATGGTTTTGTTCGAGTGAAATCTGACCCTAACTATAACATCCCTGTAACCTTTGTTTTTTCCAGTGAATATATATATATATATTAGGGGAGTGCAGTAAACTCCGCTCCGCCAGCAGAGTTTGCAGATTTTTGTCACTCGTGCTCCGCTTTGAGCACTGTGTTCTGCAAAACTCTCTCAACCGCCAGCGGAGTGGAGTTTATCAGCGCGTACCGCTCATTAACACTTTTACACTGTGTGAATAAAAATATAACAGGTTATCATTGCCCTCTAGTGGCAGAAATAAATATTTCTGATGTCGCTTAGTGTTCTTTCAAGTGCAAACTAGGCACCTCATCCGAAGAACAGTAAAGGAGTGGAAGTGTGTTGGGAAAAGAAACGTATAGGTCTTAGATTCATTTATTTTATGTTATACTTGCTGGACGCTTGCAGAAGAAGCAGCCTGGATTCAATTTACTTTCATGTGTCCTCTCTGCTCAGTGGCGCCCCAGTTGCCTACGCACTGTCAACAACCCGGGCTGGTCAGCGAGGCCAATGAAGGTGCATTTAACGACTAGTGTGTGGGCGGCAACAGTGGTGGATTCACGGAGGGTGAGCATCTGCTACCCGACGCTCTCTATACTACTCTTTTTTCCCCCCTGTAATCTGGGAGGATCTAGCTCCGCTTCCACATACTATTTTCCTATTTGACTTGTTTTGGAAACAGGCACTATGTTCTTAACTGACAGACACAGCAACAGACATTTCTTAAGCAAATTTTAATTTCGTTGTTTTCGTTTCTCAGCTTTATGTAGCTGTTATTGATTTCACATTATCTGCTTCTGGCGGGGGAGTGGGGTCCCACTGTGCACAGTAGCAGTAGTTCGGGCCCTCCGAATAACTTTTATTTTGCTTCTTGTTTTATTATTCCGTTGGCGCTCAGGTTTCCTAGCAACCACCCGGGAAGGTCAGCACTGCCCATGAAGGTGCATTTAAGCCTTAAGGCCACTGTGTAGCTAGCTGCTCGTTGCTTTGGAAGTCCGCTTGCAAATGTCCGCCCTTTGAGCAGCACTAGAATAACCACGGATTGTTTTGCTCTTTGGATTTTTTTATACGCGCCAACCACTCCTGCGGCTATAATGCTACCACTAGCCTACCTGTACCAAGCATACAGGGGGGGCTCTCACAAACACATGGACTCCCTTCTCCTGGGGCTCATCAACTCATTACCCAGTGCCCAGCTGCTTTATACAGAAACAGATTTAATTTCTTCCCCAGCAACTCAAAGGAAATTTTAATCCTCTCATGGCGCGTGTCCCCTCTTCATTTTAAACCTGCGCTAACTCCGACGCCTCTCTCTCATCAGATTCTTTTCTTAAACATATTTTGAATGGGGAAAAAGCATGGTTTCTGAAAAGCCGCGCGTGGTGCCTAGCAACAGGGCGGCGCTCTGCTTTTCTGCGCGACAGCCTTGTGATTTGTGTTTTTAATTCCTGTATTTGTGGCTTTACGCCAGCTTTTGTGTTTTTCTTTAATGAACGTAGCTCTGTGCTTTAAAAATTCAGATGACCCACACTCGCCCTTTAAAAGAATGTATGTAATTTTCAGGGCGCACACTACACCAAGGTTGACAGTGGTGAGGCATGCTGGCACGTTTGTTCCTTCCGCATTTGTCCCAACCTTTCACTGTGGCCGCTGACAGGTGAGCCTGCACCTCCTGCAGGAACAGCGATGATGTTGCAAAACATCGGGAGGTTCCGCGCCCTCAAGGCCCATAGCAGTGACACAAGGCTCTCTGCTGTGCCAGTCTCCCTGCCGCGGAACTGTTGATACTTTATTCATTTATACTTTTATATAGTGCCTTGCAAGCCAAACGACATTAGAGCGCTTTGTGCTCGAGTCAAAGTGTGGATATATTGTATAGTTTGAGTTTCAATGACAGAGCTTTAAGTGAGGAAGGGTCCTGCCAGGAAAACGAGACAGCAGTAGTTAAGACAGACTTTAAAACGGGTCAATAAGGGGCCCTACGTTCTAAAACGTGATGAGCAAAACTCTGCACGCTCGGGGAATTTCGCAGTAGCACGGCAGAGTTTTTTGGGCACTTTGTGGAGCTTTGCGGAGCACATATCCGCGAACTCCGCCCAGGCCTAAATATATATTTAAACACAAACACATACACACATACCTTAAATTAGCTTATCTTGCGTTGTAAAGGCATGCGTGGTAAAGGCATTGCGTTGTAAAGGCATTTTGTGGTAATGCCTGCGGTGTAAAGGCTGTTTGCCAAAAATCTGTTGACGAAGACTAGAAAGAGTTTGGTTCTCGAACAGGAACACACTACTCACACCTAAACAAAAGAGCAACAACATAAGTAGACTAATGTGTAACCAAATACACCACCACTAGTAATCGACTGAAAAAACAGAAATTGGTCTATACTAAGTTTCCTAAATCCTACTTTGGAAAAGCCGCTCTTTTAAAAGGGGCAAAAACATCAGCTTTCAGTTGGTAAAAAAAAAAAAAAGCACATGTCCTGATCGCTACTGAATCTAATACAGAAGCATGGTGACTGGCACCGGTCATTGTATGGTGTGCTAATATAGAGTCAACACCAAGTCTGTTGTTCACAATAACATTGTAAAGCAACTCACGGTTCACAGTAATTGTAACACTACAAATGTGGGATACACAACATGGTGCTTCTGTAAAAAGATCTATGTGGCACAGTCTGTAATTAGTTTTCATTTCTATTTTTCTTTTTACACTACATGTACTACCTGGTATTGTATTCTTACAAGACATTTGGTATTTTTGTTCTATAGTCCTATACCTTGTTAGTCAATTCCTCTTACAGCCTCACTTTCTCTATTCTGTATCTCTACTACACTTAAAGAATTTATAAACCTTCCTCTGCCATAATTCATAAGTTCACCCCTTTCTTAGGCAACCAAAATTCTCCAACAAATTTTTTTTCTTCACTTTCCATGACCTTCTGTGTTATCGGGGAGCATGTGTTAAGGTGAGCCCACACGCGGTCCCTTTTCACTTCCTTTAATCTCTGCCTTTGCAGTGTACCTGTGCTGCAAGTATGGCCACATACCATCTCCACTTAGGTATGAGGCGCTCCCGCCTTGGGCGCGCTTTCTTCACTGCAGAGACGCTGACGGTTGCGCTTTAGGACTACGCCTGGGTGTAGTTCGCAGAGTTTTGCTACGCGGAACTTCGCAAAGTTACGAAAAAACTCAGCGAAGTTCCGCAAGTGGCGGAGTATAGTGCGAACTGCTGTTTGCGCTGGTCTTTCTGCCGCTCGGGTAAAAATTCTACCCGAGCGGCAGCTCGCGCTCGCGAACTTACCATTCGCGAGCGGGGCAAAAACTCCGCTGCACTACGCGAAGCCGGGTTTTCTTGCACTCCGCGAGCTCCGCGGAGTGCAGAAAACTCAGCGAACGGAGCGGAGTTTAACGCCCAGGCCTATTTAGGACGCGACCGAATACTTGCAAATGTGATGAAATTCGACTTCCCTTCAGATTCTGAGTCTGTGGCCTCTTCTATTTCTCTATGTGAGTGACTGAGGTATATGCTGCCGTGAGTGACGTATGCGCTGCTGTGTAACTTGTGACGAATGTGTTCACGTGGCGTCTGCTCGAATAACTGGTGAGTGAACCTTTCCCACCCGCATACAGCGCCCAAGCTTTTTTGCTATCAAGCCAATCATATATGTACTAATATGCAGTGGTCGAAGTGGGGGGAAAAAAGTAGGGCATCTGTGGGCGGAGAATCAGAGGGCGGGAATAACCAGAGGATTGGATCTGTGGGCGGAGTCAGAGGTGTGGCCAGAATGCACAAAACATCCCAATTTTTAGTATTTGTTTGGCATTTCACTGACCATTTACAGCTTATTATGTTATTTAATTCAACCAATGAATAAACATGATTATTTAAGGTATATATAATATGAGTTATTGACATTAAAATACATTCACTAAGTGGGATATATTTCCAATCACAGAATGTCCCAAATACCTTAAAAGTGGAAGCACAAGCCATGGAGTTTCTGTCATCAGCACTTCTTTTTTCCATAGAGCAGTTTAAACATGAATAGCAAAATATCCTAGTTTGCAAATGTTTTCTATATAATTATGGTTCTGCCATATTTGACACATAACACAACATCTGCTACATAATCTGACAATTCTAACTTATAAATTGTTTGTAGCTCAAACGGATCAAAAGTTACAAAAAAAATGTGACTTGTGTTGCTGCGAAGTGGACAGCCCTTCGCAAAGGTTGACTTATCACCTTTCTTAATTTTTTTTTTTTTAAACAGAATTTTATTAGTTTTCTGAGAAAGCAAACAAAAAGCTTCAGTGACAGCATACATTAAGGATTCGGGGAGCAATATATTACAAGTGCTATTAGTGCCATAACTGCAGCCTCCCTTAGGGTGCCGCTCAACGATTCCCCTTGGCCCTCATGCCCCACTACTGAGTCCTCCCTCAGCCCCCGCTGTATGCAATTATACAGTCCCTAGCAACCCCATGTATAGTACCGTTCAGAGTGCAGGGTCATCATAGGCATAAGGAAAAAACAAAAGGAATAAAGCACCCAGCCCCAACAACCCCCCCACCCCAACTACCCCTCTAAACCCTTTTAGCCCCCACCCTCCCAAGCATGCCGCTAGCCACTAATTAAAAGGTTCCAGGTATTCCCAGGTCGTCCCCATGGACCGCCCAGTATCCCATCACACAAATCCACAACCGTGATAGGGCAGAAACACCGGAGGCAATCCCCCGCCAGCGGGCGCAACATCCCTCCCTGTCAGTTAGAGCTCACAATATCAGATGTCTTGAGTGCCCCCCGTCTCAGTCAACACACTTTCCTCAGCACCAGGTGGATGCTTAGTCAATTCCACAAGCGCCACCCATGCCCTGGCCAGTTCCATTGAGTGCTCGTTCCCCGTGCGTCTAGCCATACCCATCCTGCAATTACCCTCACTCTCCGCCCACTTTACAAGCTCCCGTCTCCACCGCTCAAGGGAAGGTCCCTGCCTCGCCTTCCACCGGCTAGTAAGCTCCCTTTTCGCGAGCACTAATCCCAGGTCAATGAACTTACTGGTGACCTTGGTTTTCGCAGTGTGGGGATACTCATGTAGTAAACAAACCCCTGGTGTCAGTGCCAGCTCTCTCTCCGTCACAGTCGTTAAGGCAGCCATTGTTTCCCGCCAGTAGTCCTCCAACTGCGGGCAGCTCCAGAACATATGCAGGAACCCCGCCCCCACTAGAGCACAACGAGGGCAGGCAGACGACCCCCCAAAATAGTCGTTCAGTTTGTTGGGCGTTAAGTAAGCCCTATGTAAGACATAAAATTGAATGAGCTGGAAGCGCGCATTTCGGGAACTCTTCCATGGCCTCTCAACTACCGCCCCCCATGCTCCATCCGAGAAGGGCTCCCCCAGGTCCGTCTCCCATTTGAGCCGCAGCGCTGTTAGGGGCTGACACAGGTCCTGAGTAATCCGGCGATAAAGACAGGTCACCGCTTTAAAAGTACCCGCAGCCATCACCACGTATTGACACGCAAGGGACGTAGCCGGTTCCAATAGCCCCCCGCCAATGCTTCCTCACTGCCGCAGCCAGGGCCGCATGGAAAAGGAAATCCCCACGTGGGAGATCATGACGCTCCAGGAGGTCATTAAACGGTAAGAGGTTGCCCTCCTCATATAGATCCTCCAAAGTGAGTATGCCCAGCTCCGCCCAGGACTGCAGTTTGCTCCAGTCACCCCCATGAGGCAACACCGCACACATTGTCAGCGGAATTTCAGGTGCATACAGGGTCCTGACCCGTAGCTTCCTGGCCATACGCATCCAGCACCGCCGCACCACGGCCAAGTCCGACGGCAGCGCCTCACCTCCCGGATGCACCCGCAGCAGAACACAGGACAGCAGGCGCCAGCTAGGATCCAATCCCCCCATAGCCTCCGGATGTCTAATGTGGCCCGCCACCCACTGCGTAAACCATTGGAATTGCGCAGCGTGATAATAGACCTCCAGATCTGGCAGCGCAAGGCCCCCCTCCATCCTGGGTCGTTTCATAGTGAGCAGCGCGACCCTCCGTCTCCCCGTGCCCCACAGGAACCCCGTGATTAAAGAATTGAGCTGTGTAAAGAACCTGGTTGGTATCCAAATGGGGAGCGTCCCAAAATAATAAAGGAACCGTGGTAAGGTGACCATCTTCACCAAGGCAACCCTACCCGCGACAGAGAGCGGGAGGGATCCCCAAAACTCAAAATTAGTTTTGGCACTACGCAACGCTTGCCCCACATTACCCTCCATCAGGTCAGCACTGTCATGATAAATCCGGGTTCCCAGGTAGGAGAGGCAACAAGGCTCCCACGGTATCGCCCCCACAGTCTGCCTATCGCGCCCGCCTGCTTTGGTAGGAAACAAGCACGACTTGGCCCAATTCACGCGAAGTCCCGACACTCTCCCCAAAGTCTCCAAGAGCTGTTACGCCCCTTGGAGCGCATCCCGAAGGTCAGGCAGGAACATGAGCAAGTCGTCCGCATATAGCGCAATATGGTGTTCCTGTTCCGCCACCAAAAGCCCCGCATAATAACTGCCCGACCTGGCATGTGCAGCCATTGGTTCCATTGCCAGAGCAAACAGCAACGGGGACAGCGGACATCCCTGCCTCGGGCCACCGCACAGGCAGCAGAAATTAAGCCCCCCGTCCTGACCCTGGCGGTAGATTCACTGTACAGCAGCGCTGTCCATCGGACGAACCGCTCCCCGAGCCCAAACTCCCGCAGTGCACCAGTAAGATAGGGCCATTCGAGGCTATCAAAGGCCTTCTCCATATCGACCGCGAAAATGCACGCCTCCTCCTTATCATACGTGTCAGCCCCCAGGATGCGCACGAGCCGACGAACATTCATGGCGGTGTTCCGGGTCGGAACAAAGCCCGCCTGATCTCCGTGCACCAGCGTCGTCATGTGGGGCATTAGCCTGCTTGCCAGCACCCGACTCAATACCTTATAGTCCATATTGAGCATCGCGAGAGGCCTATACGAGGAGCGGTCCCATGCAGGCCTGCCCGGTTTGAGAAGAGGAACTATGATGGCCTCACGAGTGTACACAGGGAGAACACCCTCATGATACGCTCTATTATACAGCTCCACCAAGCAGGGCACCAGAGTGTCTGCGTAGGTCGCATAAAATTCCATCGGCAGCCCATCCGTTCCTGGGGTTTTGTTCCTGGCCATGTGCTTTATGGCGCTGCGTATTTCACCCGCCTCAATGTCCCTACCAAGAGCAATCGCCTCGTCAGAGCTAACCTTAGGGAGAGCCGCATCCGAAAGGAACCTCTCGTCACCAGGGAGGCCAGAGCCCAGCTTGGTGCGATACAACTCGGAGTAGAATTGCAAAAATTGGTCGTTTATTCCTCTCTGAGTATAAACCACCTCGCCCCTCTGTCCCCGCAGTTCCGTTATCGCTGTCCCTCTACGCGCCGAATTGGCTAACCAGGCCAGCAGGGCACCAGATTTATCCCGCTCCGCGTGCATCTTGTCTGTGTACGCCTTAAAATCAAAGCAACGCAAGCGCTCGAGCTGAAGCGCGAACTCCTCCCTGGCCACAAGCAGCGTAGCATGTGTATCTGGGCGCTCTCGCTCTAACGCACGCAAGTGTTGCTCCGCAGCTGCCACATCTTGCAGCAGTACCTTGCGGACTCCCACCATCTCTCCTATACAGCGCCCTCGGATCACCGCCTTAAAGGCGTCCCATTCCACAAGCAGAGTGGATGCCGTATTTGCATTGGTCCTAAAGAAATCCTCAATGGCCGACCCTATAGTGTCCTTAAACACTGGGTCGTCCAGCGTGCCTGGCCGCAGCCGCCATGTAGGAATGGCCGGGCGATCCCGTGTCCAGTGCAACTGCACCAGCAGGGGGTTATGGTCCGAGGACGTTCTGGCCAAATACTCGCTATGCATCATTCCCCCATGGACATCCGGAGAGCAAAGGACTGAGTCCAGGCGAACATGCAGGTCATGTAATGAGGAGAAGTAAGAGTAATCCCTGTCAGTCGGGTGATGGGCCCTCCATGTATCCGTTAACCCCCAACGCTGCTGCCAGATCCTTCGTGCCGCCGCCAGTCTGTGTACCGAGCATCCACTAAGGGGGGGTGTGACCGATCTAAATGGACATCAGTAATGCAATTGAAGTCGCCCCCCAAGAGCACAGATCCCACCAACAGAGGGGCCAATTTCGCAGAGAGATGCGCAAAAAATGATACCTGGTCGGTGTTAGGTGCATAAATGCTTCCCAACACTATGTCTCTACCATCTAAGCGCCCTGACACTACTACAAATCTGCCCTCAGGGTCCACCAGTTGGCCAGTACTTTGAAACGGGACTCCAGCCCTGACCCAGATCAGAACACCTCGTGCGTAAGCTGAGTATGTCGTACAGAACACCTGCCCTCGCCACCTGCGCTGTAAAGCTAAACCCTCCTGCTTGGTCAAATGTGTCTCTTGCAACAACGCAATCTGTACCCCTCTCCTCTTAAGATAGGCATGGACCTTATGGCGACGTGTCATATTATGCATCCCCCTTATATTCCAGGACAAACAACGGATACCTACGGCGGTTCACATAAGGTGGCAGTTCGTAGTCCATTGTCCCTACTTCCTACAGCGGCATGCTTGGCCCCGAATTCTCCCCCCCCCCCCCAATACCCCTCTAAACCCCCAACTCCCCTTCCCCAGGACAGGTTCCCTGAAACTAGTTCCCATCCAAACTAATACAACCGTTAACTGTGCACACAGCAACAGTGAGACGTGCGCCGAACCCTCAGGACCCAAAGCCCCGCCAGGTCCCCTCCCCCGTTACAGCACCAATAGGGGGCCCCCAATCAATAATAAGCAATAGACATCGCCCCTCTCTCACCGCAGGCTCAAAAACACACAATAAGCAAACCAAAACCAGGCCATTAGCTCAGTCCATGCAAGCAGCCGTCGCCCGCTCAGCCAAACAGGTCCGCCGTCTGCGGAGTGACCACAGGTAGTTCGATGTCAGAACTCGCTGTCGGGCTACAGGAGATAGAAGCCTCGGAGCCCCCCAGGGGACTGCCAGAGGCAGCAGCACTCGGGCTCACCGCACCCCGACTGATCACTGCAACCGCCTGTACCGCTCTGTCCCGTTCAAGGCGGAGAGTCGGCATCAAAGGTGCCCCCACCGGACTCGAGTGTGCAGGGGAGCCACGCTCCACGGGGCTCGCAGCAGAACTTCGCCGGGAGCACGTCCGTCGTGTTTCAAGCCATTGCCAGGCCTCCTGCGGCGCAGTGAAAAAGTGTGTGCCAGTGGTGTCCACCACCCGCAGCCGGGCCGGGAAGAGCATGGCATATTGTAGACCAAGCTGGCGGAGTTTCCGTTTAAGCGCAATGAAGGAGGCGCGCTGCCTCTCCCTAGTGAAATCCGGAAATATCATTACCCTGGAATTGTCAATCTGGAGCTGTTGCTTTTCTCTAGCACGCTGCAAGAGGTGATCCCTGTCCCGATAGTGCAACAGTCTCACCACCATCGGCCTCGGGGGAGCACCCGGTTTAGGAGGTCGCGCCAGCACCCTATGGGCTCGTTCCAGAGCAAAGAATGGGGACAGCCCTTCTGGGGCCACTTCAGATCTGAGCCACTCCTCCAGAAATCGGACAGCGTCATCCCCTTCTGCCCGTTCCGGGACCCCCACCAAGCGGAGGTTATTCCTGCGGGATCTCCCCTCACTGTCCTCTGCCCGGAGTTCCAAGATCCGAACCTTGGCTTTCACCTGCGTCAGGGATCTCTGCAGGATTGTCACCGCGTCCGGCACTCCCTCCATTGTTTTCTCCGCCGCCGATACTCTGTCTTTCAGTTTCCTGTGGTCATCTTTAAGCAGGGAGAGATCCACCCCAATGGCGTCGATTTTTGCCTCAAGGGTTTCCCTGGACGAGGTAATAGCCTGCAGGATATCGGTCAGCGTAGGTCCCCCCGGTGCGACAGCTCCCGAGCGCCTCTGCACCTCTTCCTCCTCTTCAGACTGTTGACTTGCCCCGTCCATCTGGAGGGCAGCAAATCCCTTCTTCCTGGACACCCGCCCCATCTCAGCAGGGCACTGCACCACTCGTTTTCCCAGTAGGAGGAGGGCTGGCGTCCCGATCCCCGAAGGCTCGTCAGTGTTCCAAGCGGCCGTCTAGTGTTGCTCACTCCCCGCCTAGCCTCCCTGTCCCCGCACTTAGGTCCACTCACAGGCCCCTGAGCAGGTCCCGCCTGCAGTGCGTCTGCTCTAGTGCCTCCTCAGTTCTGCCGTGCCTGCAGCCACTCCAGACCCAGAGCGTGCGATGAAATGTGCTCCTTGGTAGTGGTCCCCAATACAACGCCGGGTTCCCCACCACCACAGTCGCTCACCAGGGCTCTCCTCCAGCCCTCCGTGCCGCCACTTTAATACCAATACCGCTTCTCAGAGCGGGGTCCCAGCGCGGGGTCCCAGCGCTCCGCCGCCCCAACGCCCTCTCCTCGGTGATATGGCCGTCAGGCGCCGAGACCAGCCGCACCCCCAGCACCGCCGCCCTCAGAGGCCCCCGCCGATGCTAGGCTGCCTGCGCAACCCCAGGCTCCCAGCAATGGCCAGTCTCACCGCCGCAGGTGTCTTCTCTGCTCCTCCGTCTGCGACTCCACAGCAGCCTCAGGAAGCCCCATGGGCCTGCTAGGTCACCCGCTCAGAGGCAGCAAGCCCCAGTCCAGCGCCACAGTCTCCGGCCGCTCGTGCGCTCACCAGGTCTCTCTCCCAGTCCGCATAGCCGCCATCTTTGGGTCCCCTCGCAGCGCCGGGTCGTGATGCACCGCCACCGCAGGGTGTCCTGCCCCCGCCTGTATCGTCCTCAATCTCCGGCTCATGAGCAGGTCCGGAGCTCGTAACCGCTGTCCAGCAGCAGTCCGCCGCATCCGCAGCGCCACAGCCCGCAGAGGTCGTCTCGTCACCTCGCGGCCGCCATCTTATGTCGCCAGCCAAGCAGGAATAAACAAATTACTCTGCGCCGCAGGCACCTCGCTCATCGACAGTCGCCTCACTCACCGTGATCCGGCGGGCCTCAAGAGGTAGTGCAGCGCCCCACCAAGGTCAGGATCCCTCCGGTTCCAGCACCAGGGATGCTCCGGCGGGGCCCCCGCTCCTCTCCCAGGCCACCACAACCGTAAGGGGCCCCAGCCACGGGTAGGCGCTCAGGGCAATGCGAGTCAATGACAATGACCAGCCCTGGAGTCTCGCCACCACCCCAGCAATCGGGAAGGAAAATGAGCCGAATACCTCCTGTTCGGTGTCTCGATCATCACAGGCCACACAGCAGGGAAAAGACCACCCAGGTGCAATCACCCAGGAGGGAGACTGACCAGGTGTCCCGCCTCTAATCAGCCCAAGGCACACTCACAGCAACCAGGCAGCCCAGGGCAACCGCCGTATCTCCAGCAGACGGCACCGGTCCGGCTCCTCTCAGGCCTGTCTCCAAGCAGTCCGAGGCACACTCACATCCCCCGGCAGCCCGGGGCAACTCCCGTATCTCCAACAGACTGCGCCGATCCGGCCCCTCTCAGCCAGTCCCAACGACCCCCGCAGCCCAGTAAGTCTCAGGCGCCGTCCGGGGCCCCAACTGCCCCACACTCAATCCTGCGCACTGAACCAGCCGGGGCCGACCCCCACAATCCACCGCCGGTGTCCGGCCAAGTTCACCCCTTGCCGGGGCTTGAGAGCACTCCAGAGCCGCCCGCTCGGCGTCACAAGATCGATGGGCAACGGCCCTCCCGCGTGAGTTCCAGCGCCTCTCACCTCCTCTAAGCTGCTCAGTCCAGACGCGGGGCCGCCATTTTAGCCTCCACTCACGCCACCCAGGTCAGCCGTGCCCACTCCTCCACCACCAGCCCCCCACATGCTTGGGTGACCGCAGGGCTCTCCACCGCAACCGGGCTCAAACTCCTCTCCAGGAGTCGTGGGCAATATGCTGGGCTCAGATCAGCGAAGCCCGCATCCGACCGCCACCGCCATCTTAAGTCCCCGCAGTCATGAGATGAGTCGTGCAGAAAAGTGGAGCTTTCTCCGCCGCACCGCCTCCCAGGTCGTCACCAGTTCACCCACCAGGGCACCAGGTATTCCGATGCAGTGTGGCCAAATAAGGGCCCCCTTAGAACATCAGGATGACTTAGAACGAAGGGAGGCCACGGAGGAGCTCCGAGGTCCGCTACCTTCTACATCGGCATCAGGCCACGCCCCCTTATCACCTTTCTCAATGCTGTATTTGTATGTTACACTGGTACTAATAAGGCAAAATCTTTCCAGAGACTGTTAGCATGTGTAAAATGTCAAAATAATAAAGTATCAGAAAATATGCTGCATTACGCTGCAGCCTTTTTTTTGCTGCATAATTTAGTCAACACTGCAGCATCATTTTGTCCTCCTTTGCTGCATAATTCCTGTGGGCCCAAAGCAGGCAGCACATGTTAAAAGTGCTTGTGCATGAAGCAGAGAGACTGTGAAGTTTGCAAACTTTAGGGGAGATTTTCAAAACTTTTGAGCTGGTTTAGCGTCACAAAAGTGACGCAAACCAGCACAATTTTTTTTTTGCTATTTTTTTTCCAGCGCAAAACTTGTTTTGCGCTGGAAAGCACTCTTTAAGTAGCGCAAAGCAGCACGAAGCACTGCTTTGCATTACTTTGCGCCGAGGGGGCGTTACATGGGTGGTACATGGGCGTTCCAATGCAACCACCCATGCCTTTTGACGCAAAACCATATTTACAAATATTTGTAAACATAGTTTTGTGCCAAAAGTTAACGCCCCTTCAAAGGAGGCGCTAAAGGGAGAAATGCTTTCATTTCTCCATGCTTTTCCGACCTTCCATGCGTGCTGCACTGTGCAGCACGTATGCAAAGTGGGAAAAGCTTTGCATCGTGCCTTGCATAGTATTTTGTACAGGAAGGGTACCCTTCCTGTACAAAACCTATGCTACACTCATGCACACACCCTAGCGCTGCGGCGCTAGAGGGTGTGCATGGCGCACGGCAGCTGAAATCAGCGCCGGTGCGAGGTAAAGGGGAGGAGAGAGCCATATCTCTGAAGATATGGCGCTCTCCTGCTCCCGCCCTGTCGCGCAACGTGGCGCAGCCTCGTGGGGGGCTGCGCTGCGGTGCACGATTTTTTGGAAAATCTCCTCCTTAGTTTGGTGTGCGTGCAAATCTTGCATTGCCGATCCCTGGTGAGTTGCAGCTACTACTGCTGAAACAAGGCCAATGGAGGTACCAAAGGGTGAGGCGAATTGGCCTCAGGCAGGGTCGGCTTTAGCACTGGTGGCGCCCTGTGCAACAATGTGTGTTGGTGCCCCCCCAATGACCACCTCCGCCATGGATTCCCTCACTACTACCCTTTAACAGTGTCCCTCAAGTCTCCATAACTACACTCTCTCTCAGATGCATTTAAGTTGATTTACAGCGCAGCTCATACCAGTGTAGGGTGTCAGAGTACTTTACATCACACACATTACACAGAGACAATCAATTATACATGTGTAAATCCCTGTATAGGAAAGGTTACGTAAGACAAAGGACTACAAGGTGAAGGAGTCACATGACAGCCATACTAGTAGGCAATATAGTTTAATAGTGATTGATCAGGAGAAACACAAACTGAGAATTCAAAATGTAATGCCATGGTTGGGGGTTCTCTTTAATAATCGGAATTGATTTCCATCTGAATGAACACCTTTTGCAACATTAGGATAATCAAAGACTGGGGAAAAAAACATAAGCTCTAATTTATAACTTGCAGTTTGCATGCAGCTCTTAGATGACAGTTAATAGCTCACTGTTCTATGTTAGGATTTTAACTTATAAACTGCAAGTAACAAAAGGATCTCACTGACAAAAGCAGTAACCCCTCTGACCTATTTACATTATGTGCACTTTGTGATCTGCATGTTACATGTTCTTTGCAGCTGGCACATTAAGCCTCTGCGCTACCTTTCCATCTCTTACTCTAGGAAGAACATTAATCACTGGAGTTATATCACGACATTTTTATTGTTGCTGAAAATTGCTGGATGCCAGGAAGGAGGCAGCAAGTGCTTTTAAAACCATAATATACTTCCAAACACAACGCCCCCACCCAAAGGCAGTGCCTGGTGTGGTCACACCGGTCTCACCGCCCTAGAGCCGTCCCTTCTCAAGGGTCCTGTGACCTCAGTGACAGTCACTGTCGCTCTAGTGTGTGCTGCTTCATAGGCCTGCCCGCAAGACTGGAGGTGAACTTCAGTATAGTGGACAGGCATCAAGGGTAACCTACACTTCCCACCGCTAGGGTCCACCTGCTGTTGCTAAGACACCAGGGCTTCTAAGGTCTTGTGGGGAATGTGCTCCCTCAGGAGAGTGGTCTAGGGGACTGGTCATGAAGGCTGAACCTGGTTCCCCAGTTCCAAATTAGGCAGCTCTGACCATAGTGCCACATCCTCTCCCCCACTGAACACCATACTGCCCCACTGAGTGAAACTCGCACTGCCTTCAACTACAACCCAATTGTGCCCCGCTATTAACACTTGGATGCGACTCAAATCAAATTACACAGTAGACAAGAGCAATATGCTGCCTAAAAACAAAGTACCAACATCCTGGAAAAAGCATGTGAAATGTAAGCAGGAACAACATGGTTACCTTAATGCTTTTACACTCGCTATTCAGAAATCAGTGGGTGCATTTGCCTGAAAAGTTATGGGCATGACAACAGGGCCCAGAAGGGACCCATTTCAATGTCCATTGCTTATATCCTTACAAAACGTAAGCAGTATGGTTTAAAAAGACCACATCCGTGAACACAGAGCAGCGGTACACATTTTGTTTACCAATCCACCCATCAATCAGGCATTGCAGTACCTCCAGGATTGGTGCACTTCCCCACTTGGGGAAAACAATGCTGTTCAAAGAAAGACACGAAAACAAAAGTAGCGTTCACTGGCAAACTCTGTAAAGTGACGCTAATGTGTTTGTGTGAATAAAATCAATCTACTTTGCGACCACTCTGTCTTGTTTGATTTCGTTTTTCATTTATTTTTCAATGTTGAACCCTTTATTCCCGAGATTGCACCGTGGAAAAGAAAAATGTCCGAAAAAAACAACAAAAGTGTTTTTGGTTTTTGGATCATTTTCACAGGGGAACAAATAAACGAAAGGAGGAAAGAGAGGGTGAGAACCGTTTCTGGAAGTCACGGTTTTCAAAGTGAGGAAGAGCTAGTCATAAAGAGAGGGAATAAGAGGAAGAAAGAGAGGGGGTGGGGGGCAGCTGCCAGCAGCAGTGCAGAAGTGGACACTGACCTTGTCTTCTCTGGGCAAGAAGGAAAAGATTCCTTCTCTGCCCGCCACACCATGACCGAACGGCCACGATCTCCGGGCCTTCTCTGCAGGCCTTGGCTGTTTCTGCCTTCCTGGGACGAATGTTTAAAATTAAAAAGTAGGGGAACGGAATCTATTGAATAAAAGAAGTAGGGGCACGCCGTGCCCTGCCGATCCCGCCCACTTCGAAAACTGCTAATATGAGACCATCCACATTTACAGCACCAACCACACCATATATAGTAATATATTTGCAACAGTGTACTCCAGCATGTGCCGCTGGCTATAAACCACACCTTTACCACTCTCCTGCTGAATGGGTGTGGCTCATTTGCCACACTTGTTCTTTGTTAAACAATGGGATTTTTCACATTCCATATGACGTCGGTGAGTTAGCACAGACACAGCACCCCCCACTCTGAAAATTGTTCCAGCACAACTGTCAAACAGTTTGTTATATTAGTAGACCGAAGACTGCAGCGCACTCCAGTTTGCTGCCAGGGCTATATTTACCACAATATAGCATTTAAGTGAACCTACCTTGTGACCGGGCACTGCTCCCCTACCCCAGGTAATATCCAGTTCAACAGCTTTTGTACTGAATTGAAATACTCCTAATCTTGTCGAAAAAGGGCGCTGAAGAATACTTTCAGGAAAGCGTTGCCCAAGAGCACACAATTTGGCCAAACTGGAGTCTCCTTGTCCCACATTTCTAACGAGTCCACTATACCACAACTGGGATGGCAGTGATTCTGACAGTAAGGCCAGTGCTTAATTTGAGCCGGTGGTTGCAGATGTGGCACACATGCCCTGGGCCAGTTACTACACACTTTGTGTCTGTGTGATCATTCGTCCTGCATGAGGGCCTAGGGCCCTAAACCCTACACAAGTGTGGTTGGATTTAATGAAGCTCCAAGGATTAGCATGCCACATCCCCATCAATGACAAATCCTAGGTAGTACTTTGGACAGCAGGCTTAATTTCTACAACCATATCAACTGGATGGCAAGAAATGCTAGATTCCAACTGAAATTCGTCTGGTGGATAAAACCTTCCTCACTGTACATGACTTGAAAAAAGTAATCTAAGCAATGGTCTTCTCTAGGTTGGGCTATGGGATAGTTACTCTTGCTGGGATTTCAAAAACACTTAAAGCCTCCTTGCATGCTGCAGATCACCTCGCCACAGAGGTCGACCACATTAACTACATCACCCTCATCTCATCTTGTCTTTCTGGTGTTGGCTAACTATTGAGGGAAGATCCACACTCAAAGTTACATGAACGTTGCCACTATGATCAATTACACTACCTGGCTAACAAACAGTAACCGTGGTGGATCTTGTCATTTCCAAAGTACACACTAATTTCTTCTTGAAGTCCCATCTTTCAAGAAACAACAAACATTAAAACAGTCATATTTGGCTGCAGATCAGAATATAGAATGTTATCCCCTTGGAAATCCAGACTTTAGCTTCCTTTCCAGCTTTCAAAACGCAACTAAGGGCCAGATGTACTAACAATAGGAATATCGATTTCCTAATTGCGATTCTACCCAAATCGCTATTAGGAAATTGGCATTCCTAATGTATGAAACGCTTTTGAGTTTCATTAGCAGTTCCTAGTGGGTGGCAAATAGACCTACCATATGCATATTAATGATGTAAGTCTAAAGCTCTGCGATCTATCACAATTGCTATGGCTTGGGCTGGAGGCCAACCCAGGGTAAGCTGGGACTTGCTGACTCGCCCATTGTCAAAAGGGGGATTGGGAGCGCCTGACCTCGAACTCTATGCGCTCAGTGCGCAAGCACAATTTCTTCATTATTGGGTGCATCCCATCCCGTTTCAACCCCATGTGGCCACTGAAAAGGACGTAGCTGACCCCACTCCACTGCACGTGGCTGTATATCAACCCTACCGCAGAAATGCTAACGAAATTAACACAGTTGAAACCTTGCGATGGGCCTGGGAGGGCTTGAGGAAGCGGACGGATGTCTCTTTATTATAGGCACCTTCCACACCGCTGGCGTTCCACCCACACTTCCCCTTCCTGCATGACAAGGGCGCCATAGATCGGGCCCGTAAAATGGGCCTATCAACGCTAGGTGACCTCTATCCACAAGGCACATTCCTGGAACCGCCAACTGGCCAGGATGGCGCGCAGACGCCATTTTTAGAATTACTCCTATATTATCAATTTAGGGCCACCTGTAAAACAATGCACCCCTCTTTTCCAACATCCCCTGTTACCATGCAACCGTTGGAACATTTATTGGTCATGCCGTCCTCTCGTAAATTGGTCACCAGGCTCTACACCTACACGCAGGCGCATACCCCATGGACTGCTCTGAAAGCTCTGGAGCAGTGGAGGACGAAGCTGGTAGACAAGTCCACAGATGAACAATGGGCATTCTGTTGCTCACAACTACAACACTTGTCCCCAAACTATAAGTTGAGGCTCATACATTTTAAATTCCTTCATCGATATTACCGTACCCCCTTACAGTTATTTAAATTACAGCTGAGGGCAGATTTGCGCTGCTGGAAATGCAAACGTGAAGCGGCCGCCTTCCTACACATCGCATGGGAATGCCCAGCCGTCTCTAAATATTGGGGGGAGGTATGCAATACCATACAAGCCATTACTGGTCAAACGCTGGAGTGTTCTCCATTGGTTGCGCTGTTTGGCTATGTTGAAGATACCCTGCCAGAGTCGCGCCGCCTCACCGCTATGCTGCTACTACTAGCAAAGCGCAGACTGGCTATACATTAGGGAGCCCCTAAGCACCCTCGAATCCCTGAGTGGATCCGCGACATAGCATACTGTCAGGAACAGCTGGCGACTTTCTGGGACCTCATGCCTATGGCTTCTCACCCGAAAGATATTTGGGAACCCTTCACGACTTGGCTCAGGGAAAGAGATGCACCCCTCACTGTTGACACCAGGCCATTGACAACTGCTAGTTCCCAGGAAACACCCCGTTATTCGTCTCATCATCAGATACTCTATGTATGACACCCTCCCAATGGTAATTCAGATACTTATTGTGGGCTCCTAGTTTTGGTGAACTGTCAGTAACTTTCTCTTTAAATAAGATGCTACAATACCCTTGAACTGATCTGCCTGTGTATGTTGTTACCTAACCTTGACACCCACTGCTCTGTTGGTTATTTTGTTCTATCTGTAGTCACATAATATCCTAGCAATGTATAGCTGTGAGCCATGATTGTTTGATGTAGCCTGTTCTTGAGGAATCCTCCATGTGGGATATCAGTGCTGTTATCTTCTATGCAATGCATGTCTTTATCTATGCTTAGTTCATATCTGTCTAACAAATAAAAAAAATGAAGAAAAAAAAAAATGGTGTAGGTCGCAATTTGTGACCCATTAGGAATCACAGCCATCACAGAGATGGTAGCCTGCTGAGGTCAGCTGACCACCATGTCTGTGATTGCTTACTTTAATAAAGCAATTTAAAAAAAAAAATTTTTTTTTACATGCAGCCTGTTTTCTTGGTGAAAAACGGGATGAGTTTAAAAAGGAAAAATGTAGGCAGTAATCCATGGGACCACTGCATGCTCTTAAAAATATTTGTTTTCCATTCTCAAAGGGGAAGGTGTCCCCTGGGGACCCCGTCCCATTTCCAAATGGGTTACTACCTCCTTCAAGGAGTCAGTAAAATATGAAAGTTTTGAGACCGTAATTAGGTTGCCAAATATTCATACCTCTAATTCAAATTCGGTATTTGGAAGGGATGCCCTAAACACGGCCCTTCCAAATACAGAATCGCAAACACAAATTGCGATTCACTAACGTGTTACCAAATTGCAATTTGTGTTTTGTACATATGTAAAAGCTTTTTCGGACCGCAAAAATGCTTCATACATGTGGCGCTTAGTTTCCCCTAAACAAATTCTTTCATGATACCACACCTATGTAGATGTTGGTAGCTTACACACATATGCTTGCCTTTATGACTCTCCACTGACCACTGTCTTATCTTGTTAAGGAAGGGACACCTTCCTGCACAAAAACAAACACCCCACAACGCAGACACCCTTGCACCATGGCGTAAGGGTGCCTGCGTTTGCGCATAGCAGCCCATTGTGCGCCAGTGCAGGGGAAAAGGACAGGAATGAGCCGTATCTCATAGATACAGCGCATTCCTGCTCTTTTCTTTTGATGTAGGGCAGCGCATCAAGATTCCTTGCAGCACTGCCCTACACCAAAACCTCATAAATTAGGCCCTCTGTTTTCCTCCCTTGAATTTCTCTTTTGCTATGTGCAGGGCCTTTACACCATAGGAGTTCTCTTTCCTCTTATTATTTACCAAACATTGTATGTAGAGTGCAGTCTTATATGTAAAGCGATCAGAAGTTCCAGGGTCTAGTGCGCACTACGTTAAAACCTTAATAAATAAATGATTGATGCATGACTAAGATTAATTATTATCTTGCAGGACAGCTTTGTGGGAAATTATTTTTATTGGCACACTGCATCTGTAGTACAATATTTGTCTGGCACAATAGACCTATGTGTGCAGTTTAGTTTACACTGGCGAATGATTCATGATGGCTAATACATTTGGCACAGTATTAATGGTGAGCATTACTTATGCTGCGGCTCAGTGTTTGAGCACGGATGAATTTATGAAACTAAGGGAAGTGGACAAATCAATGTTTCTACTAGACGTGGTCGTGGAAAAGCTTTGGAACTGCAGAGGAATAAAGCGTGAGGGGCATGTCAGGACATGGCGACTTTTTGAATATTTTTTGAAGCTGGCTAGGGGAAAGGAGGGTGAGGCTTGAAAGCTGCTGCACCTCTACCAGCAGAACGGTGAAAATATGTCTCCACATTCTAAATGGCAGGAGCCAGTAATTCCGGAGCCTGTATTTTTTATGCCACAGCATCTATGCACCGAAACCTGCAGAATGGACGGATTCCCTGCAAAAGCCAGTTCCAATATCTGGTAGCCTTGTGCCTCAGTCACAATGAATTAATTTTCTAGATGCCACACTAGTGAGGAAGTTTCTGTGATGAGGCACATTAATACCGAACGGGGCAAAGCATGCCCATCAGGAAGCAGGTTGACATCACATTACGTATTTCAGCCTTGCTCTTTCCCAATAAAAACTGAGGGCCTCATTTATGAAAAGTGTCGCATCGCTGCGATAAAACAGCGATGCAACACTTTTCACTGCACCCTCCTTGCGACACCATGGATGCTCTGTATTTACTGTACGGCGCTCCATGTCGCAAGGATTGACAGATGCGTCAGGAATCCTGACGCATCTGTCGGCGCAAAACTCACGCATTGCTGAAGTTGTGTCGTAAGCATGACGCAACTCCAGCAATACATGGGAGAGGCCTATACCTATTGCACTGCGTCACCCTTGCCTGCTATGAGGCAGGTGTAAGGTTTAGACACAGTGGCGTCCTAGAAGTGGTGCAGTGAAATCTGATAGATTTCACTGAGCCACTTCTACGAAGCTTTCTTGCAGGGGAACATCCACCTTGCATACATTATACCCTATGCTGGTATAATGTGGCGCAGGGGTTTACAAAGTGGCGCATCTGCCTAGATGGCGCAACATTGCGCATTATTTACACCACCGCTGCATCACGAAAAGTGACGCAACAGCGGCGCAAAGGGCTCATAAAAAAGCCCCTGAATTTATTCTCTAGTGGTTTAGTTGTACAAATAGGCTATTTCGATTGAGAAAGTACACTCAATAAATGACAACACCCTTCCACATTTTAGCCTTATATTTGTGAAAATAAGTCTCAAAATGGAGGACTGGCACCGTCACCATCAGCCATTGAATGGGTTTGCCTCATTTGATGCCCTAAAGTAGCACTTAGATTTTTCACAGTCCCATAACTTAAGTGAGCTAATGTTTCTGGCCAGCACCCCAACTGTGAAAACTGTTCGAGCACCACCGGTTACAGATGCATCATAAGACATCCTGCCTGGGAATGCTTTTCAGGCAATGCAGAAGTTTTGAGAGGTGTATCGCTGCCATTACAGGACTTTAAATCCAGTTCCAGATTTGCGAGACTGACCAGAAGATTAAACCTTAATGGCAAGCTTTGTCACAGCAGAAGTCTGATCTGAAAACGTTTGACCTCTAGGCACCCAATTCAGCACTTTATTTTCCTTCTCAGAAACAGGGCTGGAGGGAGAACATATGTTTCTACTCAAAAAGTGCCAAACGCCAATCACAGCCCTTGATGGGGTTTTTGAGTCGTGGTGCATTCAGGCAATACACCGTGTGCTCTTGTCTTCCATGTAGAAATTCCTCTTTCCACAACCGGATCACTTTTTAAAAATACTTCTCGGCCACTGTGAAGCAGATAGAAGTAGTAGGTCACCACTGAAAGAAGGGCAGAACAGTGAAACAAAATTCCCTTCTATATTTAAATGCTGTTAATGGTTAAAAAAAAAAGCAGTAACAATGCTCAAGGTAGTGCTGAGCTCCAGCTTCCAGATGAGTGGTAGAACATCTTGGGTGGAGCCTTCTTGCGAGGAGAATTAGAGCTCAGTGACCTTCCACCTCAATGGCCAGAATTTGGGTCACAAAATTAGGTGGACAGAGTACAAATAGTCCACACTTCTTTGAATGTTATGGAGTGAGTGAGAGAGCGAGAGAGAGAGAGCGCGAGAGAGAGAGCGCGAGAGAGTGAGCGCGCGAGAGAGTGAGCGCGCGAGAGAGTGAGCGAGCGAGCGAGCGCGCGTGCGTGCGTGCGTGTGTGTGTGTGTGTGTGTGTACATACACATGCAGTATTATATAAATGTGGCGTCCAAGTTTCCCCAACCTGACAACTTGGAATAATTCAAGCATTAATTCTATAAATTATTTAATACTGAAGAAGTTGTTAGACCTGCTCCATCTACTTAATAAAACCAACCAGAGTTGGTGAGGTGAAACCGGAGCCACAGGTAATAAAAGATCACCCCAGACTCTCCTTGATGTTCTGAAGTGCCCTTTGAATCAGAAAAGTAGAAAGATAGTCATACAGGAATGCACCCATCCGATCAAGTCTTGCGCTATCGCCTAGAGAGTGGAATCCACTGCCCAGCAGAGAGGCAATCTGTTCAGGGTTTTCAGGTGAAATGGCAAAAGGTGTGTATTGATTGTCAAACGCATGTATCAAAGAGGGGGGTCAAGGAGGGACTGGAGAATTTCCCATTTGTGGGCCAGCTGCTGCTCAGTTAATTCACTCTGGTGCTGTTGGTCCTGCATAGTATGCTAGAAGGAACATTCTGTACAGTGGAAGCCCATTACCCAGAGCCAATGCAAGCCAGCAGAGCTATGGAGAGTTGGGGTCCCTTTGCTTGCTCACACAGAAGAGTGCTGTGGTACTGTCTGTGTGAATCACCATCATCCTAGATTTCACGACTGTCTCCATGCATGAAGGTGGGGATTGTGGAGACCGGGGTGGAGAAACTGGCCTCTGCTGCTAGAAGTCTATCAAAAGAACAAGTCACTTACCTTTGGCAACACTTTCTAGTAGAGAATATCTAGCTGCAGATTTCTCACCCATCCTCCTCCCCATTCTATGATTAGACTCAATTAATAATATCCCATGTCTAGGACTCTGCGCACTGGTCGACCAATTTGCTTTTCGGGCTCTACATCTTAAGGCAAGGACAGTCTTGAAAGCAACTTACTTCAGTGCACAGCAGTGGCGCCTTTCTAGGCACTGCACATCACTTCCGGAGTGGAATGGTGTCAGTTTGGAGCCGCATTGTGGCACCTTCTGGCAAGCAGCGGTACTAAGAAAAAAGCTTTCGTATCCATTCTGACACTTGGGGAATACTCAAAAGCTGAGGATCTGTGGCTAGAAAGAGCCACTACCAGAAAGAGCATTACAGAAGGTAAGTAACTTGTTCTTCTGGCACATGGACAGACTGGAGTTGAGGTGGTCCTGGCAGCAGTACTGATGAGCACCCAGTACAGCTTTCCTGCCCAGATGGAGCATGAACCTGTTCAGCAGTCTTGTGGCAAGACGTATTTGTTGAACTCACGCCATATATGGTCTTTGCCTTTCTCAGAGACAGACCACAGATCTGGTACATTTTCTTTCTCTAGGTCTCCAGACACTTGCCCTTCTTTCCACGTGGGAAGACATTGCCTTGCCCTCCACAAAAGCCACCATTGCCACAGCACACTGAACTGGGAGATGGGGATTGGAGACAATGCTGGACTTAATTTCTAAGGATTGTGGGTTTACGGAAAGATTTATTCCAGATTCATTGAGTCTGCATGAAGACGTGTTGCTCTTCGGAGGAACTGCCACCAGTGCACAGAGAACGGCACTTGGGCCTGAATGGATACTGTTTCCAAAGCCTGTGTGGTAACACCCTTGCTGGTCTACGAGGACATCAGTAGTTGTCTCCATCGCAGTGTCTGATTTCCACAAGTGGGCCCTATTTCCGAAGGGACAGCTGGGGTCATTGAGCTCAGCGCCACCTGTTGACAGGAACCGATTTTGAACCTCCGGAGCTGCAGTGGGCTCAGCAGGAGCTGCACCACAGAGGACTGGCATTGCATGGGCGGTAGAGGATTAGGTTGGACACCTTAGCCTTCAGTTTTGCACTCAGTGCATCCAAGTCAGAGCAGAGGACTGAGGAGAGCATGAAGACGAGGCTTTACCTCGGTACAAGGGAACCTGTGGGAGTCTCAATGGTACAATTGATTAGGCGAGTCTTACCTGTCCCCCCCATGGAGACATTATCTTGGAGGTGTACAAGGAGGGCTAGCCAAGAGATTGTAGGTCTCAAAGGCTTCTGACAGAACACTGTCATTGAACATCCACTCATCTGCTGTCCAACTTTGAAGACCTGGGAGATGAACCACTGTCAGACTGATGCCACTTGCTTGAAACTAGTGCAATAGTACTTCCCTTGAATGAACTCTAGATCTGGTTCCACCTTGCTTGTAAAGTTAACAAAAGATAACACATATTTTTCATATTGTCTGCCTGTATATGTGTTAATGATGCAGAAATCAACGGGAGAAACAATTTTAGGGCTTGGTGACCTACCCTCTGTTCTAGCATGTGGATGTGGTACAGATTATCTGGAGGCAGCAGACTATTTCCTTGGGGCAGAAAGCTCCTCCATGTGTGCTCGCTGTTCTTCCACCAATGTCAGTTACTACTCTGAGTCCAAAGTGGAATGGAACTCTGAAACGTTTGAATTCTTGCACCGCCATAAGAGGACGAGATGGCGCTGTTGGACTTTTGAATCTTTTCCTCTGAGTACCCTATTTTCTAAAATCACTGTTCTTCTAGGAGCTTCTAATGAGGACGCATGTGAGTCCGGTATTAGGAACTAAGAAAGCCATGCTGGACATGAGGGAAGATCCCTGTATGACTGATTCTTTAAACATTGAAGCTTCATGAGTGTAAACGATAACCTGTTTTTTTGAAGCAAACACTATTCTCATTTTTGTGTCAAACCAGCCTTTCTGATACGGAGTACTTGGAACAGGGAGGAGTATTGACTTGGAAGAGATGATCGGCAGGGTGAGATCCAAAGAAGATCTAAGGTTGACTGGAGGTCCTACTGGGGTTTTGGTAACAAACTGGCTTTCGTTCACACACAGGTAGCCTTTTTTTCTTGGGGTTGCCGCTACCACCGTCATACACTGGATTACACCCGAATGGAGACCGAAAGATAGGACCTGGAATGGTAATAAAAGCACGAATGAATGCAAGATTACAAGAATCTCCTATGGTCTTTGTATATAGGTATGTGAAAATACAAGTTTTTTTAGACCTGTTCATGCCATATGATAAAGATGTGGAAAGACTTGATGTATGGCAAGTATTCTGGTTTGTTTTCCTTTTTCAGATTAGTAGATATTCCAAATTTGCATACTAACAAATTAAGAACAGAAGTAAATGCCTTTGTTCTTGAGTTTGAGTACACGTTCAATCCCTTTTGCTGAAAGGGGGGTTGTACCTCCTGCAGCACTTGGTCCAGGAGTAAAAATCTTGACGATAGCGAAATGTTAGGTGGAGAACATATTAAGATTTTGGATCATTTTTGACAATATCTAGCAATTGTCTTTTGTTCTCATCTTTTTTTCTCCATTTATCTTAGCACAGGTTTAATGGAGAATAGTGTCGGGAAGGTATGCATGGTAGGCTCCATCAGATCACGTGCCAAAGCTTCCAAAGGTCTTGCGAGGGAGACAGCTTCAACAATGGGCTTGATAACTGCTCTGTTGGCTGTCTCTTGTAAAGTACCCACATCATCATCCCTAGATACCAGAGAAGTAGGTGAGTAACACATTCTGAGTGAGTAGTTACTTAGGTCAGATTCCAAGGAAGATGTGGAGAGAATTCTCTAGTGGATAAGGAGGAGAAATATCTTTAGTCACATGCTCCTGTCTTCGACACTCTGGAGGATCTGAAGTTCTAGATCATTATTTCCTTTTTGTGTATGTTGAATGAATGTGATGATGCTCCTTACGTTTTCCCTATCTTACACGTTCACCAACTTGTTCATGCCTCTTATGGTGCTGTGAATCTGCACTCTTAGATGGTGAAGGCAAAGACGGCAGTGGGGTAGGATTAGAAGGAAGAAAACAAGTTACTTACCTGTAACTTTGGTTCTCCAGTATTGGAAACTTTCATAGATTCCCATGCTTGTATCATTCCCCGTCGTCGGAATGGGAGTCCCCGGTATACATAAAATAGCAATAGAAACCATTACCAAAACAGAAACTAGGCCTAGGCCCATTCTTGTTTTGCAGCCTATCCACCTCTTTTTTTAAAAGAGACCAAATAAAGTGAACAACCAATCAGATTAGCCTCACTCCTGAGAGAAGCTCAGAACCTCAGATTTTCGTAGTCGTTGTGTAACCACACCACTGAAGGTGCTAGAGGCTGAGCTTTCCCAGGGAGGAGGGTGGGTCACATGGGAATCTATGAAAGTTTCCAATACTGGAGAACCAAAGTTACAGGTGAGTAACTTGTTTTCTTACTCCAGTATTGGAACTTTCATAGATTCCCATGCTTGTATCAGAGTAGCTAGCAGTTATTAGCACATTTTTGGAACCATGATAGTTATATAACCAAGAACAAAGCAATAACACATGCACCATAAAGACCACTTCAATGGTCAATCAACATTCTTAGAAACTTTTAGAAAATGTAGACACATGAGGTTCAAAAATGTGCAAGAGCTGAAAAAACAGTAACATGGAAGGAGGGATGAAAGGGAAAGCTCACCACTACTGAAAGAGGTTCCTCAGGACTGCCTGGCCCACTGCTGTGTTACTCTGCGTTGCAGAATCCAGGCAGTAATGTCTTGTAAATGTATGAGCACTGCTCCAGGTCGCTGCCCTGCAGATTTCCCGGATAGGAACTCCGGCAAAGAGGGCTGTCGAAGAAGAAATCGTCCTCGTGGAGTGAGCGCGGACCCGGCCTTCCAGGGATTTACCAGCTGCTCTGTGACAATACTGGATAGCGCTGGTAATCCAACGAGCAATCCCCTGCTTGGAAAGGGAAAACCCCTTACGAGGATCACTAAAAGACACAAATAGTTGAGGAGACTTCCTGAAGTCTTTAGTACGTTGGAGATAGAATTTTAAGCACCTCTGAATGTCCAGTGAGTGGAGTGCCTTTTCTGCCGGAGTAGAAGGTTGAGGGGAAAAAGTCTTGAGTATGACCGGCTCATTCAAATGAAAGTCTGAAGGCACTTTCGGTATGAACTTTGGGTTGGTGCGTAGTATCACTGTACTCTTTTTGAACTGGAGAAAGGGTTCCTGAATGGTGAGAGCCTGCAATTCACCCACTCTTCTAGCTGAAGTCAAGGCCAGTAGAAGCGCTACCTTCCAGGAGAGGAATTTCAAATCCACCCCGTGAATAGGTTCGAAGGGAGGCTTCATGAGCTGGGTGAGAACCAAGTTAAGGTGCCAAAGAGGAGGCGGAGGCTTGATCGGAGGGAAGACTCTGGAAAGGCCCTTGAGAAACTGTTTAATTATCCTTGCCGACCAGAGGGAAGGACCTGAGGATGTGCGTCTGAAGCGAGAGATGGCGGCAAGATGCACCTTGATGGAAGAGTGAGCTAGCCCCGATTTTGCTAATGAAAGAATGTAAGGAAGAACTTCATGCGGCTCAGAAGAAAAAGAATGGATACCGTTTTGCTGGCACCAAATGCAGAAACGCTTCCACTTTAACTTGTATGTCTTGTTGGTACTTGGGGCTCGTGCCTGAGAGAGCACCTCTCTACATTCTGTTGAAAGGGTCAAACCAAGAAATTCTCGCTGCTCAGGAGCCATGCCGACAACTGCAGAGATTGAGGATCCGGATGCCAGACTTGGCCCCGGGACATAGTCAGCAGCGAAGGAATCGGCTGCAATGGAAGTGGAAGGTCCTAGGAGAAGAGATGCAGCTCTGTGAACCAAAACTGTCGGGGCCACGCAGGAGCTATCAAAATCATCTTGCAAGGTTCCGCCTTGAGCTTCCTGAGAAGCCTGGGGATCAGAGGAATGGGGGGGAAAGCGTAAACAAATGCGCCTGACCAGGCCATCGAAAGCGCATTCCCCAATGATCCCCGATGGTGAAGCCTGCTTGCGTAAAATCGGCATTTCTTGTTCTCCGGCGTGGCAAAGAGGTCTATGGTAAGCCTGACCCATAGGCGAAAAACCTCTTCCAGAGTGGACTGGTCCAGTTCCCATTCGTGGCTGACCGATTTCAGTCTGCTCAGCGTGTCCACTGTCTTGTTGAGAACGCCTGGAAGGTGCTCCGCTTTGAGCGATATCCCCTGTTGGATCGCCTATTCCCAAATTGCCTGGGCTTCTTGTGATAAAAGACGAGATCTGGTGCCGCCTTCCTTGTTTATATAATGCATAGCCGCCATGTTGTCTGTCTGTATTAGAACTGCAGACTGCTGAATCCGTGGAAGAAACGCCTGCAAGGCTAGGCGAATCGCTCTGAGCTCCAGCAGATTGATATGCAGAAGACGATGTTGTGGCAGCCAACAGCCGCTTACATGAAGGCCTTGCAAGACTGCTCCCCAGCCCTCTAGTGAGGCGTCTGTAGTAATTATCTGAGGAGCAGGAGTGATCCTGAAGAAGAGACCCTGAGAAATATTTTCCTTGTTCGTCCACCATGATGCGGCGTCTCTCATGGACACAGTAACGAAGATCTTGTCTTCGAAAGATCCGTCGACGTGGCGCCACTGTAAGTCCAACTCCTCCTGGAGAGGACGCATCCGCAACCTGCAGAGAGGAATCAGAGGAATACAGGAGGAAATGGACCCTAGGAGGGACTTGAAGAGGCGAACTGAAAGTGACTGTCTTTTTAACAGCAGACGGGCCATAGCCATCAGCTTTTCTTGCCTCTCCAGGGTGGGAAAAGCTTTGTTGATGGACGTGTCCAGAATGGCTCCCAGAAACCTGACTCTTCTGGATGGACAGAGGATCGACTTTTCTGTGTTGAGAGTCAGCCCTAGATTGTTGAAAAGGCGTGTGCAAGCCACGACTGATTCTTCTGCTGCGTGTTTGGTAGAAGCCTTCAGCAACCAGTCGTTCAGGTAAGGGAAGACCTGGTGCTGTTTTTTTCGTAGAAAAGCTGCCACTGGAGCGAATACCTTTGTAAAGATCCGCGGAGCATATCGGAGTCCAAAAGCTAGGACCTTGAACTGAAAGTGGCTCTTGGCTACTATGAAGCGAAGGAACCTCCTGTGGGCTGGATGAATGGGTACGTGAAAGTAAACGTCTTCTAGATCCAATGTGGCCATGTAATCCCCTGAGTTGAGAAGACTAAGGATGTCCTGCAGAGAAACCATCCGAAATGATTGTTTGATGAGATAGGTGTTGAGCTCCCTCAGATCTAGAATAGGATGCCACTTTTCTAAAGTCTTCCGGACCAGGAAGAACCGGGAGTAGAAACCCTCTCCCTGCTGAGAGATAGGGACCGGTTCTATCGCTCCTTTGAGGAGAATTTGATGGACGTCCAACCGTAGAAGACGGAGATGTTTTGACACAGTGGCGCGAGGGGGCTTGGAAGGTGGTGCTTAAACAAATTCCGGAGTATGGCCGCATTGAATGATCTTCAGCACCCAACGGTCCGATGTTATTAGTTGCCAGTTGTGGAGGTAATTTGATATTCTGCCTCCCACTGATGTTATAGGAGGAGAAGGGACAGTAGTAAGAGCCAGCAAGCCGCTATTGACGCTTCGAGGAGTCCCTCCCCTGGCGTCCTTGTCTTCCTCTGTTAGACGATCTAGAGAAAGAAGAGGATTGATTTTGCCGCTGGTTATAATTCGGCCGGTAAGATTTCGAATTTGATCCATATGAGGAATACCATTGTTGCTGGTATCCTCCTCTATATGTGGCATTACCTCTCCCTCTGGCTCCACGGAAGGGGACCTTGCGGTACTGCAGAGTCCCTAAGGATTTTGCGGTCTCCGTGTCTTTCTTGATGTCCTGGAGCCCATCATCAATATGTTTTCCAAAGAGCGCCTCCCCATCAAAGGGAAGATCCAAGATCTTGTTTTGGACCTCAGGACGGAACCATGTAGCCCACAGCCAGCCTTGACACCGAAGGACAGCAGCGCCCGCAAGGGAGCGGAACGCAGTCGTTGCAATGTCCATTGCACAGTCAATCACTTCAGCTGACGTTTCTTCTCCATCCTGAAGAATCTTCTTAACCTCTTTTTTCGCATCTTCAGGCAATTGGTCCAGATAGGGGGAAAGATCGCACCACATCTGGCGATCATAGCGACCAAGTATCGCTAAGGCGTTCGCAGCCCTGACCAACAGACTGGACATGGAAGAAAACCTCTTGCCCGCATTATCGAGGCATCTGCCCTCTTTATCTGGAGGTGTCGTGAGGGGAGCTGAAGGATTTCTCGACTTTCTTTGGGCAGCCTGAGAAATGACAGAGTCCGGTTTAGGCGGGCAGACCAAGCAGGCCGGACTATCGTCTGGAGCCTTATATTTCTTCTCAAGGCGAGGCAATACTGGAACCACTGTAGCAGGATTCCTCTTCACTTTCAACCCCTCATCCCAGACTTGACCAACAATAGGAATAGCGCGAACCACCTTCCTGTAAGGCTCTTTGAAGTCATAGAGGAAGCATTCAGATTGCACCGTGTGCATGGGCAGTTCAAACCTCTTTGCGGCCCCCTCCATCAAATTATGGAAACCCCCTATGTCTGCAGGGGGGGGGGGGGGGAAATCAACACGTGCTGGTGCAGGAGAAGCCGAATCAGGAATGACAGTCATCCCACTCTGTTAGGATCTGGTAATGCGCTGGTGCCCTGTGTAGGGGAGTAGGATCTGCTTCTTATGGTTACCCCCCCCCACTTTTTGCTGATGTTTCACTGTTTTCGACTTTAGTCTGGCTGGGGCCCTGCTATCCAGGACCCCAGCCTAGCTGCTTCCTATCTAAAATGAATTCCATGTGCCTTAGGTACACTTCAGATTGGATTCTGGGGTGCCCTTATAAGTCCCTAGTATATGGTACACTATGTACGCAGGGCATAGGTACCCCAGAGGCCGACCAGGGGCTGCAGCAGGTATTATGCCACCCCTGGAAGGCCCTCCAAAATGACACCACAGGACTGCTACAGCAGCCTGAGTGAGGTGGTGCATGCACCCCTTACTGAAATATAGGTTCACTATACCTCACTATATCACTGCACATATAAACCTATCAGTCACCCCTATGGCAGGCCTTATCAATCCTGAAGGCAGGGTGCCTGGTTTTATGTGAGAGGGTGCCCATGCATGAGCAGAGCCCCTCTGCAGCCTTCGGAATCTATCCTCCGGGGTTGTCTGAGAGTGCAGCCTGACCATATACTCTTAAGTGCATTATATCTTAAACGGTAAATGCTAACTTTGGGATGGCTGCACGGAAACATGTCGTGTTTGGTGTCAAACACCTTGGAATCATACCCCCACACCAGTCCCTGGTGTGGGAGTATGATCCCACCCTTCTAGAGGGAGAGACATGACAGCACCGGTATACCCGGTACCAGCTAAACAGAGCCCTGGCATCACAAAATGGATGCTGCAGCCACAGACACGAGTCTGACCTCCCACTGCTGACCGAAACTCCGGCAGGGGAGGCCTGGACAATAGGTTTCCTGTCGCAGGGCGGTGTTACCACCTCCCAGACAGGCTTTAGTGTATTGGGGCTGGGTGGGTGCACTCTCCGAGTGCTTTGAAGTCCTACACTGGGGGCACATTTGGTGTCCCTGTGCATACCCCAGTTCAAACCAGTTGCAGGGGCCTGCTCTGGCACAAAACTGGACAAAGGAAATGGGTGTAGCCACCCCTCTTTCCAAACCCTCCCATAGGTGGGTCCCCCGAGTTAGTCCAACCCCTTCCTTGGGTATAAGTAAGGAACCCCTGGCAACAGGACTTTAGATATCCCTGGACGAAACTCTGAAACGGAATCCTGGACCTTCGACGATCTGTTAAACGCCAGATGACTGAAGAATCTCCTTGGAGTAAAGGAGTTACTCCCTGCTTGGCAGGCACCAAAGACGCATCTGTCCGGTCTGCATCTCCGGCTCCTGCCGGACGCCAACGACTCTGCAACCCAGGAGGTGGGTTTCCAGACTTCCCAGAGGCTGACCCGAGTCCCCAGCAAAGCTGAGACCCGTAGCCCTCGTGGGTACTGTGGAACCGGAACCCCTGGACACCGTGCACATTTGCAAGTGCATAAGCTTCTGGTCGATCCTAGAGGCTGTGCTTTGGGTTATTTGTAGCCCTGACCCCGAGCAGTGAATCCACTGAAGATTGCCGGCCTGGCCACTCCGAGTGACCCGTGGGCCGCCATTTCGTGATTCCGCCCGAGGTCGCTTTGCGATCCCTTGTCCGTCGACTTGTGGGTCCCTCAGAAGGACATCTTTGATTTCAACGGGCCTCCCTGGTTTCTCCAGGCCTGCCCTGACTCTCCCTCGCTTGGGGAGTCCCTCGGACCTCGCTGGTCCGCTCCGAAGCCTTTGTTTTCTTTCTGCGTGGGTTGCTGTTACCAAGGCTTGTTGGATCCAATCCGGGCACCGACACCGCAGTCAGCTTCTACCTTCGTGGGACAGCTCGATTCCAGCTCCTGGTCATCATCGACGCCTCCTGGTCCTCGTGGCTGCAGAGACAATCTTCACCTCTTTGAACTTGAAGCACCCGACATCGGTGGGCATTCGACTAACGTGCCCCTGGTCACTGGCTAGTGACCTAGACTCTGTCCCCTCTGCTTCCAGGTTCTTCTCATCCTCGATCCAGACTTGGATCTCTTCGGACACTTCGCAGCTTCCCGGCAGCAGCACTTTCCAGTCAGCGGTCATTGAAAACGACGGCGCGGCCCGACACCATTTGACACCTGTGCACCCGGCTTCCCTGGGTAAGGTAGTACGAGTACTACGGTGCTCCCGTGGGTGTTGGCCCTAGAACCATCAAAGTCCAAAAGGGTTTGTTCCTAGTCCACTCCGAAGTGTCCATAAACTTTAAAACTCTAACCGCGACTTTCCCCATAGACGCTAACGGAGCTCGCGGCTGTGTTCACACACTGCACACGTCCCCCGTGGGTCCCCTGTGTCACTACCTTGGGTGGTTCCTTGGGGTCCCAGCAATTCTACAGGCTCTAGGCCTTGTGTCTAGTCAAGTCGTGGTTCTTATACCACTTTCTTAATATATGGTTTGGTACACCCCTAGGGATAATCGTATATTGTGCTAATTTACTGTGTTATTTGACTTGTAACTTGTGTATTTCGACCTCTAGCCTCATAAAGAGACTAGTGGGTAGTGTTTAGTAATAAATACATATATTTTATATATACCTGGTGTGGTTCTCCTTTCATTTGGTCATTCATGAGATTATAGACTGGTAAAACAAATAGCTTAACACTCCTTCAAGACTTAGCCTGAAGGCTGCTCTCCATAACTACCACTAGGATAGCTTTCATTAAAGGTTGTCTTTTAACCTACCATCAATAAAGGTCGTTTGGACTGGTGCAAGGTGCCCACTATAACTAGTGGACAGCATATGCCAGGCCAACTTCTCACATTGGTGTGCAGCGGTTGGATTCAAGCTTACCTTTGTTTTACCAGATAATCTCAAGTGTGTGACTAACTGAAAACCACTAAAGGTACCTGAGGTACATATAATTCAAACTTAAGGTTACAGTAAGTTCTACTGAACTTAGAGTTGTGTGTCAAGGGCTTAGCACACCCTTTCTACAACTCAAGAGAGTTTAGTAGGCCACACTAGAGTAGGTAGTGCATACACCGCACCTCACTAGTGATGTCTTCAAAGCCAGGAGCCAGTGGGTCCCTGCCAGAAGCCCAAGGGCTTCCACCATCCAAGTATGACAACCTCCAATTCTTGGAATTGAAAGCATTGTGTAGTACTAGGAAGTTGAAGACAGGAAAACTGCAAACACCCAACGCCTCATAGAGGCACTGCTGTTGGATGATCTCAAGAAGGCCTCAGGGTCTGAAGGGGTAGGCAGAGAGGGTGGGGCAGTGAATGAGGAAGGGCCAAGGGGTGAAGAATCCCATGACCTGACCTCTGAAGCTGGCCAGGAAGATGACAATGATCTTACCCTGGAAAATCCAGCTCCTCCTGCAGATGAGGAGGAGGACCAGAATGGCCCCCCTCTTTGTCCCACCAGGAAGAGTTGAGAGTGTGCCTAGAAGGTCAAGGTCTCCTTCTGTGGAGTCTAACCATTCTGACACCTCAATAGGGACCTCTGTTTCCTCTCATAGTAGGGAACCCTCTCATGAGAGGAAAGAGAGACTGCTCAAGTATGAAGAAGCTCAGCTGAGAATCAGAAGAGAGCAGGTAGCTTTAGATAGGGAGTCCCTAGAGCTTCACAGAGCAAGAAAAAAGATGGGACTAGAGTCCCATGGTGGCAGCAACTTCCCTAGTGGTAGGGAAAGGTCTTATGACCATAGAAACCTGAGCAAGATTGTCCCTCTCTACCAGAGTGGGGATGACATCCACAAATGGATTACTGCACTGGAAAGGGCTTGTAAAGTTCAGAGGGTCCCCCAGGAGCAGTGGGCAGCAATCTTGTGGCTCTCCTTTGCAGACAAAGGTAGAGACAAGCTCCTAACTGTAAGAGAAGAGGATGCTGATGATTACCAGGTCCTGAAGAGTGCACTGATAGAGGGATTTGGCCTAACCACTGAACAATACAGGTTAAAGTTCAGAGATAACCAAAAGGCACAGACACAGGACTGGGTGGACTTTGTAGATTGTGCTACTAAGGCTCTGGAGGGCTGGTTGCTTGGCAGCAAGGTGTGTGATTACAAAGGATTGTACAACTTAATTATGAGGGAGCAGATCCTTAATAATTGTCAAAATCAGCTGTTGCATCAGTACCTGGTGGACTCTGATCTGACCTCTCCCCAAGAATTGGGAAAGAAGGCAGACAAATGGGTCAGAACCAGGGTGAAGCAGAAGGTTCAGAACCAAGGTGGTGACCCCAAGAAGCAAGATTCTAAGAACTCTGACAAGGGTGGGGGGGGAAAGGGTACAGACCAGAAGTCTTCTCAAGGTCCCCAAAAACCTTCCTCTGGGGAGAGGGGGGGGGGGGGGAGTCCCAATCTAACAAAGGTAAAGGCCAGAAGAAACCATGGTGTAAAATCTGTAAGCAGAAAACCCATTGGACAATGACTGTACAAAGTCCAAAGACTCAACTCCAGCCACCATTGCCCCTAAGGCAACTGTTCCCCCTAGTGCAGCTACAAATGGTGGTGTCCCAAGTAAGGGTGTAGTAGGGTTAACCCTGGGATCTGAGATGGGCTCTGGCCTAGTCAGAGTGCCAGCTCAGGCTATGCTGATCTGTGATGGAGGCATGGATATGGCCTCCTTATTTGTGAGTCCCAGTAATCTGGGCAAATACAGACAGCAGCCTTTAATCAATGGAAGAGAGGCTTTGGCATTCAGGGACACAGGAGCAAGTGTCACAATGGTGACAAAAGATCTTGTGGCTCCTGAGCAGATTATACTTGGTGAGATGTACCAAGTGACCAATGCTAGCAATGTCAGGACAGACCATTCCTTGGCAGTTGTTAATTTCTCCTGGGTAGGGGTAACTGGCCTCAAGAAAGTTGTGGTAAGTGCAGACCTCCCTGTTGAATGCTTGCTTGGCAATAATCTAGAAACTTCAGCTTGGGCAGAAGTGGAGCTCAGGACCCATGCAGAAATGCTGGGAATCCCTGCACATGTTTTTGCTGTGACCAGGTCACAGGCCAAAATGTCAAACACTGAACAGGCCCTGGATTCTGGAATAATGGACCAGGTGCCTCCCAAGAGGAGGAGCAGCAGGGTTAAGGCAGTGCCTTCCCCCCCTGACTCAGAGTACAGATCAGTCTCCTGAGGGAGATGATCTTAGTCCTGAAGAAGGAACTGTCCCAGAGGAGCTTGAACCTGATCAGGTTGAGTTCTTGGGGACAGGGGCCCTTCCAGGGCAGATCTGAGCCAGGAGCAGCTGAGCTGCCCTCTCTTGAACCCCTCAGACAGCAGGCTGCTGCTGAGGCTGCTGGGAATGCTAGTGGATCCCATAAGGTCTATTGGGATGATGGACTCCTATACTCAGAGTAGAGACCCCAAGCCTGGTGCCACCAGGAGGTTGGTAATACCTCTGAAGTTTAGGGGCTTCCTATTAACACTAGCCCATGATATTCCCCTAGCAGGTCACCTGGGCCAAAACAAGACCTGGGACAGAATTGTCCCTCACTTTCATTGGCCCCACATGTCTGAAGACACCAAGGAGTTTTGTCGCTCCTGTGTCACCTGTCAAGCCAGTGGGAAGGCAGGTGGAACCACAAAGGCCCCCCCGATACCACTACCTGTGGTGGGGGTTCCCTTTGAAAGGGTGGGGATTGACATAGTTGGTCCTATGGATCCTCAGACAGCCTCTGGGCACAGATTTATCCTGGTGGTGGTGGACCATGCCACTAGGTACCCGGAAGCTATTCCACTTAGGACCCACCAGAGCTCCTGTGGTGGCAAGGGCCCTCTTGGGAGTATTCTCAAGGGTGGGTTTTCCTAAGGAGGTAGTATCAGACAGAGGTGCAAACTTCATGTCTGGTTACTTGACTGCAATGTGGAAGGAGTGTGGAGTGAATTATAAATTCACCACACCCTATCACCCACAATGCAATGGTTTAGTTGAGAGATTCAACAAAACCTTGAAGGGCATGATCAAAGGTCTCCCAAAGAAGCTTAGGCGGAGATGGGACGTCCTTTTGCCCTGCCTTTTATTTGCCTACAGGGAGGTGCCTCAAAAGGGGGTTGGTTACAGCCCTTTTGAACTTTTGTTTGGCCATCCTGTTAGGGGTCCATTGTGTCTGGTGAAGGAGGGATGGGAGTTACCTCTCAAACCCCCTAAACAGGACATAGTGGACTATGTACTTGGTCTCCGCTCCAGGATGGCAGAGTACATGAAAAAGGCAACCACAAACCTTGAGGCTAGCCAGGAATTACAAAAGACCTGGCATGACCAAAAGGCTGTGCTGACTGTGTACCAGCCAGGACAGAAGGTGTGGGTGTTGGAGCCAGTGGCCCCAGCAGCTCTCTAAGACAAGTGGAGTGGCCCCCATACAATTGTTGAACAGAAGGGAGAGGTTACCTACTTAGTGGACCTTGGAACTCCCAGGAGTCCCCACAGGGTACTTCATGTCAACAGATTGAAACCATATGTCGACAGGGCAGACATGGGCTTGCTCATGGCTACTGATGAGGGACAGGAGGAAGAGAGTGATCCACTCCCTGACCTGCTCTCTCAGAACCCTGATGATGGATCAGTAGATGGTGTAGCCTTGGCAGGCAGCCTCACTATCCAGCAACAAACTGACTGCAGAAAAGTTCTCAGCCAGTTCAGGCATATGTTCTCCTGACACCTAGTCAGACTACCTGGTGCACTCATGAAGTGGACAATGGGGACAGTCTGCCTGTCAAGAATAAAATCTACTGGCAGCCTGATCATGTCAGGGATTGTATCAGGACAGAGGTCCAAAAGATGTTGGATTTGGGAGTCATTGAACCCTCAGATAGCCCTTGGGCTAGTCCAGTAGTCTTGGTACCCAAGCCTCACACCCAGGGTGGTAAGAGAGAGATGAGGTTTTGTGTAGACTACAGGGGTCTCAATGCAGTCACTAGGACTGATGCCCATCCCAAGGGCAGATGAGCTTATAGATACTTTGGCCTCAGCCAAGTTTCTGAGCACATTTGACTTGACAGCTGGCTACTGGCAGATCAGACTAGCTGATGATGCAAAGCCAAAAACAGCATTTTCTACCCCCTAGTGGACATTATCAATTTGTGGTGATGCCCTTTGGTTTGAAGAATGCCCCTGCCATTTTTCAGAGGTTGGTGAATACAGTCCTTACAGGTCTGGAAGCCTATAGTGCAGCATATCTAGATGATATTGCTGTCTTTAGCTCCACCTGGGAGGATCACCTGGTCCACCTCAGAAATGTTTTGGAGGCCCTGCAAAAGGCAGGCCTAACTATCAAGGCTACTAAGTGCCAGATAGGGCAGAGTCAGGTTGTGTACCTGGGCCACCTTGTGGGTGGAGGCCAGGTTCAACCCTTGCAGAGCAAAATCCAGACCATCATGGACTGGGTTGCTCCAACTACCCAGACTCGGGTGAGAGCCTTCTTAGGCCTGACTGGGTATTACAGAAGATTTGTCAAGGGGTATGGATCTATAGTGACACCCCTGAATGACTTAACCTCTAAGAGAATGCCAAAAAAGGTTCAGTGGACAGTCAGCTGTCAAAAGGCATTTGTAGAATGGGAGCAGTGCACATGACCTGCTTCAGGTCATCAAAGTCCTGATTACTCCAAAAAGTTCATTGTCCAAACAGATGCATCTGAGTTGGGGGTAGGGGCTGTACTGTCACAGTTGAATGATGAAGGTCAGGATCAGCCAGTAGCTTTTATTAGCAGAAGGTTGACCCCCAGAGAGAAACGTTGGTCAGCCATTGAGAGGAGGCCTTTGCTGTGGTTTGGGCTCTGAATAAGCTGAGGCCATACTTGTTTGGCACTCACTTCCTAGTTCAGACAGACCATAAGCCCTCTTATGGCTAAAACAGATGAAGGGTGAAAACCCCAAACTTTTTAGGTGGTCCATTTCCCTACAGGGGATGGACTATACAGTGGAACATAGACCTGGGAGTAGCCATGCCAATGCAGATGGACTCTCCAGATATTTCCACTTAGAACATGAAGACTCAACTGGTCAAGGTTAGTTTAATGTCCCTGCGTTTGGGGGGAGGTTGTGTAGGAGAGTAGGATCTGCTTCTTTTGGTTACCCCCCACTTTTTGCTGATGTTTCACTGTTTTCGACTTTAGTCTGGCTGGGGCCCTGCTATCCAGGACCCCAGCCTAGCTGCTTCCTCTCTAAAATGGATTCTATGAGCCTTAGGTACACTTCAGATTGGATTCTGGGGTGCCCTTATAAGTCCCTAGTATATGGTACACTATGTACCCTGGGCATAGGTACCCCAGGGGCTGCAGCAGGTATTATGCCAGCCCTGGAAGGCCCTCCAAAATGACACCACAGGACTGCTACAGCAGCCTGAGTGAGGTGGTGCATGCACCCTTTACTGAGATATAGGTTCACTATACCTCACTATATCACTGCACATATAAACCTATCAGTCACCCCTATGGCAGGCCTTATCAATCCTGAAGGCAGGGTGCCTGGTTTTATGTGAGAGGGTGCCCATGCATGAGCAGAGCCCCTCTGCAGCCTTCGGAATCTATCCTCCGGGGTTGTCTGTGGTGCGGCCTGACCATATACTCTTAAGTGCATTATATCTAAACGGTAAATGCTAACTTTGGGATGGCTGCACGGAAACATGTCGTGTTTGGTGTCAAACGCCTTGGAATCATACCCCCACACCAGTCCCTGGTGTGGGAGTATGATCCCACCCTTCTAGAGGGAGAGACATGACAGCACCGGTATACCCGGTACCAGCTAAACAGAGCCCTGGCATCACAAAATGGATGCTGCAGCCACAGACACGAGTCTGACCTCCCACTGCTGACCGAAACTCCGGCAGGGGAGGCTTGGACAATAGGTTTCCTGTCGCAGGGAGGTGTTACCACCTCCCAGACAGGCTTTAGTGTATTGGGGCTGGGTGGGTGCACTCTCCGAGTGCTTTGAAGTCCTGCACTGGGGGCACATTTGGTGTCCCTGTGCATACCCCAGTTCAAACCAGTTGCAGGGGCCTGCTCTGGCACAAAACTGGACAAAGGAAATGGGTGTAGCCACCCCTCTTTCCAAACCCTCCCATAGGTGGGTCCCCTGAGTTAGTCCAACCCCTTCCTTGGGTATAAGTAAGGAACCCCTGGCAACAGGACTTTAGATATCCCTGGACAAAACTCTGAAACTGAATTCTGGACCTTCGACGATCTGTTAAACGCCAGATGACTGAAGAATCTCCCTTGGAGTAAAGGAGTTACTCCCCTGCTTGGCAGGCACCAAAGACGCATCTGTCCAGTCTGCATCTCCGAAGCTCCCGCTGTACGCCGACAACCCTGCAACCCAGAGGGTGGATTTCCAGACTTCCCAGAGGCTGACCCGAGTCCCCAGCAAAGCTGAGACCCGTAGACCTCGTAGGTACCGTGGAACCGGAACCCCTGGACACCGTGCACATTTGCAAGTGCATAAGCTTCTGGTCGATCCTAGAGGCTGTGCTTTGGGTTATTTGTAGCCCTGACCCCGAGCAGTGAATCCACCTTAGATTGCCAGCCTGGCCACTCCGAGTGACCCGTGGGCCGCCATTTCGTGATTCCGCCCGAGGTCCCTTCGCGATCCCTTGTCCGTCGACTTGTGGGTCCCTCAGAAGGACATCTTTGATTTCAATGGGCCTCCCTGGTTGCTCCAGGCCTGCCCTGACTCTCCCTCGCTTGGGGAGTCCCTCGGACCTCGCTGGTCCGCTCCGAAGCCTTTGTTTTCTTTCTGCGTGTGTTGCTGTTACCAAGGCTTGTTGGGTCCAATCCGGGCACCGACACCGCAGTCATCTTCTACCTTCGTGGGACAGGTCGATTCCAGCTCCTGGTCGTCATCGACGCCTCCTGGTCCTCGTGGCTGCAGAGATAATCTTCACCTCTTCGAACTTGAAGCACCCGACATCGGTGGGCATGCGACTAACGTGCCCCTGGTCACTGGCTAGTGACCTAGACTCTGTCCCCTCTGCTTTCAGGTTCTTCTCATCCTCGATCCGGGCTTGGATCTCTTCGGACACTTCGCAGCTTCACTTTCCAGTCAGCGCCCATTGAAAACGACGGCGTGGCCCGACACCATTTGACACCTGTGCACCCGGCTTCCCTGGGTGAGGTAACACGAGTACTACGGTGCTCCCGTGGGTGTTGGCCCTAGAACCCTCTAAATCCAAAAGGGTTTGTTCCTAGTCCACTCCGAAGTGTCCCTAAACTTTAAAACTCTAACCGCGACTTTCCCCAATAGACGCTAACGGAGCTCGCGGCTGTGTTCACACACTGCACACGTCCCTCGTGGGTCCCCTGTGTCACTACCTTGGGTGGTTCCTTGGGGTCCCAGCGATTCTACAGGCTCTAGGCCTTGTGTCTAGTCAAGTCGTGGTTCTTATACCACTTTCTTAATATATGGTTTGGTACGCCCCTAGGGCTAATCGTATATTGTGCTAATTTACTGTGTTATTTGACTTGTAACTTGTGTATTTCGACCTCTAGCCTCATAAAGAGACTAGTGGGTAGTGTTTAGTAATAAATACATATATTTTATATATATACCTGGTGTGGTTCTCCTTTCATTTGGTCATTCATGAGATTATAGACTGGTAAAACAAATAGCTTAACACTCCTTCAAGACTTAGCCTGAAGGCTGCTCTCCATAGCTACCACTAGGATATCTTTCATTAAAGGTTGTCTTTTAACCTACCATCAATAAAGGTCGTTTGGACTGGTGCAAGGTGCCCACTATAACTAGTGGACAGCATATGCCAGGCCAACTTCTCACACCCTGGTCCTCATCAGAGGTGTCATCGTGAACGAGAGGCACGATAGGTGGTGCGTACTGAGCCACAAGCCTTGGCTGAGGCGGTGGCAATTGAGGGGTAGCAGGCTGAGCAGGAGGAACAGCAGTAACGTATAGTTTCTTACCTGTCGGTGTAGTTTTGCAGCTTGAAGACTTTCTGGATTCACTATGCTGTGCATTATTCCGCCATCTAGTGGTTGGGTCCGGAATTGTAGTCTTTCTTCTCTTTTTTTTTTTCGTGGCCCAGGTGGGCATCAACATACCACCATTTGGTGTCCTTCGTGACGTCGACGCGCTTCCTCCGGAAGCTCCCACCTTTGGTCGCCATCTTCAGATTCTTTTTTCTTGTCTTGTGTTACTTTGTTTCTCCTGTAATCTTTTAAGTCTTTCCCCAGTTTTAATCGCTTTCTCATTACAATCCTATCATTGTGTATTTGCAGGTAGGGCTCTTGAAGTGTTAGCGCTTGCAATTCACTTACTCTTCGCAGTGATGTGATAGCCACTAAGAAGGCTGTCTTTAATGTGAGCATGTGCAGTGTAGCTTTGTGAATAGGCTCAAAAGGTGCCTTCATCAATTGCGTTAGCACCACGTTGAGGTTCCATGCTGGTGCCGGCATTCTGTTTGGAGGTGCGATTCTCTTTGCTCCTTCTAGAAATCTCTTTACTACTTGGGAGGTGAAGAAACTTTTCCCTGTTTCTCCTCTTGTGTAAGCCACTATCGACGCTAAGTGCACCCTTAGGGATGTGTAGCTAAGTTTACTTTGTAGTAGATGCGTTAAGTATTTTAGTACTGTTGATTCCCTTGTGATTCTCCTTTGCAGTATTTCCCTAATGCACCATTCGGAGAATCTTTTCCACTTTGCTACGTAGCACTTTCTTGTGGTAGGTCTTCTTGCCTCCCTGAGCACTGCCATTGTGCTTGCTGGTAGTTGAGGTGTGCAAACTCTAGGTCTTCAGGAGCCATGCAGCTAGGCTGAGGCTCTCTGGCTCTGGGTGCAGCACCCTTCCCTTCTGCATTAACAGGTCCCTTCTTCTTGGGAATCTGTGTGCTGGTGCTTGCGCCATCTCCACTATTTGTGAGAACCAGGACTGTCTGGCCCACTGAGGTGCTATTAGTATTAGCGACATGTTGCTGATTCTGCATTTGCTGCGTACCCTGTGTATCAGTGGTATCGGGGGGGAAAAGCGTATGCAAATGTCCTTGACCAACTTATCCATAGCGCATTCCCTTGTGACCGATGTTCTGGTTGTCTGGATGCGAAGTGTTGGCATTTTGCATTTTGGTGTGTTGCAAATAGGTCTATTTGCGGTGTCCCCCACTTCCGGAATACTTTTTGTATTTCTTGTTGGTTGATCTCCAATTCGTGGGATGCTGACGTTTGCCTGCTGAGTCGGTCCGCTTCCACGTTGTCCTTCCCTGGGAGATGTATTGCTAGTAGGTCTATTCTTAGAGGAATGGCCCGCGTCCATATTTCTTGTGCTAGCCCTGCTAGTGCTACTGATTGTGTTCCACCTTGCTTGTTGATGTAGAACATGGTAGTTGTGTTGTCCGTTTGGATCAACACCCTGTTTCCGTACAGCTGCTTCTGAAAGGCTTTTAAGGCTAGGAACACAGTTTTTAGCTCTAGGTAGTTGATGTGTCTGACCGCATCTTGCTGCGACCATAGTCCCCTCACCTTGAGTTTGTTCATGTGCACGCCCCACCCCAGCTGGGAGGCGTCCGTTGTGATGGTTACTGTTGGAGTTGGTTGTGTGAATGATTTCCCCTGTGATATGTTTTCCTCGTTCCACCATGCTATTTCCTGATGCACTGCGTGTGTGAGAACCACTAGATCTTCCCAACTCCCTGTTGCCCGTGACCATTGCTGCTGTATCCATTCCTGGAATGGTCTCATATGGAGTCGAATGTTTGGGAGTAGGTGGATGCATGACGCCATCATTCCCATTAGTTTGCTCGCCGTCCTCACTGTCAGAACTTGCCCCTTGTGGTAAAGACGTGTTTCCTTTAGAAATGCCAATGTTCTCTTCCTGCTGGGGAACACTTTGGCCTGTATGGTGTCGATCTCCGCCCCTAAGAACATCTTGATCTGTTCTGGCTCGGTTGACGATTTTTCCCAATGGATTGAGAAACCCAGTTGGTTCAGTGTTTGCACGACCTGCTGTATGTGTTGTTTGCAGTGGCTGTACGAGCCAGTCATCGAGGTAGGGATATACATGTATTCCTTGCCTTCGTAGGTGCGCTGCTACTGCTGCTAGGCATTTTGTAAACACTCTTGGTGCGGATTTGAGCCCGAATGCCAGTACTGTGAACTGGTAGTGATTTTGGTTGATCACAAATCTTAGTAGACGTTTGTGCTTGTGGTTGATGGGAATGTGCAAGTACGCGTCCTTTAAATCTATTGTTGCCATGTAATCCCCTTGTTGTATCTGTGGTATTACCTCTTGTAGGGAAGTCATTTTGAATCTTTGTGTCCTTATGAATTTGTTCAAGAACCTTAGATCTAGGATAGGTCTTAGTGTTTCGTCCACCTTTGGCACGAGGAAATAAGTGGAGTAAACCCCCTTGTTCCTTTGGTTGTGTGGTACTACCTCTATCGCCTGTTTGTTGAGCAGTTCCTGCGCTTCTAGTCTCAAGAGCGAAAGTTCCTTTGTTGAGTGTGCCTTGTTTCTTGGTTTCCTGTTTGGAGGCTGTTTTTCTAGCTCTATACAGTATCCGTGTTGTATGATGTTTAGTATCCATCTGTCTGTTGTGATCTTCCTCCACTCCTGGAGGAATTCTCTTATCCTGCCTCCTACTGGTGTTGTGTGTTCAAGGTATTGTTTGTCGTGTAACGTCAGGTTTTTGTTTTTCTCTATGTCTTTCTGCCCACCCGAAGTGTTGCTAGGGTGGGTTTTCGTTTTATGGCGAAGTCACTTGGGGGCAGGCTGCTGCCCTCCTCTCAGTGTCCGCCCTCGGCCGTTTGAGCGCCCTCGAAAGGACTGTTCCCGGGGCTGGAACTGCCAATTCTGCTGCTGCTGTCCCTGCTGCTGCTGGCCTTGGTTGTTCCCTTGATAGCTTTGTTGGAACGTTTGGTGCGATGTAGTAGGCACGTTGCCCCCTCTACCACCTGGCCTTCTTGCGAGTGTACCCCTTCTCATCCCCCTGAACTGCAGGGCTTCCATGGACCTTGCTGTCTCGTTGTCCTTTTTGAGCTGGGTTAACTTGTCGTCAACTGGAGTGCCTAACAGTTGCTCTCCGTTAAAAGGTGCGTTAAGGATGTTGTTCTGCACCTCTGGCTTGAAGCCTGAAATTCTAAGCCATGCGTGTCTTCTCTCGGTCACTCCGATCATCATTTGTCTGCTGGACGTGTCCGCAGCATCCAAGGCCGATTTTAAACATGTATTCGCCATGTTTTTGCCCTCTTCTACCAGGTGAGCTGCCCTTTGTTGGTACTGGTCTGGTAGATGCTTTAGGAGTTGCGCCACTTCCTCCCAGTGCTGGTATGCGTGCCTGTTGATCAGGGCGTTGGAGTTTGCGATGCGCCATTGAATTGCCGCACTCCGCTCCACTTTTCTCCCTACGAGGTCCATCCTTCTACTCTCCTTGTCTGGAGGTGGCCCGGCATTTGTGGGTACATTGGCCCTTTTCCTAGCCGTTGCTGTAATTATGGAATCGGCTGGCACTGACCCTTGGATGTATGCAGGGTCCTTTGAGGAATGTTTATACTTTTCCTCTGTTCTAGGGGTCACTGCTTTGCATGCTGCTGGTTCTTTAAAAGCATCCCTTCCCTGGTCCAGCACACTAGGGAGCATGGGCAGGAACTGGCTCCTAGTCTGTTGAAGCAGCAGAGTCTCCAGGAGGAAACATGCCTTGGGCTTCTCTTCCTCCAGTTTCACCCCATATGTCTGTGCAGCCTTTTGGACGACCATATTGTAGATCCCTATGTCGTCTGGCAGTGAAGGCCTCGAAGGGTATGTGTCCACTCCTTCTTCCGGCAATTCTGCGCCGAGGTCATGCCACTCTAACTCTTGTGCCTCCGAGGACGTCGAGTCCCGGTAGGTCTGCTGATCCTCGTCATTTTCGCCCTTGAAATAATACAGGGCTTCTTCCTCCTGCTCCTCGACCGGTTCAGGAGTTTTCGGTGGTTCGGCGTCCTCGTCATCTGTTTCGACTTCGAGCGCGGGCTTCGGCGGGATGTTGTATTGGCTCATCCTTTTGTCGAAGTCCTTTCTTCACTGCAGGATGCTGGCCATTTCGGCCTCGAGCCTCCTCTTCTTCCTTTCCATCTCGGCGGCCTCTTCGGCGTTGAGAGTTTGCGCGCTCCGCTTCGAGGTCGAAGTAGTTGTTGGCCCTTCTTTTCTCGGCGCCGAGGTGTCCTTTTCGAGGGCATCCTTTGACGACCTAGATTTTTGGTGGGCTTTTGCTGTCTGGGAGTCCTTTTCGAAGGATCCGCTAGGCTGTTTGTCCTTGGGTGCCGTTGCCTTTGCCGGGTGTTTCGGCGGCAATGTTCCCTTCGAGGACTTTGCTTGACTCCTACGAGTGTCGCTCGAGGACTTAGCTTCACCCTTTCGAGTGTCGCTCGGGTGTTTCGGGGTCAACAACTCCCTTACCTCCTTCAACGTCTTCTTTTGGACCTCCACGACTGTGCAGTCCTCCGGTCCTTCGGCGATGTTGTCCTCCTCTCCACTGGAGAGGCCCAAGTCTCGGAGCGATGGAGGTGGCCCCTGCCCCGTGTGGTTCGCCCTCCTCTGCCTCTCCCTTACTCGGAGAGTCTTGGGTGTGAACGCCGAGCACGCGTTGCTGTCCTCGCTGTTGTGGTCGAGAGGCAGGAAGAGGTTGCAGACTGGATGCTGGTCCTTCTGGGCGTATTTGTGGTGACAATTGGTGCAAAACTTGAAAGGTGTTTTGTCCATTCCGGCGCTCAGGGAGCCCCCTGCGACCGCATTCTCCGTTGAACGTCGAGGTCTTGGTCGAAAACCTTCTCCCTCGTCGTCCCGGTTACCTGACCTGTAGTCAGGTGTGCTGAAAACTTTGATTTTCGTCGATTTTCTTCTCTTCCGTCGATTTTTTCTCCAAAAAACTTTGGAACTCTTCGGAACGATCCAGACCAACGGCGGAAAAAAGAATCTGAAGATGGCGACCAAAGGTGGGAGCTTCCGGAGGAAGCGCGTCGACGTCACGAAGGACACCAAATGGTGGTATGTCGACGCCCACCTGGGCCACGAAAAAAAAAAAAAAAAAAAAGAGAAGAAAGACTACAATTCCGGACCCAACCACTAGATGGCGGAATAATGCACAGCATAGTGAATCCAGAAAGATTCACGCTGCAAAACTGGCACCATAACTGGAACTGGAGGTTGAGTTGCAAATCTCCTCCTATAGTCCAATAGCATAGTTTGTAAGTCCGCTAGTAAGGAGGAAGGCATAGAGACCATCTCCTGCTGGTAGTCCTCTTGATGATCTGAGGAAGGATCATATTGCTGTTCCTCCATGTATTCTCCCTCAGAGTCTGTGTCCTGACACTTGACGTGTAATTGAGAAGGGCTATTCGCATAGGCAAAAGGTCCATCATCTTCTTCCGATTCCTCTTCTTCCAGGAGGAGTGCAGGAGGTAGAGGAGTCACCCTCCTGGGGGACGTCATCTCAGGTGTATTCTGGCGCTTTCTGAGAGAAATAGTAATTTTTTCCACCGTCGACGAGGCCGTCAACGGGACCGTCGACGACGATGTGAGAGTCGTCGACGAAGACATGGACGTCGTCGATGCAGCCGTCGTCGTCGACGTGGTAGCCGTCGTCACCCTCGTCGTTGACATCCTCGTCGACTTAGTCAACACCATCGACGACGATACAGCCACCACCGGCGTCGAAGTCGTCGACGCGGAACTCTGAAGCGTCAGAGCCGGAGACTGTGAAATCACCGTCGACGAGCCCGTCGACGGAGCCAGAGATGAAAGAGAAGACTGAGACTGTACCTTCGATGATTTCGTCGACGGAGTCGTTGACAGCGTCGTCGACGAGTGAATCTTCTTCACAGGTTTTACCTCAGAAGAGAGTGAAGAGGGCTTTTCGAAAGTCTTTGGAGCCGCTGGAGGAGAAGCTGGAGGAACAGAGCTGGATTTCCTCTCAGATATCACTCCTTTTGAAAGTCCTTCCCTCTCCTTTACACCTCGGTGAGGAGATTCGCCAGGACTACGCCCTTCAGACCTATGAGAGGTCTTTTTTAAGGCCTTACCAGGACGTTCTTCAGAAGGTGAAGGAGAAGCTCTACCCCTTTTAACAGACCTTCTGGAAGATGTAGCAGAGGATGCCTCATCACTGTCACTGGAGACTGGTTCCTTCCTTGACTTTAGCTTCTGGAGCCAGGTCAAAGACGCCCTCACGGTTTCGCAGAGTCTTTGTAGAAAAAGTGCGGCATATTTTACAGTCTGCTGCCTTATGGTCTGGGTACAGACAGTAAATACAATCCTTGTGCTTGTCCTCCACATATAACCTCTTCTTAGCACAAGTCGCACAGGCTTTAAAGAGGGCTTTCTTCTCCTTATCAGACATCTTGAAGCAGGTTTTGAAGAAAAACAGGTGAAAAAACTGTAGAATTAAAGTTTAAGGAAAAAAACTGAGCAGAGCTCAGTGGAGACTCCCTTGCACAACGTGCGGTAGAAAATCTGAGGTTCTGAGCTTCTCTCAGGAGGGTTCTAAGGGGTGAGGCTAATCTGATTGGTTGTTCTCTTTATTTGGTCTCTTTTACAAAAAGAGGTGGATAGGCTGCAAAACAAGAATGGGCCTAGGCCTAGTTTCTGTTTTGGTAATGGTTTCTATTGCTATTTTATGTATACCGGGGACTCCCATTCCGACGACGGGGAACGATACAAGCATGGGAATCTATGAAAGTTCCAATACTGGAGTAACCATGAAGTAGTAGGTATTGCTGGCAAAATTGTGGTCCCTTTAAGAACAGATTGCGTTGCTTCAGAGATTGCTTGACCAGATAACTGTATTCCAAGAAAGAGATGCAGAGGTTATGCAGGTCACTGTAACATGATGAATGACACAATAGTCGTAATTTAAAGATGGAGCGCTGAAGTATAAACTATCCGAGGTGAATGAAAAAGGAGGAAAGAACAGTAAAAAAAATATCCTAGAAAGATTGAGATCAAGGATAAACAGGGACAGGGTCCCTTATTAGGAATTTCTAAATATGACTGAGACAGGTTCCTATCCACACCACTCGTAGGAACAAAGAAAGCTGGCAAAGGTGAATATAGGAAAGGCATGATGCGTATAAAGCATGTATATGTGCTATGTGTTAATAAAGCTCCTTGTTGGAAGATATAGAAGCTGTTTCCGGTCCCAACATCAGGTGGTACCCACAAGGTGAGACAGGGAAAGAACTGGGACAGAACAGTACAAAAATATTTTGTGATAAAATATGCCTTAACATTAGTGTGTAAATGTCGACAGAACCCATTGCAAATATTCTCGTGATGTCAAGAACAAGGAAGCTACAATGGTTGTCGGCAAACTGAGTTGGGTAGCTTCATTTATGAACAAGTTCAACTAGCTGTGAACAGTCCCCTTATAGCGACAAAATGGTAAAAAAAAAAAAAAATTCTCTGTTGTGCTTCTCATATATTTGCAGTACAATTACCTATACAATGTCAAAATGAGGAACAAAGAGGGAATATTTTGAGACAGACCACAGAAACCATGCCAGTTTTGTTAGTAAATGTGTTTTATTTAATTCAAGTGCTGAGGAACACACAACAATTCAAGTTTCTAACAGACAGTTCTCTTGGAAGAATAAACACTGGTAACAATGAGGTTCAAGGTTTTTGGAGAATCGCAGGAATTGGTGGCATGCTGGTTTTTGCAAGCCTCATCTATTTGAAGAATCGCCCAGTGGCGTTCCCATACCCTGAGATTGTATACATGAATATTCATCTAAAAACCTTGCTTTCCATGGACCCCACCACTATTAAGGTATTCCTGTTCAGATCATAAAGCATATACCTTTCCCTCTACAAACAAGCCTGTAAAGGAACAGTCCCCAAAAGTGTTTCTTCGACAGACCCACACGTGGTAGTGACTATGGTTAGAAAGCCTTAGTCATCGTTGGATGAAGATTTCTAAAGGGACAAAAATAAAAGATCACACTTGGTTTTACATCCATTCTGTTAAATAAATCAGAAATTGGAAGAGGTGTGTAGCTCATCGAGAGAAGTAGAGATAGACATTGGTGACAATGACAACCACTTCTACCCCAAAGGAAGTAGATTAAAATGTAGCAGTGATAGTAAGTGTATGGCATGAGCAGAGTTCTTAAAGGGAGCACAGACAATGGTATAGCAGGGATATGCCACAGTATGTCATTCAGCCAGGTCCTCAATGGATTATACATAAATAATGTGGCTGTGATACTCAGAGGCCAGTCACAACATAGCATAGAGGGAGGTCAACATGGGAGAACAAGAACACGGGTACAGCAAATACATCAGCTGTCTGTCACCGCATGGTTCTGAAGGGAACACACCAAAGGGAGTGTTTTGGCTGCAGACAGCAGTGCAGCAACAACACCTAGTAACCTCGGATAGTTTGGCATTAGCAAGGTCCATGCTGTAAGTGAAGCAGTGTTACCCAGCAGCCATCCAAAGTGATGCATTTGATGAGGTCTTAGACGGGGCTAATGCTTTCTTCTCAAGACTGTTTTCATTGACTAAAAAAGGAAGACTTGCAATTTCTGGTGACTGTGTGGTTTCCCAGTAATGCTTTTAACAGCAAGGGTCTCTCCTTCTATAAGGCTTCCATGTTCACGTACACATCAAGCTACATTTGCCATCACTCTATGGCTTAAATCGGAAAGTCCAAACCTCAAGAAATTCATCCTCAATTGAGGCCCACTGCTGATCCTAGTTGTGTATCACAGGGATAGCTGGGGGTGCTCGCAGTCTAATGCTTAGCACTTTGAGTCGCAGCCACTTACCACAGCATTAATTAAATAATTAGGTCCTCGCATTATGAAACATTTGTCGTTGGCCACCTTTTTCTTGATGATACGGTCTGATATATAGTGCAGTCAGCGGCTTGGCCTGACAAAGGCTGTTTATTGCTGCTCATAGAAAGATTTGTTGGCATCAGTTTTTCTTTACAAAAAAATAAAAATAAGGACAAAAATGCAACTAGGTGCAAAAGTATATTCAAAGAGCTGGGTAACCTGCAGGCTCGTCTTCGAAATAATGACAACGCAAATGACTAGTTTGGGTTGATAATTACATCTCACATAAGTAAGAGGCTGTACTCGAAATAAAAATTGTGACCATATGATTAATAGCACAAAGAGGACTTCACAGCAAATCAAAATTGCAAGTGCTTGCTTCACGTTTCCAAAACAAAAGAGGATACATATATAAAACGCATGCAAGCCACTAGGATATCCCTAAAGAAAGGAGCAGAGAGATCCTGGAAGAAATTTTTTATTTAAGTAAAAAGGATCTTAAAGAAAGAGTTGAGATTCACTTGAAACAGCAAGGAGACCCTGAAAAGAATAGAGGTGCACTTGAAGGAACGATGATACCATAAAGGTAAAGGAGAGCACATGCTCCTGAATGGCCAAGTCGCATTTCATGATGGAGGGCCACAGCGGTGCCTCTGCGAGGCTTCCTGGACCACAAGCAGACTGGGGCTGAGGGAAAGAGAGAGGTGTCAGGGTTGCATAAACACAGAAAGTGGATCAGTAGGGGCTCCAACGCCACCTCAATCTTCCTCCATTATATGCCACAATGGAAGTATGCCTCAATGGAAGCTACAGCAAGAGTTATAAAACCCTCTGTCCCCTATTGTGTAGGTGAAGTGGCAAACCAAAGACCATTAAGACCAGTACTTTAAATGGGTAGTACTATGAGGTACTCGGTACATCCACTTCTTTAATTTGGACGGTATAGTACTGGCACTTCTCAGCAGTATCTCAATGCTTTCAATGGAAGAGTACTGGCACTTCTCAGCATTATCTCAGTGCTTTCAATGGAAGAGTACTGGCACTTCTCAGCATTATCTCAGTGCTTTTAATGGAAGAGTACTGGCACTTCTCAGCATTATCTCAGTGCTTTTAATGGAAGAGTACTGGCACTTCTTAGCATTATCTCAATGCTTTTAACGGAAGAGTACTGGCACTTCTCAGCAGTAAACAGGTACTCTAGGCCAAGGAGTACCTGCACTTCTAGATTTCCATTCAAACACTGATTGGGACCAAAGGCCCAGCAGTGGCTGGGGACAACTCAGAGCAGGAGTCAATACATGCTCTTCACATAACTGGAGACTGGCTGGTGGCACACACTTGACAATGATGATGTTCACAAGCCACCAACTTGCATCGCTCCTGCCTTTCTGTGTTTGGTTGGACCAGGATCTGCATCTCTGAACTCCATGATCGTGTGTGCCAGTCACAGAAAGCAGGAGAACTAGAAAGAGCAAAAGAACTCTGAAAACTGGAATATGTGGGGGGGAGGGGCTGGGAAATACAGTGCACCTTGCCTAGAATGAGTTGGACGTTCGCTAGGCTGATGTAAAAGTGTGATCACAAATGTACATTCGTCATGTGGCGGATACAGTGATGTGGCTTCTCCATGCATTCTTCGTTGACATTTAACAAATACTGGCAAATTTTCATAGCTGCCTATTTCGGGTCCATCTTTAAAACGTGGACCAAGCCAATCCTGCAAACTAGAACATCAAAGAAGGAGGTAGGTGCAGCACTATGATATGTCACATCAATCTCATCCCGGTTCACTGCTGGTGCCTATGTTAAGATACAGGGGTTCAGAAATAAGGTGGTTTGGGATGAAGGAAAAGAAAAATGCACTCTAGCACACCACAGAACTCCCCACAGCATAACAGAGGTCTGCTTCAAGCATTTTATTATTCTACATTGCCAGGCTAGACATTTCACCATGCCAAGTGAACCTCCATAATCCAATGCTAGAAAACCAGGGAGTATACATACTCAACTGTTTCTTACCCTGTGTAGGGTTATTTTTTGGGTGGAACCCTCATGAAACCTGTAAAATTGATCTTCAGGGGGATTAAAAGGGCAAAAAAGAGAGATTTTACCCGCACCAGGATGAAGCAGAAACAGAAAATAACATTAAATCAATCATGTAGCGTCATAGCTGTTCCACATGGCTGTTTTGTTTTTCAGAAAAGTGAACATATTTGCTTTTACTTCCAGGGTAACCATCCACTGCTCCCCCACCCATGTCGCCAACTTTCTCCCTAATTTGTTCAGCTATATCACTGGCTGGGACGGTTCCATATTCTGTTAAGTCATATGTTTGCAACTGTTTGGTTGTAGCAGGTTATCTGAGAAGCAGCTGACAGAACGGTGCACTGCAGCCAGCACAATATGGAACCTGTGTCTCATCACAGTGATCTTACATGGAAACACACTGGGCTTGGCACCACTGACGGGACCCAACGCCTTTTGTCAACTGCAGAGGGAACCTGGAGCGGGTTTAAGAACGGAGGGGGCGAGTATCTCCCTTTGTAACTGGCCTTCTTGCTCTGCATTTTCTTGCTACACCCGGAAGAAGGCCATATCTGTGTACAATCCACTCTGGAAGAAGCATTTGCAGCTCTACCTACGAAGCAGCTGCCCTTCTATCATATAACATTCTGCTGGTATAAAGCCTCTGAAGTGGCATTAGATAATAAAAATACATCCAGAAAAGTTATTCTGAAGGTGCACTGCTGCTTGAGCAAGCACCCTCAAACAACTGAATATTTATGACACACACACACACTCCTCGTGGTCTGTCCCATACACACACCTCTCACTCGCACTATGATGGCAATATGTAAACACTATTTTAGATACTAAAAATGTGTATATTTATCCACCTATCCCAGGGATCTGACCTGGGCCGTGCCTCCCATAGAAAAGGAAATCTCAAAAGTGATTTGAGAGCACCAGCTATTCTATTCTTCGTCACCCCCAGAAAAGAAACATTGGTACGGACCACGGTCCCAGTTAGAGCTGATCACCTTGGAGGGTGAATGTCGCGAACGGTGACAGAGAGGGACTTTTGTGACTCCCCATCCACTTTCAACACCCTAGAGAACATGTCTGGCTGGGAAGGAGGGGTTTAGACTTCCGGTATCTCGGTCATGCTGCCCATAGCCCTCCTCACACCGGTCACAAAAATCCCTGAGGTCAAGTTTACTTCTCAGTTTCATACTGGTATGTTGGGTTAGAATGAACTCCCAACACTCAAGTAAAAGGTTAGAACTTGTATTGCGTGGCTAATCTTTGCAGACACCTAAAACGCTGTAAGTAAATTACTTGGATAACTTTTCTTCCCCCCATTTTGGGGGGTGTTTGATCCTACATGGGCTCGCAGCGCCCCGATACGTGTGGACCGAAATGTTCTTTCTTTGCTGCTGTGCGAAGCAGGGTCAGCCCCCTGGGCAGACATGGGTGGTGACCCACAGCAGGTCAGACACCACTCCCCAGTGCAGATATGTGATGCTCAAAACCGCCAGCACGTGCATGATCTGGTGGCTGTTGAACCAGTAGTCAAACTTGCCAGGTTTCCAGCGCTCGGGGATGCGGGAGATGTTGATCATGCCCCCGAGTAAAGCCAGGGAGTCCATCACCAGGTAGCTTCGCAGTGAGGAGGGATGCCCTGTGCCCAGGCCCACCCATCGCAGGTAGAAGAACAGGAAGCGGAAGAAGGCCTGCCACGCGAATGAGCGCAGGCGGGTGACATTGCTGCTGGCGGTGATTGCACAGTAGATGGCGTAGCTGGAGAGACCGGTGTACGTCAGCAAGGCCGCACTCCGCGTGGACGGGTAACAAAGCAGTGTGACGTAAATGATGGGCAGGGCTCCTGGAAGCAAGAAAAAGAAAATCACCAAGTTAGAAAAAAAAAGATATTTATTTTGTTTCGTTTGCACAAAGAATGCTCGTGGACAAATAAACCAAGCAGTCTAAATTCAGTTGAGATAATAGGTTCGCGTTAAGATAGTATTTCGTCTTAGGCTGTGGTGACTTCATACCTGCATCTGACAGAAAACATTTCAGTTACTGACCGAAGGGAAAGTTACATACCTGTAATATTTCCACAGTTGTGGTATTGTCAAGACTGATTTGCATATAGCCAGTGCTTTAAATGGGAAAAAAATTGTGCAGATACTCATTTAAATGTGGCGAGTGGGCGGGGCTAGGGGCGGGGCCAAAGGCAAGGCATGACATACTTATTGACTTCTACACTAGTTGTAGCACATGCCAAAACACATGAGAAATGGTTTCTATGAACAAAATAGGTTAAATCGTTACACAAAACAAAAGACAAACGCAGTGGTATCTAAACACTTCCTTGTTTTGTAATATTTGCAGCTTGAAAACTGTTATTTGCTGTTACTTGGCACAATACTATATATTCTCTAGCATGCATACACACACAGAAAGAAAGGAACAGATATGCACACACAAAGCATTCCACACATTTCCTTTAATATTCCCCCAAGAGTGTCTCGATTTCCTCCCCCTTTTCTCTCACGTGAAAACACGCACAGGTAACAGCCAAACAATAAGCAGTCATTCACACAAAAGAATCGGGTGGGATTAAAGCCATTTCAACCTCCTTACCTCCCATGGCTTTCTCAATTGCACTGTCACCAGGCTGCCTCGATTCCTTACAACACAGCATGATGGTGAACACCCGGATATCAATCAAATGAGCCCACTCTGAGTAGTTCAGCGGGGGCTCGGTTCAGGGCTACAGAAGTGTTTTGACTATCATAGACAGGTCACCAACCCTAGCAGCAATGCGCCCATTCTTTAATGAGTACCGGTACTCTGCTCGGCAGTAGAGAAGTGCCGGTACTCAAAGTGATAACAATAAGAAGTGCCGGTACTCAGTACCTGTGAGTACCGGACCATTTAAAGCACTGCATATAGCTGGGGCTGAACTGAGGTGGCGAAGTGAGCTAAAGAAGGATGATGGATTCAACCCAGATCTGCGACTGGGGGTGAGTGTTTGAAAAGTTTCAGCACTCCGTCCATCATCTCCTTGTGTTCGCTTTGTTCGCCCTAAGTTGGCAGGGTATGCCCAGACGTGGGTCCCTTGCTCACTTTGCCACTATATTCAAGCTAGCCTGGCTGATAAGGGGGTGTTACCCCGAAACCGGTCCCAGGATGCTTGTTTCCGGTTCAGGGAAGACCTGGCTTGGCAGTTCGGGCTGGACTGTTGCCATGAGGCACAGGGTCAAGACTGATTTGCATATAGCTGGGTCTGAACTGAGTGGCGAAGTGAGCTAAAGAATGATGATGGATTCAACCCAGATCTGTGACTGGGGTGAGTGTTTGAAAAGTTTCAGCACTTTGTTTTAAAATATTTGTTTTTAAATACCAACACAAAAATGAAGACAACGTTTAAACTGGGATAGCCTTAAATTCCCTTTAACAGTTTCTACTGCTAGCTTGTCTTGAACCAACCAAGACTGCTTAGTATCAAGAGAACAATTATTGTTCCACAGCCTCTGAATGCAGCTATTCAGAACCATTCCGGAAACTCCAGAAAACAACTTTGCTACATGTCATTGAACTAGAGGCATCCGCATCGTGGGAGCCAATAAAGAGTGCCGGATTTAGGACATTCCCTTACAAATGGGCAGAACTCCATTTCCCTATAAACAGTTTATTTTCACTGGCTGATAGCTTTCCTCCTAGTGCTCTAAAGTGATCAAGATGACGTGTCAGTGCTACATAAAACCTTGTGTAAATACATCTAAATCCATTTTTCATCCAAAAGGTTAATATAGCCTCAGAGCCCGCCGTAGTGGGCTCTACCGGCCGTTAAAGGCCTGCTCCAGCGTTAAAGGCCTGAGCCGAAGGCAAGGGCCTTTAACAAGGGAGCGGGCCTTTAACGGTAGGTAGAGCCCGCTATGGAGGGCTCCAACGCTATTAGAACATTTCCGCCCCTAGAGGGCAGAATGTTCTAATGTGTAAAACAAAGGCGAGGGGGTTGCAATCCCCTCGGGCTCCGTGAGGCCTTTGCTCACAGCAACAGCTGGGAGCAAACATTTGAATGTTGATGCTACGAGTTTATACCGGCCATTAGAAGCCCGGAGCACTCCACTGTCTTCAATGGAGCGCTCAACATTCCAATGTTCTAATTATGATTACATAAGGGAAAGTTTCATGTTTGTAATCCTAGTTCTACATCATAAGTGTTTCATCGAATTTCAGTGGCAGACGGCAATTTTACCAGAAGGGGGGGCCGCACATACTCACTTGCACCCATGCATTCACATACGCACACACATACACACCCATTCACAACACTCACTAACAAATACACATACATTCATGCACACATGCACCAAACACAAAACGTACCTTCACTATAGCGAGGGAAGCCTCGAAGGTCCCAGGAGGGTTGGAATTGCTGCCTTCCTCTATTGGCTGACCTCAGCCAATGAGAGAAGGCAGCAGTCCCTCACCTGTCACAGAGTGGGAGGGGGTCAGTGAGACTGCTGACCCCACCCCACTCTGACCAAGTGTCACTGATTGACGATGGGCACTTCAGGGATTAAAACCGAAGCAATCAGTGCCGCTTCTCTTCGTCACGAAGGGGGGGGGGGGAAGGACCTCGAGGCACTTTTGCCAGGCTGAGGGAGTCCCGGCAACAGGGCTGTGAAATCCTCAGCCTGGCAAAGTTCCGCTCAGGCAGTCGGGAGCATGAGCATTTAGTACGTTGTCTAGCTCCTGGCTGTCTGATGTGAACAAGAAGAGTGTCCGTCAGGCTGGCCTTTGTTCAGCCTAACAGACACTCTACTCATGGGTCTTCAGCCCTTTGGACGGGCTGGGGCTATTGAATTTATAAGCTACATTAGAAAATTCCTGCTTGCGTATCGGGATCCCTCAACGTTTTTTCCACATTAACTATGCCCATTTAAATGATGCCAATTTGGTATTTGTAAATGCAGATGCATACATAAAAGCCTATCTGAAGACCTCAGTTTCCATATTTCTTCATGCCTTGCTCTAGTAGTTGTTCCAAACAATGAGCTGTGCTTGAATGGAACAAGTTACCATCCATTGCCATCCGCGGAAAGAGATACCACCTGTGTGCTAAGCCTTTGTATTGATGTTAGGGGCACTTTGTGCTTTAAAAACCTTTATAATGTTTTCCCCCCAAAAAGGGATCTAGGCCAAATTTATATACTTTTTCCAAAGTATTGGAGGGAACAGAGAAAATAGCCGAAATACAGGAACGTTTTGTGTTCCTTCTGCAAGAAAAAATCTTTTTGTTGCTCTAAAATAGCATCAACAAAAGGCTTACTGTGCTAAGGTAAATCCTCTTCCCTGCTTTCAGGAACAAGCAGAGCTGTTTAAAATAAATTAAAACAATGATTGTCCATTTTTTCCTATTTTGTGTGGCTTTTCTCTACTTGCAGTTTGTGGTGGAAGAAGGTCTGAAACCCAGAAGGTAACACTCTTTCTGGTAGAGACTCTATCTAGTCACAGATTCCCCACCTTTTGAATGTTCCCGAGGAGTCAGTCAGGATCCAGAAAGTTTTCAGCAGTACTTCTACGTGCCGGAAGGTAGTGCCTTGCAGCCCTGCACTGACGCCATTCTGCTCCCGAAATGATGTGCAAGACCTATATAGGCACCACTCCGGTGTGCTGACAGTTGCTTTTGGGGCTCTGCATCTGGAGGTGCAGACAATCGGTAGACAGTGTGCAGATTCCTAGAATTGGGCTGTTTATTAATGGATAGAGTTCAACCACAGAAAAGGTAGGATGGGAGGGTCGGTGAGGAATCTGCGGTTAGCTAGTCGCTCTACAAGAGCTTTACCAAAGGTAAGTAACTTGTTCTTCTGATAGAAACTTCCCGCCGCATATTTCTCACCTTTGGAATACATACCAAAGCAGAACCTATATAGAGGTGGGTCTGTGAATGGACTCAAACCAAAAATCCCTGCAAGACCAAACAGGCAAAATGCCCCTCTCGGCAAACCTGACTATCCAGGCATATTGCTTCTTGAACATATTTAGGGATACCCATGTAGCTGCCTGGCAGATGTCTAGGATATCTAGTAGCAGCTTTGGCCCTGGAAGAGCGAGCACACAGTCCTTATGGGGGCTGCAGTTTTTAGCCAATGCATAGTAGATTTTTATGCAGAGAACGATCCAATAGGAGATGGTTCTCTTCTGCACTGCTTTGCCTTTTTTCACTCGAGAACCCCACAAAGACTTGATCCTCCACCCAGGTGGTCTTTGTTGCGATCTATGTCAGAGCTTTCTTGGGGTCTAAGCAAAGAAGTCTCTCCTCCTCCTGAGAGGGGTGAGGCGGAGCATAGAACGCCAGCAGAGTGACGGTTTGGCAATTGTGGAAAAGCATCACAACTTTTGGCAGGAAGGATTTCGTGCCCGCGGAACCAGTTTGTCTGGGAAGAAAGAAGTGTATGGTGGATTGACACAGAGAGGCCAAAGCTCACTCACATGCCGTGCCGAAGTGATGCCAATGAGAAACATGGTCTTGATAGTAAGGAGCCATACGGGACAGCTGTTAAGCGGCTTGAAAGGAGTGCACATCAGATAAGTCAGGACCAGATTAAGGTCCCATTGGGGCATGACAAAAGGAGAAACGTGTTGCAGCCCCTTAAAAAAAAAATCACATCACAACTGGTGATTTAAACAAAGAGGGCTGATTAGGCAACCATAAGAAAGCATAGAGGACTTAAAGATAACCCTTAACTGTGCCCAGAGAAAGGCCTTGCCAGGTAAGAGAGAACAAACAACAAAACGTCAGACAGTTTGACCTGGAGGGGATCAATCTGGCGAGTGCCGCACCAAGCCACAAACTTGTCCCATCAACAGGCGTATACAGTTTTCGTCGAGGAATGCCTACTGCCAGGATGACATCAAAGATCGAAGGTGTTTAGCTGTTGCCGCTCTATCTCCAAGGACGAAGGTGGAGATTGCGAAGCCCTAGGTGCAGAGCTATGCCCTATTACTGCATCAGCAGGTCCAACTGGAGGGCAGCTTGATTGGAGGACATATACTCAAGGCCAGGAGTTCTGGAAACCATACTCTCTGTGCCCAGTCCGGAGCCACTAGGATGACTTGGGCCCGGTCAGTCCTGATCTTCTTGAGAACACAGGGCAGGAGTGGTATCGGCAAAAAGGCATACAGGAGTCCAGAGTTCCACCACCTCCGGGGAAAGACTGAAGGTGTTCAGCCGTCGCCCAGTCAATCTCCAAGCATGAAGGTGGAGATTGCGAAGGCCTGGGTGCAGAACCCTGCCCTGTTGCTGCAACAGCAGGTCCTACTGGAGGGGCAGCTTGATCGGAGGTCATATACTCAAGGCCATGAGTTCTGGATACCATACTCTCCGTGCCCAATCGGGAGCCACTAGGATGACTTGGGCCCGGTCAGCCCTCATCTTTTTGAGAACTTGGGGCAGGAGTGGTATCAGCAGAAAGGAGTACAAGGAGTACAGAGTTCCACTCAAGGTGGAACACGTCTCAGAGCGAGATACATCTTGGAAACTCCAACGCGCAGAAGTGGTAACGCTGCACATTCTCGGCGGTGGCAAACAGATTGAGCCAAGGTTCTTCCTATGCGCAGAAGAGACCTTGCACCAACCTTGGGTGTTGCTGCCATTCGTGATCTGCTAAGCGCTGATGGTTGAGCTGCCCTGGCATTCAATGATCCTGCTAGGTGGTTTACCACCAGGAATATTTCTTGGTGGTTCAGTCATTTCCAGAGGCGCAAGGTCTCCTAGCACAGAGTCAGTAACCCCACCCTGCACAGTTTGTTGCAGTACCACACGTGTACAGGAGTTGTCCATGACCACCTCTACCAACCTGCTTTTGATGGACTGAAGAGAGGCTTTCAGCACCAAGCAGATGCCCTCACCTCTAGAAGGCTTACGTGGAGCCACAAGAGACCACGGGCCTCTGATCTCTACCTCTCATAGATGGCTGCCCCAACCTATAAGCGACGCATCGGTCACCACTGTCAACTCTGGGTGGGGAAGAGAGAAGGGCCTGCCATTGACCCAATCATGGTCTTTCGCAGTCTTTCCCGAAATCTGAACATGGTCGGAGGTCTCCTTGATGTGCCCACTGGGACTTTAGATCCCACTGCGAAGCCCGCATATGCCACCTGGCGTGATGCAGAAGGCCATCAGTCCCAGCAGGCTCACAGTCGACCTCACTGAAATCCAGGACTGAGGCTGAAATGTCCTGGACTCTCTTTCTTGGGGTAAAGGCAAGAAACGGAACAGTGTCTAGAATGGCTCTGATGAGGGGGAGCGTCTGAGAAAAAGTCAGGTGTGACTTCGGCATGTTGGTCGTGAACCCCAAAGATGACAGGAGGTTTGCCGTCATCTGGAGGTGGATGAAGACTGCCTCTCCTGTGAAACAGCTAGGTCCCTTGAAGGGGATAGACAGCCTGGCGGTAAGGGACACCTCTGCCAAAGCCACAAAAGAAGCGTTCGCACCTGTGCGATTGGTGAGGAGGGGCAGAAAGGCCCAGAGAGTGAGCGGTGGCCCAACTCTCTTTCAAACGTTTGAGAGCGGAGTCAGCTTTGTCCCCAAAATGCCAAGTCCCATTGAAGGGCATGTCCAACAACAAGGACTGGACATTACCAGAGAACCCAGTCGAGAGAAGCCACGCATGGCAGCGGATGGCAACGCTGGTGCCAATCGCACGCACAATGGAATCGGCAATGTCCAAGTCACAACGAATCATGAACTTGGCCGCATCACGATCATATCTTCAATCACCTGAGACAATGGAGGGCGAAGATCTTCTGGCACACCAGAGAGGACTTAAACCACTGAACCCCAAAGGGCGTGACTATAACACCCAACAAACAGGTAGCATTAACAGAACACAGAGCCCAACTAGTGGACAAGCATACCAAATGTCTCCACTCATTTCGATTCCCTATTAGGGTGAGTGGGAGGAAAAGTGTTGGAACAGCTGGTGGAAGCCAGCACCACAAGACTTTCCAGAGATCGGTGCTGGGAGAAGAAAGTTGGGTCGCCTGGAGGAGTACAATGACGTCTGGTGACTTGTATATTAAATGGCAGGCCAGAGCGTGGCTTGGCCCAAGTTCGAAAAAGGGTACTTGTCAGAGCCTCATTGAACGGCAGGAGGGGCTCAGAAGATGTCTGGCCCTGCTGCATGACCACGGTCAGAACATTAGTTTTTCCCTCCAGAGTGGGGAGTTGGAGATCAAGGATTTTGGCCGCTCCGCTCAGGACCATGGCGTAGGATGACGATTCCTCCGTGGCTAGCCCAGGAGGATAAAAAAGAGCTGCCTCTGGAGAGGTGTTTAGCCCACTGGCCTCCTGCAAGTCCTCATACCAGTTATCATCCTGACGGGGCTCAGCAAACTCATTGCCTTGTGGTAAGTCAAGAGCAGAAATGGGCGCCTCGGTTGGATTCGGGCAAGGTCGGCATTGGAATCAACATACCTGTGCCAGGTGTGGTTTTGGGTGCAGGACATAGTATCGAAACAGGAGACGGAGGAAAGAGGGGCTTCAGGTGGAAAGCTTCTCAGCTCCTTGGGGCCTAAATGCGCGCCAGAGGGAGTAAGTAAGAAACTGAAGACCTGAAGCATAGCTGTGGGGGAACTCTTCAATCTGACGTGGCTGAAGGCCCTGGAAATTCCGTTTGTGTCAGAACCAGCTGTGGAATCAGCTCTGAAGTTGGACGATTTTGAGAGTGTGATCTAGACTGTTGATGCTGCCCACGCACTTGTTCAGGGGAGTGCAAGTGAAGTGAAGCAGTCGGACTCCGCTTCAAGTTCTTCTGTTTCTTGTTCTGACCAAAAGAGTTGGAGCATGATGAAGACTGGCCACTGGAGTGGCTCTGTAGACTCCAGGACCCGGACCAAACCCTTGACGCGGACTGGGACTTGGAGCGGTTCTGGCATGGAGTTTTCTTATGTTTGCAACAACGTTTCACCTCACATTCCCCGTTGCCTTTCAGGGTTCATCGATGCAGTCTCTGCAGGTCTTCGAGTAGGGCCTCAACCAGAGACACCACAGGCACATCTGTTGTGGATCCATCACAGACATCCGTTTGCGACAGTCCCTACAGGGTTCGAAACCTGTTGTTTTAAGGGGTAGCATCCCTTGCAAACTGCACCAGAATTTTGGAAAATCGAGGTAAGGTGTATCAAAGAGACCAGAGGAATCTTTGGATCCGAACCTGGAGGCACAGAAAGAAATTAACTGATGTCAGCCTGGGGAGTGGTGCCTATATAGGCCCCACATATAACTTCCAAAGTAGAACAGTGTCAGTGCAGAGCTCCAAGGTGTCACCTTCCGGTGCACAGAAGGACTGATGAAAAGTTTCCGGACCCAGTCTGACACCTGGGAAACTTTCAAAAAGTGAGGAATCTGCTGCTAGAAGTCTCTATCTGAAAGCTATACATTTCTGAAGAGTAGACAAAATTTGGAATTCAACAATAAGGTGGCAGCTGATGACCTCTAAAAGTGAGGGGGCATAATATGTGCCACAGACTTACCTAATTTTTTTCCCAAATTTACCTTGCGTGCCGTGCTCCCTGTATGTTAAGAATTACCTCCAGTGTGCCATTAAGTTCCCCCTTAAGCCAGGAGTTACATACAATATGCCAGCACCAGAATTTTGCTAATGATACAGCCCTATTCACAGTGGGTGACCCTATGTGAAAAATTCTCTCTAGTATGCCAGAGACAGTATTTTCACATGACCGACTTCCCCCAACCTGACCCCCAAAATGCCATTGTTGCAAAGAATTACCTCTAGTACGCCAGTACCAGGATTTTGCCAAAGGTGCCCAACGTATGCCAAGAATGACTTCCAGTATGTCAGCACCAGCATTTTGCCATGCCAAGGATTGCCTCCAGTATGGCAGTGACACGTTACCTTGGGTAACCCCATGAGCCAAGAATTATCTTGAGTACACCATGGACAGTCGCAGATTTACAAGCATAAAATCCGCTAACAAACACACTCTTACTAACGAACACATCTCACTCATTCCCTTTCTCTCTCTCTCACACACACACACACACACACACACACTCATTCTGCCTCATACTCAACTCCCACTGTCACTCACACACAAATGTTCCCACACAAGCACACTCACTGCTTCTTACAAACACCCTTACATTCACGGATTCACACACAACTGTGGAGTACATGGTCTCTGCTTTCAAATCCTGGGCGTGAATCATATAAAGTGCCCTGGGAGTGCAACAAGTGGTCGCCCCCATTTTCCGTGCCTCCAGGGCACCTGGTATTACAGAAGGGCTATGGAAGCTTGTGCACCCCCTTCTGTAATACAGATAGCGCCAGCACATAAGTAACACCAGCACTATCCTAAAGAGGAGTTAGCTCATTTTCATGAGGGCATAGCCCCATGCAAATGAGGGAAACGCTTTATTTATTTAGTGTTTTATATAGCGTGAACATGACCCAATTGGGTATCAGAGCGCTTCACAAATCTATTGCATTATCCTTGCGACGGTTAGTTAGATGAGTCCTTTAAACAAAACTAATGAGCATAACTATGAACTTATGAATGGGAACATTTGTAATATAAAATACATGTCCTAAAAGAGTACATACATATGACAATTAGTACAGTGGACTGTAAGAAGCAAATAGTCTGGTTATAAATTATAGAGCTATATCAAGGAAAATGATTGTGGCCGATTATTCAGATAGTTTCTCTTCTATAAATTGGAATATTCTGTTATGCTGCATTATGCTTCCGGAGAGGGCAGATTATATACATCAAAGGATTATCGGGATTTACTCCGATTAGCCCATTGATGAGTTAGGTCTGTTGTTGGTTATGGAAGGAATTTGCTCATTAGAAAGATCTTCGCTTCCCTCTTGAATACTGATATGCTCTGGATTTTTCTAATGTTTGGGGGAAGCAAATTCCAGATTCTAGGTGCAGCTCCAGAGAACGCTTTATCGTACGTTCTCTTCTTATGGAAGAGCGGAGTTTCAGTAGAAGATCTTTGGCGCTCCGAAAATATGTGCTTCCTCTGCAACTGTGCTGTATTATGGACATGGGCACAGAGGTTGTCAGGAGGTGCACTGACTGAGCACCACAAAGAGGTGGCGCATACTCAGTGCGCCCCTCAAGAGCAGCCCCTGCGAGAGGAGCATGAGGGTTCCATAGACCCGACCAGACATTCCCCTGCAGGCGAGTGCACCCACTCACTGCACTTGCCTGCAGGGGGATCTCGGTTTCACTTTGAAGTGCAGTCTGCACTGTGAAAGCTGGAGCGGCTGCTTCAAACAGCCACTCTACCTTTCACTAATGTGGTTCCAGTATAAAAATGTGTACACGTTTGCAAAGTTTAACTATTGGAGGCCGCGCATAATGCTTCCAGGATGCTCTCTGATTTGATGCAAATATATGAAAAAGCTTGAAAGCAAGATTGATGATTCTTTGCTTTTAAAATAACATGTTCATTACAAAAATGCAACTAGGAAAAAAAGTTTTGCTAAACTACTGTGTAATGTTAGGTACCATTTCTTTGAAGCATCATTTAGTAAAATGTGTTGATGCATGCTAGTATTTTAAAAAAATAGTCATAATGAAAAAAATCAGTGTAACCCATTTCAACACAATTATATGAAACATGAAAATAAACGAGCATTGGCAAAGCAAATAGGTAGGACATTGGTGGTCAGCCTTTTGGTTTTGTGAATGCATGTCTTGTTTTGACATTTTTGTACAACTTTATTGTTGTGGGAGCTGCCGGCCCCTCATCATTACAATAAACACTGGCAAAAGCTAAAATATTTTGGGCCTCAAAAAACCCACATTGCCACAGCAGTCAGTTCCTGGCACTGAACAAAACTACTTTGCATGCCGATATGCTCCTTGTGAAAGAGCAGAATGCTGTCACTCACAGTGAAGCCAGCCGGTAGATAGAGAGTGATAGAATTTGAATAAAAACAAAAGATCCTGGTTAATGCCAGACCTAAATCGGGGCCCAGTTCTTAAAGCCCCAAAAGTGCACCCATGGCATATGTCTTTGCATTAGTGCAGATGAAAATAAGTTACTTACCTGTAACTATGGTTATCCAGTATTGGTATCTTTCATAGATTCACATGCCTGAATCATTCCCCGTTGTCGAGATGGGAGTCCCACGGTAAAATATTCTAGCAGTGCTTTAACCCCTTCGATGCTTATGACGAGCTGGACTCGTCATGGCACACAGTGGTCGTGTGCTCATGACGAGTCCAGCTCGTCATAAGACCACCCACGGGGGAAGCGCTGGCGCTCCCCCCGTGGGAATCCTATCGTTGTTTTTTTTTCCGGGAAGGCAGGGGAAGGGCTTCCCCTGCCTCCCCCCGCCTCAATGACATCAGTGCGCGAGGCGCGCTGACGTCATTGGGGGTTTCCCTTTGTTCCCCGACGCGCTGGAAGCCATTTGCTTCCAGCGCGTCAGGGAATAAGGTTAGTTTTGGCTCCGGGGAGGGGGGATTTCAAACAGAAGAGGCAGCGAGGGAAAGGAAAACCCTTTCCTTTCCCTCGATGCCTCTTTTGTGCATTCCTGCTGCACGATCATGCGATCGTGCAGCAGGAATGCCCACTAGACACCAGGGAATTAAAAAAAAAAATGAAAATACTGTTTTGGGGAGCGGCCCTTGGGCAAGGGTCGCTCCCCTTTTGGGGGCCATATGTTTTTGGTGCTGTTTTTTTTATATAGCGCGGGGCTTTACCCGAAGGTGTCAGAGCGCTTCACAATAGGAACAGTAACATTACATGAGGAGAAGGTTACAAGTGAGCATAATACAAAAGCAAGCGTTACATTACATGAGGAAAAAGTGACAATTGTGCATGATACATGAGATACAAAATACAAATAGAGGTATAATACTGCAATAAGTGGCAGTCACTCAGAACACACTGGGAAGGCACTTCTATAGGCATGGAGTACAGAATTTCCTATAGTGGAAGAACTTCCTTGAGGGAGTAGAGAGGGCTTGAATTAAACAGGAGACTTAAAATGAAGGGTACACAAATCCAGCACAGCACGCAAGGGTGAGGAATGTACAGGAAAAAGTACAAATTTACAATGAAGAGCGAACTTCCTAGAGGGGGCTGAGAGTGAAAGTATTAGTTGTGAAAGTGTCTTTGGAAGAGAAGAGATTTGAGGTCAGCTTTGAAGATCCGGGTAGAGGAGGTGGCACGGAGCAATGGGGGAAGCGAGTTCCAGATTCTCACCGCATTGCCTGAGAAGGATTGCGCCATCGATCTTTCCCTTTTGAAGACGGGGGGCTCAAGCAGAAGCTTTTCCGCATTGCGAGAAGGGCGAGAGCCACCGGACAATTTCAATTTATTCGCCAGGTAACGAGGGGAGGAAGTGTGTAAGGCTTTGTGTGTGATGCAGGCAGTTTTGTAAATAGATCTTGCCTCGATCGGAAGCCATCGAAGAGAAGACAGGATAGGAGTGACGTGGTCGCTTCGTTTAGACCCTGAAATGAAGCGAGCTGCTGAAGGGAGGATGGATTTGAGAGGGGAGAGGTGGGATTTGGGTAGGCCAGTCAGAAGAGAATTGCAATAATCCAGTCTTGAGAGAACCAGAGATTGTACCAAGGTTTTTAAGTCTTTCTCCGGGAAGAACCGACGGATCCCCCATAGAAGGCGCAACTGGTAACGTGCGTTCTTAGCAATAGAGTTGATGTGGGAGATTAGATTGAGTCTTTTGTCAAGAATGACACCTAGGGATTTAGCGCGGTCGACAATGATGGGTTTGTTGTTGAGTAGGTTCAGCTGATCCATCCAAGATTGAACAGGAGGAGGTGAGAGAGAGAGGTAGAGAGGAGGAGGAATTCAGTTTTGGTTTTGGGATTCAGAATGAGTTGGTGAGCTAACATCCAGTTGTGAATAGAGTTGAGAGTAGAGTTGAGTAGTGAGAGATCGTGTGCGGAAGATAAAGGTATCTTCCCACTAGTCCACCAGGCATTTATTTGTGGAGAGTGACCCCTTGGGTGGCAGAATAGTATGTTTTTAGGCCCATCTGCCCCCAAGGAGGGCAGAAGCCACTAGACACCAGGTTTTTTTTAAATTTTTGTGTTGGGGAGTGGCCAAAAGGGCAAGGGTTGCTCCCCTTTTACGGGGGTGAATATTTTATTTATACTCTTTGGCCCACCTACCCCTTAGCTTGGCTGGTGGATTGTGTGTGGACTGGAGCATTATTTGCATATGTGATTGTAATGTTTTTTTTCTCCTTTTTATTCTAGTGTAAAGCTTTTGATTCCGGTTTCGGCAGTGGTTGTTCTGCAGTTTTGCGTAATTGCATTTATTTGGTAAGAAAAATATTTTTGTTGTGTGTACTCCAAATGAGGATTATTGTCATGCATGAATGAATTTTTTTGTAAGTGGTGTCATAATGGCAGCATATTTGTTAGTGTTCAGAGCATGAAATTCTTTGCGATGTTTTGCATTGTCTTATGTGTAATTTTTTTCTTTCTTCTTTTTTAGTGGGATATTGTTGATCCTTACTGTGTCTGTGCAGAGTAGGTGGTGGTGAGTCTAGCTGCTTCTGTCACGTGAGTTGTATAGTGTTGGAGTATATAGGTCTTTGTGATAAAGCTACATTTTGTTTATTTCTTTTTTTTTACAAAGGGTTTGTTGTTGACTTGTTTGACAAGTAACCTTTATTAGTAAGCATTATGGCTAGCCGTAGAATTACTGCTCAGTAGGTGGTTGGTTTGCTTCTTGAATCTTCCTCTGAGCAGGATTATGAGACTGACAGTGCGTCTGATGGAGAGGAGGGAGGGGAAGATTCAGGCAGTGAGTTTTCTCTCCACATGGAATCATCGGATGATGAAGGTACTCTCAGTGCAGATGAAGTGCCTGTTTTAGAGGAGGATACTACTGTGCCGATGGTGCAAGAGGCATCTGGATTGCAGCCTGGGGCTGCTAGGCTTCCTACTGGAAGTGCTGGACTCTGGGTTGATCCAAACATGGTGCAGCCGGTGTTGCCTGCCTTTAGTGGTAATGCAGGGTGTAGAGTGGATTGTGAACATTATTTGCCTATACAGTATTTTCAGTTGTTTATGGATGATGTATTTTTGGGTGAGATTGTTGAGCAGACTAATTTGTATGCTGAACAGTTTTTGAGGGACAACAGTGCCAGACTTAGGCCCCATTCTAGAGCTACCCGGTGGAGTCCCACAAATCTGGAAGAGATGAAGAAGTTTTTGGGTTTGACTTTTTGATGGGTTTGATAAGGAAGCCGTCCATGGGTTCATATTGGTCTAACAGTCCCTTGATGGCAACGGCCATATTTCCTGCAGTTATGACTCGTGATCGGTATTTACTTTTGCTTCGGATGCTGCATTTTGTTGATAATGGTTTGGCGTTGCCACAAGATCACCCTGAATGTGACCGTCTTTTTAAGATTCGGCCTGTTCTTGATCACTTTGTAGATCGATTTTCAGAGATCTATACTCCAGGGAAAGAAATATCTATTGATGAGTCTTTGGTCCTGTTCAAGGGCCGTTTGGTTTTTAGGCAGTACATTCCTAGCAAGAGGGCACGCTATGGAATTAAGCTGTATATGTTGTCCGAGAGTAGGACAGGATATGTTTTTAATTTGCGTGTGTACACTGGTAGGGATTCCACTATTGACCCCCTGGTTGTCCGTCCACTTTTGGAGTTTCAGAGAAAATTGTGTGGGATCTTGCTAGAGGACTGTTTAACAGAGGCCACCATTTGTACCTTGATAATTTCTACACTGCTGTGCAATTGTTTAAGGAATTGTTCAAAGTGGACACTTTTGCTTGTGGCACAATCCGCTCTAACCGTAAAGGTTATCCAAAAGAGCTTGTTTGCAAAAACTTCAGAGGGGACAGTGCAGTTCCTTGCGTAGTGATGAACTACTAGCTGTGAAATTTGTGGACAGGAGGGATGTGTACATGCTGACTACCATCCATGATGAGAGTACTTCACTAGTGGCTGTTTGGGGTAAGATTGCTGAAGTGCGCAAACCTGTGTGCATTTTAGACTACAATAAGCACATGGATGGTGTTGATAGAGTAGAGCAGAGGTTGGAACCTTACACTGCTATTCGTAAGGCTTACATTTGGTATAAGAAGTTGGCCATCCATCTCTTCAATTTAGCAACTTTCAATGCTTTTGTTGTGTTCAAGGAGTGTTCTCCTGCGTCAAAGTTGACTTTTGTTCAGTTTCAGCAGTCTGTCATAGGCAGCCTTGTTGTTGTGGAACAGGCAAGTGTTCCTAGAGTTGGAGTGGTGGAGGATGTGGCTCGATTGAAAGATCGCCACTTTCCTGATCACATTCCTCCTACACCCTCAAAAGACTTTCCCACTAGGAGATGTAGAGTCTGTTGGCGAAGAGGTACGCGGAAGGAGACTCGTATGTACTGCTGAGTGTCCTTCTAACCCTGGGCTGTGTGTGCCTGCTTGTTATAGAGCGTACCACAAGCAAAATAATTATTGGGAGCAACCATGAGTGGTAAAGTGAACTGCCTGGTCTGTAATGTTTAAGAATTGTTGTTCTGTTTCAAGGTTGGCATTAGTGCAATGTATTTAGTTTCTGATTTTGTGTTAGTAGATTTGTATCTATTTGCAATTTGTTTGGGTTTTCTTTTTGTATAAAAAAATCCGAAATGTGATGGTGGTGTGTGTAGGCTGGTGCTTGGCTGGCGGTGTGCTTGGAGTGGCGCTTGGCTGGCGGTGTGCGTGGAGTGGCGCTTGGCTGGCGGTGTGCGTGGAGTGGCGCTTGGCTGGCGGTGTGCGTGGAGCGGCGCTTGGCTGGCGGTGTGCGTGGAGCGGCGCTTGGCTGGCGGTGTGCGTGGAGTGGCGCTTGGCTGGCGGTGTGCGTGAGTGGCGCTTGGCTGGCGGTGTGCGTGGAGTGGCGCTAGGCTGGCGGTGTGCGTGGAGTGGCGCTAGGCTGGCGGTGTGCGTGGAGTGGCGCTAGGCTGGCGGTGTGCGTGGAGTGGCGCTAGGCTGGCGGTGTGCGTGGAGTGGCGCTTGGCTGGCGGTGTGCGTGGAGTGGCGCTTGGCTGGCGGTGTGCGTGGAGTGGCGCTTGGCTGGCGGTGTGCGTGGACTGGCGCTTGGCTGGCGGTGTGCGTGGACTGGCGCTTGGCTGGCGGTGTGCGTGGACTGGCGCTCGGCTGGCGGTGTGTGAGTAGTGACTTGCTGCTGGTCACTACACACACTGCTAGCCGAGCGACACTCCACGCAATCCATCAGCTTGTGTGGTTGCTGTGTTAGGAATGTGGGCGTGTGAAAGTGATGGGCCCTTGAATGGCGCTGTCTGCTGGTGTGAGTGTTGTAATGTGATGGGCCCGCGGCTGGTGGTGTGAATGGTTTTGTATGTGTCACACGTATGAAAGGTGTATGAATGGCCTGTAAAGAGGTTGGTGCCTTGTCGTGGCTTTACAGCTCACGAGCTGCGAGTCAATGGTTCAGTTTCTCGTCCTTTCAATTATTAACAGTGCATTTCATTTTTGTGAAATCACTTGTTAATACAATTGTATATACTGAACCATCACTCACCCTCGTGCCAAATCCAAACAGTATGTGTGTGTGCTTGAGGATTAGATGGCTGTGCAGTAATATTTTTTTTTTGTCTTTCTCAAGCAGGGTGTACCTTGTCCCTTTTTGTGAATGTTGTAATGTGTTTGTTTCGTGCCTGGTGGTGTGAATGGTCGTGTGTATCACGTATGAAAGGTGTGTGAATAGCCTGTAAAGCGGTTGGGGCCTTGACGTGGCTTTACAGCTCACGAGCTGCGAGTCACTGGTTCAGTTTTTTGTCCTTTCAATTATTGACAGTGCATTTCATTTTTGTGAAATCTCTTGTTAATAAAATTGTATATACTGAACCATCACTTGCCCTCGTGCCAAATCCAACCAGTATGTGTGTGTGCTTGAGGAATAGATGGCTGTGCAGTAATCTTTGTCTTTTTAGTCTGTCTGCCAAGGTGTACATTCCGTCTAAGAATAACCTACCAACTGTAGATATTGTAGTAAACGAAACACCCATGGGAGTACATGGTGATATCTCTCTTGTGGATCCCAACAAGTTATGGTACCCACAATGTCCTGCAAACCTCAAAATGTCTGTCACATTTTCCTTGCAATATTGTGCCAAAATTTTCATGCTGCAGAAACAAACACATTATCTCAAAATGACCTGGTTTTGCAAGGGGGGTCACCTGGGTTTTTGGCCCGGGGCTCGGCGGCCACCTAGGGAAACCTACCAAACCCATACATTTCTGAAAAGTAGACACCCGGGGGATTCCAGGGAGGTATGGCTTGCGTGGATCCCCCAACGTTTTCTTACCCAGAATCCCCTGCAAACCTGACATTTTGCTGAAAAAATCCCTTTTTCACACATTTTTGTGTGGTAAAGTTGTGGCATCACTGGGCTGACACAAATTTCCTACCACCCAGCGTTCCCCCAGGTCTCCCGATAAAAATGGTGCCTCACTCGGGTGGGAGGCCCAAGTACCCGCGACAGGCAAGGGCCCACAACGTATTGAGGCAACCTCAAAATGGCCTACCACAAAAGACCTGGTTTTGCAAGGGGGGTCCCATGACGTTTTGGCCCGGGGCTCGGCGGCCACCTAGGGAAACCTACCAAACCCACACATTTCTGAAAAGTAGACACCCGGGGTTTCAGGGAAGTATGGCTTGCGTGGATCCCCCAATGTTTTCTTACCCAGAATCCCCTGCAAACCTGACATTTTGCTGAAAAAATCCCTTTTTCACACATTTTTGTGTGGTAAAGTTGTGGCATCACCGGGCTGACACAAATTTCCTACCACCCAGCGTTCCCCCAGGTCTCCCGATAAAAATGGTGCCTCACTCGGGTGGGAGGCCCAAGTACCCGCGACAGGCAAGGGCCCACAACGTATTGAGGCAACCTCAAAATGGCCTACCACAAAACAACCTGGTTTTGCAAGGGGGTCCCATGACGTTTTGGCCCGGGGCTCGGCGGCCACCTAGGGAAACCTACCAAACCCACACATTTCTGAAAAGTAGACACCTGGGATTCCAGGAGGTATGGCTTGCGTGGATCCCCAACGTTTTCTTACCCAGAATCCCTGCAAACCTGACATTTTGCTGAAAAAATCCCTTTTTCACACATTTTTGTGTGGTAAAGTTGTGGCATCACCGGGCTGACACAAATTTCCTACCACCCAGCGTCTCCCAGGTCTCCCGATAAAATGGTGCCTCACTGGGTGGGAGGCCTAAGTACCAGCGACAGGCAAGGTCCCACAACATTTTGTGATAGGCAATTTTAATGTCGCCTCAATACGTTGTGGGCCCTTGCCTGTCGCGGGTACTTGGGCCTCCCACCCGAGTGAGGCACCATTTTTATCGGGAGACCTGTGGGGACGCTGGGTGGTAGGAAATTTGTGTCAGCCTGGTGATGCCACAACTTTACCACACAAAAATGTGTGAAAAAAGGATTTTTCAGCAAAATGTCAGGTTTGCAGGGGATTCTGGGTAAGAAAACGTTGGGGATCCACGCAAGCTATACCTCCCTGGAATCCCCGGGTGTCTACTTTTCAGAAAAGTGTGGGTTTGGTAGGTTTCCCTAGGTGCCGGCAGAGCTAGGGTTCAAAAACTACAGCTAGGCACTCTGCGAAAAAAGGGTCATTTTTCACTGTGAAAATGTGGTGCGTCCTTGTTGCGTTTTGTGCTGCTTCCTGTCGCGGGCACTAGGCCTACCCACACAAGTGAGGTACCATTTTTTTTGGAAGACCTTGGGGAACGCGGGGTGGGTGGAATTTTGTGGATCCACGCAGATTCCAGAACTTTCCACCACAGAAAAGTGAGGAAAATGTGTTTATTTTGCCAATTTTTAAGGTTTGCAAGGGATTCTGGGTAACAGAACCTGGTGAGAACCAGTCAAGTCACCCCATCCTGGATTCCCCTGGGTGTCTACTTTTCAAAAATGTATAGGTTTACTAGGTTTCCCAAAGTGCCGGCAGAGCTAGGGTTCAAAAACTACAGCTAGGCACTTTGCAAAAAAAGGGTCATTTTTCACTGTGAAAATTTGGTGCGGCCATGTTGCGTTTTGCGCTGCTTCCTGTCGCGGGCACTAGGCCTACCCACACAAGTGAGGTACCATTTTTTTCGGAAGACCTTGGGGAACGCGGGGTGGGTGGAATTTTGTGGATCCACGCAGATTCCAGAACTTTCTACCACAGAAAAGTGAGGAAAATGTGTTTTTTGCCAATTTTTAGGTTTGCAAGGGATTCTGGGTAACAGAACCTGGTGAGAGCCAGTCAAGTCACCCCATCCTGGATTCCCCTGGGTGTCTACTTTTCAAAAATGTATAGGTTTGCTAGGTTTCCCAAAGTGCCGGCAGAGCTAGGGTTCAAAAACGACAGCTAGGCACTTTGCAAAAAAAGGGTCATTTTTCACTGTGAAAATGTGGTGTGTCCACGTTGCGTTTTGCGCTGCGTCCTGTCGCGGGCACTAGGCCTACCCACACAAGTGAGGTACCATTTTTTGGGGAAGACCTTGGGGAACGCGGGGTGGGTGGAATTTTGTGGATCCACGCAGATTCCAGAACTTTCCACCACAGAAAAGTGAGGAAAATGTGTTTTTTTGCCACTTTTTAGGTTTGCAAGGGATTCTGGGTAACAGAACCTGGTGAGAGCCAGTCAAGTCACCCCATCCTGGATTCCCCTGGGTGTCTACGTTTCAAAAATGTATAGGTTTGCTAGGTTTCCCAAAGTGCCGGCAGAGCTAGGGTTAAAAAACTACAGCTAGGCACTCTGCAAAAAAAGGGTCATTTTTCACTGTGAAAATGTGGTGCGTCCACGTTGCGTTTTGCGCTGCTTCCTGTCGCGGGCACTAGGCCTACCCACACAAGTGAGGTACCATTTTTATCGGGAGACTTAGGGTAACACAGAATTGTAGAGCAACTGTTATTACCTATTGACTTTCGATGCATTTCTGCCTTCCAAATGAAAGACTGTGTAAAAAATAAGTCATTTTGAAAAATGACCTATAATTCTCATGCTAGTATGGGTACTCCCAATTTCGGAAATGTGCAAATATCTACTGTTTCTACAATCTACATTTTGTTCCCATTTCAGAAATACATAGGTGTCTTTCATAACAATTTTTCCATGTATACATTTTCCCAAAATAATTGCTATATACCCGGTACATAATAAAAAACCATTGCAAGATGCTGCTCAGTTATTGGCTCTGAGTTCGTCGGGTTCTTGGTGAACCTACAAGTCCTATATATCCCCACAACCAGAAAGGTCCAGCGGATATAACGGTATATTGCTTTCAAATAGCTGTCATAATTAGAAGAAGTTACAGGTGAAAACGTTGACACAAATGGCTGTTTTTTTCAACAAATTTTCAATTTTTCCTTCATTTAACTGTTAGTTTCTATAAGGAAAACTTTAAGGATCTACACAAATGACCCCTTGCTGAATTCAGAATTTTGTCTACTTTTCAGAAATGTATGGCTTTCTAGGATCCATTATTGGTTTCATACCCATTTCTACCATTAACTGGAAGGAGGTTGAAAGCACAAAAAATAGCAAAAATAGGCTATGTCCCAGAAAAATGCCAAAACTGTGTAAAAAAAAGTTGGTTTTCTGACAAAAGTCTGCTTGTCCTTGAAAGCTGGGAAGATGGTGATTTCAGCACCACAACCCCTTTTTGATGCCATTTGCAGGGAAAAACAAGACGCTTTCATCTGTAGCCCTTTTTCGCATTTTTCCCCAAAAAACCAAAATTTTGCTGTATTTTGGCTAATTTCTGGGTCCCCTCCAGGGGAATCCACAAACCCTGGGTACCTTTACAATCCCCATGATGTTAGAAAAAAGGACGCAAATTTGGCGTGGATACCTTATGTGGTCAAAAAGTTACAGGGCCTATGCGCGCGCTACCCCAAATAGCCAAAAAAATGCTTAGCACAGGGGGGGAAAAGGCCTAGCAGCGAAGGGGTTAAAAGCTTCATGGGCTATAATGGCCCAAGGCCATCTAAACAGTAGCCTATCTGTCATTTTAAAACAAGCATTGGCATAGCCAATAGGTCTCGCTTTTGGGACCTTATAAGTATTTAGTTATACAGCACAATGGCTAAACACTTATAAGGTCCCAAAGGCGAGACCTATTGGCTATGCCAATGCTTGTTATCATTTGCACTTGTTTTATACCTTCAATAAAGCTTTTTAAACTGAAAAAAACCATGTTGTGAATGGCCTATCAAGCCTTTCCTATTCCATTCCTTACCAGCATGCTGTCTCAAATGGGTCCTATTCTGTCCTCAAGAGTGCTCCATTTCAAATTTTGACCCTCACAAAGTAACATGGCATCTCAAACCCTTACTATACCATCCCTTTCGCAGCTGTGCTCCGACTCAACCAATCCTCCTGAATTGTTCCTTTTCGCCATTATACACCCAGAGCAAACTCGTCCTGAGACATCATCAGTCTACACTTCATATCAGTCCCCATAAGAATTAATTCACAGTCCATGGCCGAGGGTACTCAGAGCTCAGTTTATTGGAGCTTCAAACTCTTTAACTTACCCCTTCATTGAGGTCGAGGGCACGGAGAAGGGATTTGCCCTTATCAGTTCATCAGGTGCAATCAGAAGATCTTTTCAGGAAAAACATCAAACCTTGTTTTTTTAGATCAGGATGTTCGAGAGCTTGAAAGCGTTGGGTGGGGAGATCTGCTTCCAGCCCTGGGACACCTAATTTTGAGGTAGCCATACGAGAGATAGATATATATATATATATATATATATATATATACGGACTTTGGAACTTTCAAAGAGGCCGCCAGGTGCAACATCTCTCTGTTGTGGAACCAGCACTGAGGAAAGCCACACGGCTGAAACGCGTCTGCCTGAGCGTTTCACAGACTTAAGAACTCTACGCTATGCGCAAGATTATATTCAAATAAATCCTACTTGTTTTATGACCTGAGCATGTGTCGGACCCTTCCTTATGGTGAGTGGGGTACTGGACTCGATGTTTAGCCAGTCTGCAGGCACTGGCCACCGGCACGCCCTCTCGGGAGTAGGAGAAAGTAAATAAAAAAGTGTATTTCCAGAAAAAGACCAGAGAGCAGAAAGTGGCTTAGTCCATCGCATATTCTTACACTGCCAAGGGAGGGCCTCTTTTGGAGATAAAGCAGCTGTTGCCACAGTAGTCGCCCTCTTTTTTGCAGCCTACTCTCTCTCTAGAGCATTGGCAGCAGTGGTCATTGCATAATGGGCTTCTCTAAACGATATGTTGAGGGATTCTGGTTAAATCACCCACCTGTCCACATCAGAAAATCCCCTCAGAACCATCAGATATTATTCAGGGGAGATAGGGAGAGATGATTTTAGAAAGCAGTTTTCAGCCTTTTAAGATACACTAGGTCACTCCATTATAATATTTGAAAACTACTTTCTAGTGCTGAGAAGTAGGTCACCACATTCCTTTGTAAACGTTGCCAATAACTACATGCCATGAAAACAGCATTGCCAGTCCCCATAGAGCGAGATATGATCTCTTACACTCTCCCAAGCTGTACCGCCTACTTTTTCTCCGATTGATTTTATCCCACAATCAAGTACACTTCTATTCACTGTGAAACATCTGCTTATTTACTGTCACACATGCTTATACATGTGTACTACCAGTGCTTAATTTGTAAAATAATTAGTGCCATGGCCAGGAGGCCACTGCAACTTGCACCACCCATTGCCCCTGTCATCGCTGCCAAAAACAGTATCAAAACAACCCTCTCGCCTGCAAGTGCGACAGTTTAGATTATTCAAGGTCGCCATAACTAAAGGAATGGTTGGGGAGGCAGGTATTAGTAATTTTTAGTATGTATTGTATTCATGAACAACCGTTATTCTGCTCATCTCTAAATCAAATAAGCAGTGCCACCATGTGGCAGACTGTCATACGTGTGCTGTTGACAATGAAGTGCTGGTGCTGAGCACTGGAAACCAATTAAGTGCTGGTGCTGAGCACCGGAAACCACCGGCTTAAATTAAGCACTGTGTATTACCACTTACACACACACTCAAACATTCACTGTTGTCCCTCACACACACACACATGCACGCAGTTAGACATTCCAATACTGTGAGATGTCCACACACATACTTCTCTCACAAACATTAAGTACAATAATTTCACTCTAGTACAAATAAGAAATAACCCCTCATTTCAGGCACAATTACCCGTCTCAAAATCATCACACAGGGCACTCACCCACATCAAGCAGATTTATCTCCTTCAGGCAGTCTCCTCCATCAGGTATAGTCACCCTCCACCCCTGCTGATCATCAGGCAATGTTGCACCAAAGTGGCCCTTACTCAGTCACCCCAACTGACGACGACTAACACAAGTGAAAAGATGACAACGAAACAAATGCTGACAGACAGGAGGAGACTGAGAAGGAGAAGCAAAGATGTGCAAGAGAAAGAGAGAAAATTATTTGACAAAAGAGAGTTGTAGACTGTTATAAAGGAGGGGAAGAAGCAGGATAGGAGGAGAGCATAAAGGAGAGCATAAAGGAGAGCACCAGATAGTAAGAGTTCTCATAGTACCAGCAGCATACAATGCATAGCAAAAGAGGAAAGCGACTCAGAAAAAAGGATGATAAAAGGTACAGTGAAGGGCAAATACAGAAACGAAGATGTAAACATTAAATGGCCGTTAACAAATAGGGCCTGGTAAAGTGAACAGTTAAGGAGTCATGACTGATTAAAGGCAGAGTGTATGCGTTTGTATGTGTGTGTGTGTGACATACAGCGCAATACAGGTGAGAGAGGAGTGAGATGCAAAAAGTTAAAGAAATGAAGAGATTAAGTGAAAAGAAGGCAATGAAAACTGAAGACAAAGTAAGGGCATGTTTGGGTGAGAAAAAGAGGCAGTGAGACATGATTATAAAGTGAAAATAAGGATGTCAATGGTAAAGCGTGACAACTACTACGTAAAGGATATCAAAATAATAAGATTGCAAGAGACGAGACCAACTGGAAGAAAGAGGAAGAGACACCGAGGACAGATACATCGTAGTGACAGTCAGTGAGCGAGGAAGGAAATATACATAAAAAGTGATTTTCAAGGGAAAAGAGAAGTAGGTGGGAAATGTCATATGCAGGGTGCTGAATGAGGAAAGTAGGCATCAGGAATTAGCACCCTAAATGCAGTGTTCGGCAGAGCAATTATATTACAAATTAATGTTTTAAGGCCAGCAGCAAAGCTCTGACACCTTTCGAGTGCTCTGCTGCAGGATTAATTTCTGCATTTTAAAGATGTGCAGAGGAATGTCAAGTCATTATCATGAAGCCATTCAGAAACTAAGAAAGTTTTCCCAGTTGCCATGCCCAATGTCATTAATTTAGGACAACAATCTCACATAAAAAAAACTCAGAACCAGCAGTCCCAGGTACACCTGACAGATAGGGTTGCAACTGGACTGGCATTAAGTCACAAGAAATGATTCTTGCAGGGCCCAGTATACAACGAAAGGGAGCCATGAGCGGGTGAGTGTAAAAATGTGTGTTTGCAGCCTCAGAGGTCTGTCTGTGCTCTGGCTAGGCGGACTCATTTGTCCTGCAGTGAGTTTTAACGTCGCTCGGTGAATCTTAATCAATTCGGACTTCCTCGCACACCCATCAACAATACGCCTAGGACCAGCATAAGGCGACATCGTTTATTTTCATGGCGCTGCTGTTGTTCAAGATGGCAGGGTCCTGCCTGGTCCCTCCACTTCCAGAGTGTACACTATACCTGAAGGATAAACACCAATGATCAAACCTCCATCTGCCGCTATCACTGCACTCTTTCTGTTTCTTCTAAAACGAATGTGTAAAAAGTGTCTCACATTAAGGAGTGGGCAAGGTGCACTAGGAATGCAGATATATAACTGTGTCTTCGCTTGCTGTTTTCCAGCCAGAGAAGGGGCAGCCTTTCCACGCTGTTCCCTATGTGAAGTTGGGTGCGTCAAGTTATGTTCTCAGTTAGGCTGATATATTCTTCCAGCAAAGGTACAAACTGGCAATCCTACCTCTCAATCAGAAGCACTTGCAGACTCCCAGGGTCTGAAGCAGGCCCGCTTCTCCTGTCCCAAGGCCCAGGCACACAGGCATTTCACTGCAGTGAAAGTGAAACAAACTTTCTGAACTGCTGCGCTCTGCGAGGATGAGTCATCTGAGGAGCCAAACACCTAAACCCTTGAGGCGCGAGCCAGCCACGACAAGAGAGGAGCGGGGGCGAGCGAGCGCGGCAGCCTGCAGAGCTGACCAGACTGCTCAGTGCGTCATGGCTTTGCCTGCGACATGCGCGCAGGGCAGACATCTGTTTCCAATTACGATAATTGGAAACAGATGCCTGCCGCACGCGTAACCGCAGGGAAAAGGCCATGACGCACGAGCGTCTGGTCAGCTTTTCAAACTCCCTAACTATAAGTCTCGCAGCGCTTGCGCGCTACTCGAGGCTCGACCTAAAAAGGACTAAATGTTGTAATCCAGCCAATCGGCTGCTAGCACCCCCAGCAGAAGCAAGTTCTCTTCAGATTTTCTAAGCACAAGTGGGAAGTAAGAATCCCAAATACTAGAGAGAACCGTCTCCACGGGGAGGAGGGTGGGTTGCATGTGAATCTATGAAAGATACCATTACTGGATAATCGTAGTTACAGGTAAGTAACTTATTTTCTTATCCAATATTGGGGTATCTTTCATAGATTCACATGCCTGAATCAGAATAGCAAGCAGTACCCTAATTTGTACTGTTGTTAGAGGAAGGAGGTAGACATGTAACTCATAACCCCCGAAGCTATTGAAATAGAACAGTGACATTTATATTCATAACATACTATACTGTTAAAGATGTATGTACTGAAACGTTCTGGCAGAATAAAATAATGGAACAATTAAGGCTGTTCTTAACCTTCAAAGTCATACAAAAGCTTCACATTGATAACCGAAATAAAGTAGTTATCTATCTATCTAATATATATATATATATATATATATATATCTCTATCACTGCTCCAAGGTTGTCCACCTGTAAGTAGCACTCGAGCAACAGCTTGATTCATGTGTAGGTAAGGACGGGGAATCGCCCGTAGGAGCCGCTCCATAGTGGTATGCCTGACGCGTTTCGAATCACCATATGATTCTCTTCAGAGGCTTTAATGGAACGGTGTGCGCAACCGCTGACCCACTTCTGACACACCCCCCCAATGGGAGGCTCGAATGAAACTGCCTTCTGGGAAGTGTAGTGCGGGTAGCACATAGTCAAGTCCTGTATGGAACCCACAGGTGGGCCCGTCCATGATCCTATATACAGCTGCTGTTCCACAGGTGGACAACCATGGAGCAGTAATATATATATATATATATATATATATATATATATATATATATATATATATATATATATATATATATATATATACTTTGAGTAAGATAGAATAAATTTCCTCATATCAAATAAAGAGGCTGACCTTAATTGAAGAGATGACGCAGTACCGCTTGGCCCACAGCTGCATCCTCACGCTGCGTAGATTGTAGACAGTAATGTCTTGTAAAAGTGTGGACATTTTTCCATGTCGCAGCACGCACCGGGGGAAATGCACGCAAGAGACCCCTCATGAATTGTTTTATAAGACTAGAGGCACAGAGAGAAGGAACTTGGAGACTTCCTATAACGTGAAATTGCAGCCAGGTGAACCTTCACTGAAGAGAAAGTGAGACCCGATTTCGCCAAAGAGAGAAGATGTGGTAAAATCTTCTCCGGAGGCACTTGAAGCGGGTTAAGGTTGTTTTGTTCGCACCAAAAACAGAATCGCTTCCATTATAGGCTGTATGTCTTGATAGTGGTATCCGCTCGGGATTTGGCAATAACTTCCTTGCACTCCTGCGGGATATCCAGAACCCTGAATTCTAAGAACTCAGGAGCCATGCGTGCAAGAGATTGCGGGTCTGGATGATACACTTGGCCCTTGACCCTCGATAACAGAGATGGAGATGGATGCAGGCGAATGGGCTTCGACTCCGACAGCAGGAGTAGCTCCGGGAACCAGTACTGTCTGGGTCACCGTGGCGCTATCAGTATCAGACGACAGCCTTCTGATTTCATCTTGGTTAATACCCTGGGAATTGATGGGATGGCGGAAAGTGTAAGCATACATCCCTGACCATCACATTAAAAGGGCATTCCCCTCCGACCCTGGTAAAGGGAATCTGCTGGCATAATACTGGCATTTGTCGTTCTCTTTCGTCGCAAAGAGGTCCAATGCTAGTTTTCCCCACCTTTGAAATACCTTGTCCAGTTGGAACTGCTTGAGCTCCCACTCGTGACAACTGGTCTGAGTTCTGCTTAACGTGTCTGCCAGAGTATTGTGCAGACCTCTGACATGCTCGGCCTTTAAAGAGATCCTGTGCTGTGTCGTCCAATCCCATAATTCCTGCGCTTCCGGGGACAGCGTAATGGACCTTGTTCCTCCCTGTTTGTTGACGTAGTAAATGCTGGTCGTATTGTCCGTACGAACCAGCACGGAGGAGCCCGCTATTCTCGGCTAGAAAGCCTGAAGAGATAGGAATATGGCTTTGATTTCCAGACTGTTGATGGACCTTTTGCCCTGAATTTGTAATTCTTGTAAGTGACCTCCCCAGCCCTCCATGGAGGCGTCCGTTGTCAGTATGAAGTCTGGGATAGTCTGGAGAAAAGTAAGGCCCTGTACAAGATTTGGTGCATGAAAGCACCATTGCAGTACGTTCACCATTCGTGTTGTGATCTGAATTACGTCCTCGAAGGACCCCAAAGCTTGTTGCCATTGTTTTTTTAGTTCCTCTTGAAGAGGCCTCATCTTCAGTCTGGCTAGTGGCACCAGATTTATTGCTGGAGAACACATCCCCAGGAGCGACTTGTACATTCGCACAGAAACTGACCTTTTTCTTGATATGGTCTTTGCAAGCGTTTGCAGACGTAGCTGTCTTTCGCGAGATAGGAACGCTTTGCATTGAATGGTGTCTATGGACGCTTCCAGAAAGGATATGACTTGAGTGGGATGGAACGAAAATTTCTCTTTGTTTATAGTGAGTCCCAACTTCCTGAACATGTAAAGGCAGTTGCTTGTAGCTCGACTGGCCTCCTGTGCTGTTGGAGCTTTGAGCAGCCAGTCGTCGAGATACGGGAATACTTGCAGCCCCCAAGATCGCAGGGCTGCTGCTACATGCGCCAGGCACTTGGTGAAAATCCGTGTTGCTGATTTGGGGCCAAACGGAAGTACTTTGAATTGGTAGTGGGTACCAGCCACCGTGAATCTTAAGAATTTCCGATGCTTCGTATGGATTGGGATATGAAAATATGCGTCTTCCATGTCTAGCGAGGTCATGAAATCTTCGTTTAAGCGACCCAGGATTTCAGAAAGCGTTACCATTCTGAACGTCTGTCTCTTGAGAAACTTGTTGAGATTCTTTAGCTCCAGAATCGGTCTCCATTCTCCTGATTTCTTTTTTATTAGGAAAAAACAAAAATAAAAACCTTTTCCCCTTTGTGACTTCGGCACCTCCTCTATAGCTTCTTTGGCAAGCATGACCAAAGCTTCTTTTCGCAGTAAGTGAAGACGAGGGGGGTAACCCTTGGGTGGAGTAGTTGGAGGGTGCTGAAGGAATTCTAGAACGTGACCATTGGTGACAAGGTCCAACACCCAGAGATCGGTTGTTACTTTGCGCCACTGGTGGACATAGCTGGAAATCTTCGCACCCACAGCTGGGAGGGGAGGGGGCCGGTACCCTGGCCTGATCATTGTTTTCTGCATGAATCACGATCTTGTTGAGGCGTTCGTTTTCAGCCTCCCTGGTGAGAGAAACCAGCCGTAGACGACTGACGGTAAGATGGAGGATTATAAGATTGTCGATACTGTGACTGGTATGTCCGATACTGTTGAGCCCTCTGGTAACCTCCCTTGTAAGTGGCGAATCCTCACCCTCTAACACCTCTGAAAGGTACCCTCCTGTATTGTAGTGTGCCCAATGACTGCGGTGTCCGTCTCATTTTTAATTTGCAACAGCGCCTCATCTATGTGCTTTCCGAAGAGCGACTCACCGTCGAAAGCCATATCCAAAACTTTCGTCTGCACCTCATGTCTAAAGGTGGTTGCTTCCAGCCATCCTTGATGTCAGAGCACAGCAGCTCCCGCCAGTTGTCTAAAGCCAGTATTGGCCACGTCAAGGGCACAGTCAATGGTTTCTGAAGCTGCACGCTCACCTTCAACTAGTATCTTACGTGCCTCTTGTCTCTTATCTTCAGTGATAAGGTCTATTGACCCTGACATGTCAGACCACATTTGGCGGTCATAGCGGCCAATAATGGCTAGAGCATTTGCTGCCCTAATTGTTACAACTGCCATAGAAGAAAAACTTTCTCCTAAAATGTCCATCCTACGCCCTTCCTTATCCGGAGGAGTAGTAATCGAGGTAGCAGGATTTTTAGAGCGTCTTTGTGCAGCCTTAGAAATGACTGAATCCGGCTTGGGATGCCCAATGAGGCAAGATGGAGAGTCCTCCGGGGCCCTATACTTTTTCTCAACACGAGGCAGCACCGGTGGTATGGACGCTGGTCTTTTCATCATCCTGATGCTCTCCTGCCATATATGGACTATAATAGGTATGGAGCATACCATTTTCCTCGTGTCTTCCTTAAAGTCATATAAGAATCATTCGGTCTGTTTTACTGCAATAGGCAGATAAAACCTGCTGGCTGCCCTCTGCATTAGATTGTGAAATCCTCCGATATCTTCCGGAGGTGAGTCTGACGGAAGGTGCGGAGGAGGGGAGGGAGTTGGAATACGTAGTCATCCCAAGGGTCAGGAGCAGATGCTGAATCCAGCAGCTCACCTTCCTCTCTATCCTCTTCCGAAGAGGAAGTGTCTTGTGCTCCAAGGTCGGCTGTTCCGGAGTCCGGAATGTTCACAGGTGTGCTAGGTGGTGGAGGGGCTGGCGTACCTGTAGGATATACTTGAGGTACCGGCATGTCTGGCTGTTTCTGTTGCAGCGGAAACCTGTGTCGGTAATCCGCCAACATTGCCTGTAGCTCGTGTATCAATCCCTGGGGCGTGGCTCTACGCGGAGCTATATACCCCTGCTGGTAGTATTGGGACTCATCTTGATAGTCCTCATCCTCGTCATCTTGACACTTTACGTGAAGCTCAGATAGGCTGTGAGCCACCCCATAAAGGCCATCATCGTCATCATCTTCATCCTCTTCTACATAAACTTCCAGCAGATGCGACGGAAGCAAGGGCGAAACCTTGCTATACTCTTGCATGGATGGCCGCAGGAACGTCTTGGTTACTCTGGTGACTTGAGTAATCCTCATCGATGGTGCAGAAATCACCGGAAAAGAAAATTCCATCATCGACGGTATCTTCGTCGATGTTGTCAATGGTGTCGCCGGCAGACCACTCGTCGACAAATCGGTCATCGGGATCTTCGCCGACGGCATCTTAGTCGACGAGGGAGCGTCGGCGGTCCTCGACAACGATGGGGTCCTAGTCGTCGATGCGGAGACTCCTGCATATTGTATAGGACCCTGAAACGCCGTCGTTGTCACAGTTGCCGTCGACAACGGTGCCGATGTAACACTGAATGTTGTCGACGAGAGAGGAAGCGTCGTCGACGATGATTTTTTTAAGGGTTTTCTTACCCACAGGATCTGATGAGGAGACTCTAGGACGATCTCCTTCCTTCCTGACCGGTGTAGAAGGCACAGATAATGCCGGCTCAGAGGAGTGTTTGGCAACCTTCTCTTTTTTTGAAGTCTTGGAGTCCTGGGAAGGCTTATGATGCTTTCTTCCTTCACCTGAGCAACTGTCCTTCGATCTGGCCCTCTTATGGGATGTAGAGTCTCTGTCATCTTCCTCATCCGAAGAATGAGACTGGTGTTTAGTGGTCTGAAGCCACAAGAACAACCTTCCCTCTCTGTCCATGAGGGTTTTATTTGAGAAGGTGCAGCAGATCTTACATTCTCTCACCTCATGCCTAGGGTAAAGGCAATAAATACACTCCTTTTGTGGATCATGCACATGGACTCTTTTCTTGCCACAGGTTTTACATGGGCGGAAAAAGCCTTTTCTGTCTAACATGATATCAAAATTTGAGAAAGTTGAAGAGAAAAACTGAGTAGTACTCGGGGAGACTCCCTTCCACATGACGTGCAGTGAAAATCTGGAGAGAACTTGCTTCTGCTGGGAGTGTTCTAGAGGGTGCGAGCAGCCGATTGGCTGGATTCCAACATTTAGTCCTTTTTTAAAAAAGACATAGATAGGCTACTGTTTAGATGGCCATGGGCCATTATAGCCTATGAAGCTTTTAAAGCACTGCTTGAATATTTTACCGTGGGACTCCCATCTCGACGAAGGGAATGATTCAGGCATGTGAATCTATGAAAGATACACAATACTGGATAAGTACAGTTTTCATGAATTCACAAGAATTTACAGAAGTAGGTCAGGAAATCACACCCCTAGAAAATATATGTGAGCTGCATTTTAGCACGAGCAAAATGCATGTGTAGATTTGCTCATGTGGAAATTTCTTGAGTGGTAACAAGTTCACAATTCCACCAACTACTTTTTTCACCAACCCTGGAAGAAGAAAATAAGTTACTTACCTGTAACTAGCAGTTAACCAGTATTGGCATCTTTCATAGATTAACATGCTTGAATCATTCCCTGTTGTCAAAGGGGACTCCCACTTCGACAACGGAGAATGATTCAAGCATGTTAATCTATGAAAGATCCAATACTGGATAAGTTTTACTTCTGCCCTTGTCAGGAGGATATTTTAAACCTTTCTCTGTATGGCAAAATATTAGAGACGAGCTGATGAAAACCCATAAAACATGCACGTTAGTAGGTTTGCACAGACTCAAAAGGGCATTCCAACCATGAGAATCTATTGCTTACTGCTTCCGCCAGCCCCAGTATGTACATCTGTGCAAAGGTGGCAAAATAAGGGAATTGCTACTATTCAAACAATACTGTAGTATGAGCTCTGGCATAATCAGAGAGGCTATTATCAGAGCTTTTATATAATGAGATTGCTGCCATAATTTGTTGTTGCACTACATGGCACCAAAGAGACAAGTGGATTTTGTTACAGAACAAGTAGATTTATGAAGCAACATTCCCATGGACAAGTAGATATTTTATTTAATTCCACACCCCTGCTGTAACCCTCTCTCCTGGGGGCTCCATTTCTAGACCAGCCCTACCTTCTAGAGCAACCCTTACCTCAAAAGGAGTAATACATGTGTTGCGGCATCTGAACATAGTCAAATAGTGGCAACGGTTGCCACCGTATAGCTCTGGAGTAACTACAGAAGGTCCATATTTTTGGTGGAACTGCAGGTCAAGGAAGACCAAGCCCACAGCTAGGGCAGTCGTCCTGCTGATTTTGAAGAATTACAAGTATCTGTATCAAAGGGCATGCCACTAAGCATAGCCTTGACACCACCTGAAACGCATCCATGTGTGTTGCCATAGCATGACAAATGCTGCCATAGACTGGGCCACGGTATCCGCAAAGTCAAAGCCACATTTTAGTGTCTGTTTAAATGCTTCCAGTTCATAATTCACCAGATGCTTCATCATTTGCTCTGGCAGACTGATGACTGAGTTTTGCTAGGTGCCAAAAAGAACGGACATGGTGGCTTAAAAGGCCGGGGACATTAGCTATGCATGAAGTCAAGCTGCTGGAGGCAAAAACATTGCGATTCAACGGCAAGCTTCTTGGACTCTGTTTGGAAGGGCCATAGGAAAAGCCTTTGGTTTTCACTTTGAGGACTATGTCTAAACCACCAAACTCAGGTGACAGATGGAGGATAAAGAGTGTAGGTAACCCGGAGCCAATATATGGTGTCTGGTGATTTGTCTACAGACTGCTGGACCTGAAAAGATTTTCTCTCTTCCAGTGATTACAGGGTCTAAGAAAACTTAGACTATGGAGGGTCGCAAAACTTTAGTCACAACATTCACTAAACTTCTGAAGAAGGCAATGTCAGTTCCAAAGTCTTTGCAGCCTCTCTAACAACTGTCATGAAAAAACGTGACCACCTCCTCCGACCTTCTTACCCTCTTCTGAAGAAATATCTAGGCCACTGGCATTTTGTAAATTTAAGTAAAGGCAGCAATAGTATTATAAGAGTAGGAGTTGATCAGCTTCTGAATCATCATCCTTCATGCATCCATAGCACTTATCCTCCATAGCCAAGGCATATGAATATGAAACCAAAATCACCTGTCAATGGGTGGACCTTTGGCTCTGGGGAGTGGTTCACATGGAGGTTCATCATTGAAGGTAGCCTGTCTTTTTCCCTAGACACATGAATTACATTTTCATCTATCAACTCCGTGCCTGGCACTAGAGCCAGCTCCATGGGCGCTATCACTACCGACTTCACTATTGGACCCGAACGAATAGACACAGTGCCTTGGTTGAGTTTGATTTCATCTTAGGCACTAGGAGTGAAGCCAATGAAGGCGTGGCCACAGAGCCCACAGAGTTGCCAAATGCAGAGGAACAAACTCCCTCTTGTGGAGTGGCCCAGAGGATTAAAGGGCTGTCCTGAAAAGACCCAGCCCAGCATAGTTGACTGGAAGACCTCTACCTGCATGGTGTCGACCAAAAGACCGGGGAACTCCATCCTCTTCTTCCAAAGCACCAGTAGTTTTCCAGACTTCAAAGTCTATCGTTGGGAATGTTGTGGGTCTCTGAATGGTCTTTGGTTTGGGACATCATTCTTGAGAAAAAAAGAGAATTTCTCCTTCGTACAGTGCCATTTCTGTTTTGGGGAAAGATTCCTTAGGAGAACATACCCTGGAAGGAGAATTACCTTGCAGAAAAGAAGTCTGCTTGGACATGTCCCTGCAGACTTTATCCAAAACAACTTAGCATTCTATTGGCATGATGGCCTTTGGGCACATGGATGTGCAACAGTCGCAGGCCATGGTGTTTAGTGCCGACCCCAGATATCACAGTGCTATGGTGGGGATCTCAAAGGGACATTATCTTGCTGCACCTTCTACAAAAAAAGCGGAGAATTTTATCAGTGAGACAGAGGAAGAGCTCCGGACCATGTGGATGAGGCACACAAAAAAAAAAAGGAACTGATGTCAGCACACCGGAAACGGAGTTGCAGCTGGTGCCCCCTAGCACCACGTGGCAGCACTTGAGCCATTGCTGGAAAACAAATATTTCTGATGCAGGATCTGGAGCAAGATGTATCCATCAGTAACATTATGGTTTAATTGTCTACATAGGTCAGTGCAACTTGGAACATGTTTTGATTGTCATCTTCCAGACCTCCTTGGTCCTGATCATGATTCTACATTGTCATCCTCCACCAAGTTTTGACAATCGACCGGAGGTTGTGTCAGGCTTGTAGCATGGTCAAATGGACTCTCAATTTGAGATTTGTCCCCCATTTCCAGAATCTTTTGCGGCAGAAGAGGGGATACCTTGCTCGGTTTAGTATCTGAAAGCTATGAAGCTTTAGAAATACCCTTTATTGACATTTAAGTCACTGTGTCTTACTTGTTCGAGGAGATATTTAACAGAATTGTCAAGTTTTATTAGGATCATCGACTGTTGTGGATAGTGAGGTTGTCGACGATGCCTGACCTGCCAATGATGAGTTCGACAGTGAGATAAAGATGTGGTCAAAGAAAAAGCAGGCAGAACAATAATTTTAGAAGCCTTTTTGTCACACTTCTTTACAGCTTTACATGGGGATTCTGCAGAGATAAACAGCAGTTACTCAGCCGAGGCTTCTCGCTTTGAAGCCTTACCTTCCTCTAAATGACATATTTAAGGTCTTTCAGCAGCAGATTGAGTTGATTTGGTCTCAGAAGGGTCACTGGTTCTGTCTAAATTCTGAGGCCACCTTAGAAGATAATTTTCACAGTCATTCAGTGTTTTGCAGACAGTTTTCTGCAGATCTTACAGTCCATGAGCTTATATCTTTATAGATCCAGAAGATGTATTCCTTGTGAGGATCTTCCATGTATAGGCTCCAATTCCTGAAGACAGCTTTTTTTTATGATATGCTGCTATGGAGAAGAAAAAAAAACACCTTCCATGGGCAAAAGTCTAAATGCAGCAGATTCAGAGAAAGTGTCATTAGAGATGGTAAAAATGTCAGGTAGGTAGTAAAACTGAGATAGGAATGACAAAATGGACATACCTCAGTAACATGCGTTAGAAAATCTGAGGTATGGTCGAATCTAGAGGGAGGGGTGTCCAGAGAGTGCTTTCTTCTCATTTGCTAAAATATGAGTCTGCCTCTTTGAAAGCCGTCTTGTTACTTACAAGCCATTGTGTAAAGCCCTCATGTCCTTATCACAGTATACTGCTGTTTCAAGGCTACCGTGAGACTCTTGGCTATGATAGGGAAAGATTCAAGTATGTGAATTTATGAAAGATCCAATGCTGGGAAAGCAGAGCAATCTAATATATCACCCATCCCTTCCTAAATTAAAATGCTAAGGACAACTTGCCCAAATCTCCAGACAAGGAGGTAACAATCTACTCCATGCAGCAGTGAAAACAATTTTTTTGAGAACAGCCCAGGAGGGAGAAGGGGGACAAAGTTTAAGAGTGGATAGGACAGACTATTGCCAGCTGTTGGTCTAAGCTTTGAGCTCTCCTAGAATGCTAGGGCACCTGATTTAGTACGGCCCAATAAAAGAATGTTGTTTACTTGCGACTAACTGATGGGGCTGGGAGGTAAGAACAGTATCTCACCTCCTGTGGTACAGGAAAAACATGGGAAAATAACAGGATTGTGCACATGCCTACTCATCTTGTAGCATAGTTTTCAAGTTTTATACACTGGCTCTTGGCTTGAAACGTCACCATGAGCTTGCAGTGTGAGACTGCCCGATATACAATGCCCAATTGTGCAGATTTCTTTCTGTGAATGGGAAATACGACACCCATAGTTCATACCATCCAAAGTAGATGTCATGCACGTCACTGTATCACCCCTTTCCTCTTCCCTCATCCATTGTGCCCAACTGTATAGCAACACTCACCAAGTGTATTCACCATGCAGACGCCACACATGTCCACTGTGAGGAGGGTGTGGTAGACAGGGGCACCCCCCTTGTGGTTCATGAAGAGATGGTAGAGAACACTGCCCAGCTGCGGAGTGATGCAAGCCAAGTAATGGACCACACCCAGCCACGACACTGTGATCTGCGACCAGGGCATGCTGAGTGGAAGCAGGAAGATGAAACCGAGCAGCGGGATACCTATAGCACAAAAAACAACAACAGCATAGTGTTAGAGAAGAGGGGGGACAAGCAAATGCACTCAGCAACTACTCTCAGACATTCTGTCTACACCCCCCACCTACACACAAGAAAAGGTTGCATGCTTTTACTGGCATGTCGAGTGCCACTTAACCCAGGTTCACGGTCAGTTCTCCTTTCAGATCAGGAGAGCGGAACATCTTTTCCACCTAAATAATCAAAAAAATTGCAATAATCCTTATGTGCAAGCATACCCAACATACTTTCCTTCCCCTTGTATGGTTCAGCTTCCCACAGCTGTCTGATTCTTCCACCAATATGGAATGGATGTCCTTAGCACAAGATGCAGTTCTTATCCTTTCAAGGTTCTTGTCAGACCACAAGACTTCATAATATTCTTCTCCTACTATGTATGCCTTTTATGACCAGTTTCTAGCAATGCTATGTGTGCCAGACTCAATTCTCCAAAGATGACACTCACTGCATATACCTGCATTGCCTGTAACCAGAGAACCCCTGGTCTGACTGCGCTCTGCCACGTCCTTTTTAGGTCGAGCCTGGGCAGTGCATGTGCTGCTCTGCGAGGCATGTTGTATTCAGGTATGGACTTGAAGCTCCGCCCACTCTCTGCCCATATTTTTAATTGGCTTCTGTCATTGTCCACTGTAAACTGTGGCTTTTAATTGGTCAATAGGCTTAGTAGTCCCTCCTTAGTACCGCCTTGCCTTATTTTGTAATCTCCCATGAGGACACCCCCTGTTACATGTGTTGTTACTGGGTAGGCTTTAATTACAGCCTCCGAGCACTATTTTCTCAAAGAGCTATGTCCTGCTGCTGTTGCAGGCAGGACACGCTCTCTCCTAATGTTTTTTGTAAAAATCTTTATAGCACTGGCCCCGAACGCATTTGCAATGCAATAGGTCTCGCATTTGCGAGTGTTTAAGCTATTGGCATTGTAAATGACAATGCCTTTTATTTAAATGTTTTAAAAACAACATGTAAGTAAAAGGGATTGTTATTTACAGCTCAAACGCTCGTAAATGCGAGACCTATTGCATTGCAAATGCTTGTTTGACAAGGTTTCATGTGTGGCTTTCCATTTACGGTTTTGCCAACCAACGGGCACTGCAGGATTTTTTGATCTAGAAGCAGGCTTTCAACAAACAGTAAGCAAAGAGCCTGTCAGTTCGATTCACTTCTACTGAAGGAAACTCATTCAAAGAAAACGAACTGATATCACATAAGAAATGCCCCCTCCCCCAGTACCACACAGACTTTCGTACCAACAAAAGACCCAAAGAAACCTCCCTTCCAAAAGAACACCAAACTCATCACCTCCAAATGGAAAAGACATGGTAAGAAATGCCTTGCCACAGCGGGAAAGATCTATGGAACAATGCCCCCTCCCTCTTTTTGCAGAAATGCCTTGACACTTGTGTTTCAAACTGCCTATAAAAAAGAAACACTGTAAACAATATCTCGCCTGATTCCTAATTTACAACTGAACTTCGAGATGTGTCTTTTTTGTCCATTCATCGATTTTATTTCGGTTGTTCCCTTTCCTCCTCTCCTCTTAACCCCCTCCGACTCCTCTCCTTGTATCTTGAGCCTACATTTGTTTCCTGGTATTTACTGTGCATAACAAATGAATACTGATAAAAAAAGCTTGAAGATGGTATTGGAACCTAATAGAACCGGAGTGCTCTCTAAGATGATTTCTAAGCCTAATTCCAATGGGGCTTAATTCGACGAGACCACTAATGATAGTATTCATGCTTCATTCTTCCATGCTTCATCTAAAGATGCCTTTAGTATTGTCACACATCAGCAAGAAGTCCACTGACGTAGTCAGGTACAGCTTGGTTCTAAGAGCACTATATTTCTCTTTAAATCATGCAAATGCCCAGAATAAAAAAACAGCATGAATCAGATTAACAGCTTCAGTCCCTCTTAAAATGATGCCTTAAGCATTCACTCCCTTATAGAAGGTGAAGTCAGACCTCGGTCTTCAGAAGATAACTTGTAGAGGACTGAAGTTTCAATTTCTTAAGCCTTAAAGTTCTATAAATGTTTGTAAATCATGGAAGAGGCGCTCCCTGGATAACTTAAAGACACATGGCCTCTGGTTTTCTCAGAATGTCCTCTCTAATATCAGCAGCTCAAAACCTCAAAGCTATTGTGCCAACTGAAAGAAGAGCCAACTGATGGAAGTCAGGAGGAACTTGGGAATGAATTTGGGTTTGCCCCATGAGATGACTTTGTCCTTAGTGAAACAAAGGTAGTGATCTTTTACAGTAAATGCATGTATTTCTTCTACTCTACGCACTGATGTAAGCGCCAAGAGAAGGAATAATTTCCAGTAAGGAACCTCAAAGGTGCTTTAAGAGTGGGTTTGAAGAGAGGCAACATGAGTTGGCTTAAGACAGTATTTAGTTCCCAGAGTACTTGTGGGTGTCAGTCAGTCGATCTTTAGTCAGTCATTAGAAAGACCATAAAAGAATAAAATAAACTGACTGATTGTGGGTGTCATATGGAGGAAGACTGTGAAAAGTCCCTTCATACATTACTTTATGATTCTCTGTGAGAAAAGCGTGGCTGAGTTGCCTTCCGTTCTACCAAAACTGTGAGACTGCTGCCAGATGAACTTATACCCAGAAGTATTTTAGGCCATCTTTTTCCAGGTTCTGAAAATTAGGAAGAATCTGATGAAGTGTTATCGCCATTGGATGGAATACTTTGGTCTTGCACCAGGCACAAACACGTTTCCATTTGGCACTGTAGGTTCTTGTGGTAGCCGGCAGTCGCGCTTACACCAGGATGTTACCACATTCTGCTGAGACCAAGATGACCATATTCTAGGTTGTCGGTTATCATGCGGAATCACCAGAGGTTGTGGTGTAGAATATCTATGTTGTGCCTGGAGATTAGCTTGGGATGCATCTTCAATGGTATTGAAGGGCGTGCCAAGAGATTCATGAGTTCTGTGAACCAGTACTGGCAAGGCCAGGCTATAGCAATGAGAACCAAGGTGCAATTGTCCGTCTTCCCTTTCCCCAGGACCCTGGGAATCAGGAGAAATGGGGGGAAGGCGTAGGCAAAGACGCTGGACCATTTGATCACAAATGCATTGCCCTTGGCCCCTGGCTGCCAAAGCCTGCTGGCGTAATTCTGGCATTTCTTGTTGTTACGGGGTGCAAACAAATCCAGTGTGGTCGAGCTCCCATTCGTGACAGTCCGATAACATTTGACTGGAGTGCGTCGGCTTGATCGTTCTGCCATCCAGGAAGATGTTCCACGGAAATGTCCACGCAATGGGAGATGGCCCAGTCCCAGTCTCTTGTTTCACAATTTAAAGCATTGATGTTGTCTGTTCTATTGAGAATTGCTTTACCTGCAAGCCTTGGAAGAAATGCTTGAAGACTCAGTCTTATGGTCTGGAGCTGTAGAATGTGGATGAGGAGCTTATTTTCTTCGCTTGGCCATAATCCTCTGTTCAAGATTTCCTGCATGTGAACTCCCCAGCCCTCCATTGGGGCATCTATTGTAAGTATCACTCTATCCGATCTATGATGGAAGGGAAGCTGTGCATTTAGATTCATAGGGATCTGCCAGCAAACCACACTTGCTTCAGATGCCATGTGACTTGACTATGTCATCCCATGAGCCATACAGTTGTTTCCATTGGTAGTCCAGTTCTTGTTGGATGAGCCTCATCAGGAGCCTGCAGTGAAGACATCAAACCAAGAAGAGAATGCATTGTCTTACTGTGACTGAATGTTTGACAAAGAAGGTATTTGCCTTGGAGAGGATCTTTCTAATCTTTCCGCAGTGGGAAAGCCCCAACAGTTAAGGGGATAAGGGGCCATCCGGCCTCCTTTTGTTGGAGTAGACTGGCTGTGAGCTATCTGGAGCCTCACACCTGGATGCAAATGCAATGGAGGAGAAACAAAGGCACACTGCTTGTTATTACTTCACAAGTACTTAACAGCGGCATGCCTTTGACATTTCAGTCAATGTATATAAGAGATATGCATGCACTGTAAGAATGTCAGATGTGTTGGTCTGTCCCAGTATTTACACAAATAATTTAAATACCACTATTTTGTTTTATTTCTTTAATAGCGCTACTCATCCCAATGCAGGGTGTCAGAGCGCTTTACATCACACGTACACAATACACATTGACAATAAATTGCGTGTGTAAATCAATGTATAGGATTTGTTACACAAGACAGTGAGGGTTCAAAGGTGTTAACAGTCACATGTCCTTCATAGTTCACTGTGCTATATGAAGGATTACGATTGATTTGCAAGTAACAAAACGATCTCTGTGTTAAAAGCAGTAACCCACGTACACAAAATAAAACATCTGTCATCTGTGTTACATGATGTGCTCTGTAGGTGATATATTTACCCTCTATGCTACAAAACTGGGACCAGACAAAACAACTCCCCAGCAAGTATGTTAACCTCCAGAGTTATTTTACCATTATTATTATTATACCCTGAGATTTACTGGGCATAAAACGATCTCTGCAGCAGGTGCCTTAATTCCATAAGGTATTTTAAAATGCACACTTTGCAGTCAATTAAGCAGGACAGATTTACCAGCATGTTTCTCCTTGTTGACAATTTCTTTGTGGCTGGGTTTTGAAAAATAAATGTATAAATTGATGCCCAGATTTTGCGTTGGGGTTGCATCACTTTTCTGGCACAACTCCGATGCAAAATCTCATTTGTTAACAACTGTAATGCGCTTAAATATACTCATGATAAACCTGCTAAACATATGTGTGCGGTCTTAAGCTCCGATATCACTTCTTGTGAGGTCATGGGTTGTGATGCCACTTCCTGTGATGTCATGTGTGATGTCACGCACTATGTCAAGCGCCATGATGTCACTTGCATACTGCATAACTTGGTTAGTTCCCCCCCCACTTCTTTTCTTAGGACTTGTCACCTGCCTGTGCCAGAGAGTAAAAATCTAGCAGTAAGCCTCTTTACTTGATGAATATGATCCAGCATCGTTTTTGTGTGGTTCGACGTTTGGTTAGCAGCTCCTTCCTGGCCATGTTCTGTATTTTGTGCACACTTGTTTGGAATGTGCCTGGGAAAATGTGCATAGTGCTCTTCTGAAAGGGGACAGTCCGGGAACCTAGTTCCCAGAGAGTGCAGCGGTGTTTATGTCTGGTTCTGTTATTTTCACGTCCTTACATCAATAACTGGGAAGTTGGCAGTGGCGGCTGGCATGTACGGAGGGTAGTCGGGTGGGACAAAAATAAAAGTCAATAAATAAGTAAAAGATGTCCTCCTCGCTCAGGACTTCTCCAGGCAGGCAGGCAGGCTCCAACGCGGGACCCAGGAAACTGAAGTAACCAATTCTGGCACTGCTCTCGTGCAGCATGAAAGAAGCACCAGGTTTGGAGGGAGCGGCCTCCTTCGGAGCTCCCGAGGACACTGGAGTCCTATGCTGCCTCTAACCCAGCTGTCACAGAGTGACAGAGAATTAAAATGCACGCCTGGCTGCCCATCACAAGACGGCCGGCCAAAGAGACATGCGCACTTTGAACTTAAAAGTGCCCTGCCCATCACTGCTTTCTGCTGCTGCCTGACTGGCAGAAAGACCCACCCCTCATCCTGATGCTCGGCTCAGGGTTTTGAAAAATAAAATGGTAATAAATGCACTTTATTACCATTTTATTTTTTCCATCTCTGGGGGCAATTTAGTTACTGGGGTGACGCTCCTCCGCCTTAAAGGAGGAGCCGCCCCTGGAAGTTAATTTTTTCATTTCAACGACTATGCTGCCTACTACACATTTTATCAGTGCTGTTTGTTATGACAATAGCCACCACACTTATGCTGGTTGGTGGCCATACAGTATGTGATGAGGTGATTTAACTCTTTAAGTGCGTGTGGCAGTCATCATGCTCCACTCCGTGTACAGCCAGCATCAGCTGGGTTTGTTTTCACTTGGGTGTCGCTGATAACTTGTATGCGTTTTCTCAGTGGAGTTACAACAGATGTCTCTATGCTTTTGCTAGTGAATGTTATTTGCTCTAATTCTTATGGATATGTTTCAGTTTTGAAATTGAGCAACATCAACTTGCAGCCACCAGCTCTTCATGCACGCACGCTGTTCCAGTGCGTAGCGTGAATTACGCATTTGCAGTAAATTATTACCGCGAACGGGGCTTAATTATGCCATGTGCTCCCCATCCTATTCAAGGGAACAAGCTTTTCACTTGTTTTATCAAAACTGGTTATGGTGCTTCAAAAGGTGGGTATCGAACTGATAGTGCGCAAGTTAGTCTCCAGTATACTGCACTATGAAAACTCGGTAAAATCTAATGGGCTATGTGTTAGACCTGGCACCATTGGCGTGGGTCTCCCTTCCATTTTTTGCTGTTGCCTCTTATGTTTTTGCTGGTTTTAGATGCTTTTGGGCACTGTGCCACTGCTGTTCAGTGCCACAGTGCAAGTGCTCCCTATGGTAAATTGATGTATGGATTAGTGACTCCATGATTGGCTTGTTTGGCTTACTGTCAGACCCTAGTACAGTGCGCTGCGTGTGCCAGGGCTTGTAAATCAAATGCTGCTGGTGGGCTTGCAGCACTGGTTGTGCCACCCACCGGAGCAGCTTGTAAAGTGTGTCTCAGGCCTGCCATTGCAGAGCCTGTGTGCAGTCTGGTACTGCCACGTTGACTGGGCAAGTGTACCCACTTGCCAGTCCCTAAACCTTCCCTTTTATACATATTAGTCACCCGTAAGGAAGGCCCAAGGGCAGGGTGCATTGTAGGTAAAAGGTAGGACATGCCCTGATGTGTGTGGCATGTCCTAATAGTGAATTACAGCCATTTTCGTTTTTCACTATTGCAAGGCTACCTGTTCCCCACAGGCCAGAATGGGCAGTTAGATTATAACAACTTATAATCCTAACTTACTCAGGGAACTAGGTAGAAATTAGAGTTTAGTATGCCTGAACTCAGAATGATAAAATACATCTTTTAGTGAAGTTGGTTTTAACATTCTGTGTTTGAAAATACCACTTTTAGAAAGTAGGTATTTTCTTGCCTAACTATCCAAGCCTGCCTCTGCTAGGTTGTGTATTCCTTGTCTGGAGTTTGAGTGACAGGGGCTGGGGCTTCCAGGAGACAGGGTGAGTCAGCACAGGGCTGAATAGAGAGATCTGCATGCAGATAGGAGGGAGGAGTTGCACCTGGGACCTGAATAGGGCTGTGCCTTTCCTCCACAATGCTGGCTCCACCTCCTGTAGTGTGTCTGATGTCCCTGGCCTACACTGTGAAAGGAAAGAAGGAGTCTTGTCAACAAAGTGCTCCAGGACTGACCAGAACTGGTTTGGACTAGGCAAAGGCCTCTCTGCCTTCAGAGAACAAAGAGAAAAGGTGTATAAAAAGGGGACCCAGACCCCTAGGAAATTAGATCACTTCTGGGAATCAAGACGAACCTTTGCGGAGGAGAAGAACCAGGAAGCTGAAGGAGGAGACAACCCTGTGCTGTGTGTTTGGGGGTTGGCCTGCAGTGGTTGCTTCATTGCCAAAGAAAGGAGAAAAGAACTGAGTGTGCTTTCAAACAACTTGAAGAAGAATCTCCAAGGGCTTGAACTAGAGCTTGCCTCCTGCCTGAAGTCTCAGGGATACAAGACTTCACCAACCAGCTCCCCCCTGAATTCCCTTGCTGGGAATTGAAGTGCCTGCTGCTGTGCTGGGCCTTCTGAGAGACTGCGTGTCGCTGGGAGCGCGACGCAACAACGAGAATCGTGTCGCCGCCGCAGCCACTGTCATCGCATCGCCGAGGAAGCGAGATGCCGCTGCCATCATCGCATCGCCAAAGCGAGGCGCATCGCCGGTGAAGCGGGACGCTGCCACAGAGGACATCGTCGCATCACCGGAGAAGCGCGTCGCAGGGCCTGTCGCGGCTCCAAAGATCATCGAGTCGCCGCACGGCCGTCGGGCTTGCACGCATCACACAAACATTGTCGCATCGCAACCAAGACGCCATTTTGTCGCATCGCACCGGAGAAGAGTATCGCATCGAGGTGCCATCTTGTCGCATCGCACCGGAGAGCAGTAAGAAACCGACGCATCACCTCCCCACACAGTAAGGAAGCGAGCATCAACTCCCCTGCGCAGCAGTAAGGAACCGACGCAGCACCTTCCCTGCGACCCCTTTTGTTTTCTTTGCGTTACGCATTCAAGGTACATTGAGAGTAAAGTGTCGCATCTACAACTTGAGAGAACTGAACTATTTTATAACATTCTAAAGTCTATTTTTGAGTACAGTATTGTGGATTTTTGTTGTTTGGTCTTGTGTTAAGTCTATATAAAAATACTATTTTTATAATTCAACCTGTGTGGTGTCCATCTGTAGTGTTGTCACTGTATTACTGTATGTGTTCACAAATGCTTTACACACTGCCTCTGAGATAAGCCTGCCTGCTCGTGCCAAGCTACCAAGGGGGTGAGCAGGGGTTATTTTAGGAGTGTAGCCCCTTACCCTGACTAGACGCAAGGGTCCCTATTTGTCACAGGTACCTACCTATGCCAACTAGAGACCCCCAAAACTAACATTGGTGGCAGAGGTGGGATTTGGACTTGCATTTGTGATTCATATACAGTGATTGGTGTACACTACTAGTGAGTGCAGACCATAACGCGACCACATACTTTTTGAGAATTTTTCCTTGGAACTTCTTTTCTATTTCTGATTCTTGAGAACTGCCAGTCTTTTTGCTACCATGAGAAAGTCAGCATCCATAGTATCTGTAGACATTGTTTTGGAAGATGAGAGAATTAATACTTACACTGTGCCTTATCTCAAAGCTTTGTGCAAGAAATTTAAAATCTCTGTGAAAGGCCTCACCAGGAAAGAGGAATACCAGAAGGCGCTGAGGGCCTGGGTAGAATCTAGGAATGCCAGTGAGCATCCTGAGGAGCAAGTAGTAGAGGCAGAGGATTTAAATGAGCAACTTGAGGGGCCAGTGGGCCCAACTGGAGGGAAAGTACCTTCAGGGGCGGGCAGCAGTGTTTCTTCCAAAGGGTTGTCCCCAGGAGAGCTGGAGGACAGAGCAAGGGAGAGGATGCATAAATTGGAGCTAGCTAGGCTCAAAATGGATGGTCAGAAAGACAAAGAGAGCAAGAAAATAGAGCTTGGGGTGGAATTAGAAATGAAGAAGTTAGCCTTAGAGGAAAAGAGGATGCATTTTGAGCATGCGAGAGGATTGAGGGAATTGGAACTCAAGGCCAAGAAGTTAGAGGTTCCTCCCTCTGGTGGCAGCACACCGCCAGTGCATGTAGAAGCAAGAACCTACATTCCCAAAGATGTAGTTAAAGATTTCCACAAGAATGAGGATATTGGTCAGTGGTTTAGGGCTTATGAAGCTGCAATGTTGGCCCACCGGGTCCCTGAGAAGGATTGGGGAGCGGGGTTGTGGGGCCGCTTGGTTAGTGATGGGAGGGACACTTTGTTGGATTTGCCTACAGAGGAGCAGATGTCCTATACCCACATGAAGGGAGCCCTAATGTCCAGATTTCGTTTGACCCCAGAGCTATATAGACAAAGGTTTAGAAATTGCAGAAAACTGGAGTCTACCACTTGGGTGGAATATGTGTCTTTCTTTTGCAGAGCATTGGATGGTTGGGTGAAGGGTAGCAAAGTGGATAATTTTGAGGCGCTCTATGATTTGCTTGCATGGGAGCACTTGTCAAATAACTGTTTTCCAGAGCTACGCCAGCATCTTATTGATAGCAAGCTGACTAACCCTAGGAAGCTTGCTGAGGAGGCGGACCGCTGGGTGAGCACCCGGGTCCAGAAGTGTCATGTGGGAGACTTCGCCAAAGGTGGGCAGGGTCCCCAGCAGAAGAGTGGGGGGGGACAAGGGTAAACAGAGGGAGTTCCAGAAAGGGCCCCAAAGTAATCCCCAAGGGAACCAAGGGAAGGGTTCCCAGCCTCCCCCTGAGAAAAAGGCAGTGGCCCCGACAGATAAGCCTGTTCACAAGGGGCCCAAGACCTGTTTTAAGTGTGATCTAGTAGGCCACTGTTCTTATGATGCTAGATGTCCCTTGTATGGGAAGACAGCACCCACTGGTGCACCACCCTGGCAGTTGGCTAGTGTAGCCCTGGGGGAGGAGATGGGTGCCCAGGGTGGGTGGGGTCCCGCAGAGATGTCCCTTGTCTCTTTAGGAGACTGTGAGGTGGTCCCCAGGACCCAGCTGCCTGATAACACTAAAAAATACAGGCAGTGGGTGACCATCAATGGCAAGAGGGTGAAAGCTCTTAGAGACACCGGAGCCAGTGTGACAGCTGTCAGTTGTCGGTTGGTGTCTGAAGAGCAGGTAGTCCCCAATGCATTTTACCCAGTTGTTGCCGCTGACAACACAGAGAGCCACTGCAAGGTGGCACAGGTTCCCTTTGAGTGGGGGGGGGGGGTCTCAGGGACTCTTCAAGTAGCTGTGAGGCCAGCCATGCCTGTTGAATGTCTGTTAGGTAACGATTTGGAGAGCTCCCCTTGGGCTAAGGTGGAGCGGAGAGCTCATTTATAGATGTTGGGTTTGCCTGAGTGGGCCTGCGTGACCACTCGGTCTATGGTAGCCAGTAAGGGTGTTCAAGAGGACCTGGAGCCTGAGAAAATGGCCCAGGTGCCTGCCTTAAAGAGAAGAGGTAGGGGGCACGGGAAACCGGCCCCTGAGATTCCCACGGCCCAGGAGGAGGCGGACCCTGAGGGGGATGCCCTGGAGCCTACTGGGGAAGAGATTGCTGAACTGGGAGACCTGCCGGAGCTGACCCATTGGCAGCAGGAATGAGGTCCCTCCAGGGAAGAGTTCTGTGAGGAGCAGAACAAGTGCCCTTCTCTTGTGGGTTTGCGGCAGCAGGCTGCAAACCAGGCAGCAGGTGATCAGTCTGGATCACATTGGATCTACTGGGAGAATGGTCTCCTGTATAGTGAGCCTAAGGTTGCTGAGCCTGGGTCAGCCCGTGTGCTGGTGGTACCCCAGCGCTTCAGAGCCTTCCTACTGGGGCTGGCTCATGATGTGCCTTTAGCAGGACATTTGGCGCAGGACAAGACCTTTGAGAGGCTTGTCACCCACTTTTATTGGCCCCAAATGTGCAAGAGTTCAGACACTCATTGCAGGACCTGTCAGACTTGCCAGGCAAGTGGAAAGAGTGGGAGGAAGCACAAGGCTCCTCTCCAGCCGTTCCCTGTGGTCAGCACTCCCTTTGAAAGGGTGGGCATTGACATTTTGGGGCCTCTGGATCCCAAGACAGCCATGGGCAACAGGTTCATCCTGGTCTTGGTGGACCATGCCACCCGGTACCCGTAAGCCATCCCTCTCAGGACAGTGACGGCCCCCGTGGTGGGACGTGCACTGATGGGGATTTTCTCCCGCGTGGGGTTTCCCAGAGAGGTGGTGTCAGACCGAGGTACCAACTTCATTTCTAAGTATATGAAGTCCCTGTGGCAGGAGTGTGGTGTAGCCTACAAGTTCACCACTTCTTACCACCCCCAAGGTAATGGGCTGGTTGAGAGGTTCAACCGGACCCTCAAAGGCATGATTATGGGTCTTGAGGAACCCATGAGGCGTAAGTGGGACGTCCTCTTACCATGCCTGCTGTTTGCATACCGTGAGGTGCCACAGAAATCTCTAGGGTTCAGTCCCTTTGAGCTTCTCTATGGACACCCAGTGAGAGGACCTTTGAGTTTGGTCAAGGAAGGCTGGGAGCAATCTCCCAGGAAACCTCCCAGGTTGTATATAGCTACATGCTGGCCTTTAGGAACCAAACTAGGCACTTCAGAAAACTCGCTGAGGCGAATCTGGAAGCCAGCCAGGAGGAGATGAAGCGGTGGCACGATGCTCAGAATGCCACTCTGGTTTGAGCTTCAGCCTGGTCAGAAAGTGTGGGTCATGGCCCCAGTGGAGCCCTGTGCGCTCCAGGATAAGTGGACCGGACCATTTGAGGTGGTGGAGCGCAAAAGTCCGGTTACCTACTTGGTGGACTTGCGGTCTCCCAGGATCCCCTTGCGGGTCCTGCATGTCAACCGCCTGAAGCCCCACTTAGAGAGGTCCGAAGTGGGCATGCTCCTAGCAACAGATGCTGGAATGGAGGAGGAGACTGAGCCTCTTCCTGACCTCCTGTCTGCAACAGAGCAAGATGGGTCAGTGGATGGAGTGAACCTCTCTTCCACCCTGAGCAGCAGAATGACTGTCACCAGTTGCTGGGACAGTTTTCTGACCTGTTCTCCCTGGTTCCCAGTGTCACCGATTGGTGCGTCCATGATGTAGACACTGGGGACAGTCCTCCTGTCAAGCACAAAACTTACAGGGTGACTGACAGGGTGACTGACAGGGTGAGAGCTTGCATCAAGGAGGAGGTCTCCAAGATGCTTGCGTTGGGGGTGATTGAGTCCTCTAACAGTCCTTGGGCCAGCCCAGTGGTCTTGGTCCCAAAGGCTGCCGCACCGGGTGTCTCACCAGAACTGCGGTTCTGTGTGGACTACCGAGGGCTCAATTCAGTCACAAGGACTGACGCGCACCCCATCCCCAGAGCTGATGAGCTCATTGATCGGTTAGGGTCTGCCCGGTACCTCAGCACGTTTGACTTAACGTCTGGGTACTGGCAGATCGCCTTGACTGATGGGGCAAGAGAGAGGTCAGCATTCTCCACACCAGATGGGCACTACCAACTCCGGGTTATGCCCTTTGGGATGAAGAATGCCCCTGCCACCTTTCAGAGGTTGGTCAACCAGGTGTTGGCTGGACTGGAAGAGTTCAGTGCCACCTACCTGGATGACATTGCAGTGTTCAGCGCCAGTTGGGAAGAACATCTGCACCACCTCTGGGAAGTGTTGATGGCGCTGCGGAGAGCAGGCCTCACGATCAAGGCGAGTAAGTGCCAGATCGGGCAGGGTTCCGTGGTGTACTTGGGACACCAGGTTGGGAGCGGCCAGGTGGCGCCCTACAGCCCAAGATTGAGACCATCCTGACTTGGGAACCCCCCCAAGACCCAGACAGAGGTGAGAGCCTTTTAGGACTCACCGGGTATTACAGGAGGTTTGTCAAGGGGTATGGCAGCATTGTTGCACCCTTGACAGAGCTGACTTCCAGGAAGCAGCCCAAGAGAGTGATTTGGACTGACACCTGTCAGAGAGCTTTGATGCCCTGAAGACTGCCATGTGCACGGCGCCCGTGCTCCTGGCACCCAACTTCTCAAAAGAGTTTATTGTGCAAACAGACGCTTCAGAGCATGGTGTGGGGGCTGTTCTATCACAGATTAATGAGGAGGGCCTAGACCAACCTGTAGCCTTCATCAGTAGGAGGTTACTTCCACCAGAACAGAGGTGGAGTGCAATTGAGCGTGAGGCATTTGCTGTGGTCTGGGCACTGAAGAAGTTGAGACCATACTTGTTTGGGACTCACTTCCGGGTTCAGACAGACCACAGGCCCCTCAGATGGCTGATGCAGATGAGGGGTGAGAATCCAAAGCTGTTGAGGTGTTCCATATCCCTACAGGGGATGGACTTCACGGTGGAACACCGCCCTGGTACAGAACACGCCAATGCTGATGGTCTGTCCAGATTTTTCCGCCTTAGTGATGAGAACTCCCAGGAGGTAGGGTAGTTTTCCCCACATTTCAGCTGGAGGGGACACGTGTTAGACCTGGCACCATTGGCGTGGGTCTCCCTTCCATTTTTTGCTGTTGCCTCTTATGTTTTTGCTGGTTTTAGATGCTTTTGGGCACTGTGCCACTGCTGTTCAGTGCCACAGTGCAAGTGCTCCCTATGGTAAATTGATGTATGGATTAGGGACTCCATGATTGGCTTGTTTGGCTTACTGTCAGACCCTAGTACAGTGCGCTGCATGTGCCCAGGGCTTGTAAATCAAATGCTGCTGGTGGGCTTGCAGCACTGGTTGTGCCACCCACCGGAGCAGCTTGTAAGTGTGTCTCAGGCCTGCCATTGCAGAGCCTGTGTGCAGTCTGGTACTGCCATGTTGACTGGGCAAGTGTACCCACTTGCCAGTCCCTAAACCTTCCCTTTTATACATATTAGTCACCCCTAAGGTAGGCCCAAGGGCAGGGTGCATTGTAGGTAAAAGGTAGGACATGCCCTGATGTGTGTGGCATGTCCTAATAGTGAATTACAGCCATTTTCGTTTTTCACTATTGCAAGGCTACCTGTTCCCCACAGGCCAGAATGGGCAGTTAGATTATAACAATTTATAATACTAACTGACTCAGGGAACTAGGTAGAAATTCGAGTTTAGTATGCCTGAACTCAGAATGATAAAATACATCTTTTAGTGAAGTTGGTTTTAACATTCTGTGTTTGAAAATACCACTTTTAGAAAGTGGGTATTTTCTTGCCTAACTATCCAAGCCTGCCTCTGCTAGGTTGTGTATTCCTTGTCTGGAGTTTGAGTGACAGGGCTGGGGGCTTCCAGGAGACAGGGTGAGTCAGCACAGGGCTGAATAGAGAGATCTGCATGCAGATAGGAGGGAGGAGTTGCACCTGGGACCTGAATAGGGCTGTGCCTTTCCTCCACAATGCTGGCTCCACCTCCTGTGGTGTGTCTGATGTCCCTGGCCTACACTGTGAAAGGAAAAGAAGGAGTCTTGTCAACAAACTGCTCCAGGACTGACCAGAACTGGTTTGGACTAGGCAAAGGCCTCTCTGCCTTCAGAGAACAAAGAGAAAAGGTGTATAAAAAGGGGACCCAGACCCCTAGGAAATTAGATCACTTCTGGGAATCAAGACGAACCTTTGCTAAGGAGAAGAACCAGGAAGCTGAAGGGGGAGACTACCCCTGTGCTGTGTGTTTGGGGGTTGGCCTGCAGTGGTTGCTTAATTGCCAAAGAAAGGAGAAAAGGACTGAGTGTGCTTTCAATCAACTTGAAGAAGAATCTCCAAGGGCTTGAACTAGAGCTTGCCTCCTGCCTGAAGTCTCAGGGATACAAGACTTCACCAACCAGCTCCCCCCTGAATTCCCTTGCTGGGAATTGAAGTGCCTGCTGCTGTGCTGGGCCTTCTGAGAGACTGCGTGTCGCTGGGAGCTGGAAGCGCGACGCAACAACGAGAATCGTGTCGCCGCCGCAGCCGCTGTCATCGCATCGCCGAGGAAGCAAGACGCCACTGCCATCATCGCATCGCCGAAGCGCGGCGCATCGCCGGAGAAGCGGGACGCTGCCACAGAGGACATCATCGCATCACCGGAGTAGCGCGTCGCAGGGCCTGTCGCGGCTCCAAAGATCATCGAGTCGCCGCACGGCCGTCGGGCGTGCACGCATCACACCAACATTGTCGCATCGCAACCAAGACGCCATTTTGTCGCATCGCACCGGAGAAGAGTATCGCATCGAGGTGCCATCTTGTCGCATTGCACCGGAGAGCAGTAAGAAACCGACGCATCACCTCCCCACACAGTAAGGAAGCGAGCATCAACTCCCCTGCGCAGTAGTAAGGAACCGACGCATCCACTCCCCTGAGTGTAAGGAACCAACGCATCACCTTCCCTGCGACCCCTTTTGTTTTCTTTGCGTTACGCATTCAAGGTACATCGAGAGTAAAGTGTTGCATCTACAACTTGAGAGAACTGAACTATTTTATAACATTCTAAAGTCTATTTTTGAGTACAGTATTGTGGATTTTTGTCGTTTGGTCTTGTGTTAAGTCTATATAAAAATACTATTTTTATAACACAACCTGTGTGGTGTCCATCTGTAGTGTTGTCACTGTATTACTGTATGTGTTCACAAATGCTTTACACACTGCCTCTGAGATAAGCCTGCCTGCTCGTGCCAAGCTACCAAGGTGGTGAGCAGGGGTTATTTTAGGAGTGTAGCCCCTTACCCTGACTAGACGCAAGGGTCCCTATTTGTCACAGGTACCTACCTATGCCAACTAGAGACCCCCAAATCTAACACTATGGCTTATAGGATCACTGTGCTGCAGGTTGGCTGCAGCATACATATGCGCAAGGGATGCCTTAGAAGGGTAATGCAGGTCAGCTGCAGCATATATTTGTGCAAGGGATGCCTTAGAAGGGTAATGCAGGTCAGCTGCCGCATATATTTGCGCAAGGGATGCCTTAGAAGGGTAATGCAGGTCAGCTGCCGCATATATTTGCGCAAGGGATGCCTTAGAAGGGTAATGCAGGTTGACTGTAGAATATATTTGCGCAAGGGATGCCCTATAAGGGTACTGCATGTCGTCTGCAGCATATATTTCCGCAAGAGATGCATTAGAACGAACGCAAGTAGATGACAGAGTATTGGTATAGTACACTTGAGAGAAAAAAGGGTTTCCCATTCGTGTTGGGTAGATACTGAGAGCCGGGACATTATAGTAACACGACCAACAATGGTGCTTGTAATTCAGGCAGCAGCATATCTGTAGGAAAAACAACATTACTATGTGCATAGGAAAGTATTCTGACATAAGTGAAGTAGGGTGGCAAATCTCAACGCCTGCTTAAACATATACCTCTAGAAGCAGTATGCTCTAGGGAACTTCAGTCATGTACCACTGCTTCAAAAAACTGCAGGAGTTAGTCATATCTTTAGATTAGGGAGGAGTACACCAGCCTCCACTTCCAATAGAGTTTAACCTTCAGCGAACTCCAGACAGGAATGCACAACTGTAGTTTAATACCTACTTGGCAGACTGCGCCTTATGAATGGTCTCTGGAGCAACAGTGTTGTTAACCTCAAGCAAGAAAATATAACAGGATAAGTGATAGGGACATTGGTTCTAAATGTGAATATGACAGAAGTTTTTTTTTAGGTCGAGCATACTAGACAGCGCATATGCGGTCTGTTGTGAGGCATACTGAGGCTTACCAACAACATAGATGGGCTTGGAGTCCACCCACTGCTTAACATTGGTTGGCTTTCCTGTTCACTCATTTGCCTGCTTCGGATTCGTGTGCCAGCTTGTCAATCTCGTGTTTGCCTCTGCTATGGAGTACTACCTCTTTACAATCTTCTTGATTGGCTGGCACCTCTGCTTGCTTTTTAGACCCTACTTTTTTTTTTTTTCGTGTCGAGCACTCAGAGTGCGTGTATTTTTGAGCTGCCCCTCTTGTATTTTTTTTTTTTTTTTTTTTTTAACTTTAGCCACGCTGCACCACATCGAGGAGTGCAGCGTGGCTAAAACCCGTTGCAACGCCAATTGGTCACAAAGGCGAGTTGCCAAGGTTTGTTTAAACTTGGAAGGTCAGTTTCAGTAGTTGACGATATTACACAAACTTACTAGGCATCGTCATAGACAGTCATCCAATAATGGCACTGTAACTGTAGATACATTGCGAGGTGGACACTTTGCAGATCTATAGCCTGACTGGGACAAAGACACACTGTACTGAGACATCAGGCCATGTGTCACGAGTGGCGTCGACGTCGGCATTTTTGTGCAAAGCCGTGTGATTTTGTCTGCACCTGCACAAGACACGCAGCTGCGTCACTGCTCAGAGCGAATATATATATATATTTTTTTTTTTAGCAATTTCCTAGGACCCCAAAAACAGGAACAGTAAAAATAGACATAAATGAAGAACGTAATATGGCAATTCCTAACTAGTTCTTTCATGTAACCTTGCTATAGACACAAATCAGCAAAGGCACACTTGTCAAGGAGCATTTTACAGACTACTGACAAGAGGCACTAAAGCCACAGACTAACCACAGTGCAGCTCTACCTAAATCATACTAACCCCTAGCCCAGGAATGGGCTCAGGAAGATGGGTGCGAGCACATTGTTTTTTGATTCGTGTTGTTTCTTCCGACACGTTCAGCTTCTGCTACTTGTATTGTTCTGGTAAATAAGGACTATGTAGCATGCAGGTTTGTTTTTCCAGGGAGTGTTATTGTTAGCCCATTAGCAGTATAATGCTCCCCTCTACATGTAAAAGGCTATTTTTACCTTCTTACACGCTTGACTGTTTAACCCTTAATTGCCTAAAAAGAAAACAAGTATTGGTAGAGACAATATGTCTGGCCTTGAATGCCAGCCTTTTAGCTTTGCCAATGATTATTTTGTTATGGAGTTTCTACAAATGCATTGTTGAATGAGGGGACTACCCCTCGCAAATATTATTAAAAAATGGCAAAAAAGCAAAAATATTTTGCACTGAAAAAGCACATTCTGCCATAAAAGTGTCTGGCACTGAAGGAAACTACTTTGTGTGCGGATGTGTTCTTTCTGAAAGAGCAGGATGCAGTCACTCAGAGTGAAGTTAGCCAGTGGCTGATAAAATGCAACATGCTGCAGGTTGTTATGGGTGGAAGAAAAATTCTGACACAACAGGACAATGAATGAAGAGGGCTGACTGAAAGCCTCTGTAAGTATATTTCAGATATAATTTTAGTAAAATCATAAGAACTTGGATACCACCAGACCTAAAAGGGTGAGTAAATACATTTTATTTTTGCGTTTCAGAAGTCTGCCGGCTTTTTAGCCAACAGCATTTTGCATTGAGGGACTTGACTGACAGACACAGAGACAGACAGACACACACACACAGTACTCTTCCTTGTCATCCCATTATTCCCTCATACATTCCTTTAGCACATCTTCCCTTCACAAGTTTCTGTCAAAGATTCTCTTTTCTGTCTCACACATCTTACCACCTCATTCTTAATCACATGCATTCACACCCTCATCTCTCAATAAGATGCTAATCTCACAAACGTATATTTCTTTCATATGCTCTTTTCCCTCATAAAGCCCACTTAGTTTGACTTCTCATACACTTAACTTCCCTTACACTGTATGTCTTTTCTTGCTCATATCCCTTTCTTTCTCAACTCCTGTTTCTCACAAGAACTTTCTCTTTAGTTATTTTCTTTAGACAGAGCACACACATTGTTGTGTTTCTCTGTGCCCTATCACACTGCAAACGTTGAAGTTTGAATTTTGAAATAATGCTGGTGAAAACAAAGCTGTCCTCCACAAAGAGGCAACACGAACTCTGCAGATGAGTTTTGAAGAAAAAATCCTAGGCAGAATTCTAGGCTTAATTCAATGCAATGAAGATTTCTAAATAAACATGGATATTTTCGTTGTGAAAATTAAGGTTTGGAGTCATTTACAAATTAGCTGGAGGTTGTGTTGATTCTTTAGTTTTTCTCGTATTGTCGAAGTTGCAGTAATTAGGCAGTTTTTAGGTCGATGTTTAAAAGACTGTGCAGCTTTCTGGTTTGTCAACGACATCTTGGGGACATTTGGAAAGCTTCCCTGGAAATGCATTCCGCTATTTGCATCTCACATTTGCTTGCTTTCGATTTGCTGGCTTTCCTTGTTTTAGGCTGCCCAGCTCGAGTTTGTTCCTTACCTTGCCCAAACTCTAGTTACTGTATTCTTCCACCAGTACAGAATATCTGTAAACAGCCTTTAAATCTTGCTCTTATTTTGTCACATTTGCTGTGCATTCAAAGACAGGTCAAATGTCAGGCTCTGTCTTCCAGGGAGCTTGGTGTTTGCTTTTATTTCTCGGACGTCAAAGTGAGAGGATTTACATGACAATCATACTTGCTACTGGAGGTGTGCTGCATGGTTATTTTTTTTTTTAGCACAATTGTTTTTTAATGTCTGTAAATGTACTTGTGCAGATATTTCACAATATGGAAAGCACAAATGAAGCACATTTTTGGGAAATTCCGAAGTGTGGTGGAAACAAACATTTTAATACTAAAATAAATCAATACACTAGGTGATGACATTTCCACAAATTATCGTTTGTGCGCTGTATACTTTTATCAGTAAAACTGTATGTCTGTGCAAACGTAATGGTCATTTTAATTGAAGATGTGTTTTCTGAATGGCAGTGAGCTACCACACCATGCATACTCCACTTTGTCCTACTCCACTCTGCACCACTCCACGACACTGCAATCTACTCTACACCACTCCACTCTCTACTCTGCACCGCTCTAGTCTGCACCACTCCACGACGCTTTACACCACTCTACTCTGTGCCAATGCACTCTACCCCACACTACTGGAATATGCACCACTGCACTCTACGCCAATCCACTCTGCACTCTACATAACTCTACTCTATACCACTGCACTTTACGCCACTTCACTCTACTCTGAAACAATCTACTCTATTCCACTCTACGCCACTGCCATCTACCCTGCGTCACTTCACCCCACTACACTCTACCCCACTTTTCTTAAAACCAATACACTCCATGCCAATCTATTCTGCACCACTGTACGCCACTATACTCTACTCTGCAACACTTTCCTCTAAGCCACTGCACTCTACGCCACTCCACACTATTGCAGTCTACGTCACTCTACCCTGCCCCACAGCTCACTATGCCATTGCACTCTACTATTTTTAAAGAACAATGGTCAAGATGAGGCCAAACTGGTCCTCGGGTAGCCAGAGCTACTATTTAGTCGAGAAAATGCTTTCGTCTGAGCTCTCGTGTTACAAGAGAGGAGGAGGAGGAGAAACAACGTATGAAGGGACACTAGGTTGTAGGGATGACAAGACATTTATTACATCATAAACGCTATATCATCCACACATTTTTTCAGGATCTAGTCCTGGTGCTCACACATTGGGTGAAGTTGCGTGAAAAGGTGAAAAAGTGCTGGTGACTTAAAATTACATCACATTGACAACATAAGCAAAACTCGAATGAATTTTTACAGTTGGAGTTTTGGTTGTAATAGGTCGACGGCGTTTCGATCTCTATAATTTAGAGACCGTCATCAGGACGAGTAACCGTGTGAGCAAGTAGAATCTGAATGGCGGGGAACTGCTACGTTCCGGTAATTACTTTAAGGGTTCCGGGCAATGTGTCCCGAGACTTGGTAGAAAATTAGATTAAAGGCAGGATACCGGGTCTCCTCCGGTGATTACAAGCAGGCGGCGAGGCACTGCAAAGACGGCCTGCTGGATCAATCTGCAGATTTTCTACCAAGTCTCGGGACACATTGCCCGGAACCCTTAAAGTAATTACCGGAACGTAGCAGATTCTACTTGCTCACACGGTTACTCGTCCTGATGACGGTCTCTAAATTATAGAGATCGAAACGCCGTCGACCTATTACAACCAAAACTCCAACTGTAAAAATTCATTCGAGTTTTGCTTATGTTGTCAATGTGATGTAATTTTAAGTCACCAGCACTTTTTCACCTTTTCACGCAACTTCACCCAATGTGTGAGCACCAGGACTAGATCCTGAAAAAATGTGTGGATGATATAGCGTTTATGATGTAATAAATGTCTTGTCATCCCTACAACCTAGTGTCCCTTCATACGTTGTTTCTCCTCCTCCTCCTCTCTTGTAACACGAGAGCTCAGACGAAAGCATTTTCTCGACTAAATAGTAGCTCTGGCTACCCGAGGACCAGTTTGGCCTCATCTTGACCATTGTTCTTTAAAAATACGTATACCACCCCAGGTCGTACCGTTGGGGTTCCCTTGTTCGCTAAAAATATTGCACTCTACTATGCACCTCTCTACTGCACCCTACGCCACTCCACTCTGTGCACCACAGCACTGACACTTCATTCTACGCCACTTCATGCCTATCTACTCTGCAACAGTCTATGCCAGTGCACTCTACCCCACTCTCCTATGCACCACTGCACTCTTCGCAACTGTACTGTGCACTACTCAACTCTACGTCAATGCATTCTGTGCCATTGCACTTTACAACACTGCATCCTACGACACTCTACTCTGCAAGTCTGCACTTTCCACCACTGAACTCAAAGCCACACTACTCTATACCACTCTACGCCACTCCACTCTATGCAGACGCACTCTACGCCACTACACTCTACGCCACTGTACTCTATGCCACTGTACTCTATGCCACTGTACTCTATGCCACTGTACTCTATGCCACTGTACTCTGCATCACTCCACACTATGCTGCTCTAATCTATTCTGCACCCCACCTCACTGCGCTTCACACCATTTTACTCTATACCCACTACACTCTACACCTCTACACTCTACCCTGCACCACTTCACTCTACTCTGAAACAATCTACTCTACATTACTGCAATCTACGCGACTGCACTGTATGTCACTGACTCTACTCCACTGTGCCACTTCAAGCCATTGCACTCTACGCCACTGCAATCTACTCTGCACCACTCTACGTCACTGCACGCTACGCCAATGGACTGTACACCCCTTTACTCAAATCCAATGCACTCTATGTCAATCTACTCTGCACCACTGTACTTTACGCCACTTCACTCTAGTTCACTCTGACGCTCTACTCCATGACGCTCTACTCCATGACGCTCTACTCCATGACGCTCTACTCCATGACGCTCTACTCCATGACGCTCTACTCCATGACGCTCTACTCCATGACGCTCTACTCCATGACGCTCTACTCCATGACGCTCTACTCCATGACGCTCTACTCCATGACGCTCTACTCCATGACGCTCTACTCCATGACGCTCTACTCCATGACGCTCTACTCCATGACGCTCTACTCCATGACGCTCTACTCCATTAAACTCTACTCCATTAAACTCTACTCCATTAAACTCTACTCCATTAAACTCTACTCCATTAAACTCTACTCCATTAAACTCTACTCCATTAAACTCTACTCCATTAAACTCTACTCCATTAAACCTCTACTCCATTAAACTCTACTCCATTAAACTCTACTCCATTAAACTCTACTCCATTAAACTCTACTCCATTAAACTCTACTCCATTAAACTCTACTCCATTAAACTCTACTCCATTAAACTCTACTCCATTAAACTCTACTCCATTAAACTCTACTCCATTAAACTCTACTCCATTAAACTCTACTCCATTAAACTCTACTCCATTAAACTCTACTCCATTAAACTCTACTCTCCAACACTATTCCACCATACGACACTACTCCATTCTAAGACACTCTAATCAACTCCCTCTACGCCACTCCATGCCACTATATTTCACTCTATTCTATGACATACTACTCCACTCCTCCACTCTATGCCACTTCACTCTACCCCACTCAACAACACACTACTCCACTATGTGCCAAGCCACTCTCCAACAATCTACTCCACTGTACTTTACAGTACTCTATGCAACACCCTCTATGCCATTCCACTCTGCTGTACAACACTCTATGCCACCCCATTCTACAATACTCTACGCCACTCAAATCTACTGCACTCTACACCCTTCCACTCTGCTCCCTCCATGAAACTCTACACCAGTTTACTCTATGCCACGCCATCGACTGAGCTCTACTCTACACAACTCTATGACTCTCTACACCACTCCATAACACTCATCTCTACTCCACTTTACAACACTCCACTCTCCTTTACCCCACTAACTTTTAGCCATGCTCAAGAGCAGTCACGCTGGTGTACACCATGGCTAAAACATATTGGTAAAGCCAATAGTTCTTGCATAGGCAAGACCTATTGGCTTTGCCAATGATCGTTTAATTGGAGCAGCCAAGCTACAGTAGGCCATTGTTATTTAGAGCAGCCTAGCTGTATACCGACACACAAAAGGTTTAGAACATGCACACACCAGGAGATATGCAAACTCAGTCTTGTTGCACCTCTTCAGAATGTTGATGGTTAGCACTGCACAGATCAACTCACTGGCACTCACAGAATGTCTCAACTTAGGTAGTCTCAGAGCAGCATCCTTCCTCTACCACCAGCAATTCACTTCCTGCGGAAGGTTTGGAGTACATGGCAGTATAATATACTTTCATTTTCCACCATAAGATTATTTATGATATTCGTATCATAGAATATCCCTGCATGTGTGGGATCCCGCAACACATTTAGAAATAATTCGGTTGTTCTGAACATTTAAATAACAGCCAGCACATTTTCCATTGAAATTGCCACTAAGTTTGCACAGACATACAGGTTTACTGATAAAAGTATACTGCACACAAATGATAATGTGTGAAATGGGGTTTTAGTGATTTTTTATCATTTGTACATCACCAAGTAAAGTGTCTTGATTTGTTTTGATCCTATTGAAATATTTATTTTCATCACACTTCAGAATTACAAGCATGCGTTTCACTTTTGCTTCCTAACTGCTGAATGTGTTCAGTTCAGGTATTTACATTTTGTTGTGTTACAAAAAATTACTTTGTATAGCTTTTGATTTCAGTGTCTGTACCCTAGCAATATTTTCACATGCTTCCCTTTACTTTCTCTGACTGCACAGGTAAACACCAATCCCCATGTTAAAAAACATAAGTAGCAGTTTGTCAGAAGACATAGCCTGACATTTGGCCTCGGTCTTTGAAGCGCAGCAAATGTGACAAGATAAATACATAAGTTAAAGGCATCTTTATTTATTGCTTGGACTTCCGTGACCCACCAAATATTCGCTTGCGACCACCAGTGGGTTGTGACCCATAGTTTAGGAAATGCTGATTTACAGGGTTTGTTTTTTTCAGCCTTTTTTCCTAAGTTAGGTGTTTATTCATCCTATTACCATCAACGTGTTATTCTCTTCAACTCATTTTTCTTCAGACACCATATCAAGAAGGATGTCTACATATGCTTAGTATGCCTTTTCAGTCCCCGCTCTCTTTAATCAATTGTGCAGCCTTTCAAAAGAGATTTTACAGGTAGATGAGACAGGGAGGGCATCTTCTTCAGAGTCAAACAGGGTGAACTTAGCCAGTGCCAGGAAAATATTGATTCCGAGTTCTCTACCTCTGGTTTCTCTTCTCTGTCCAAGAAGTGATCACACCTGACAAAACTTGTTTTTGACAAATAATCCTTTACATCACTGAGGCTCATGCTATAGGTAGTGGCAAAGTGTTCAACGTCGAGGCATCATTCAACAAGATCAACATTGAGGTTGCTACAGTAGCTGACCTCAATGTTAAAATCCCACTCATGATCATGGTTGAGTAGCTGGTCACCGAAGACTTATTCTGGCAGAGCCCTTGACTTATAAGTTTCTGCCAATTTTGGCATTAGACAATGATGTTCTCCCTCTGCATCACTAGAACTATCACTAGTAGTGTTCCTACTTCCCAGTCCCAAAAAGCACTAAAATGTGACCCGTAGGTTCACCGAAACTTATAATGATGAATTTGAAAATTATATGCCAATGAATTATCCGCTGTTGGTTATTATTTTAATAACAGTTGCATATCGTAATATGCATCTCCAATAACATTAAAATGCCATCTCTTACATCCTCAAGATGACCATTTGCCCAGATAGAATCTATTTATACCATCCACTGGTTTCAAAGACCCAATTCATTTCGGGCCAAACAACCCTTCATCAGGGATAACAAGGTAATTTAGCACTAAAGGATGCTTTACATGTACTGGTGTGAGTGGCAAGTGTAGAATAATAATCAAAAGCAGAAACATTGTTGGCATATCATTTTCAAATTCATAGTTATAAGTTTCGGTGAACCTAAAGGTAATATTTTAGTGCGTCTTGGAACTGGGACATGGGCACACTATCAGCGATAGTTCTAGTTTTGAAGGTGTGCAAATTGGGACAGTGCACATACCAAGATGGCACAAAAAAAATCAGATACATTTCTGGAAATATTTGTAAATATTAATTTGAGCACACCCACGGAACCTGGTTTATCTCCCTCTGCATCAGCCACACTAGGCTCTCTTGGAGTCGTGCATCTATCATCGGAGTTGCTGGCCGTTCCTCCTCTAGCGCTTCCTTGACCTTTTGCCCCTCAAAGAAGGGAGAAGAGGCCTAAATCAGAGACACCTCAAAACATGAAGGATCTATATATGGACACCCTAATGACAAATGATCCAAAGACCGCTCAGCGGTTGAGCACATCCAAAAGGATCATCTCAGAGAACAGCAGCAAAGGAGACAACTAGTAAGGCAGAACGCCTTTCAGACGAATAGCCAGGAGGCTCTTATTCAACTAAACAGAAACATCCAATGGCAGGACGACATCCTCAAGATTTTCCCCAGAGAGTTCACTTTGGACACTCTTCCCAGAAGACACCATACGACTCAGGACACAATTCTGTTGTCTGGTTGGGTTCCTTTCTCCTCAAACTGTGGAGCCAATACTCCTCACTTAGATGACTCTCCATGAGATGGCCAAAAAAAAAAAAAAAAAACTAAAAATCGAGGTCATTGCCCATCCAATCCAGACTGATTCTTTTTTTAGTTCATACAAACTAAACAGCAAACCAGGACCACAGTGCCCCTGGTTCAAGACCTTCTAGAACCAGCAATTGACATGTTCTTCACTCTATTTTCAGCGGACCTGTCCAAAAGCAGCAAGAGAAGAAATACAGAGCTGCTGATCCAGATCCAAAGTTTGTGAGGGAGAACCAGACTCCAAATTCATTAGTCCATTCTGCATCAATGGAAAGGTACAACAGACTGGGTCTTACTTCACCCTTCCCTCAAAAGGTGACAGAGGAATGTATATCCTGGGCAAAATAAGCAATATTATCAGTGGAATCACGTCCTTTGCCCTTATAGGATTGCACTTAATGGGTCTTCATGGAGCAACCCTCACCCTTGAAGCAAAAGGGGAGGATTTTAGACAAGTCCTCAAATGGACATGTAACTTCTGACTTGATAACAAATGTTGAAAAAGCACCACAGAACTTTCGACTCATGATTACTGCTGAATGCATTCTACATAACATCCTTTTGGTTGAGCCTAACACCCTTGGCACAGCTGGAAACGATGGATCTTCTTTTTTTCCAACTCCACATTTTGCAAAATACAGAAAACATACTCTGGAACCAAAACGAATCTGCTGGCTTGGGGAAGTGGAAACATTTCAGCTAGATTCAATTTTAAAGTTTTGGCAGAAGCCAGCAATAGAGGCCCATACCCTCTATTGGCAAAGGCAGCTGAATTGCCAAAGAGAGTGGAAGCAACATCAGTTGCAAGACCAGCAACAGAAGCCCCCTAACTGATGGCAAAAGACAACTACGAAAATAGTAAACCAATAGCTTTCAACAGCCTTGGGTAAGCCCTCTCATCCTAATAAGAAATAACTATTATCCAAGCCCCACCGTCCAGCAGCTCCATTGCCCTACCCCAACATCTCCATCCTGATGGTTTGAAGGAGCTTTCCAAACATCTTCCAGCATGGCACATGGTAATGAGAGAAAGAGACACTAAAGAGTGTTCACAAAGGAATGCAAGATCAGGTTTGGTTGGTCCCTACCCAATATTCCATCAGTTTTGTTAGCTGCATAGTGCAAGAGGTACATATTCCTAATCAGAAAAAGCAGGCTGGTCTATCCGGAACATCAAAGGTTTAAAAGGAATCAATCTCTGCCAGTTTTCAGTCAGGAAAAAAAAAAGTCCCAGGACAGGAGTTTCACTCAGACTTGGATCTCAAAAAGACAAATGTGTAGAAGAGAGAATTTGAGGATGCGGACATTACTCCAAATCTACTCTAATCAGGGAGAATGGTTGAACACCATAGACCTGCAAGATCTTTATGATCACATTTCAAATTAAATAAGACAATAGAAATCCTCCACACGTTCCAGAATCTCAAAATCTATGAGGGCTGGGGGCAGCCTTTCTTCACCACAAAGAGATTGTCTTCTACCCACGCTAGGATAACAGGCAGTCCAAGGCCAATTCACAGATGAAGCTACTAGAAGGTATTGAGACTAGGACAAACTGTATTCAAGACTTATGTCTCCACATCAATAAAGAGACATCCACCCTCTTTCCAGTTCAAGTATTCAATATGTAGTGGCAATTTTGGACAAGGTGGAGGAGTTGCTGCAACATTCAGAGAATAAATGCTCTTTTACTCCTGCAGAGGCGACTGGCCTCAATGGACAGTACTTTCAGAGTGTGGCCTTGTCTGCATGATTGCACCTGCCTTCATCTGCCCAAGATAAACAACAATTCGATATATATGCGAGACTTACAAAAAGAATATAGTTCAGTACAGAGACAAAAAATCCCTTCTCACAACCCCTACCTGCACTACAGTAAGAGCACACTAAAGAAACTGGTATTTGAACTCTGAGCTTACTATCACGAAATTGCAACACTCATAAGGTCTGATTGACCGTCTGAATTCTACAGTCAAATCACTGACAATTGATAACCCAAGTCTATACTCTAAAAGACCAAAAAGCCATCACTACTTTTGAGTGGTATTAAAAAGCTTTACATTTTCACAGAATATGCAGAAAATAGCACTGGCTAAGGGTCTATCTAGTCAATGTTGAAGTACACGTTGCCTAGGGAAAGTTAGTTACTGGCAAGAAGTCTTCACTGGTATAGCTGTTTAAAATCCTACATTTAGCCTGAAATTATTTCTGCATCCCCAAAAAAAGTGAAAACTCCGAATTAGGGGTTTCAGGTCTGAACGCCCAGTTAATCTAAAGTCTGTATATTAAATGATGAACATACACTCTGGGGTGCGGAACTTACTCTAGGTGTACTGTAACAACAACAAAAAAAAGGAAAATCTAACGCCACTTGCAACCTTTTATGTGATCAGTTGGCCCGTCAACCTTGTTCAAAGATAGAAACGTGCGGTTAACCGGTGAGCAAAGTGGAAGCTCCAGCATAGAAGAATGGAAAAAAAGTCCACGAATAATCAATAGCAGAGAATTGTAAACACTTTCCTTCAGGATCCACGCAAAACTGCATCACTTCCAATTCGGCAAATAAATACATAAAATTAATCTTTAGGCAAACAACGGCGGCTAAATACCATGAAAGAAGTGTCTATCTGTACGAAAAACACAACATGCTCAAAGTCCGAGTATAAACCAGAAACAAGCGCCTGGATAACGAAGGATTTAGGCACTAGAGAATAAAAATACTATGGCGTACTGTCACCTCTTTCAAACTTCAAATGTCTCTAGAAAGACTAATAAAAGCCAAATGGTTTCTTTCTACAGGTTTACATCCACAGATTGCATGCTATCGCAAAAAATCAAAGCCGTTGATGAAAATTTGACCTTGACTTAAAACTTCCAATTCTTCCCTCCCCTAGTTATTTTGAATGCCCCTCTCCTTTCCTTCCAGCTTCTGCATGCCTTTCTTGTATAAAGATTACTATAAATTGATTGCATTTCTTAATTTCGCCGTCTTTGAATCCATATCCATAAAACCCAACAATATCTATTCATTCCATCAACCATCTGCTTTTCACATAACCCCCTATAATGATCGCACCAAAGTCATTAATGAGTACCACAAAGAAACTGGACTAAATGCATGGAATTGTTTATTTGACTGCACATGATTAATCACAATAACCAATGGATTGACCACTAGCCTCGGGCTCCCGGGTAGTGTGCTATGCGCTATAAAGCACTTCAATGCCTCGTTCGGGGAAGTAAGCACTACATCAATGCAATTTCAATACAACCGCAGTGAGTACAAACGTGGAAGATTCCAAAGTTTGGTAATAATCAGGGTCACTGAAATTTGGCGATTGTGCAGCCCCTGTGTTTTTGCGCATAATTATGGTTCTGCCACATTTGCCACATTATCCATCGCCTGCTGCATGATCTGCAGATTTTAACCAAATAAAAACATTTGTTCCTAGCTCAAATGGTTCAAAAGTTGCTAAACAGCAACACATCTTGCCACGCAGTGAAAGGCCCTTTGCAGAGATTGACTAGTCACCTTTCTGTTGCTTATTTCTCTGTTTAGGTGTTAAACTGGTACTAATGAGGTGCAACATGTGCCTAGACAGTGTTAACAAGTGTAAAAATGACAAAATAATGAAGTGATACCATCAGGAAATGCGCAGCATAATTTGGCTTTTCTTGCCGCATAATTTACTCAACCCTGCCGCATAATTTGTCCCTCTCCTGACGCATAATTCAAGTGACCCCGGTATTAATCATAGACCAAAATTGAATTTTTCCGAGTGTGTGACAATATACAGTAACCAAGCACCCATTAAGCCACCTTTTACCAGCGCCTTTATGCCATGAACAGCTACAATCAGCATCGGGGGTATTTGCAACCATTCGGTTCCAGGGTCAGGAAGGGGTGGCTAAGGATCTTTGTGCACATGACGTCGTAAGCGCTTTAAGCCTGTTTAGAAGCGTTTTGTTTAAACAAAAGCTTTTTCAGAGATTCTGCCAACTTCAAGCACGACACATACCCCCTCTCTCTCTCTCCACAAGTACTTATCTTTGTCTAGGGGGAGGGGGGGGGGGGAGGCGAAGTCGCCTTTTGATGAGTAAGCGCGGTGCGGTATATACATAGGAATAATCCTCTCTTTGCACTGGGAGGGCTAATTGGTGGAGACAGGTACCACGAGCGCAAAGCTCTTTTAGCTTTAGCTCCTGGAGATCAACAGGCTTATTTAGAGGATCGCAGGGCGCGACAGAGACATCCCACATCTGAAGGGCCTGCGTCAGCTGGTGGGGTGATTTGTCGCGCCACAATGCACTCCCTTCATTGGTGAGGTGGCCGGTAGACAATGCACAGCGAGGCCGGGAGAAGGCTGGACAGTAGCCAAAAACGGTGGCTTGACAGTGTTGTTCGAGACTGCTAATGAGTCTTGACAATTATCACCTGCAACCAGTCAATCTGCTTTGCAGTTAGGACGGCTCTGTAACTTTGCTTTAGCACGCAAAATGACATATGACAGCATGCGAAGAACGATTGGCATTCCTAACTTAGTGTCCAAGCAACACTACTGAAGTGCGTGGGTCAGCCACAACAACCACGTTACCTCCTTATCTGTCTTTCTTGTTCCATTTCTGCGCAGGCGAGGCGGTTAGCTTCCCCGAGACATTTTGACCTACTAACTACAATTGGGAAGCAGGGTTGGACTGGCCTATAGGGCAATCAGTTTGTGCCCAAAAGACTAGTCTGATGTCAGTGTGTGGGCCGATTTCTGGGCTGTTTGTCTGGTGGGACGGGTTTTATTGTTGATTTTCCTGATATTAAGATAAACATTACCTGCAGCAAGCTCAAGCAGCCTCCCATACCTTGCAAAACACATATAGCGTGCCTTTATAAGTTCAAAGCTGCCCGAATTTACAAACATGGGCCACTTTTTTAGCTATCTAATTCAGGGACAGCCACGCTTATTTTCGTTCCCATGTCTATTTGTGTCCCAGTCCAAGTGAAAAGAAAGCTTCGCTACCTAACTTGTGGGTCTTTGTTTCCTTTTTAGTGTTTCAACGCAACTATGCCCACTCCCTAAAAACATAAAATAACACCATTGGAATCAATCACGCAACGAGAAATCCAAGAATGGATTATGAGCCATCACATCTAACATGGACTAACATGCCATGGACAGTGAAAATTCCTAGAGCATACCCCTTTTCCACGTTAGGTCCGTCCCTCCTTTAGACCATTGGCTTCACTGCCCTGCCAAGGTCACATATACAGACTTGCATCCACTGTAATAATGGAAGTGCATTCCTCATGGAAGGCCTTCAAAGCTGGTGCCAAGTCTATCAAGTTTTTAATTGTTTTACATGCATCCTCCCTTTCTTCAGACCAGAGGAACTTCTGCTCCTTTCTAAGTAGCATTCTCAATGGTTCAACTGCATGAGCGTAACCTGGCACGAACCTTGCATAGTATTCTGCAAGGCCCAAGAAAGATTGCAAGACATCTCTAGAAGTGGTGGCCTTAGCTTCTTTAATGGCTCTGACAAGTGAAAACTTAGGCTTTATCCCAGAAGCGGATATTGTGTGACCTAGATACTCTAGTTCATTGGTGGCCAATTTACACGTCACGCCTGATCATCATTCTCCGATGCAACAAGATTGTAAGTACTTGTCCTAGGATCTGGTTATGTTTCTCTTGAAAGTCAGCGAATAATAAAATGGTGTCTTGATAGGCCTGAACTCCCCGGAGATTACTGAACAGATTGTCCTAAAGTTTTTGGACTACACTAGCAGCCGACAGTAGTCTGCACGGTAATATCAGGTACTTGTAGGCACCAAACGGTGTGACGAAAGTCGTTCGCTCTTGGGATTCTTTAGACAAAGCCACATGGTGGTAGGCTGATCTTAAGTCGGTAATAGAGAACCACTTATTCACATCCAGGTTGGCCAACAGTTCGTGGATCTTGGGTAGGGGGAGGCAATACACCAGAATGTTAGAAATGAGAGCTCTTAAATCCGCACTTAGTAGGATTTCTCCTGCCTTCTTCCGTCCCAACACCATCGGTGCTACCCACAGGGACGAATCACAAGGTTCTCTAATGCCTTGAGAGCATAGATTTTGCAGAGTTCAATTCTTCTCTGACACTTAATGGAACAGGACATGCTTTGTGAATGACAGGTTGTGCACAGGTTTTTAATCTAATGCAGTGTTCAAATCCCTGCACTGTACTAATCTGGTCACGGAACAGATCACTAGACTCATCCACCAATTCCGTCACAGGATCCACCAAACTACAGATGTCCGTAGGTAAATCTCCTAGCGCTACTGGGTTATCAGACACTGGTACTAAATATACACCCATTCTCGCCAGGTCTTGCAACCCCATAATGTCCTTTCTTTTTATGGCCTCATAAACGTTTGTGTACGTTTCTCTCCCTAGGCAGACAACTTTAATAGTAAAATATCCCAACATTTCAATCTCTTTCTCTCCAAATGCCTTCAGATTCCCATCAGTGAGTTTTAGCGGTCTGTTCCATTTTTCATAAAATGTGGTATCTCCTAGGATAGTGATGGGAGATCCTGAGACAGCCATGACCTGTAGAGGGATGTCATCTATGTATGCTTCACAAGTTGGACCCTTAATAGGTGTACAAACAGAGTTACAGTCAGTACAAAATTGTTTAGTGACCCAGCACAGGAATCAAACTCCACTACCTATTCTTACATGGGTTTTACCACTCCTGCATACAATCTGAAAGTGCCCCATTTTCTTACATTACAGGCATTGTTTGCCGATGGCAGGACACCCTGTAAAATTGCTATGGTGATTTCTAGACCCACACCTGTAGCATGCACTTGAAGGGCTCTTGTTTCCATTCTTGTGTGTTTTCCCTTTTGTGTTCACAGCACACAGGCTCCATTTGCTGATCTCCATCAATAGAGACAGCGTTGACAATAGTATCTGTGTTAAGTACTTTCGATGAAATAAGGGACAGCTCTATGATTTTGGCAAGATTGGTGACCTCTGCGAGTGTTGGATTCCTGCAACTCCACAGTCTCTCTTTTATTTTTCTGGATGAACAACGAAATACGAACTGGTCACTAATGTATGTGTCTAAGTTCGGACCGAATTTACACATCGCTGCCAAAATCCTGAGGGCAGATGTGTATTCCTCCACCCCATCCTCAGTTGATTTCTTCCCTTTGAAAAAGTTATTTCCAGCATGATGGTGTGCTCATCTGAAAATTGTTTGCACAATCCCTCTACGGCTTCTATGTACACATACCAGCGTGCATCTCCTTACTGCCCTTGGGGGGCCTGAACCGGCAGCAAGTTATCAAAAATGTGCACTTATATAAATCTATTTAGAATATTGTTAAAGTGGGCAGCATCTTATAGATTAGACAAACATATCACTGTGTGTCAACAAAAATGTAAATTAAGCCAATTTGATGCGAGTGACTATCTCACTCTACAGAAAACTGTATAACCAGCAGGTTATAAATTTTAACCCAACTAAGACCGCTCAGGATGTTGAACCTCTATTGCAGCAATCCATGTTCAATAAGAAGTCCACGAGTACTAATACTTTTAAATTGCTTGGTTGGTTAAGGCACCTGCTGCAGAGATGTGTAAATTGATGGTTACATGCTTCAATCCTGGTATGATAGCATGTTACTGTAATGCGTCCGCAGCAGATGCACGCGTGTGAATGCATCTCAGAGGTAAACATGACAGCAACAGAGAGGTCTGTGTATTTTGAAAATTATTTGTTCCTACACCAGCCAAACAGCTCACGTTGTTAATGTGCCTACTAAAAGTTCTAGTTTACCCTGCCATTCAGGTTTTAAGTAACTACTACACAAATCCACGTACAACCTGAAAGTAACAAGTTCCAGCTCAGTGGTCACAAGAATAACCTGCTGCAAGATCGCTGTACAATATGCAGATCACCGGTTTACATACCTACATCCAGAGCACATTTCAAACCCCACCCCCAACCCAATTATAACATTGTACATCTCATTCCTCTCAAAGAAATTAAAAAATAACCCGTGAAAGATATTTTAACTAGCTGAACACGAAAGAATCAAATGAAAGTTACACAAAGTGAATGTTTTTAACATCTCCAAGGTTTCTCTTCATCACTAGAAAAGGGGGAAAGGGGAAGACTCACACAAAGATACTTCTAAGGCTCAGGGAGAAGCATGCTAATTTGGTCTTTCTGGAGTGCAACAGCAGCCATCCAGAAGGACCTGGAGCAAAGCATGCATCACCAGTTCGCTCCCACTTTAAACTCCGTGTGCCCGGAGTATCGAGACTATTGACGAGAATACGCTGTGGTACTTAAGATAGGTAAATTGAAAAGTTTTGGTACTGTCCCATTTAAAGTACTGCAGAAACTACATCTTCATCTGTTGATACAGAGCTTTTGAGTGCTGGTGCCATACATAGATCATCCACAACACACCCCTTCATGCACATATGTGGACCTTCATAAGTTTACTTTATTTAAAAAGGACCAATCCACGTTCATTTACAAACCAATGGCTGAGGGGTTTGTGGGAGGGCTCTGACAATGGGAAAGAGTATGCACACTAGGTAGTGGAGTCAACTACAAGGTAATTTTATCCATATCTCACTGCCTGGCTCTTCCCCTTTCTGATTCCAAAGCAACTTAAATTTAGAAAGGCAGCATTACGTTGCTTGGATCCAGTCAAACAGTTTGTACAGAACGTCTTGGCCAAATGTTTCATCACTGTGTAAAACCTACAGAAAGCGTTGATTGCCGAATGTATGTGGGCTTTTCCAACGTAGCTCCCCAGTTATATCCGACAGGTACAAGACTAGAAAATGCTATATAACATATCAGCCTTGGCAGTGTGTGCCTTGACATTGGATGGAGATTGGGCTGCCTCTTGATTGAAGCATAGGTCATGCATGGTGGCGAATATCTGGGATTTATGGCTTTAGCAGGTGCGTGGCTGACTGACATCATTGGCCCCAAAGGTTACAAAAGCTGATCTAACAAAAATAGAATCTTGTTCCAGGCCAAACAGAAGTACAAGAAGCATTTGATATCCAGATTGCAAAAATCTCCTCATGAGAGAAGACATGGGGATATCCTCGACAAAATCAGGAGAACAATCTCTGGATACATTTTGAACTGTACATCACGAATGAAGTAAGGATGGGTCCGGAGAATTAACCAGTCCCTTCAAGAACCTCTAGAATGTTAGCCCTTGTTCAAAATAAGGTACATTATAAATAAGGCTCCCTGTTTTCACTGAATTTTACAGATAAATGCAGACAGAAAACATTCATTTTCTTGTCTGCATTTACTTTTAAATGTGGATAAAAACGGAAATGGAGTTACTTTCTGAGTAATTCTAAATACTGTCTGCCATGACTGCCAGGCCAATAGATGTGTGGATTGATAGATAAGGGGGTTAAAAAAGAAAGGAATTTTAGTAAAGAGGCTTTAACAGCAGTAGATATGCACAAGGTTGATACTGAAATTTGCATATTTTCTTTTAAGTGCACTGATTTATCTTCTGTGGGTGTTCACAGCAGTGAAATCTGGCAGACATTCAAGCATGAGTGCATATTTATTGGTTAAATAAATGTGGAAATATACTAATTTCAGCTTAATTTTTCCACAAAATCCAAAATAAATATGGATAAACACAGACGGAAATGGCAAAAAAATAAATACCATAAAACCAGGAGCCCTAATTATAAATGTGCAAACACTGATATTCAATGCGACTTGGTGGTTGGAACTAACAAGCATTCATGACTCAAATCATCCCCAGACTCTGGAACTTCTAACTTCTTTATGCAAGTTAAGGCCACTGGACTTAAACTCCTGAGTGGTTATATAGTACATAGTGGTGCACTTAGGGCATGTGAATAGCATAAACTTGGACTAACACAGCAACACAAAAAAAGAAGAAAAAAAATACCCACTTACCACCGCAAGGTCATGGATGGTAGGATTGGCTAATAATGCACATAACTGTTTTATTTACCAGAATCTAAGACAAGCGAGATACTTCATCATTCAGTTAATTACTTTCTAGAACACAATGGCACCTATAGACTATTTAGCTCAGATACATGTGTTGATACATTGGTAATCACTGAGGCATAAATGGCTACTTTGAGACTCTAGGGGCAAGCCTCCTGACCTCACCCAACCCCGCCTTGCTGTTCAAACGTGGTGGTATTTATTGTCTGTCTGAATCAGTACTGACTTTAAAGTGATGGAGGAGGTACTGAAACTCCTAATGCCATGTGAACGCCCCAACATGTTCGGAAGGCACCTGTTGAAGAAACATAAAACAGCAATTTTGAACAATATTCTGCATACACCTGTCCTTTGCAATCATGTCAAGGGGGTACAAAATATAACGGAGGTTTCCACCCATCAGAGCGGAGCAAGAGTGGGAGGAAGGAATGGTTGGCCAAGAGTAGAGTGCATTCATTGCTGTTAAGACGATCTTTGCTGATGTTATTTCTATTAAGGAGTTGAACCCTGTGTACAGGGAGGGTGGGGGCTGGGACGGCAGTTTGTTCTGATTTATTAATAGACCTCACCAATAACCATATGTTAATATCTACGAAAGCGAAAACACTATTGAAACTACAGGCTATGCTGTACATTACCCTCTGCTTGCTCCTTTTTGTTTGTATGATCACGAATGGGTACTCATTTTCAGGGGCAAAATGTCAGTGATGGGGAAAGTATTAGTAGAAAACTGGAATAGTCAAAGCTAATGAATTTAAACAACATCCCTTAATGGCCTTGTCAGCATATAAGTGACTCTTGGTTATCCTCATTGAAAGAGGTTTGTACATCAAACAAGAGTGTATGACAAGCAAGACTCACTCTCTCTCCATCACCAGTGTCATTGGAGCTCCTGTCATTGTTGTCAACCAGCCCGAATTAAGAAGTGATTCAAAAACCTTCAGTGTGCCAGGGTGTTTCCTTATCAAGGAAATGGACGTTTTGGATATATAAATCAGTAATGCCAGACCAGTGTCTCTCAAAATCGGTAGGTCTCATCTCCGAGACCCACATGCCACCCTTCTTCAGGGTATAGATCCCTCTAAAATCTGGTCTGGGGGGGGGGGGGGGCCAAGATGGCGGCGAGGTAGGACGCATTGAACTGAGCTCCTGCCCGCCGTCTGCCCTACCTGGCGCTCCCGGGCCCCCACGAAACACGAAAATGGTCGAGGGTCCCTCCGGAATGCTTCCCCGAGGGGATCCTGCCCGCAGCAAGTAGCCGGCGCCTGCATCGCTCGAGGTTACATCGCAAGGACCGCGAGGGTGGCGGGCCTGCTCCTCCCCAGTCTGCACCACTTGGCGGCTTCGACAACGCGGTGGTTCTAACATACAGACCACCGAGGCCAGCAGCATTATACACAGCCGCCTGCCGGACAACCCGGAAGACCCGCGGGTTGCCTAGCATACCGCCCGCCTGCCCGGATCCACCAGAAGCGGTCCGGCCCGAGAGGGTCCAAAAGGCCGCACGCATCCCCGGCCTCAATTTTTGAGCGGCCTACACAGACCAGCGGGGCCAACAGAGCCAAGCCCAGCCGCCTACCAGACAACCCGCGGGTTGCCTAGAACACCGCCCGCCTGCCTGGAGCCACCGGATGCACATAAGCCCGAGAGGCACCGGGACTCACTAGGCTGCACGGATCCCCGGCCTCAATTTCTGCGCTGCCTACACAAACCACTGAGGCCGGTAGAGTTGAGCCCAGCCGCCTGCCAGACAGCCCGGAAGACTCGCGAGTTGCCTGGCACATCGCCCGCCTGCCTGGAGCCACCGGATGCGGACGGGCCCGGGGGGAGCCGGGAACCAGAGGGCCGCTCGCATCCCCGGCCTCAATTCCTGAGCTGCCTGCCAGACCGGCGCTCCTCCCGGGCCACAGATTCCCGCCGGAGCGCACACAACAGCGAGACCTGCTCCTGAGGGACTCTCACCCCGCGTGAGCACCCGGTAGGAACAAATATCCCGCGACTGAGATTGGGGGAGGGGGGGGTGCCGTAGGATCTGGAGGGCAGAGCGCTTTTCCTTGGCAGAGAGCACTAGAAACGCAGCAGTTGGGGTGCGAGGAGCCCGGGCCCCGCGAGATGCACTTGGGGGCCCACGGCCCACCTGGGAGACCCTGACCAGTAAGCCCTCACCGTGAAGGACCGGCCTGATCACTGGTAGAGCACGTGCCCTAGAACTGTGCCCCTTCCACACTGTATACTGCCCAGCTGCAGCGTCCGCCGGTGAAGGCCTCCACCCGGTCGCCGAGAGCGGCGAAGCCACCCTGCACTCTCCTCTGGAGACCTGGCGCGCCTGAGGGCCCCTGCCTACACGGGGCCTCCATAGCATCCGGTCGTGCGGCCAACACGCTGGTCCCCAAGGACGGCGCGAGTACTACACACCCGGGGGGGAAGCCCCCGCCTCACTCCCTTCGCCTAGCGTAACCTGCGGACCTGCACGCCAGCGAACCCCTGCCTGTGTCCCCCGCTATCGCTGCCTTACCGGTGTCTCGGGCCTGGTCAACGATTCATCTGGGGGAGACATCTGACTATGTCCACTTCCAGGACGAAGAAGGTCAAGCCCCTGAAGGACATCTTTGGACGCTCACAATCCAACCCCAATATGGCGAGTACCGCTTCTGAAGTCACGGTCTCCACTCAGACTGGCTTTGCCGGGGATGAACCCATCACGAAAGCTTTCTTGGAGTCCCTCTTTCTCACTCTCAGAGAGGATCTGCAGACGGTGAAAAAAGACCTTACTGCCGAGATCAAAGACATCCGCAGGGACATGGATGATATCGGAGAGCAGATGGCTGCATTAGAGGAAAAGTGCGACAATGCAGTGTCTGAGTCAACTGTCCTCCAACAAGAGGTGATTAGACTACAGGATCAACATGTCGACATACAAACCCATCTGGAGGACTTGGAGAACCGGTCACGCAGACACACTATCCGGATCAGAGGGGTGAAATCTAAAGAGGATACCAGTGATCTGTTCACATTTGCCAGGGGACTATTCCATCATATCCTGGGCGACTCCTTTGATGTTGAGATCAAACTAGACCGGGCACACAGAGTCGGAACGCCTCGAGCGAACAACGCCCCCCCAGCAGACATCCTTGTGTGTGTCCAGGCCAGGCCAGGATTTCAGGACCAAGGAAGCCATCCTCACCAAGGAGAGATCAATGCATCCCATCTCTTTCCAGGGGCAATCTCCAGTGTTATTCCAAGACTTGGCTCTGATTACTCTCCAGCAACGTCGGCAATTCCGTCCTGTAACAGAACACCTTCGCCAACAAGGAATCCCATATTCCTGGGGACACCCCTTCAGACTCATATTTTTCCTGATGCTGTTTTTTCTAAACGTTCTAGTTTTAGCTCTAATATGGAGCCTTGTTCTTGGGGGGTCTTTGGGGAAAGGTGGACGAGGGGACCCAAACCCAAAAAACCCAATGTGCTTTCGATGTTTTTTGATACACGATTATGGTCCTCCTCTTGCCGCGACCCATTACTCTGTGGAAACATACAGCCCATGTAATCGCATCCATCTCCCCCACTTCTAGATGCCACATAACGCTCTCAAAATTCTCACCCTAAATGTGCGAGGATTGAATAATCCTATCAAACGCAGGGCCGTACTTCACTACTTGGAGCAATCCAAAGCTGACATATGCCTCCTGCAGGAGACCCACCTCCTCCCCAAAGACCACCATAGGATGAAATCCCGCATGTTTCCAACCCAGATGTTCTCGTCTAACACCACCAAGTCCGCTGGTGTTGCCATATTGGTTTCCCGATCCTTTCAGGGTAGGGTGTTACAGAAGGAAGCCGAGATCAGCGGCCGACTGCTCACATATCAGTTCCTAGCGGGTGGGATGACATTCATAGCGGGGTCGGTGTATGCACCCAACGAGGGACAAGACAAATTCCTCCATGACGTTCTCACAGACGCAACAGCCACATCAGAACGACGCCTACTTCTGGGGGGCGACGTAAACCTCGTCTTTGACAACATCACCGACCGTTCCTGCCAGAGGATGGGCCAGACTGGCGCGCTCTCACCTGCTGGAAGGTCCCGACTACAAGAACTGGGGCTTATAGATCTTTGGCGACACTTTCACCCTCACAGCCGCGCATATACTTTTTACTCAGGCGCGCACAAAACATACGCCAGGTTGGACTACCTTCTTAGCTCCGCCCGCTACATACACTCGCGATTGACACTGAGATCTTGACGGCCTCTCTATCAGACCATTCCCCAGTTATAGCCACTTTACAGCTCCCACCAACACAACAGCCCAACCGACACTGGTGTTTGCGCGACACTCCTCCACCAAACCACCGTAGTAGACCAAATTCAGAAAGCCATTAAGGACTACCTTACCCTCAACGCCAACACCGATACTTCTCTAGCGACGCAGTGGGCAGCGCTCAAGGCGGTCATACGGGGGGAATTCATAGCCATCTCCACAGCCAATAACCTTGAGCGCAACCGCAAGCGGGCCGAGCTCACTCAACGGGTTTCAGAACTTGAGCAAATGCACCAACGGACTGGTGCTTCTTGGGTCTGGCGCCAACTCTGCACAGAACGGAAACAGTTCGCAGCACTAGATCAGGACAGGGCTGAATTTGCAGCTCTCCGTCTCCGTCACTCATACTACACAGGCGGCAACAGGTGTGGCCGCCTACTAGCTCACAAACTACGAGAAGCCAGGCAAAAGCAGGGAGTCAAGGCCATCCGCTCTGTCAGGGACAAACTCATTACAGAGGACTCTGCAATAGCTGAAGTCTTTCGAGACTTCTACGCTGGGCTGTATTCTAGTCAACTTTTGGACAACTCCCTTAGCGCCGATTATATAGCAGCCGCACACATGCCCTCTCACCCAGGCGCAAGCCGATCACTTAGAAAGGGACATTAGGACAGAAGAAGTAATTGCAGCCATTTCACACCTCAAATTGGGCAAGTCACCAGGGCCGGACGGCTACTCGGCAGCCTTTTATAAGACCTTCTGCACCCTGGTGGCTCCCCTATGACAGGCTTATTCAACTCCTTTGCACAGTCCGGGGCTATTCCAGAAGAGATGCTCGAAGCGTCCATAGTAGTTATTCCGAAGCCCGGTAAAGACAGAACATCCTGCCAATTTCCCTACTGAATATAGATATTAAACTTTATACCAGTATATTAGCATTTCGCCTAGCACCATATATGTCCCAGTTAGTCGAGCCGGATCAGGCGGGATTTATCCCACAGAGACAAACGAGCGATAACACTAAACGGGTCCTCCACTTAATCGAAAAGGCCTCTCGCACCCAAGGAGAATACATGCTGCTGGCCATTGACACCGAGAAGGCCTTTGACAGGGTGCACTGGCCCTACCTGGAACAAGTCCTCGCACAAGTAGGCATTGGTGAGAAACTGCGCACTCAGATCTTCAACTGTTATCGTTTCCCCAAGGCGACGGTCCGGGTTAATGGCTACACGTCCTCTCGCTTCTCCAATGGTAGGGGCACTAGACAGGGTTGCCCCCTTTCACCCCTTCTATTTGCACTCTACATGGAACCCCTGGCGTTACGGGTTAGGCGTCACCCCCTCATATCCGGGATTAAGTTTGGTGGAGACATACACACTATAAGCCTGTACGCGGATGACATCTTACTCTCCCTCTCAAACCCGATCCCTGCGTTACGATCCCTCTTCATTGAAATGCATAGCTTCGCGCAAGCTTCGGGGTTTAAGATTAATATGGACAAATCAGTAGCACTTAACATCTCTCTCTCTCCACACACCTTAACTCGCCTCCAAGAAGAGCACCCCATACAATGGTCAGCTTCTTCGATCCCGTACCTAGGGATCCAACTAGCTCCCTCCTTACAGGCCACAGCTGAAATTAACTATTCTCTACTCCGCACACATATACGCAAGGAGTTGGGCCAGTGGAAACACCATACCCTCTCCTGGCTTGGTAGGATCGCGGCAACTAAGATGACCATTCTCCCTCAGATCTTATACTTATTTCAGACCTTGCCCCTCCGCCCCCCCTCAGGCTGGATTCAACAGACCCAATCGGACCGTGCACAATTTATCTGGCAGGGCCGCAAGCCCCGGTTCAAACATGCAATAGCAATCCTCCCACCGGAGAAGGGGGTCTAGGGATGCCTGATCTCCAACTATATTTCTACGCCTCACAGTTAAGATATTTAGTGGAATGGCGTGGTCTGGAATCGGAGAAACATTGGCCGTTTCAAGATCAGGCCGTAGCCGCCACACCTCTTCAAGGCATACCATTCCTTCGTAAATCGCACAGACCGCCCAATCTCTACGCATCATATATCACGAGTACGACTTTGGAGGCCTGGGACCGCACTAACATAACACATAGCCTGACCACCTTTCAGTCACCCCTTACCCCGCTATTTGATAACCCAGAATTCCAACCAGGCATGGGTGTGAAGACCTTTCCCGCTTGGCGCCTCACCGCATGTCGGTCACTAGGCCACCTCTTCGACTTAGAAGGGATTATTCCATTCCCACAACTCAAGGCGGATTATAGCCTTGCCGAATCGGAACGCCTGCCTTATCTACAGCTTCGTCACTGGGCACTCCACCCACACACCAAGCCTGAGGCCCAACGCTTCTTGACTCCTTACGAAAAATGGCTCATCTCCCGCACATCCGATAAAAAAATCATCTCCGACCTTTATAAAATGTTATTGGCAACGAACACACACACATACAACGCCAGTCGAGCACGGTGGGAGCGAGACTTAGGCAGGACACTTAGCCACAAAGAATGGGAGGGTATATATCACAGGGCCCGACACTCAGCATACCACATGGGGCTCACTGAGACGCTGACTAAAATAGCCACATATTGGTATTACACACCGGAACGCCTGCATCACTTTGACCCACGGCAGAGCGCCAACTGCTGGACGGGCTGTGGGAAGGTGGGCACCCTGGTACATCTCTTATGGGACTGCGACTACATCCAATCATACTGGTCACAGGTGCTCGATGAAGTAGACACCCACTTGGAGACACAGCTTCCAAGATTTCCTGCATACATCCTCCTGGGACTACCCAACCCCTTAACATATCCGCTTAAATCCTGGAGAGGACGACTGATTGCCATTGCATTGGGCACAGCCATGTAGAACATCCTGACTCATCGGCGCACTCCCCAGCCTCCCACATTTACGGGATGGGTATAACGGCTTTGGCAGGTATTGGGTATGGAGAAACTAACCCTTACACTAAGCTGGCAAGGGGTCCGACTTCAAAGAACTTTGGCAGCCCTTTCTGACCCTCCTCACATCGGAGTTCCGTGAACGGACATGTCCCAGATATCTCAGGCTCCTCCGCCTTTCGGACACACAACTCCCTACATCATGATGCCTCACAACAGCATAAGCGACCACGCTGACTTCCATATTATTCCTTCCCCCCCTTTTTTTTTTGGTGGACGAGGGGTGGTGGGGGGAGGGGGGAGGCAATGTTGGTTTTATGTTATTTGTTTTTCTTTTTCCCTTTTTCCCCTTCCTTTTCCTGTTTATCATTGACCCGCTCCGCTCATCTTACCTTGGTAATGCTATTATCTAAGACACTTGTTGTTTGTATCGCACTGTTTACATGGAGCTGGGGTTCTTGTTTTTTTATTGCTTGAAAACTTAATAAAAGATTTAAACCATAAAATCTGGTCTTTATCACAATGTGATCAATTGTTAAAAGATGGTTGAATCAACCTTACTTGTTCTCCGTTACACACGTGTCAATCATATCCGAGTTCTGTAAAATAATCTCCGAACCGGGGACCGTCGTGGGGGCACCGCCTTGTAGTCACACATTCGTTAAGGGTCGGAGGACGCGGAGTGGCGATCTATACCCTGAAAAAGGCCAACGACCCAGTAGGGCAAACAAATATGGCCGAAACATGTTAGAAATTGCAGAGGGGGTCAAGGGGTAACTCCTCCTATACACCCCTTTTCCTGACTTTTAATCCCGTCAAGGTGGACCACTAATAAAGGATTTCAGGTAGTACCCCCTTAGGCAGTTTTATCTCTCTCTAAACCAGTGATCCCTCACAAGGGAGACTCCCCCTCCCTCCCCCCCTTTCCTTTTCTTCTTCTTTACCTCACAAAAAAAAATCAGCGCTCCGCCCAGTGTGTTGGTCTGCACCCGGGCGTTGTAAGCGGCCCTATGATGAAGCATGCCACTATATAGTGGGTGAGGGCAGTATTAAAAATCTGTTGATTTTCCCTTCTATCCCCTTTCTTTAACCCCTTCCCTACGTTCTCTTTTGGATAGAGACACAGACAGAATAATAGACGGCAGGGTCTCTTTTGTGATGTTATTTAGTCCTTATCTTTTTGTGAGTTTTGGTACTTTTATGAGGGTAATTAGAGAAGGCTCACTCCCTTGTCTCCCTTTCTGTGGTTTTGGACCAGGTTTAGTGGGCCTGAGTGTTTGCAGGATTCCTCCTATAAAAACCTTCACTGAGGGATCATTTTTCTTATCTTGTCTCTCCTGGTATGCACAGCCACTGCATTTCCTTGTTTCTAAGATGGTGGCAGTCTCACAATATTATTGTGAGACTTATTAGGTCTCGCAGACCTGCGTTGCAGCGCGCATGCGCTGTTCGCTCTGCGAGGCTTCTTGTAATCGGGATATTTCAGAAGTGGAGTTGAAGCCACGCCCATCTTTTTGATTGGCTGGTGTCATCGTTTATGCTAAACGGTGGCCTCCGATTGAAAATGAGGCTTCTTTGTTACCGCCCTATCTCCTTTTTGGACGGCCCATCCGGACTGGATGTTTTACTTGCGGCGTTACACTGTCTCCTTAATTAGACAGTAGGCACTATTTTTTTTTTCACAATGGCGACAGCTGGTTTACGGACCCCAGGCGGCGCTGCGTCCTCCTGTCGCCATCTCCCTCAGGCGCCGCCGGGGCCGTCCAACGTGTCGATAACGCAACTGGTGCTCATATAAAGCACTCGGATACCTTCAGGTGTAGTTCGCGCTATATAAAACCAGTTTCTCGCTTACCCGCTGCTGCTCATTCCCTTTATAAATATCATTAATGTGCTCCGTGCGCGAGCAGTACCCGTCCGTCTTACCTTTGCACCCGCCCCCTCCCCTGTCCCTCCTCTCTCCCTCGTCCCTCCTCTCTCCCTTTTCTGGGCACATGATAATTTTTTGTTTATTAAATATTTTTTTTAAAACAATAAAAAATGCACCAGCACCCACGCTGATCTATTTCCACAGCGCGTCTCCTATCTTCCCGCTAGAAGGACAGCAGCTGCCGGAGGTCTCTCGCGCTCCTCCTCTCAGCACGATGTCGCAGCCTTATTTCCTCCAGCAGGCCCACTTGGCTTTTCTTCAATCGCTGCACGGGCCGGTCGTTCTTCCTTCTGGAATATTTAATACTTCCTCCCTCTGCCTTTCGGTTTCGTTCTTACTCTCCCCTTTCTCTTAATTTAACTCCATACATTTTGAATTATGAAAAATTCCTTCCTGTCCTGTTTCTTCAGTGTCGGGGGCTCCAGTGTTGTTAATTTTACATTTCACGTTCGTGTTTTTTTTTTTCCGTTCCACCCTCTGTGCTTGACTTATCTCGGCAATTCAAGGCCAGCCTTCGCAGTTCCCAAGGGGAAAAGAAAATCAGCTCAACTGAAGAGCGACATTCCTGCTTTGGAGTAGGCTCTCAGGGTGAGACAGTAAATCAGCCCAAAAGCACTGCAGTCAGAGACTTTGCATTAACACCAGGGCTTTAAGTGGGATGAAAAAACTGGCGGGTCTCACAAGCATTTGCAATACAATAGGTCTCGCATTTACGCGAGTTTGAGCTATTGGCATTATAAATGACAATGCCTTTTATTTATGTTTTAAAAACCAAAATATAAATAAAAAACACATTGTCATTTACAATGCCAATAGCTCAAACTCACGTAAATGCGAGACCTATTGCATTGCAAATGCTTGTATTTTTATGGAACTGAGAACACTCCTGTCCACTCAGTTCTATGCCTTGCATTGACTTAAACAAGGGAAAAAGTTCTTGTGCTGTTGGACTGGGGCTGCTGCCGGTGGTACACCTCTGGAGGGTCGCTCCTAAATAAAGCTAGAGTAAACCATTGTGTTACAACATTTTGGTGACAATTAGCCAGCCTTTAGTCCCGCAAGCCTAAAAATGGCACCCAGAAACCACCATGTAATGCAACATCCTCACTTTGAAGTTCTCTACATGGGATGCATTTCTACATTGGTTTGTGCTGCAGAGTACAGCTGGTGCTGACGAAAGAGAACCCCATACCTGCTGCCCTCACCTGGTAACATTGGATGGAGTCTGCAGCTAAGCGCCTCTCCACTCCTTGGGCTGCACAGGATTAACATTGTTCTTCTGTCATGAACACTGATCAGATGTGATTGGCGCCAACGTGAAGGCTCCGGAAGTGTTAATTATGCTCCTATAACAGTGAGGCCTGAAGTCGCAGTGGAAAGCTATTGCATTTTAAGAGGCACAAGATCTCTGGTTCGCCTAACCCTCAGTAGAAAAGGTCCTCCAACTCGAAAGGCATTCACATCCAATTGCATACAAGAACAACTAGTTGACGTCATAGTATCAACATGGCCACTTTTTTTAGTTTGGGCTAAGCTTGATTTTCCAAAGAGTGATCTAACCTCGTTACTGAATGCAACAGGTTACAATTTTGCGTAACCTGTGGAATACTAATTAGAAGTGTTACACATGAAGATTCAGCACCACTGCCTGTGCCACTTAGTGACAGGCACACCAAGAGTGCACAATGATTTTTTAAAATCAGTGACAGCCATAAGCAGGGCCTTCTCTGGCAATCCCCTTTGGGTGGACGCAAACTGAATCATTGGCTTTTAGCTACCGATGTCGAACAAGCTTCTATCACAATCTGGTCCACCTTCCATTTAATAGGAGTAGGTTGAGATTTTTAAAAACTATATATATACACTAGTACTGCATGGAGCAAACTTTCCTCCTACTAGGTAAAAAGCACTATTGCTTAGCACTGGAAAGGAAAAGCAATAGTTACTCAGATGTGGCGATCATGGAAAAAATGCTAACTGAAGTAAATGCTGTAGGCATAAAAATGGAATTCAACAACAAGCCAGGAGGTTTCAGATACAACAGTTAATTGAGTAAAGGATCTTTTAGAGTTTGTGGTAGTGCTTACCATGGTTCGGACTCAAAGTTGTGTTTTGTATTGGCAAAGAACCTAGAAAATGCGACAAGAAAGGCCGCTGTGCATCGATGTGGTCAGAAGGCGGCAAAAACAGGACAGAACAGAGGACATGCCTGTTAAGATGCTGGGTGTAGATGGAGCCTTGAACAATTAGAGTAGGACAAGCAGGAAAAAGGCAGAGTTAAATATAAGCAGGAATCATCACCATATTGGTAGCTATGTCTGAAGCTAAAATAGCTCAAAAAGTGTCCTGGCCTGGTGCTGGAAGCCAAAAACATTGACTCTAAAGGCTATCAGGGAGGTAGTCTAGAGGTAATGGGTTATGAGTGGGCTGAAATTGTGTTTCAAGATCGACTTCATGTAAAGTATATATAGCCAAGGACAGACCTAACATTTTAGGCTGGGTCCATCAATACGATCTACACAGAATTATCAATCCTTGTGCTCCTGATCAGGTTACAGTAATTGCGAATACCCACTTGAAAGATATATTAAGTAATACTAAGTCTGTTTTACAGTCAAAGTTAGGTATCTTGAAACGGTATGACCAGAAGCACAAGTTACTAACTTGTGTAACGATATATCTGTAAGAGACAGTAGTTAGTGACAGATTCCTTACCTTAGAATATCCCCAGGCGTCAGGCTGGATCCGGAAAGTTTTTTGCGTAGCAGTACCCTTGCGCGTCGGTAGGCGGCGTTGTGCGCCTCCGCGTCCGTCATCGGCGTCGTGATCGCCGGGATGACGTCGCGGGCAGTACTTAGGCGCCGCCCTGCGCGCTGACGCCAGTTCTGTACACGACTTTCCGCGCCAGGAACGCAGAGCCATGCAAGAAGCTGACATAGGTGTCTGAAAAATACTAGGGCCCTGAAAGGGATGTCCTTAACCCTAGAAATCAGTTCGCAGAACGGGGAGGATGGTGGGCGGTAGGAATCTGTCACTAACTACTGTCTCTTACAGATATATCGTTACACAAGTTAGTAACTTGTGCATCTGAAAGAGACACGTTAGTGACAGATTCCTTACCTTAGAATAGATACCCCAGCAATACCAACCCCGGTGGTGGGTCTGCGAACAAAGATCAGACAAGGAAGTCCTGGAGGACAGAACGGCCAAAGAAGCCGTCCCTCCGGACCGGACTGTCAAGGCAGTAATGCTTTGAAAACGTGTGCAGCGAGGCCCACGTAGCTGCCTGACAGATAACCGGCAGCGGAACACCGCGGCCCAAGGCCGTGGTAGCAGCCGTTGCCCTGGTGGAATGGGCACGCAGCCCAACAGGAGGCTCCTTCTTAGCCAAAGAATAGCAGGTCTTGATGCACAAGGTAACCCAGCGGGAGATGGTCCTCTTGTGCACCGCCCGACCTTTTTGGCGCCCACGTAGCCAACAAAGAGCTGGTCATCCACCCGGAAGTGTTTTGTGCGGTCGATATAGAAGGAGAGCGCACGTTTTGGGTCCAGACGGTGGAGCCTCTCTTCCTCTCTGGAAGGATGCGGAGGCGGAAAGAAGGTGGGCAAAGTGATGGTCTGCCCAATGTGGAAAGCAGTAACCACCTTTGGCAAGAAGGACGGACGCGTCCGAAGAACAACCTTGTCTGGATAAACAGACAGAAAGGGAGGTTTGCAAGATAGAGCCTGGAGCTCACTCACCCGCCGAGCGGAGGTGATGGCCACCAGAAAGGCTGTCTTCAGAGTCAGAAGACGAAGAGGACAGTTATGTAGAGGCTCAAAGGGAGCGCACATTAAAAGGTAAGAACCAAGTTCAAGTCCCACTGAGGCATCACAAACGGAACAGGAGGGAAGAGGTGAGTAATGCCTTTTAAGAACCTGTTAACAACAGGGGACTTGAAAAGGGAGGGCTGATCAGGGAGCCTGAGGAAGGCCGAGATAGCACAAAGATAACCCTTGATGGTACCCAGGGCAGAACCCTGTTGGGCCAGAGAGAGAAGGAACAGAAGGACCTCAGAAAGGGGATTCACAGCCTTTGCTGTGCACCATGCCACAAATTTGTTCCACCTGCAGGCATATACCACCTTAGTGGAGGGACGCCTGGCTGCCAGAATCACATCACAAACTTCGGGAGGCAAGTCGAAAGGAATCAACTGCCGCCGCTCAATCTCCACGCAAGCAGGTGTAGACTGGACAGGTTCGGGTGGAGGACCGTCCCCTGCTGCTGCGACAGAAGATCCTCCCGAAGAGGCAGACGGATCGGGGGATCTACGCTCATATTGAGTAGCTCGGGATACCAAACTCTTCGAGCCCAGTCCGGAGCCACAAGAATGACTTGGGCCCGGTCGTGCCGAATCTTCTTCAACACTCTGGGTAGAAGTGGTATAGGCGGAAAGGCGTACAATAGACCGCAACTCCACTCGTGACAAAAAGCGTCGCCGAGCGAGTGCCGCCTTGGAAATTCCAACGCGCAGAACTGATGACATTGCGCGTTCTCTTCGGTGGCGAATAGATCTAACCAAGGCTCTCCCCACTGTAGAAAGAGTCCTTGCGCCACTTCCGAGTGAAGACGCCATTCGTGATCCATCATGCACCTGCGGCTGAGTTCGTCCGCCCTGGCGTTCAGGGAACCTGCCAGGTGTTGAACCATCAGGAACATGCCCTGATGTTCCAGCCATGTCCAGAGGCGCAGAGCCTCCTGACAAAGGGTCCACGACCCCACCCCGCCCTGTTTGTTGCAGTACCACATGGCGGTGGTGTTGTCTGTGAACACCTGCACTACCTTCCATTTGACAGAGGGAAGGAATGCCTTGAGTGCAAGTCGGATCGCCCGGAGCTCCAGAAGGTTGATATGGAGCCGGGACTCCGCCGGAGACCAGAGGCCTCTGATCTCCGCCTCTCCCATGTGACCGCCCCATCCCAGAAAGGACGCGTCCGTCACAACTGTGTGCTCTGGCTGGGGAAGGGAGAGGGATCTGCCCATGACCCATTGCCGGTTCGAGAGCCACCACTGCAACAGTTTTGCAGTCCCCTCCGAGATCTGGACGTGATCGGACAGGTTGCCCTGGTGCTGCACCCACTGGAACTTCAGGTCCCACTGCAGAGCCCGCATATGCCATCTGGCATGATTGACCAGCAGGATGCAGGAGGCCATGAGGCCCAGCAGCCTCAGGGTCATCCGTATCGAAACCCAGGATAAAGGCTGAAAGATCGGAATCATAGCCTGAATATCCCGGACTCGCCGTTCGGGAGGATAGGCCCGAAACTGCGTCGTGTCCAGAACTGCTCCGATGAAAAGGAGCTGTGGAGAAGGAATCAGATGCGACTTCGGCACATTGATGGAGAACCCCAGCGAGTGCAGGAGTTCGGCCGTAGTCTGGAGGTGGGAGACGACTGCCTGGGACGAGCCCGCCTTCAGCAGCCAGTCGTCGAGGTAGGGGAAGACTGAAACCCCTGCCCGGCGCAGATGAGCTGCGACCACCGCCAACACTTTCGTGAACACCCTAGGGGCACTGGTAAGGCCAAAGGGGAGCACGGTGAACTGAAAATGCTCGGGGCCTACCGTGAACCGAAGGTAACGCAGGTGGGCCGGCAGGACGGGGATGTGGAAATATGCGTCCTGCAAGTCCAACGCTACCAACCAGTCTCCAGGGTCGAGGGCAGTCAAGACCTGAGCTAGGGTGAGCATCTTGAACTTCTCCTTCCGGAGGAAGCGATTGACGTTCCGGAGGTCCAAGATAGGACGCATGTCCTCCTTGTCCTTTTTGGGCACCAGGAAGTAGTGGGAGTAGCAACCACGCCCTACTTCTGGGGTCGGAACATGCTCGATGGCCCTCTTGGCCAAGAGGGCCGTGACTTCCTTCTGCAGAAGTACCAAGTGATCCCCTGACATGCGGTGGAATTGAGGTGGCATGGCTGGGGGGTGGACTCGAAGGGGAGGGAGTAGCCCCTTCGGACAATGTCCAAGACCCACCTGTCCGAGGTGATGGTACGCCAGTGGGGAAGGTGATGGCGGACCCTGCCCCTACTGGCGTGCTGTGCACCTGAAAGGAGGGACTAGGAGGGTTTGGAGGCCGCGGACGGGTTGGAGGTGGTGGCCTGACCCGCACGCTGGTTGCCCGATCCGCCACGGCGGAATCCACGTCCTCGGCCACGCGAAGACGCCTGCTGCGCGGGCCGGTGGCTGGGCTGCTGACGTGAAGGGGCGCCCCTACCGTGGCCACGATAGGGGCGAAAAGCAGAAGTCAGCGGAGGGCGTGTAGCAGGAAGGCCCAGGGACTTGGCAGTAGCCCGTGAGTCCTTAAAGCGCTCCAACGCATGGTCTGCTTTGGACCCAAAAAGACCGACTCCATCAAAGGGCATGTCCATGAGAGTATTCTGGACATCCCCTGAAAACCAGTGGTTCTCAGCCAGGCGTGGCGTCGCAGCGCCACCGTCGTTGCAATAGACCTGCCCAGCGAGTCGGCGGTATCAAGGCCACATCGAATCGTGTATTTGGCCGCATCCCTTCCTTCCGCAATGGCGCGGGAAAGCAGTGTCTGGACCTCCTCAGAACACTGGGGCAAAACATTCGCCACCGAATCCCACAAGGAGTGGGTATATCGGCCCAAAAGACAAGCGGTGTTGATGGACCGCAAGCCAGCACTGGAGGAAGAAAACCTTTCTTCCCAAATTGATCCAGGCGTTTGGATTCCCTATCCGGAGGGGCGGTAGGGAAGGCGGTTTGGGAAGCGGAGGCTTGGACAACCAAGCTCTCAGGAGTGGGGTGGACAGAGAGAAACAGGGGTCGCCCGGAGCTGGGCGATGGCGTCGGGACACGTTCCTATCCACAGGAGACCCTGTGTTGGGCTTGGACCAGGCGCCCAAAAGAACGTCAGTGAGGGCGTCGTTAAACGGCAGCACAGTCTCCGTAGAGGAGGCTGCCGGCTGAAGCACCTCTGTCAAGAGATTAGTCTTGACCGCCACAGTAGGGAGTTGGAGATGTAAGGCTCCAGCCGCCCTACGCAACACCGTTGCAAAATTGGCTCCCTCCTCCGTAGCCACGGGAGGAGACAGCATGCCAGTGTCAGGGGAAGTATCTAGACCACTGGCATCCCCTAGACCCTCTGTCCAGTCCTCATCGTACTGACACTGTAGTGTCAGAGGGTCATCAGACCCCTCCCAGTCCTCCTGGTCCTCCTCTGGTTCAAAATAAGGGGGAGGAGGGACATTTGGGACCCAAGGTCTCATCGGCGTCGAGCGACGTCGTTCCGGGTCCATGTCCGGAGCCGGAAGGAACTGGGGGACGACGCCGCCCGGAGCCCCAGGCGGCGTCGAGAACGGCACCGGAGACATCGGCGCCGGCGGAGGTGTCGTTAGGTCGACCGGCGTCGATGGGGGTTGCGGAGCCGGGATCGGGGCCGAAGCCGGAATCGAGGCTGGAGGCACGGGCGACGCCGGGGCCGGAGCCGTCGGCGACGCCGGAGCAACCCTATCAGGGCCCGCGGGGCCCGAAGGCGCACCGGAGGGGCCTGGAGGCCCGAAGAGGCGGGCCATGGCCGACAGGAATTCCTGTGCTTAGGCCGGATCCGCCCCCGAACCCGGAAAGGACGGGTATTGCGGGGGCGACTCCACAGGCATGTCCGGGGCCGCGGGGACGGTGCCGGGAGGGGCCTCAGCCGAGTCGCGAGACCGGCGAGGCGAAGTCCTAGAGCGACGATGCTTTTTGGACTTTTTATGTTTGGACTTACCAGACGAAGAAGACTTCGATGCCGACGACCGGGTGTGGACTCCGCGATCGACCCTGGACCGCTCACGCGACCGGGGCTTGCGCGGAGCTGAATGCCGGGCCTCCAGGAGCTTTCGAGACCGCTCTCGCAAAGCTTTCGGGTTGAGGGCCCGGCAGTCGGAACAAGACTCCGTGTCGTGGCCTCGGCCGAGGCAGAAGAGACACTCCTGATGCGGGTCTGTGATGGACATCATCCGAGCACAGGCGCCGCAACGTTTAAACCCGGGCATCCCTACGACACCTTGAAGTCGATGAAAGAAAACAGTGAAAAATTCACCAAAAAAGATTGGTCAAAAAATGACCAGGGCACTGCTCTTCCCGGATCTGCGCTTGCTGGCGCGGAAAAGAAGAACTGACGCCAGCGCGCAGGGGCGGCGCCTAAGTACTGCCCGCGACGTCATCCCGGCGATCACGACGCCGACGACAGACGCGGAGCCGCACGACGCCGCCTACCGACGCGCAAGGGTACTGCTACGCAAAAAACTTTCCGGATCCAGCCTGACGCCTGGGGATATTCTAAGGTAAGGAATCTGTCACTAACGTGTCTCTTTCAGATAATACTCATGGAGAGCGTTCAATCTGTAAGTCATAAAGCTAGATGGGTGACAAACTTAAGAAAATACTGAAAGAGATGGTTTTCATCAGTGGTCATCATCAAGAAGGTAGATGGCGGATTAAGATCCTGCATCAACCTGCAGTGCCCCAACCAGTGCATTCAGTAGGACAGTTTCCTCCTTCCCAACATCAGTTAGGTGGTATTTATATTGAAGGGAGATAGGTACTTCGCAAAACTAGATTTGAGAAGTGTCTACCATCAAATAAAACTCCTTGAAGTGTCCAGATCCTTGACAGCTTATCACCACAGAAGGTGACCTTCTTCCAGCCCAGGCGCCTTTGTTCCGGACTCCTAGGAGTGATCACACTGCCTGGCAGGAGGTCAGAATCACGTCTTGGCAGCAGCTAATGCAGGATGCCAGCCACAGCACATAGAAGCTGGGCAACCAGGTCGGCAACCTCTAAGATAGCCACCTGGGTGCATGTCACCTCACCCTCGACATGAGATTTGTGTCAGGGTTGAGAAGGCATGTTGTTTGATACCAAAAATTGCATATTTAGGTGGTACCATAATGGAGCTAGAAACCTCGGGTGCCTATCACATAGTGTACTTTAATGGAAAAGGTGACTATAGGGACATATAAACTTGCACTTACATGCCCACAACCTTGATATAAGGCACCCTGCCGCCTTGGTTGGCTTAAGAGGCATACCTTAGGGGTGACTGGCATATATTAAAAGCAGTGCACTGACTTTGCCACACATGGTGAAGGCAAAGTGGAAATGGGGCAGTTTACACTGTTCCTGTAGTCTGCAATGGCAGGCCTGCTGTCAGTAGTTTACTTGGGTCACTCAGGGTAGCACAAACAGTGCTGCAAGTCCTGGGGACCCCTTTACCACCCATGTCGTGGGTACCACTGGTACCAAATACTAGGGACTTATAAGGGGGTAAATTCCTTGTCAATTGGGGTTGCCAATTTACACACATCAATTTTAGGAAGAGAGCACTGGCACTAGGGCCTGGTAAGCAGGCTTCAGTGCACTGTTAAGAGTTGAAAACCAGCATATAATCGTCCAAATGGGGGCATAAAGTGGGGGAATATCTGCAAAAAGACCTGTTTCCTGCAAAAATACACCCAGTCGTCCCAGGCAAGAAGTGTGAGAGATAGCATTGGTGTGGTTTCTCATGGAGGCAGCGACATTGGTACTACTGAAGTTCCATGTGTGTATTAACCTAATCTAGGGAAGGATTTCTTGTGCCGTTGGGATGGGGGTGCCTGTATGTTTTTTCTTAAACAAAGCCCGAATGAAGATTCACTCTTGTGGCTGTGCTTTACTTCACTACATTTATGCAAAACTTAGTTCTATGGGCAAATAGTTAAAGCGGGAAACATTGACACGGTCTGCAGGTATGAGTATCTGCGCGATTGCAGTACTTCTTTAAGAATTATGGAGCAGCCAAGCAAATGCTCCAGAAATGTATGCCATATCAAAGGGTTATGTTCATCAAATTTTCTTCCTGCTTTAGGAGTCAAACATGCTGTTGCCTCTAAACAGGTTAAGTCTTTAAAAATCAATCAAACTATTGAGCAGGCTGTGGCTGCTGCCTTTTTAGCCAAGGGGAGTGCCTCAGCTACAAAACCTTCAAGGGTAAATCTTGTTACTGGTGTGGATACCGGGGAGCCAGAAAAAGGATTTAAAGAAGAGCTTTTTCAGGGGGTTGATTTGACAGTTTTTAACAGTCAATCACCTTTACTTGAGTCTACTTCACAGATGGACGATGATTTTATGTCCAGTACCATAGAAAGGGACCTGAAAATCTTCCTCGATGTGTCAGCAATTTGCTGGATCTTTCCCATAAATGGAAGGAGGTGGAACATCATATTTCTCTGAGATTTCTGACAAAGTGATCTCCTTTGCAGGACTTTGCAGATGAGTTTCCTTCTGTTGTCAAGTTAAATGCCTTAATGGTTGGACTATTTCCCTCAGGGAATTATAATTTCAGAAGAAGCTACTCGCTCTGATCCTGTGGACAAGAAGGTAGCAGTGGCAGTGCAAGTTTTGCTAGTACTTATGCAAATGATACGATTCAATAACTTTTGAGAGATTTGCTAATACTAGCAGAGCTGATGCAACTTGGGAGTGACATTGTCTTGACACTTTCCAGAATGGAGAAACAAGAATACTTCCATTCAGATATTTCATTCATTACCCTTGATTGATTCAGAGTCCTCAATTGCAACCAAAAGAAATATTTGGATGTGCTCTTGGAAAGCGGATGCAGACCATTAGTCTTTGCTCATGCATGTGCCTTTATAGGGGCAAAGCTATTTGGTTCCTAACTAGAGGAGTTAGTAAAGCAGTCAGCTGAGGATTGGAAGTTGATGTCGCCAGTATGATCTCTGGTAGAGGGTCACAGTTTTAGATATAAGAGTCTCTTTGGTCCTACTTGCATATCTAAAGGTTCTAATCGGCCCTTTCCAGTAAGGGGTCGTGGTTTGGGGTCCCTTTTTCAGACAAGCCCAACTTCCAGACAATCTCTGCATCAACCCCTTTCTCTCCACCAAAACCAGGACTATGCCTCATATTTCTTTCATTAGTGGAGAAGACTCAGTATTTTTCAGCATTTGGAACTCCTAGATTTCAGACAGATGGATCTTGGAGATCTTATGATGGTTTATTTGTCCATTCCAGTTGCCAGCAGCCCTAAAGGAACTCTTCCATCAGACTCCAATGCCTCACTGCCCTCCCGGGCAACAAGCTCTGAGAAAGGAGAACACCAAGTAAGGCAGCAATTGTCCACGTGCCATCAGCGGATGAGCTTCAGAAGGCTACTCATTCATAATCCTGGTGCAGATGTCATCAGGGGACTTTAGACAAGTTCTGGACTTAAAAATGGTAACTGCATTCATCTTATTCTATCTTTTAAGATAATCTCCCTTCAGGTCATTCTTTCTTTATAAAAGGAGTTTTTGTGTGCAAGTCCCACCTATGTGACCAAGGTCCTTTCTAATTTTCATTGTGCTAGGGATTTAGTTATGCAGATGCATTTCCTTCCCTCTCTTTTGCAGTCGAGGCCAGACTCCATTTATTTGATGTACATAGAACATATTTCTAAATGCTGCAACTTAGGCAACATCACATATATTTATGACAAATTTCTACCTACAACTGCGTGGTGGGTTCTCGTCGGATTTTGGTCCTTTTGTTCTAGACTCAGTCATGGCTGAATGATTTTAACTACAGCATTAAAAACTCAATGGTTATCTCAGAATTTGATAGCAGTCGTATTTTCTTTTTTATCTCCAGTTAAGGACTATTCTGGTTGCCTTGGGTATATCCTCATAATATAAGGGCCGGTACGAGTAAGAGACAAGGAGGCCTGTTACTTACAGGTATTCTTCATTTCTTAAAGTACCGGACTTCCTCATCACAGTGCTAGCCTCCCTACCTCCCAACCTAGAAGTTAGGGGACATCTGTTAGCCTAATAATGCTTGGTGTCAAAGGATGTTGAGCAGTGGTCGCCTCCTTTAATTCTTCATAAGGGAGGAGAGTAGAAGTGGGGTCACAAAGAGGTGGCCATGTAAGAATAGTTTTAAGCTTTTCTTGGTTAGGTAAGAAATGTCTGAACTACGACAAATGCTCAAAAGTGAAGGACTGTGATGAGAAAGACCAGGACTCAGTTTAATGAAGATTACCAGTAAGTAACCGGGCCAACTCTACAAACAGTTCATCCACCTTTGCATTCAAAAAGAACACTACTCAATTGGTAGTCAACACTTACAAGTCAAAAAGCTCCTCACTGACAGAGTACCAAGTTGTCTGAATGGGGTTAGCGATCTATCTATATGTACAGTTCACATATCAATCAACAGACATCTGTTGTAGGCAAGAACCCCATAGCTTCTGTGAGGATTCTTATTCAGTACAGCGATAATTGGGGAGCCCTTCCAATGTGCCTTTTAAGTATGAATTCCTTCAACCATGAAACAAACAAAAATGATGGTAGTAACATTTAACTGCATTTAGGCCGTAAACCACACCTTTTGTCAAGTTATTTCTACAATTAGCACAAAAGAAGTAGAAAACACTACAGCAAAGAAGGCTTGTGCGATCTTCCACGCAACCCGTTAGTCCAACACAGACTCCGTCTTTATTCATGTATTTTCTCATCTCTACATTTATCCATGCTAATGTTACAACTTACTTGTCTAGAATATCCATTTCTCCCAACTCTGTCCTAGGTCTCTCCCATGATAACTTTTGTAAGCATAAGTTTTCATTGACAGCAATAGCAGTTAATTTAAAAGTATATAGTACTATTACTCCATACATATACTGTCGTGAACAGTAAGCTCTCCCATGGATATTAGTGTTCTTAACTTTTGTCCTCGGTCTAAATCATGCATTCTCCTGTTAGAAACTGGGTAGGAGGGTCCCTTATGTCTCTAGGACATGAAGAGGACGGTAGCATTGCTGAATAAATCTCAGTGTTATTTTTGCAGTACACCAATTCTGATATCCAGTCTTTAATTCTAGGCCTAGGACTTCTGCTCTAGCGCATCACTAACCACATTTGGGCCATCTGGCAGGCCAGAGCTGTACATTTTCTGACCTTCTTTGGAATTTCTTTGAGATAGCCCAATAGGGCTATCAGGGAAAGGAGATAATTGGTACCGAGACTAGTGTGCCTTTCAAATTATCTGCAGCAGGCAAAGAGATTCAAACATGTGAAACACTAAAACTGCGCTTCCAATTCACTCCATACCTTGCATGCCTACTTCATCACACTAGCAGTCCATACTCAGTGACTAAAGTCCCATCGCAATAAAGATAGTGACAAGAAGGACCTGTAAGCACTGCCATTGAACGCTAGAGCTTATAATACTTTTTAAACCGGTTTGAACTCTTTACCATATACAGAACTAAACGAATTACAACAAGAAGCAAATCCCAACTTTGGCTCCGGCAGTGCACAGGTCCTAGTGCATGATCTTCCAACAAAGTGAGAATCTACATCTATCCGTTCACTACTTCTGTAATGCCTACATCCTCCAATTTGGAGCCGAGAGGATGTAGGTCACCATAAAGGTATTGCACACCACATCCTCTCAAAAGAACATCTATCTTCATCTCCCAGAAGATTTTAAGATCTTACTCTTTCAGTGAAACTCTGGACTCACTACACAAATCGAAGTGATCAAGACAGCTTAGGAATGAGAAAAGTTAGACCATTCTTTCCAATCCAACAACATATGCCATATCTGTATCATTTCACACACAATGGTGGCTTGCGTGACCCTCGCTTGATACTTTGTCAGTCCGCATACAGGCAGAATCCTATCTACGGCCCTTAAACCAAGGTGGATAGAACGCAGATCTTTGCTTAAGAACGTGAAATGCGAAATCTTTCCAATCCTGTGCTCGAGGCTCACTCTGCCACGCAACTGACTCCAAGACAGGTAGGAGTTTTACCCCCTCCTCCTAATCTGTCTCACTCTCGGATGTCCAGATACACTGAAATACACACACGTTTTTGTAAAAAAGCCTAATGTTCGAGACCACGTTCATTTGTAGCTCAGCATTTTCCAATAGACTGCCAGATTAAGACTGATGAGAACAATGAGGCACAACTGAGTCTGGTAAACATAGAAGAAACCGGGCCCTTCTAGCTTAGGAAAAGAAGAGATCCAAAGAAACCACAGACAGGGGCGCTTGTGGGAGCACGTTCCCAGCCAAAACCCGACAAAAACATAGGTTTCAATTGCACACAGTAAATATTGAAACAAGCCTCGGCTGCTCGGGGTTACCTTTGGCGCGGAAACAAAACCTGTTCTGACGGCACGCGAGCTCAGTTGCATATTTGCCTACAATGACGTGCAAATAAACTGCACCTGCACCCCTTCCTGGTAGCCTATATATATCTCAGGGACCGCATGTCAAGGGCCATGAATTGATCTTCACGTCACCTTACCGACGTCAAATGCAATTGAAATGAGGCTTACTATGCCCCCAACCTAAATCTTTATTTCAAGACCAAGCATCACCAGGGTCTTAAGATTTGAGCGGCTCTTCATAAAAAGAAATTTAAAAAACATAATTTTTTGAGAATCTATAAATGTCCACTGTGGTAGCCCTACATTTTTTGTTTTTAATGTGACTGGAAATAGCATTTGAATCCATACATGCCTTGACGCAACTTCTTTGCACAGGTCGAAGTATACCCAGCTCCTTAGGAAAAGCTCATATTCTGCATCAGTGTGGGGGTGGTGTCAAAAACGAAGTGATTGTTTTTATCATGGCATGTCTTGAAGCATGGTGTGGTCCCTTCTAATTCTTGGAGGCAGTAACATGCCTAGAGCCTTACCCTTACTACATTCCTGCATGCCTGGGTGCATATAGGGGTGTTAAAATGAGGTGCAACCAATGCCTAAACCGTGTTAAAAAGTGTAGAAATGGCAAAATAATGAAATACTATCACAAAACTAGTCGCATTACACCACATAATTTTTTCTGGCCGCATAATTTACTCAACTGTGTTGTATAATTCGGCCCTCCACTGCCGCATAATCCCCATTGGCCCGGTCTACCACCCACAATGTAATATCTAGTAAACCATTCCACATAGTGGGGACTTATTTTTATCTTGCACTCAATTTGAAAGGGGAGGACATGTCTAAACGTGTATGTCATTTGAAACCGATCTGCCTGAATGCCATAGTGAATGCATACTTAACATCATAACATGGTTCCACTGCTGCAGCTCCTGCATTCACTGTAGGGAAGGGTGATGGCAAGGGTTGCGGGACTTCCACATATTCCCAAGCCAGCACTCTGAGGGGAAAATACCTGCAAAACCTGAACTGTATCAGCAAAGGCGTTGTTTTTCTTACACTAGACTTGGGTATGGATTACACATTACCTCTTACAAAGACAGTTCCTAAAAGTCTAGTGTGATAATGCTCTGTGAAGAGATTGGCTGGTCCCCAAAACACAAACAAGAACAGCCCTTGTATTGGCCGAGCTCTATTACGCAATTGTTATAACAGTGTAGACAAGCAGAAATCTAACTAGCAACCAAAAGAGCAAAACCTCACCAGACCTTTGATAAGCAGCTCTAGTTTCCTAGAGACTCAGTACTGCATGCTGCCAGGTTCCCCTAAATTAGATGTCTTCAAACTGGGGTCCGCCCCCCTGGAGGAGGGTTCTTATTTGATTCAGGGTGTGGGGGCGGGGCATTGCCCAAGAGAAGCATCGCCCTGACAACAGTGTTTTGTTTTCAAGTGAAGAAAAAAATGGGGGGGGGGTATAAGTAAGCCACTCTGTGATGGGCCATCGCTAACATCTTTTTTTTTCATTAGTATCCTGGCTGGAAGTAGGCGTCTAAGGGGAGGGGGCTGCAAATAATCCTCAACACCCCCCTCCTCCGTTTCTGATAACGAATCACACTTTTACACCTTAGTACTTGGATATTTTTACACATTAGTGAGGCCTAGCTGACGAGAATAGTATGTTCACAATCGTCTATTTTATAGCATTTTTAAAAGGATGAACTGAACTTAACTGTAATGTTTAAATATGATTAGACAAATGTAAACATTGCCAGTATTACAGAATTGTGAAAAATGTTTCCATTCTGGGGGGCCCCTAATGATTTGTATTTTACAGGGGAGGGGCGCGGCATTAAAGCGTTTGAACACCACTGCCCTAGATGGACACAAAGCCAGAAGAACATCTGCTATGAACCTCTAATTTTGCCTACCTGCAAGAGATTCTCTGTCCAGTGAAGGAACATCTGAGAAAGCCACACAAACTCCGCAGAGGACAACTGTCCAATGAATAAAAGTGCAGATGAGGAGTGATGGTTAAGCCTCTACACCACCTCTAACCCTTTGTGAAAGTGGAGACCTAGTCGAGCATTGCTCCAGCACCATCAAAAGCCCCTCAGCCCACAGCATGCCCCTGCCACTACCAGCCTAGGGTCAGGGTGTCAGAATAGAGTTCCTGAGTCATACTTGCAGCCCCTCTAACCGTGCTAGGCTGTGCAGAGATCCAGCAACTGCCCAGCTGCTCTGCCACCAGATCAGGAGCTCATTCAAAAGGACCAGATGGTTCATCTGTGACTGGGCTAGCCAAAGAAGGATAGAAAATCTTTCTTTGGGGTTTATCAGACTTTCAACTACCTTCATCTTCAATAAGGGTTCTAGGGACATGTGTTCTTTGGAACCGAGGGGTTGTGCCCCTAGTTCAAGAGATGTAATGACTCTTGGGTCACAGGGTGGCTGCTGGACTCCCCCTGCCCCCCCCCCCCCCTCATATCCCCTGCAACAAAATCTGTGGGAATTGTTTTGACCGTGACCAACAATTCCAACGACATTAAAGACCATTTTACATTCACCTACCCCAAACCAAAGAAGAGACAAGTACCCCATTACTCGCGAGGTACAGGAATTGTTTTACCATAACCTCGTTAATCCTAGATATTGGTCCTGGTAGCCTAAATTAATTCCTGGACCACCTGTGAGGCATCAGGACACCCTTATACAATGGGTGCTTAAATATTTTGACAGGGACTAGTAGGAATGGGATAAATGGACGTTGACCTACCTTTAATAATTGTTTAACTTGGAAAAAAAATTACAAGCATAGAATCATTAAGTACCACAGGAGTAACACCAGAATTTATTGCATTTAATTTTTAACTACGAGACCAACTCTCAGCCATCCCAAGTAATCTCCATATATGTCATGGTTAGCCCTTGAAAGGCAAGCAGACAGATAGGCACTGAGGCTTCGGTATAATAGCATAGCATCTCCTTGCTCTTGATTTCACTATTTTCCGACATACCCAGTACCATCCCCGTCCAGGAGATACAGATTGTCTCTTCTGGCATACTCTCTACCTGATTTTGCTAAGGAGTTTCCCATCACTGGAGTAATGTTACCATGCTGAAGATGAGGTCTGCTCAAAATGGTACTCCATATGGCCTCTGTCACTAGTCACTACCTCCCCATGCCGAGGCCATGAAATGACTACTGGATGGGTGCCGCTGATGAAATAGTTGCAGGATGTATGCCATTTACCAACCCCAACTGGTGAAAATGCCTACAGGCTCTCCATAGAAAATCTGTGTAGCAGGTCCCTGCAATAGCTCACTTCCCCAAGTATGTGATAAGTGTGTATAGAAAGATGGAAGTGTAGTTGCATGGCTGAAGTGCCTCAGGCTTGTGGTCCCTCAGTGTAGGTGTAGACCTAAGGAGAGTTGCCATAATTAAACAACATAGGTACATTGCTCATCATCTGTCAAGCCACCGATGCATGTACCTGCCCTGCACATACCTCTACGCTCCGTACTCAGGCCACTGTAGCCTGTTCATTTTGTTTGGTTCCGATTTACAAAATTTACAATGAAACAGTGGTAGATCCTTTGTTCTGATCCCTCTGATTCACTTACGATCAGTTGGGTCAGGTCATCCTGCATCTTGAAAGGAAGCATCTTTACAAAGATTGTAGCCAAGGGCATGGACAAAGTAAAAACTGAACAAAAGAAATGTGCTAAATGACACTTCATTGCCCCTGTGGTCGGTTCTGGCAGAAGAGTACCGAGGCCCACCAACCAAGAATCGTCTGCATTTTATCTACTAACCTTGATATTATGGGATGTCTGTCATCGGCATCGGACCTGGACCATGAAAACATTATGTGATGATCATTTCTAAGAGACTGAACTCTTTAATGAGATGCAGTTGAACTTGATTGGATCCCCCCAAAAACTTGATTGGATCTCCCAAAAATTCAAGTGCTTCACTCGTTTGGAGTAGATGACTGGGACCCAGCAACTGTCAAGCTCCGACTATCTAAACTGTCCTTTTTGAGCCAGGAAAAATGTTCACCTTTACTTTGAACAGTTGCTCTGAGCCAGAGAAGGATTTCACTAGGAGGCGAGAACAACAGGTTACTTACCTTCAGTAACACACTTTCTGGTAGAAACTCTACCTAACCACAGATTCCTCACCTTTTGAATATTTCCCAGGTGTCAGAATGGATCTTGAAACTTTTTTTAGCAGTACCTCTGCGCACCGCACGGATGCCGTTCAACTCCAGAAATGATGTGCACAGTCTATATAGGTGCCATTCCAGCATGCTGACATCAGTGGTTTTTGATACTGTCTGCGCCCCGAGATGCAGAGCCTCAATAGTAAATTGGCTTTTACCAGTGTGTGGATTCCTGGACTTGGGATCTTGATAATGGATAAAGCCTGATTCACAAAACAGGAAGGATTGTTCAGGAATCTGGGATTAGACAGAATCTCCATCAAAAAAAGAGCTACCAAAAGTAACTTGTTCTTCTGACAGAGGCTTCTAATTGCAGATTCCTCATTTTTTGATTACATACCAGATCAGTACTTATTAGGATGTGGGTCTGTGAATTGGCTCAAACCAAAAAGTCCTCTAGGACCAAGCAGGTGAAATGCCCCTCTCAGCGAACCTGGCTGTCTAGACAGCAGGGTTTTGTGAACGTATGACGTGAAACCCATGTAACTGCCTGGCAGATGTCCAGGACAGGAACTCCTCTTCCCAAGAAGTTGTAGCAGCCTTGACCCTGGTGGAATGAGCTTGCAGTGCTTCTGTAGGTGGGTTTTGGATAATGCACAGCAGATCTTGATGCAGAGCACGATCCAGCGGGATGATGATCCTTTTCTGCATGGCTTTGCCTTTTTTTAATGCAGTAAACTCCACAAAGAGCTGATCGTCCTCACTGTGTTCTCTGGTACAATCAATGTAAAAGCTCAGCGCTCTTTTGGGGCCCAAGTGATGGAGTATCTCATCCTTAGAGGGATTAGGCAGCGCATAAAACGCCGGCATGGTGATAGTTTTCTCAATGTGGAAAGGCGCCATAACTTTCGGCTAGAAGGAGGTTTGCGTCCACAGATCCAGTTTGTCTGAGAACAAGGTAGTACAGTGGGCCAAAACAGAGAGCCTGAAGCTCACTCGCTCACCGAGGTGATGGCAATGAGGAACGACTGGAGGGTAAGAAGATGCAAAGGACAGATGTGAAGTGGCTCAAAGGGAGTGCACATCTAACATGTGAGGACCAAGTTAAGGTCCCACTGTTGCACGAGAAAAGGAAATGGAGGAATCAAGTGCTGCGGGCCTTTAAAAAAACACATTACAACCAGTGATTTAAAGAATGAGTGCTGGGCTGGCCTTGCAACAGTAAAAAGGCTGAAACAGTTGACAGGTACCCTTTAACTGGGCCCAAAGCAAAGACTTTCCTGGTGAGAGACAAACAATAGACTGTTGGATAACTTGGCAAGGAGGAGGTCAAACTGGCGTGTGCCGCACCAACCCACAAATTTGTCCCAACGACAGGCATGTGAAGTTTTTGTTGAGGGACACCTGGCTGCCAATATGACATCAACCACCGCTGTAGGAAGGTATAAAGAGTCCAGCTGTTGTCGCTCAGTCTCCATGCATGATTGTGGAGATTATAAAGCCAGGGTGCAGAACTCTGCACTGATGCTGCAACAGCAGGTCAACCCAGAGGGCCAGTCTGATTAGAGGACAGATGCTGAAGCCCAGGACCTCTGGATACCATATTTTCCTTGCCCAATCCAAGGCCCCTAGGATGACTTCAACCCAGTCGGTCCTACTCTTCTTCAGAAGTAGGGCAGAAAAGGTATCAGCAGTAAGGAATACAGGAGTGCTAAGTTCCACTTTGGGCAGAACACGTTTCCTGGCAAGAGACAGCTTGGAAACTCCAACGAGCAGAACTTCTGAAATTGTGTGCTCTCACTGGTGGCAAACAGATTGAGCCAAGGTTCTCCCCAATTGTGGCAGAGACATTGCAACACCTCCGAGTGAAATTGCCACTCATGATCTGCTAGGCATTACTGACTGAGTTCGTCCACCGTGCCATTTAAAGATCCTGCCAGGTTGCTCACCACCTGGAAAATCCCTTCATGGTCCGGCCGTTTTCAGGTACACACTGCCTCCTGGCACAAGGCCCATGACCCCAATCTGCCCAGTTTGTTGCAATACCACATGACCGTGTTGTTTCCGTGATCACCTGCACCAGCCTCCCCTTGATTGACGGAAGGAAGGCTGTCAACGCCAAGCAGATGACTCTGATCTCCAGGACGTTGATATGGAGCCAGGCCTCCGCCAGTCACTAGACCTCTGATCTCTACCTCTCAGGTGGCCGCCACAATCCAGAATTGACGCACCGGCCACAACTGTAACTTCTGGGTGGGGTAGGGAGATGGGTCTGCTGCGGACCCAATTGCAGTTTAATAACCCACACTGCAGATCTTTCGTAGTCTCTTCCGAAACCTGGTCTTGGTCAGTGAAGTCCCCTTGATGTTGGGCCCACTGAGACTTTAGATCCCACTGCAGAGCCTGAATATGCCACCCGAGTATGCAGAAGGCCATCAGTCACAGCAGCCTCAGAGTCGACCGCACTTGGATCCAGGACAGAGACTGAAGGATCAGGCTTATAGCCAGACTGTCCTGGACTTTCCTTTCTAAAGGAAAGGCACAAAACAGAACCATGTCCAGAACGGCTCAGATGAAGTGGAGCATCTGAGAAGAAGTCAAATATGACGTCAGCACATTGATAGGGAAACCCAAAGAGGACAGGAGTTTTGCTGTAGTCTAGAAGTGGTTGACGACTACCTGGGGCAAACTTTCCTTCAACAGCCAATCGTCGATGTGGGGGAAGACTGGGACCCCCAACCTCCGAAGGTGTGCTGCAACCACCCCATCACTTTAATTAACACTCAAGATGTGCTGGCGAGACCAAAGGGGAGCACAGCAAACTATAAATACTTCTGCACCAACACGAACTGCAGGTAGCACTGTTGGGCCTTCAGGCCTTGGTATACAGAAATAGGCATCCTAGATATCTCACACCACCATCCAGTCTCCAGGATCAAGGGCAGACAAGACCTGGGCCAGAGTGAGCATCTTAAATTTTTCCTTCTGGGGGAAACTTTTGGACGGGTGCAGATCTAAAATAGGACAAAGGCCTCCATCCTTCTTTGGCAGCAGAAAGTAGCAGTAATAACCTACTTCTGGTGAAGGCACCCTCTTCATAGCCCCTTTGACCAACAGGGCTTGCACTTCCTGCCATAAAATGGACAGATGGCCCTCCGTCAGTTGTTCTGGGGGCGGTGGAATGTGCGGTGGAGACAATGAAGGGCAAGATGTTTGCCTTTCAGACTATTTGCAGGGTCCTCCTGTCCAATGTTATCGTCTGTCAACCCGGTGAGAATTGTTCAATCCTGCCTCCAACCGGATGGCTGTCTTTGACTGCGAAACTGCTGGACATCCTGCTGAGGCTGAATTTGCTGCCGGTATGGAGAACCTCTGCCGAAGCTGCAAAAGGAATGGCAGGTCTGGTGCAGCTGGAGAGGCAGGGCAGATAAGCCCCAGGAGCGTGCTGTAGCCCTGCTCCCTTTGATCCGCTTCAGAGCAAAATCTGCCTGATCCCCAAACAAGGCATGTCCATGAGGGACGACTGAACATTGTCTGAAAACCCCATTGAACACAGACATGCGTGGCAGTGAGTAACAACGCTGGTGCCAATGGTTCACCAAATGGATTCGTTGGTGTCCAGGCCACAACAAACTGTGAACTTGGCCGCATCATGACTGTCCTGTATGATTTGGGTTAGGACAGGTCGGAGATCTTCCAGGACACCTGACAGGACTTGAACCAACTAATCACAAAGAGCTTGGGAATAGCACCCCGGCAGGCAACTGGCATCAACGGACCTGGGGTCCAAGCTGGTGGAGACTTGTACCGGTCTGGTCTAGGAATCTTTCGGTACTTTGTGACATAGTTTTGCCTCGCAGTCTTGTATGGCCTTCGGTTTCATTGACACACAGTCACTGCAGGCCTTAGAGTTGTGGCTCAACCCCAGGCACCACACTCAAATCTGATAAGGATCTGCCACAGACATCTGTTTGTGACAGTTTTTACATGGCTTAAAACATGTCATTTTGGGAGGTGACATTTCCCTTGCACACACAATTTTTTTTTTTAGGTAAAGTGTCTCAAAGAGGCGAGAGGTAGCTCTGGGTCGCATCTGGTGGTGCAGAAAGAAAGGAACTGATGTCAGTGCGGAGGAGTGATGCCTATTTAGGCCCTGCACATAATTTCCAGGAGTGGAAAAGCATCAGTGCGGAGCCACATGGCACCACCTACCGGTGCACAGAGGTACTGCTGAAAAAAGGTTTCCACAACAAGTCTGATGCCTGGGGAATATTCAAAAGGTGAGTGTCAGAAGATTGGACAATCCATTACAACAGTGGAACTGACTTCTATGACTGCAGTGAGAAGGGACTTTGCTGTGTGCTGAGAACCTGTCTTACTAGCCCTGAAAATCAAGGTTCAGCTGCTCACTTGCCTGCTGTGATTAGCAGCTGAAGATTTAATTACTGCTGAGACTGAAGAAGCACCCACTGCAACTTCAAGACTTTTTGTTGGAGAGCAGGCGCTCTCATTTATCACGAGTGTCATAAGGAAGAACTAAAGGTACAAACAATACGAATCGCTACTGCAGAGCAGCTACCCCAAGGTGCTCTTTCTACATGGATTTAATGTTGTGGAAGCCACTTGCTCACCACGAAGGTCACGCTGTAGCCCAGAGGACTGCACACTCCCCTTGTAATGGTCAGCCGCAAAAGTAGGATTAAGGTACAGTGTGCCCTTTGTTAGAGGACCACGGCCACAAGAGTGCGAGACCAGGCTGAGCCCTTTTTAGGTCTCGCCTGGCGTTGCAGCGCGCATGCGCTGCTCGCTCTGCGAGGGCTTCTTGCAATCAATACACTTTCAGAAGTGTTGTTTCGACTCCGCTCGTTATTTTGATTGGTTTGCGTCATTCGTTATGGTAAACGGTGTCTTTTGATTGCAACTGAGGCTTTTTAGTCCCTCCTGGTTACCGCCCTGTCCTCTTTTAGCCCCGCCCACCCGGACTGGATCCTTTACTGGCGGCATGATACTGTCTCCTTTAATTAGGGGGTGAGCACTTTCTTTTTGTCATTCCGGCTGCAAAGCGCGATGCTTTAAGTTGTATGTTTTGTTTTTTTTAATTACTTTAATGGGCGCGGCGCCCGCTAGGGACACCACGCTCACTTTATTTATATTTTCGCGGCGTCCACTTCAGGGACACCGCGCTCTGTTTTTTAAATTTTTTTTTTTTATTGAGGCCGGGGGGGCTTCCTCGCATGCTGGGCTCCCTTACCTCGTCCTGGGACCCCAGGCGGCGCAGCGTGCTCCTGTTGCCATCTCCCTCGAGCCAAGTATTACACGGGCCGGGGTAAAAGGGCATTGGTGTGCGCGTTGGTGGCGAGGAGGACGTGAAGGGGGCATGTCGAGGGATGGAAGTGTGAGGCACAGGAAGAACGAGATGAAAAATGCTGTAGCAGCTGGTTTGTTTCCAATATACAGATAAATACCAACAAACGTGTACAGAAAGCTGAAACGTAATGGTGACAAATCACTTTCAAATGGCGCTAAACAAAACACTCGGGATGCCACTCATAACTGCATTCCAGTGTCAAAGACACCCTTCCGATCGAACGTCCGTGCCTGCTGGAAGGGCGCTTTCAAAATGTGTCCCTCCGAGGGGGGGTCGCTCCGCTGCAGAGGGTCCGTGTGGGGGTAGCGGGAACTCAGACAAGCTCTGAGAGGCTGGATTCCCTAGAAGCCTCTGGTAACATTCTTCTTCAAAGGCACCGCACCCCCAAACTCATGTTTGTTGCATACAGCACAGCTGCGCACATCTGGAGGATCCTCTGCGTTTCCTGTAGCCGGGCGCCATCCGCACTCCCCCGTATCTCCCGCCATCTCTACGCGGCCTGGGAGGTGCATGGGATGTCTCGTTAAGGGTGAGGAGGCGTTTGAGGAGCCAGCCGCTCATTGCACTGTATTATAGCTGCATTTATATAGTGCTTCAAACCCATGGCGAGAAGCTGATATGCATTTACGAATGGATAATATATATATACACGTTTCTTTCTGTGCAGATAAGTACTTCATTTGTGAAAAATACGAGTGTAGAGGCTCATATGTTTCTTAGAAATACCCTCATGGTAATACCACATAGTGAATAGGATGCACACAAAGGCTGCCTACATTTGATTCCACCAGGGCATTAAGTGGAATGAAAAACTGAGGGTCTCTCAAAGGGGCGTGGCCAATGTAATTAAGGGTGTGGCTTAAAAACATGTAAGCTAAAAATCTGTGCTTAGCATAGTGTGACCCCCGACTGGTATTTTGCTGCTTCCGTTATTGCATCCAGATATATACTACAACAAATAACATTACACCTACAAAGCCAGAACTATTGGCTTTGCCAGTGGTTGTTAGTTGTGTAGGATAAATAAGCAACAAATTGCCCCTCACAGCGTTTGCTCCACCGGACAAGGACTCTTTGCAACTTAAAAAACAGTAAGGGTATCTGTTTAAAGTTTCTATTGCCATTGTAAATAACAATGCCTTTTATTTATTTTTTAAAAAAGAAAAAAAAACATTGTCATTTACAATGTCAATAACTCAAACTAATGTCAATGTGAGACCTATTGCATTTCCAATGCTTGTTACTAACTGTGATTGATCCCCTTGCATGCACTGCATGCATGAAGGCCTTCTTACATTGCTTGAACGTTGTGCATCGGAAGCACATGCTGCCTGCCTAAAACCCAATGCACAGCAGCACGGATATCAAATGAACGATAAGACTGCTAACAATCACCTCACAGAATTCTCACTTTAACCTAACGGCCAGACCGAACACCTACACCATACCGCTGACAGGATTGCCTTCTTCAGCCATAGTTAGTGTAAATGTGCTCATGGGACTCCTGGCAAACTGGGAAAGAAGACTATGCAAGTTTAGTGTTCAAGCAACTTCTTGTGAGGCAACAAAGAGCATTTTACTGTGTTACTGAACCTTTACTGTGAATTAAGTTTTACTACTTTTTATAAAGTCATAGCACTGTCTACACCATATACTGGTAACATGAACACATTATTTTACTGTCTTGTTTCTAAAAAATAGAAGGTCAACCTTGTCAATGGCTAACAGAAAGCTGTACTTAAATCAAAACAGCCAATTAACACGATAAAGTAAGACACATCAAGGTAATTAATATATATATGCATGTTGTAACCCATCAATTACAGCCAGCAAACATCCTGCAACCTTAGGAGGCGTTAGAGCGTTTTTTTTACTTGTTAAATAATAACACTCATGTAGACTGTATCGGGCTCAGCCTTCAAACGGTCTAGCAAATGCATGCGTTTGATTTCTTTCCATCTCTGACGAAGTACCAAGCACCTAGGACTACGAGGAAAAATGCAGTCTTACCTTTGATATGGTTACATAGTACCTAAAACCTGTAGGATCATGGAAATAGTCAAACATTGTTCTAAGAACAGAAAGGCATTTGCATTCTAACTTACCACTAAATTTAAACTTCAGGGTAAAAATGTAGGGCCCGATTTAGATCTTGGCGGACGGGTTACTATGTCAGAACGGAGCCGGATAACCCGTCCAGCGCAATATAAATCCTATTGAATATAATGGGATTTATATTTCTGCGGACGGGATATCCGTCACTGTTGTGATGGAGTAACCCGTCCGCCGAGATCTAAATCAGGCCCTTAGTCTACCTGCATAAGTTTAGGTAAAAAAAATTTGGGGGGTTGTGGATGCCATTTTCTTATATTGAGCCTGCCAGAAGGAGCAAACTCTCTTGTTGCCAAATACCTACTGTTAGCTTACCAAAAATCTTAAAATGGACTTAAAACTCGCCCATTACTTATTATTAGATGGCTTTATTTTCGTTCATGTGCTTCTTTCATATTTAATGGCTTGCCCTGTCCACTTTGTGTTTGTCCTTCCCCTCGAACATAGCATCTTTACTTGTGAACATCCAATGCAGACTTAGAGCACTACTTTCTTCTTTATGCTTAAGCACTCCACAAAAGTGTATGTTTTCCAGATGTCTCCCTGGTGTGTTTCTCTTTCCCTGTTGCTTGCTGCGCTCATCGGTTTGCTATTCTGTCCCCGAGCTGCTCTCTAGTTTCTTTTTACTTAAGCACTTCCTTGTGTGCTTCTCTTTCCCTTCCTGCTCCATGTCGCTATGTCTCGTCCCTGTGCAGCCCTCTCTCGTTTGTGTTTCCCCCACACCGCGATCCATGTTGCTCTCTTTTGGCCTTGAGGTTCTGTAGAGCACCCGCACTCTTGTGAGTGTCCCCGTCACCCTACATGTACTGTTTTTCCACTTCCTTCCCCACCACCTGCTCCTCCGTTACCTTCCACCTCCACCCACCTGCGGTCCTTTTTTTCCCAATTAGCATTTTTGAAACAAAAATATATATTTTTTGATATACCAAGCTATGTAGTGCCCGCCATCTTGGACTGATAAATACAAAAAATGAAAGCAAATGGCCCCGGCATCATTCCGTGTGTATGTGTTCTAATGCATGTAGGTGTCAGTGGAATGACAACCACCATCCCTTTTTTTATTCTTACAATGCTGCACAGCATCTAAACCCTGAACAGCAAAGTCAATAGGTCCCCAACACTTAATAAACTTGAAAATGGAATTGCAGTGTCTTAGTTGGGTTGGTAATAAATGTAAATATTAAATATGGGTTTTACCAAGAGGCCCAACTAATTATCCCCGAAGCATAGATCAACCTACTAGATTACAGAAGGCTGAATCTCCAACTCATACTACAAATCACTTCAATTCTTGAAGGTCTATGTCATCCACTCCAACACAACGAGCTGAATATGGAGTCTCGTCACCTTATGTTTTGTACAAAGCAACTGCGGTTCACTCTGCTTCAAGAAACTCTCAATAACCTATCCCAGACAATGAATCACTTGGACCCGAGCACAGCAATTCAACTCAAAATTTACTGGGGATTTACTACCATATGCCACACACCACAGAGATCATTATGAAATGATCCAATCGTAGCAGCTCCTTGCAGAAGTCAAACGGCAATCCACTACACCTTTCTTTGCCTCCTATTACCTACATCACCCATTCCAGACCACAAGCAGGTTACTTTGGCGTATTAGCTGGCTTGAGGCACAAATTTACATTGACTTACTTCTCCAGAGAGCCTATTGTACCAATAATGTCATCACTTGCCACTGGGACCCTAAACAGAACAATTTGGCATGGTCAGGTGATGTCAAGTGAAGCATAATTCAATGTGGCTTGCTCACATACCCCAGCACAGTTATCACCAAATCAAATGCAAATTCAGATACACGTACTCCACCCGCCAATAGCAAATGTGTACAAATCCTGGACTACACTGTACCTGTCTGAAGTGGATAACTGCGGCGGCTCTTCTCAAATGTAAATTACCTGCAACTTACTCTCCATTCCAACACGATATATGCCCCATTCAGGGCAATATACTATTTGCTCGACTTCTTGAAATAAATGAGCTTAATTGCTTCCCCAAACAACATCACTCACTGCCAGACCTCATGTCATACCAGCTTCTCACCAGATGTAAACTACAAATTCACTCCAATGTAGTACATTTTTCAAAAGCCTATCTCACCCATTCCAAGACCACCTCTCATTGGGGCCTAGCCAATGAACACTGCTCTTGATCCGATTGCATCGCATCACTTCCACACACATCTTGGTACTCTCACGCAGAAATACAGACATATGTTTGTATAGCCTTGTCTAATAGCCCTCCTATGAGCTTTACCTGCAACAAGCCAAGTCAAAGGTGCTGCAGAAAGCAGTGTAATAAAAAGCTTTAAATCACTCAACACACGTCAAGTTGGTTTTATTTTGATGGTTTCATTCCAACTACAAGGAAGCCACCTGCAGATGCTGTCTGATCAGTTATCACATTTACCCAAAGCTATCACATTAACACTCAAACCTGCAACCGGTGTTTAATGCAGGCTTTTAGACACATGGTTTTAGGGCATGGAGAAATTCAAATACAACTCACTGATGGTTACAGGCTTCTAGTAATTGATTTCTGTGGTATAAGTTAGGACGTCTTGAAACTGAATACTGAAGGGAAAAGTAGGAAATTGTGCTGTTTCTACAATTTACAGAGGGTGTTGCAAGAAGTAGTCTAGTCATGTCTTCGATTTGAAGCTGAATCTGCATACTTCATTGGCTATTTTAGAAAGTCAGCAAGCTGAATAAGAGGAAAACAGAAACTGGACAGTTTGGGGAGCATCAATATTATGGAAGCTGGAGCCTCTCTTCTGGGGAGAGGGGGTGATAATATTTTATCATTCATTTATCGCCTTTACAGACAATCCTTCTACAAGGCAAAATATTTTGTGCTGTTGAAAACGTTGAGAAATGTCCATCATGGGCTGCCAAAACACATTATCTTGACTCTGGGTTACGAAATGTCAAGTGTCCAAGGGGCAGGAGAGAAACCAAAATGGTGGCTTTCCTACACCACCATTTCTGAAAGTGCTTCATTTGTCAGGTGAAATTGCTTAAATACCTGCGGATAGGCCCTGCAGCAAGGAGGTATTGGATAATGTCTCTTTTTGGAAGCCAGCTCTCAAATTAGGGAGCACCTGGGACAGTTGGCTTAGCCTGACATTGGTGACCACATGGCCAAAAGGATATGCACCGCCACTGTAGGCTGAATTTTTGGGTACTCAATGGTTTGCAACTGCAATTCCAGTCACAAACAACTGATCTGTTACTGACTCCCAAGTTGGGGTGGTAACTGATTTGCAAAGGGAAAGGAGTCAACTTTGGACCCCTTTCCCTATAGTAATCGGAATGGCAGCTCCACAGAGAGTAGACAGCTTTCCAGGGACCACTGCCAGCTCTCACTAAAGTTTTCAAAAACTGAAAACTTTTTTTATTTTTAAAGTAGCTAAGGTTTCTCCGAGGAGAAACTCGGAAATCTTTTTTCTTTTTGAAAGCATTCCATCTTGGAAATCAATCACAGGGATGGTTGTTTGATATTCCTTGCAGGCTCCCATCACTGTGATTGTAGCCAATCCTGCGGGGGTGAGGGAGGCAGGTTTGACCAAACTTAAATTAATTAGGCAGGTGGTTCTGCGACCCCTTGTAATTCAGAATTTTGTGAAGCGACCTATTCCTACATTAGTTTGTTCACAAAATCAGACTGCATTCGCAAAAAGTCAGTGGGCAATATGAAACCACTTTTGCAAATGTAATCTTTGTACATCAGGCCCATTGGGTTCTCTCTCTCCTTGCATCTTTTTTATTCATTAGTGCATTTGACAGCACCTTGAACTGCATCAGTTCAGGATATGCACTGGATAAAATTCTCTATTGTACATGAGCTACTTATAGGAGGCCTCTGGTACCTTACTTGCAACTTAGTTCAACTAGCATCTTTGGCAGGGCAGGTGGTGGCATGAAAGTTTCTAAGTTCATCATAAGTAAATTATCACTTCTAGAAAATGACTCAGTTCAGCGACATAAACTAATGTACTAAAGTGAAACACTCCCACATTCCAAGGAATACTTATTTGAAATGTGAAACTTCTCTGTTCTGTGTTTACATGATGTTTGTTGCAACATTTACTTGACAAATATTTTGCTGGCTCTGCTTGTGCTTCGGTTCCTGGAGCCCAGACTGATCCCTGGCTTGACTCTCCCTGTTAATTTGCTGGCTCGCCCACCTCTGGTCCTTTTCCATTCCAGAGCTGATGCCCAACCCGCTTTGCCACTACATATTAATCCTGAATCGCAACAGCTTTGGTTACCCTAGAGCCTGGAGCTACATGCATATCACTCTTGCAATACACCTCAAAGAGGACATTGACATGTAGCGCACACTGTTTTACTAGTTCTGAAGCACACATACAGCTTTATCAGCGCACCTCAGTCATGACCTACGGCACCCACAGCCTTTCAGTTACTGACATACACACACATCTCTGCCAATGCATCATGACAGAGTCACCCAGGGGCTATAAGTAGCACTGGGATCCTCAGGCCTTTGCTAGCACACCTCAGTCCAGAACAGCAGAACACTGTCTGTGTCAGTGATGGGTTTTGTGTGGGTAGCAGTACCAGCAACGCACCTCGCTCTCCTCTACAAAAGCCCCACACACAGCTGATGAATGCCCTTGAGTGCTAAACTGCACCAGCCCTTGCAAATCATGCCCGAGACCCAGATGTGTTGATGCACTGCGGTCATGCGCTGCAGGACCCCTTATATTGCAGTCCTCAATTATATTCAACAGCATTACGGGAATCCAAGAAGCTATGACACTGCACCTCAAACCCGACCTCAGGGGCCTAGCTTACTGAGATTCGAGGGATGTGGATCTAAAATTTCCCAACTAAAAAGCAGTGGGCTGCAGGGTAAAAGGGCGAGATGACCAAGGTTTAGGGTGGACTGTTCCCATGAGGAGTAGGGTCCGTACTGATTTTCATTAGGTGGGCTTTTAACCCCTTGCGTGCGTCGGACGGCCCCCGGCCGTCTGACGTCACGGTGGGCGTGTGCGGAGGACGGCCGGGGGCCGTCCGAACCGCGCACGCGTGGATTCCTCCACACAGCGGGGGAATTCCGGCCGCAGCGAAGCGGCCAGAGCCGATTTAGAGTTTAGCAACAGCGTACCTTGTCCACCAAACTCAAGGACCGGTTCCCCTGATTGGAGGTAGGCGGACTGCAAATTTTACACCGGCAGAGTAAAATTTATTCCATCGGTGTAAAACTTCCTCTGATGACCCGACAGAGTAGGGGCCATCAGAGGTAAGCCACCCAACTGCCCGCCATATTTAGAGTAGCTAGTCGGTGGCTTTTTTTCTTTATGGTCTGTCATCACCAGGTTAAAAAAATGACTCCCACACCATGGGAGAAAACTCTGGTGGTGTGTGGGTGTTTTTTTTTTCTTTTCAAAAACTAAATTAAGACCTCTATCTAGCGTGGCACACTGGGTGAAAGATGGGTTGGAATGCTGCCACGAGAGATTGACAGTGATTAGAATATTTGCAAGCATTTTGTTCCATTAACTTTTAGGAGTTTGATTGCCAGTATATGCTTGGAAACCCGAGACTGATGCAGCTTTTGGAACCTACTACTGCCAATACTTATGAATTCCAAAACGTCTCACATTAGCATCCATTCAAGTTACTTCTACAGGTGCAGATTTACTGCTTTTCATGGTATGGCTTGACAGCAGAGGTGTCCCCAGACAATTTAAGTGAGCATCACTAGAGAGGGGCTTTGGCTCTGCCCAAAAGCTGGGAGCCAGGGGTTATAAAGCAGGGTAGCAGGAACATGTTATCTTTTTTGGGGGGAGTTTTATATATCGCAAACTCGACCCAAAGGTATCAGAGCGCTGTACATGAGCACCAGTTGCATTACAGTAGGACAAGCTCAATTTGTTAGGCACCGGGAGATTAGGTGATTTGCCCAGAATCGCAGGATGTTGCGCGTCCCTGCCGAGTCTCAAAACCGGTTCGCCAGCTTTGAGGTCAACCGCTCTAATCTATTTTTAGCACCCTGGATTTATGGTGTCTGAAGAGCAGTAACTTGCAGAATTTTCCCAGGTGTGGAGATGGAGGTTTCTTTTTTGAGGGTGGCAACAGGAGCCTCCCCCCTCCCCAAAAAAACCCTCCGACAGTTATTTTGTCAGTCCACACAACCAGAGGGTTGGATTGGGCAACGGCTCTGAAACTAGACTGTTGCACAATTGAATGCTTGAGGGCCGTATGGCACTTCAGCTCAAATGGATGATGTAGTTCTGTTTCTCCAAAAGCACTCTGCAAGTCTTGCCTGGAATATAAATTCTTTGAAAGGTTAAGTGAGATGTTAGTGTTAACCTTGAAATCAATATTTCACATGAAAATATGATGTGATAAATATTACCGTAAAAGTAGCATTGTGTGAAGTTCCATGAGGCGGTCTGCAACCTTGCAATGTCCGCTGCCTACTACAAACAAATACTAAAGTGTTGCGTTTTTTTAATTCCGTGGGTGTCACTTTTCACCTCATTAGGTTTCACCTGCACAGCGCTTGCACTGTGCTTGAGAAATCAATTGTTTTTAATATAAACTTAAAAGGGACTTTCATCCCGCCTCCTATCTTTTCTAGCTTCTTCTTGGTTCCTGTGCGTGCCACTTACCTTTCCTCCATTTCTATTGTCTGTAGCATATTTGCCTGCATTTACCAATGCTTGTTCCTAGTCTGCTTCTTACCAGTTTCCCTCAGCCAAAAATAGTGTCAACATCCGCTTTGGTGGAACTATATTTTCATAAAGTTTTGCCTTTTACTATTGCAGCATATTTATATAACAATTCATCATCTGAGGAGATTAAGTGATTTGCATAGAATCACAGGATATTGCCAGCAGCCTCCAAGACTCGAACAAGGATCCTTAGCAGCTCTGGCCGCTGCACCACATCCTCTCCTCTCCCCCTCCCGTGTTATCTGTCAGGGAGCTCTTTCCTTCACCCAGACGACGATTGATGAAAACTGGTTTTTATTTATTACATAGGCGAAACCGATGCATTACCAATGATTCTTTTTATATTATTTTCATGTACAAAATCTTTAATCTCGATTGTTAGCAGAACGTAATTTTGGACAGTACCATAGGTAGAACTCCATTTGTACACAATACGTTGATGCACACTTAAGTGAGGTGAAGTTCACATGTGACGTATTTTTTTCCTATCCTGCTACCAAAACGCACTCCTAGAATTGCGCTCATCGGTGCGTTGCCACCACCTTCTACCTAGAAAAAAACGGCACTTTTACAACTACTGGAAGGCGTTTGAGCACTCATCTGATTAATATTTTCATGCTGCAAAAACCACCACAGAGAATGAAACGATGGTTGGAGTAAGTGAGGCTTGAAAGACTGCCAGGAGCTTGAAGAGCGAGCCCAGGCCACGCTCCCAAGAGAACGACAGAGGCGATCGGATTCGATGAGATCAGCAGATCTAATCCGGATGCCCGGGGCAGCCTAAAGGGTGTCCTTGTCCTGTTCAGAGTGTAAGTAACAGTGCACCGGTCGTGACAAAGAGCTACAGCGGATGAACAATGACCGAGCACACCTTGCAGTATTATTCACAGACAGAAAATAGGGCACGTGCGCTCTGGGGCGAGAAACCAGAGACGCGATGCATTGCCTGCCAGTAGCATTGCCGACACCCTCGGAAGATGAGACCGGATTTCTGCGCCGGGTGAGACGCGACATCCATCCGACAATGATCAAACTAGGGACCCTTACTCATTCCCACGGGAAGAACGCACTTGCTCTTACCAGAACAGAGGGATAGGCGAGCCGAAGAAAGGCTAGCGCTGCCAAGGTGCTAGAAGGTACTCAGGGCTTTAAGTGGGCCGGGTCTCACTGGTGCTGAGCACCGGCAGTTTTTTTTAAAGGAGGCCTCGAAACGGGTCCCTATCGGGCTCTGTTTTGTGCCCTGGCACAGGCGGTCTGTTTTTTTACGCACTGCAGTGACAGCAGCCACATTGATGTGCACTGCTCACTTCTCACTAGTGGAGAAGTTACTGCATGACGTCATGCCAGGAGAGCGTTGTAGGGGAAGGGAAATCCTTCAAAGAGTCATTTTCTCTCTGGATTTCCCTTCTCTTTTTGAAACTCAGGAGCAGCAACATTGTCGTGGTGTCACCAGGGCTTAAGTGGAAGCTTTTTCAATATTATATACAAGCCGTAGTTGCTGCTTATTTATCTTATGCAACTAACAACCATTGACAAAGCCAATAGTCCCGACTTGTTGTAGGTATGATGTTACTTGTTGTATCATATATCTGGATGCAATGACAGAAACAGCAAAATACAAGTCGGGCGGCACACTATGCTAAACACAGATTTTTAGTTTACGCGTTTTAAACCACGCCCTTAATTACAGTGGCCACGCCCCTTTGAGAGACCACCCCAGTTTTTTCATCCCACTTAAAGCCCTGAAGGTACTGTACTACTTCTTGTGAAGGTGGCACTCATTCTCTATGGAGGGCTAACCTAAGAGGTAATAAACGACGCTAAGGACCCAAACCATTGAAGATGAAAACAGCACTCACTCTGCCAAGAATGGCCCGGGATCACCGGGTCTAAACGATGCCACGAAAACTATCACTCGTGAAAATGGTACTCTCACCCACCCTAGATGAGAAATGTGTGCCCACATGCACCGTCGGGCGGGAAAAGTATACACACTCTAGTGATGGCAGGTCTACACCAGCCTCAGAAAGAACGAGCGATGGGTGCACTAGGAGCTTCACGCAAGCTATCGCTGGATATTTTTAGAGGACCCACAGAGAACTGAAGAGAAATGGGCTGAGCTAACAGGCTGCTCCAGTTTACAGATCACGTATTTTCTGGTTTAATTTGGAAACCAGCTCCATTCGGAGCTCAGCGGGAGGAAGGCGGGTGGTAGGAGTAACAACCGTGCAGTACACCTAGCAACTCACAGTTCCGCCAGTGTATCTTAATCTTGACCAAGAACACTCTGGGGCTGTGAAGCCCAAATGTAGTTCTGCTCAGTGCGTCCCACCGGTCCTGAGGTCCCTTTTAGCGGTCGGAGAGTCACTGAAGGCTCAAGCCAAATGCCTGGCTCAGCTCGAGGTCCCCTTGGACCCTCGAGCTCAAAACGAGCCGAGCTTACAGCAGCCCACGCTGTTACACATTGCTCATTTCTGCTTTCCCAACTCCCTTGCTCTGCAGTCTTTCTGCATAGGGTCTGCTTCCAACCATGCCCGAAGGTGTAATTTAAAATGCAGAAAACTTTCACAGTGCAAGCACCTTCATGAAAGTCTAATGTCCGACTTGTGCAGTGTGAATCCAGAAAACCTGTGATCAATCCCAGCTTCCTCACTTCAGCAGAACAAACTGTGATCCTAGGCGATTGTTTTACTTTACTCTGCTGCTTTTTATTCATGCAAAAAGAACAGATGATGGACGGAATGCTAAATCAATCAAACATTCACCCCCAGTCACAGATCTGGGTTAAATCCATCGTTTTTTTGCACGCTACGCCATTCCAGTTTAGACCCAGCCATATGCAAATCAGTCTTGACCCTGTTCACCATGGGAACTGTCCAGCCGGAACTGGCAGGCCAGGTTCTCCCTGGACCAGAAATAAGCAGCATAGGACCGGTTTCAGGGTTTAACCCCTCATCAGCCAGGACAGCTTGAATCTGGTGGCATAGCGAGCACAGGACCCACGTCTGGGCATGCCCTTCCCACTTAGGGCGACAAATGCAAAAAGAACAAATGATAGACGTCCATCATGTGTTTCTTTTGCTTTCTCGCCCCAAGTGCGCCGGGTATGCTCAGACATGGGTCCCGGGCTCACTTTGTCACTGGATTCAAGCTAGCCTCTCTGATGTGGGGTGATGCCCCGAAACCGGTCCCAGGATGCTTGTTTCCGGTCCAGGGAGAACCTGGCTTGGCAATTCGGGCTAGACTGTTCCCATGAGGCACAGGGTCAAGACTGATTTGCATATGGCTGGGTCTAAACTGTGGTGACATGGTGAGCAAAAGAACGATGGATTTAACCCAGATCTATTCACTGGGGATGAATGTTTGATTTACTCTGCATTCCGTCCATCATCTGTGTGTCTTTTGCTTTTTATTCATTAGCCCATTTGACAGCACCTTGAACTACATAAGTTCAGGATATACGCTGTAGAAAATTCTCTCTTGTACGTTAGCTATCTATAGGAGACATATGACACCTAACTTGCTACTTGGTTCAAGTGGCATCGTTGACAGGGCAGGTGGTGGTATGAAAGTTTCTATGTTCATTTTAAGTAAATTATCACTTCTAGCAAATGACTCTGTTCAGCGATATAAACGAATGTACTAAACTGAAACTACTACGTTCTGTGGAAAACTTTTTGGAAATGTGAAACTTCTCTGTTCTGTGTTTACATGATATTTGTTGTGCAATTTACTTGCCAAATATTTTGCTAGCTCAGCTCGTGCTTTTGTTCTTGGAGCCCAGACTGACCCCTGGCTCAGGTCTCCCTGTTTATTTGCTGGCTCGCCCGCCTCTAGTCTTTCCATTCCAGAGCTGATGCCCAAACCCGCTTTGCCAATACAAATCAATTCTGAACCACAACACTTTTGGTTACCCTAGGGCAGGGATCTACATTCACTCTGGCAATACACCTCGACGATTACATTGACATGTAGCATAATGTTAATGTTAAAGTTTTCTAAAGCGCTCGTACACCAGTTGGCTTCATGGCGCTGGTTCTAGGAGGGGCTGTTGCTGAGTCGGTCCCAGTTTATTCGTAGGCCTGGGTGTACAAACAAGTTTTAAGGGATTTCCTGAATTTCAGTAGATTGGTACTGGACCCGATTTCCAAGGGGATGGAGTTCCACAATCCAGGAGCCAAGGTAGCAAACCTACTTCCCCCTTGTCGCTTCAGCTTAAAGGTGGGTTACCAGAAGTTGAAGATGGGCTGAGCGAAGATTGCGTGATGGGGAGTAGCGCGAGATAAGGCTATCTATGAATCCAGGGCCCTGGCCGTGAAGAGATTTAAACAGCAGACAGCCAACTTTAAAAGCACAGCGTTGAGGGATAGGGAGCCAGTGCAACTTCCTTAGGAGAGGAGAGGCCTGATGCCACCTAGGTTGATGGCGAATCAGTCTAGCTGCCTGGTTCTGAACCATCTGCAGCCGCTTTGTGAGACCGAGAGGAAGGCCAAGGTAGATTGCGTTGGAATAATCTAGGTGGGATAGGACCATGGCTATCACAACTTGTATTAGCGCTGCTTGGGTGAGTAGCCTACTTATCTTTCTAATCCTGCGCAGCTGGAAAAAGCAGGAGGAAATCACTGAGCCTACCGGTGTCTTCAAGGATAGATCATTGGATATAGTGACACCAAGGCTCTTGGCTGAGGAAGAGGGGAACCTAATTCGTTTGGCCAATAATGTGGGCCCCAGAAATTCTGGCTGCCACCCGTCAAAACCAGTTCAGTTTTTCCTGGGTTCACTTCAACTGATTACAGTCCATCCAATGGCAAATATGCTGCATGGTGGACTGAAAGTCGGAAACTGATTGGGGCGAGTTGTCAATCGTGAAAAGCAGTTGTAGGTCATCAGCGTAGTTAAAGGTGACCACCTTCCTTTCCTTCAAAGACTTAATCAATGGAAGGAGGTAAATATTGAACAAGTGTGGGAGAGCGAAGATCCCTGTGGCACCCCACATGTAGTTTTCACCTTGGAAGCCATGAACTGGCCCAGACGGACTGCCTGGGAGCGATTTTCTAAGAAAGAACAAATCCAGCTGAGGGCTGCGCCTGTATGCCAGCATCCTTGACACGGTCCACCAAAATCCCATGGTCGACCGTGTCAAAGGCAGCCGATAGGTCCAATAGCACCAGGGCCTGAGGAATTCCCTTATCAGCCTTCTCCCGCAGGGAATCCAGTACAGCTGTGATTACTGTTTCCGTGGAGTGGGCAGGACGGAAACCCGCTTGGTGTGAATCAAGGAAGCTGGTTTGTTCCATAAAGTTGGACAGACATTTAGCCACATGGGCCTCGAGTACCTTGGCTAGGTACGGGAGCAATGAGATCGGGCGATAGTTTGAGAGTGTCTGGGGGTCAGCCCCAGGTTTCTTTAAAAGGGAGATCACAGTGGCCTCTTTAAAGGCCTTTGGTACACAGCCCTGAGATAGAGAGTTGTTCAATAAAGCAAGGGCTGGGCCCGGGAGAGCAGTAAAAACATCTTTTAAGATACGAGGGGGACAGCAGTCCACGGGAGAATCAGATCTGACTTTGGACAAAAGAACGTGAAGGGTCTGGGCATCGATGGCTGGGAAGGATTCAAGGGAATAAGAATTCGTGGGCCTAGGGGCGGAAATTTCCTGGGTAATGTGTTTTGGGATACTGGCTTTGATAGGAGATTTTGTCGATGAAGAAATTGTTCAGTGAGTCACATAGGATTTGAGAGGGGGTAGGCCTACTTAGGACTCTATCTGGGCTGGACAATTGCCGACAATTGTGAAGATTTCCTTCGATTGGTTATTGGAAGTAAAAATTCTGGAGGAGAAATGCGCTGCTTTAGCATTTAGAATACCTTTTTTATATTCCCTCATAGCCATTGAGTAAGTAAGTTTATCTTTTGGTGGGTAGTTCTGCCTCCACTTCCTCTCCAATTGGCAGAGGGCACGTTTTTGTGATTTTAATTCAGGGGAGAACCACCTCTGAGCCTCGAGGCGGCGAGTTATTCTTATTTTTTTCAATGGAGCATGTGTATTGCTGGCCTCAAGTAGCCAAGTGGAGATGGTTTCCTCCTGGAGGTTGACATCAAGTGTGCCGTGAGGAACTGAGTTAGCCAGTGTGGTGAGAAGGTTATTTTGTCAATGGCATTCCATTTTCTTACCCAACCCCCCCCCTTTAGTAGGGTGTTTGCCTGTAGAAGGGTTAAGGAGAGTGAATTTAATCAGGTGATGGTCTGACCAAATACATGGTAAAACTGAGAGTCCGGACACTGCTAAATTAATCGTCCAGATTTGATCCAAGATGTGCCCTTTAGTGTGTGTAGCTGTGGATACCTGTTGAGCAAAATTCAGATTGTTTAATAATTCAGTTAGCTCAGCAGAATGCGGCCCTTCTTGTATGTCGTTAGCCCAATAGTTAAAATCGCCTATCAGTAGAACTCTGGCATAATTAGTTGCCAGGTTGGCCACTTGTTTGGCCAGAGAGTGAGGAAATAATGGCATGTGCTGTGGGGATCTGTAAAGTAAGACACATATGAGCGGGGCAGAGTCAGATTCAAGTTTAATTACAGTATTGTCAACTGCATACACTGTTGTAGTAGTTCAGAAGCAAACATAAAGCTCTTTCAGTGCACCCCAGTCATGAGCTACGGCACCCACAGCCTTTCCGCTGACGCGCACACACATCTCTGCCAATGCACCATGACAGAGTCCAACCGTGGCTACAAATAGTACTGGGACCCTCAGGCCTCTGCACCTCAATTCTGAACTACAGAAGCCGGTCTGAGTCAGTGATGGGGCTCGTGTATGTAGCAGTACCAGCAGCGCACCTCGCTGTCCTCTCTAAAGTCCCACACACAATTGATGAATGCCTGCAAGTGCCCTGCAAATCACGCCTGAGATTCAGAAATATGTCAATGCACAGCAGTCATGCACTGCAGCACCCCTTCTATTGCAGTCCTCAATTACATTCTATTACATTACTGGAATCCAAGGAGCTGTGACAATGCACCCTAAGGGTGCATAGTGAGATTCAGGGGGTGTGGATCTCAAATTTTCAAACAAAAAAAAGCAGAGGGCTGCCGGGTAAAAGGGTGAGATGACCAAGGCTCAGGATGAACTGTTCCCATGAGGAGCAGGGTCAGTACTAATTTGCATTAGGTGGGTTTCTGGAGCTGATTTAGAGTTTAGCAGACAGCATAACTTGTCCACCAAACTCAAGGACCGCCCACCCATTTTGGAGTCTAGTGGACTGCAAGTTTTACATCAGCAGAGTAAAATGTACTCAATTGAGGTAAAACTTCCTCCTGAGGCCAGACGAAGTAGGGGTCATCAGCAGTAAGCCACCCGACAGTCCATCCTATTTAGAGTGGATGGTTGGGTGGCTTTCTTTTTCTTCAACTGTCTGTCATAACCAAGTATATCTTGGCGATGAGGTATAGTAACAAAAACAAACAAGCATCAGCAAACCCCATACGTCACACCTATGGAAAAGCTATTGGCTTTAGCAAATGGGTTTCAGTGGATAACAGGGGTTGGGGGTGTAACGGAACTGTTAGCGGCCAGCGTCTATGCATTCTGCTATTTGCAGTCCTGTTTGTACAATTATAAAATCAGGATTCCCAATCCCAGAATGCAAAGAATAAATATGGACTGGACAAGCCAATTGCACAAGGAACTGGGAAATTTGAGGGATTTTTAATTGTGAAACTGCATGCCACAGAAAGCAGTCAAATGTTAGCTAACAAGCCAGTGTGGTGTTTTCACAAAACATGGGAGCTTTGCAGCTAAACCCCAGAGGGTTTTCTTCTTAGCTAGTTTAGAGCTGGTGGGGTCTATTTTGCCAGTTCCTTCGTTGAAATGGGGAACGTCAGCACTATACAATTTGTATTTGCCTTTGTCTCACCTAGTCAAGTGTGAAAGCTGTTTACATGAGGCAAGAACATAACACCTGTCTGCTAATACGTTGAAGTGAAACTAGTAAACAGATTGGGTGCTACATTAAAACCACTTCAGGCAGCTGCCTTGCGGATCCACTACATATGACCACAAGACAAAAGACAAATTTAGAACATAGGTCTGTAAAAAAAAATACCCTGTCCCAGGAAGAGGGTGCGCCGAAAAAATGAAAAAGTCATTTTGCTTGGGGCTTTGAAAACCCTCGACTGGTTAAGTCAGAAATTATTTATGTACCACAGCATTTTACTTTTCATCTCTACTGTCTGCCAGACCTCGACCTGCAGCGATTTAATGCTGTCTTATGGTGGTGTAAACCCCTGTACAAATAAAGAAACAATAGCATTTCTGGTCACTGACCCCCTATCGGATATCCAAGCGGTAACTGAAAGTTAAGCTGCAAAAGGCTAATGCAACAAAATATTACCAAAATCACAGCGCGAGCAGCGGATGGTCACAGGAGGGACACTAATTACTCTAATCTGTGCTTGGTGCATGCACCACCGAAAGAAAGGGAAGTGGCACATGGCAAGCACAGCCCAATTAAAAGGCATCAAAGAAGAGCGACAACACGGCAAACGAATGGTAAGCAATCTGCGGGTTCCACGCCCATTATTGAACACAAGAGTCTTGCAAGCGAGAATGCATGCCCTAGCACAAGCTCACACAGGCGAGACCTAAAAATGAAAGCCAGACCGTGGGAGAAATGTCTGGTAGTGTGTGCGTCATTTTTCAAAAACAAAATTAGGCCCTCTATCTAGAGTGGCACACTGGGTGAAAAATGATGGGCTGGAATGCTACCACGAGAGACCGACAGTGATTAGAATATTTGCAAGCATTTTGTTCCATTAACTTTAAGGAGTTTGATTGGCAGTATATGCTTGCAAACCTGAGACTGGTTCAGCTTTCTGAACCTACTACTGCCAATATTTGTGAATTAGAAAAAAAAGTAGTACATTTGCATCCAATCAAGAATTATTTATACGGGTGCATATTTACTACTTTTTATGGTCTGGCTTGACAGCACATCTTTCATCAGACAATATGTGAGAATCACTAGAGACGGGCTTTGGCTCCGCCCACATGCTGGGAGCCAGGAGTTCATGTTTCGATTGGGCAGTTGTTTGCTTCCACAATGTGCTTACCTTCCATGCAGCTGTGATCATTTTGTTTATCCAGCTGCCAAAGCTTGATCTTTCAGGGGTACAAACATGACATTGCAATGCTATTAAAGTCTTAGATAACGAAATTAATGTATGTTGTTTTCTCTAGCAGCAGCACAGATAGGAGCACAGTAATTAAACTACATAGATTTTTAGATCGTGCTTGACAGTGCAACTGCCACCTTACCTTTTAACCCAGACCAATATTATTCTACAGTTATCTGCTTCCACGCAAATACTGATCTATTGCCATGCTATTTACTTGTAATACTTCACGTTACCATACAACATTCCTTAAAAAGCAGACCTACTGGCATCGCCAATGCTTGTTTGGTAAATCGGTCACTATATATATTTAAGTTGCTGATCCAAAAAAATGAACTCATTAAAACCTCTTCGTGAAATCAGGACAACTACAAAAAAACAACAAAGACACAGACGACAGAAGACCCGGCTCAGCCTCCCCCCCCCCCCCTCCATTACCATGCCATGTATGCATTTGGTTTGGGGGCAGTTACACCCCGTCGCTACACCCCTCCCCGACATACTCCCATGTTACTCCACTGCCACCTGCACCTTAATGGCATTATGAGGTAGTTATTCTGGTTACAGGCTTTTAACTAGCCATGCCAAAGTACATCATTAGTGATCCTAACTCCTAAGCCTTTGTGCTCCGCCCGTATTAGGACTCGCTTCAACTCCGCCAATAAATCCCCGATTCAGACGCGACCCATTCTGAAAGGTGCAACACAGACCAAACGATCTGCTCAGCACTTTGACAAGAAGCATTCCTGGAATTCAAGCAAAGCGCATTTCCGTCTGATAAAATCGATTTGCGGGATTCAGAGCCTAATTTCTACCCTTTATCTAGCAAGTACACCGTATCACTCTCCTTAAAATAAGAGACACTGGACAAAAAAAAACATGTTCGTCCCTCAAAGTTACGTTCTACACATTAAAAGACTCTGGGCCACAATAAAAGTGCACTATCAAAACAAGACGTCCAAATCCTTAAAAACAGCAGGTGTATTAATAAATAAAAAAAAAAAAAAAAAAATCAACACAGCTGTCAGCAAAGGGCAACGCTGGCGTTTCTGCCTCACCAACAAACATGGTTCAGTCCTCAATTCGGACGTTTCTACTCTCAACTTATGTTCTCAAAACGCACGTTTTTGCCCTTCAATAATATATCCCCCCAAATCAACGGAGACCCTTCATTCCGTCCCTTTAAACCACCATTAACTTATAGATCAGCTGAAACTACCATTTAGGAGAAGTTGAACACAATCCTCTACAAATCGAGTCAGCCACTGTAAGAAATGTTACCTGAATACCTGTCTCTGCTAATAAATTATAGCGTTTAGGTGTAGCGCTCGCATCCATACACACCCCGCCATAAACGTAGCTGAATTTGCTTAGCTGCTTTCAATTTAGCAAGTTTCATTCACGGTAGGTGTCCTGCACAAGCATCAGTATAATAATCGCACCCGCTCTTACTGTATCCAAAAAGGTCAGACTGTTTACAAGTACAGTGGGCGACTTCGTCAGCTAACACAACATGCACAAAAGCCCCGAATGAGTAATGCTACACAGAAGTTAAACGCATACCATGCCTGAACAGGACACCCGTAGGCAAAAATTCCACACTTGAAATACACTTGACAAGGCTCACGGCCTCAAAACAGGTTCCGTGTACGTTCTTGCAGCAGTAATAGCAATTTACTAAAACTCCTTTCTCCTTCTTAAAGAGCCGGGTTCTTAACTTCGGAGTGACTGACTGGGTGTAGTTATTCGCCGTTCACCATCTCCCTCCCAAACATGATGGCCCAACCCCTGCAACTCGTTTAACCAACCCTAAAACGACACAGGTGGAGGAGAATTGACGGTGGCTGCAAGAAGTGGTATCTACCAAATTTGGAAATCAGATCTGGGGGTCTATCCACAGCATCCACATTTCACACACATTCTTTGATCCCGGACAAATCTTCCTGCCCCAATTCTGCTAGAAGTTGAAGCACTCCATACACTCACACACAGTTTCTCTCCTGGCGGCAGCAATTTGGGGGCGATTAAGTTTCAGTTTTACTTGCTGAGCTACACATTATCGCAGTTACACCCTACGCCCCAGATTTTTAAGATGGCTTTCGCAATAGGCGAACCCAACTTAAAGGACAAGAGTGGAAGTCTGACCACCTGCCGCAGGTAAAGGGCTCAAGTGCATCCGGGCACGGGAATCGAGCAACGAAAGCTGTTCTGCACAACTGCACTTGATCAAAATCGTCATTTAGTATCCTTCTGATGCTTTCCTACTGCTCTTAATATGCAAGGCAGTTCTGTCTGAAGAGGTGCAGCGTAAGCATTTTACAGGTACTCGTGATTCAGACGTGGACATGCTCTGAAAATACAAGGTGTCAACCTGGTGGCACACTGAGGTCACCTACGGGTACTTACTGTACTCAAGAACGGTTAATGACAAATAACTTCTTACCAATATACCTTTTTTAAGAAAAATATATTACCAAAGCCGAGCAGTCTATCTAAAAACACGTTTTTCTGTAATCAAATCATAATGGGTGTAGATGTTGCCCAGCTCGTCCTAATAGGAATGCATGCCATTGCTGGTGTTTCTATGCGCCCCCCCACCCCGCATGCACCCTCTGTGCCAGGGTCCTCACAATGGGTGCTTAAGTTGTCCAACTCATTGAGCTCAGATGCGTGGCACTGCTTGTGTTTGTATGCGCTCTACATGCCCCCTCCGTGCCAGGGTCCTTACAATGGGTGCAGATGTTGCCCAGCTTGTGAGGATAGGAATACATGGCAATGCTTGTGTTTCTATGCCCCCCACCACCCCTCTGCATGCGCCTTCAGCGCCAGGGTGCACACCATGGACGCTGAAGTTGCCCATCACATTGTGATCAATGCGCGGTACTACCGGTGTTTCTAAGCGCAGCCCCTCATTGTCAGGGGCTTCACCATGGTTGTAGATGTTGCCCAGCTCGTTGCACTCAGATGTATGGCACAGCTTTACCCCACTTATATTTCAATGCCCGCCCCAACACCCGCGCTCAGCGCCAGCGTCCTCCTCACCATGGGTGTAGATGTTGCCCAGCTCGTTGTGAAGGTAGAAGAGGCTCCGCACGCACTCGCCCCCGCACGCTTCCGGCCGGTATCCGGTCAGCACAAACTTGTTGAACTGCAGGTGCGGGGGGCAGCTCGCCCAGTCCAGCAGCCGTGGTCCAGCCAGGAAGGCCATGCGCGCCCGGGACACATGGGACGCTGCTCCCCCCGGCTCCAGAGCCCGAGGGTCCCGCCCAGGGCGCTCGCGGAGGCGCACCGAGGGCAGCGCGCCTTCCCCGGGGGCCGGGCGCGGGGAAGTCTCAGCCAGCAGAGAGCAGCGCTCCGTGATGGGCACGGCCGGAGAGCGGACGAACCCGTTGGCAGCCGTGGTGATGCTGTTGAAGCCGGCACGGAGTGCGCAGCAGTCGCAGGGAAGTGCCGGGGCCCGGCGGGTGCACTCGCAGCAATCACCTGAGTAGCCTACCATGGACAGGGCGGAGGTGCAGGTCCCCTGCAGGAGGACCCTCCCACCAAAGCGCCCGGGGAGGAGGCGGGCGTCCTCTTAGCTCCTTAGTGACCGGAGGTCAGCCTCCGAGACGCATGCCGCGGGCGCACACGTCTCTCAAGTTCAACTGGCACAAAGTCTCCTAGTGTCAATGAGCTGCAAGCCCCCTGCGAAGGCAGCTCACGCTGGCCATGACTCTGGGCCACAGGAAAGGCCAAGATCCCACGACGGGTGACTGGGGTCAGGAGATGTCCGACTCTTCGACAAGTAACCACCCCGGGACTGTCGGCGGCAGGTGCAAGTGCACGGCAGAGGAGACGGTGCTTCCAAACGTTGTGTTGGCCAAGGGTTCAATTCAATGCCAACAAGACCACGAGTCTTTGAAGATCACTGGATGATTCGAGATCCCAGTGGACAACAATTCTCAACACTGACACTAAGCACTAGCAAAGGCTACCCCATGGAAAGGGCGGCAGAGGTGCCCGATGAGCTACTCAATGTCCATAGAGCCTCATATATTAAAAGTTGGCAGCAGGTGTCAGTCATTCGAGGGTCGGCACTGGGAGAAACTACTGGTTATCAGAGCAGGCAAGTGATGGGCAACCAAGGAGCTTCTTGAGCGCAAATTTCGATATATGGTGGAGGACAAGTCTCAACACTAGTAGTGGGCAACAAGCAGTCAAAGTGTAACCCTTCAAGTATGCAAAACATCAGTGACAATTGAGAAGAAGCACTGAAAGGAGGGTTCTGTCAAACATGGCACTAGGTACATTTCTTTGCAAGCCTGGTCAGAATTTGCTGATCACTGGCACAAGCAGACATGAAGGTGGCAGTAGTTTGTGGACGCAGAGGTTGCCAAAAGTCAACTAAAAGCACCAAATATCAGGCAAGGGAAAGTCTTTCTGGACTAACACACTGTTCAGCGCCTGGCAAGGTCTCTCCTGAGGTCCTGATTATATGTACACAATTCCCAATAATTCAAAACATCCTCTCGAGGGGCAGAATACAAACTTTGGACATCAGATGCGGTACGGAGAAAGGAATTTCACGTCAGGCATAGGGTAATAATTCTACCAATGTCAAACTTGGATAAGGGCCTCCACAAAAGTCAGAAGTTTGGTAAGGATCCTCCTAAAGTTTGGCAACCAGCTACAGATTCTAAGTGTCAGGCCTAGGGGCAGAGGTGCTAAATTCAGGCACTGGTTTACTAATCCGCCAAATGCTGTGCAAGTTTAAGGGGTTTACCACTGACTGACGCAGGGTAAAGACTTTCCTAACGTCAGGGGTGGGAGTAAGGGCTTTCTAAATGCCAAGAAAGTTTAAGGACTCTCTAAATATGTTTTCAGACATGAATTATTCCAATGAGAAGCTCTCTAAATGTCAGGTAGACGCCAAGGGCCCACCAAACATCAGGCTTAGGCACATGGTAATTGCATTTCAAATGCCACACATGAAAAGTGGGTAGACACTCCAAATGCCAGCCATGGGTAAAGTGAGAGCTCTCTTTGTGAATGTCAAGCTAAGACTTGAGGAGACAAACCTCAATGCCAGTTGCAGACAAGGAAATAAATATCCCAATCAAAAGGCCCAGGATGCTGTCAGGTGTTGACATAAGAAACAGTTGTCCCAGAAGCAGCGTAACACCACTACGTGATAGGAGCTGGCACGCACCTCTCTCAATGTCACACCTAAAAAGAGCTAACAGTTGGCTTTAAAGCAGGATAATTACTTTCTAATGTCAGCCCTAGGCACATAATAATCGCTATGAACATAAGCTGAGGAATGGAACGAACACAGTACAAGTGCCAGCTTTGATAAAGCACCAATGTTCAGATTAGCTGACATGGGGTACTGGCTGAAGGTCGATTGTGGTGTCGAGGTGAAGCAGTCAGTCACAAACACTAGACACACCATAGTCAATGTTCAGTATCAAAGGTGGAAAAAACTAAAATGACAGTACAGAGCAACAGTTGTCAGGCAAGTAAAGGTTGGGTAAAAGACAATAGTACAGCAAATGGACATCTCAACGAGTAACTAGAGTCCAATGTGGGAAGAGGTTCTCCAAAAGTGGGAAGTGGGCACAGACATAAAATGCATCAACATCAAGGAGCCAGAGACTGGGCATATAAGAGGTGGGTGTACGCACATGTCCCAACCACTTTTCCTCTTAGAGGAAGAACTGTACCACAAGCGCTTGTCTCAGGAGGGTGGCTCTAACTGCTTGTCATGAGTTGAGAATGACACATTTATAAGTGTTTGTTGAAGGACAGTAGCTCTAGCACAACTTGTAGGGGTAAGATTTCGTCTCCAACAATGCTTTAGGCTATCAAGGGACAGTCCTTAACACGGCTGCTCACCGTGAGTCAAGAGAGAAGAGTGAATGCTGCAGTGGCTCTAAGAGTACACATCCCATACAAGACATGGCAGCTCTACTAATGCTCCGTGTGTCAAGGAAAGCGGATCTACCAGTGCTTGTAACAAGAAGAATATTTTTTCGGTCAGTGAGTCAGGGTGGTGAATGGTGCTTAGAGTGGTTTATGGAAAATAAGGGCTGGTTTAAGAAAATTAGGGATTGTTATGAACCAAAATTGATTTTATCAATGCTGGTCGACAAAAAAAAATGTTTCTACTAGGGTTCCTGTGGACGTGCAAAAGCAGCTCTATTGCTGCTCTTCTCTATATTTTGGCTTAGTTAGTGCTCTTTATGTTACAGCACCACTAACTATCAAGTGTTTTAGTCACGTAGATAGTCCTAAAAAAATTAGTGTCAGATGGAGGTTTTGAAACTACTACTAGTTGGATGGAGGATCTACTAGTAGCTTACTGTCGGAGAGAAAGTTCTTATTGCAAGGGAAGAGTGGCTATGCTTGCAATTGTGAGGGAAGTCAACTGCTTGTTGTGTGGAGAAAATATCTTTCTGCCATATCCTGTTGTGAGATGTGGTTCCATCAATAATAGTCTTCTATGGATGGCACTTCCACCAGCGGTGTTCTGTAGACAGCATCTCTATCTCCACTTGTCCTTGATGGAAAATGATGGCTGTATTCGTGGTTAGATGGCGGATTGACAATTTTTTGTAGGAACGTAGGTTTACTAATTCTCCCGGTGTTCTAGCGTCTCAAACAGCAATTGTCATGGAATGACATCTCTACTACTCCACAGCATGAGATGGTACCTCTATTTGTTGTCAAAGAGAACGCATTCTACAAGTGCTTAGTATGGGATGATGGCTATACCAGCGATCACAGGATGTCAACTTTCAATGCTAGTCGTGAGCCCGAGTTTAAAAGGTCTCTGGCACAAAAACCTCAGACTTGGGAAAAATCTGATGGGAACTCCCTCAGCAGGGACAAGGCTCCAAATGCCTGTGAACAACTACTGGGATGAATCAACTGCTCCTCAAATGGGTGTTATAAACTGTTAGACTCCAATCAGGTCCACGTTCAATACAGCGCACTCTCTTAGATAAGTCTGATGCCCGCAGATACTTGAGAACTCCCCTTGGGTAGGCACTTGAGGCTCAAGGTCTTGCCTCAAGTGGCTGTTCGATACCAAGAGATTCCACGCTGATGGTCATGCAATACCAACGTGCCGTCTTCGATCACCGATTAGTACAACTTAAGGATTGAACCAAAGCAGGCATGCAGTGCTAACTTAGTCTGGCAGGCGATCTGTGCTCCAAAGGTTCACGGCCGGTTTGTGATCCCAGTCTTCAAGGTATTCCATGCTCCTAAAAATGTCCAGGACATGAGACGACGTGTCCTCAAAGGTTAGAAGCAGCTTGTTCCGAGCAGTCTGAGGAACCACTATCTCAAGGATAGCTTGCTGGACACCAGCAATCTGCACGGGTCTATGGCCTCAGCCTTCCAAAATGTGTGTGCATCCGGAGCCGGTACCAGGCGCTCCCAGACAGAGGGCGGCCTCACCTCCCGGTACCGGCCCCGGTGGGCCGCCTTATACCCCTCGCTCTACGTCAGGCTCAGTGTCCTCCTTGCTCTGTGTCCCTCAGGCCGCCGGCCTTCCACCTCCTGCTCCCTCTTCGGTCCCAGGCTCTGGCTCTCCGGCTGGACCCGGCGGCCCACCGGCAACGCCGGCCCTGGGGGCCGGTGGTGGACCCGGCGCTGGTGGCTCAGCTCCTGCAGACCCCTCGCCGGCTCCACCGCGGTCCTGCTCCAGCTCCCCGGGCCGGAGACGGCTGGGGAAGGTAAAGCGGCAGTCCCCCTCGTGTCTTCAACCGCAGCACCCACCGCCTCCTCTCTTCGGACTCCTCCTGCCCGCCCCCGGCGCGCGCTCCCACAGCAGGAGCAGCATCTTCCTTACAGAGCGCGCGCTGGCCCAGACTCTCCAGGAAGCGCGCACCCGACCGCTCGCGGCGTGAAGTGCTCACTGGCTCTAGTCAAAAGTGCGCGCCCAGGCCGTTCTCCAGATGAAGCGTCCTGGAACGGGCGCGACCAATTGTCGTTAGAAAGACACGCGCCGGAATTCCCCTAGGGTTCGCGCATTCGTTTTTAACGGAATTGACGGGCGCGAGAGTCGAGGCTCACCTCCTGTGTGGAGCGAGAGCGAGCGCCAACATGTACGAATCCTGACGAGAAGCCGAGCGCGCGCTTCTTGGTCCGCTCCACTATCCGCTGTGCTGGTGAGCTTTTGCAAATTCGCTTTACTGTCCGGTGCCGGATTGGATACTGAAGTCAGTCCTTGCAGGAATGTTCCTACCAGCCCCACCAGCACCTACACCTCAGGAGCACACGACTAAAATTGAGTCGTGAAGTATTTCATGGTTGAGTCATGGCAGGCACACGTGGTCTGCGGCCCACCATTGTATTGTATTGCATTTATATAGCGCTTACTACCCCTGACGAGGCGTCAAAGCGCTTTTTCGGCGAGTAGCACGCTACTCCGGGACCCATAAAGGATTAGTGTTGAATTAGTATAGTGAAATATGAAAGTAAATAAAGTGGTGGATAGGTTAGTCAGTTATTTGGATTCGAAAGGATAGAAGAGGAAAAAAGGTTTGTATTTATATAGCGCTTGTTACCCCTGATGGGGTGTTGAAGCGCCTTTTTTTTTTTTGGGCAGTAGCACGCTACTCCGGAAACCCATAAAGGATTAGTGGTGATTTAGTATGGTGAAATATGAAAGTAATTTGAGTGGTGGATATTAGTCAGTTATTTGGAGTGAGAAGGATAGAAGGGGGAGAAAGGTTTGCATTCATATAGCGCTTGTTACCCCTGAAGGGGTGTTGAAGCGCTTTTCTGGTGAGTAGCACGCTACTCCGGAACCCATAAAGGATTAGTGTTGAAAATTAGTATAGTGAAATATGAAGTAATTTGAGTGGTGGATATGTTATTCAGTTATTTGGATAGAGAAGGGTAGCGGCAGGATAGAAGAGGGAAAGAGGTTTAGTATTTATATAGCGCTTGCTACCCCTGATGGGGGTTGAAGCGCTTTTTTGGTGAGTAGCACGCTACTCTGTAACCCATAAGGTTTAGTTTTGAATTAGTATAGTGAAATCTGAAAGTAAGTTGAGTGGTGGATATGTTAGTCAGTTATTTCGATTGAGAAGGGTTGGGGAGGGGTAGAAAAGGGAAAAGGTTTGCATTTATATAGCGCTTGTAACCCTGATGGGTGTTGAAGCGCTTTATTGGTGAGTAGCACGCTATTCCGGAACCCATAAAGGATTAGTTTTGAAAATTAGTATAGTGAAATATGAAAGTAGTTTGAGTGGTGGATTTGTTATTCAGTTGTATAGACAAAGGTAGCGGAGGGATAGAAGAGGGTCATACTTAAAATACAGTCACACTCAGCCCTCTCATAAACGAATAGTTTAGAATGCACTTAAGATTATCTGTAACCGCTGGGCAATGGGTAAGTAAGCATTCTTGAACAAACCTTTTATTTGGTGGGCATTGCTACCCTTTCTGTAATATACACCCTCTTTTAAAGCAGCATGCCTCCAGAGACTTTCATTGGGCCATCCTCAACTCTGAATTAACCTCCAAAAATGATTCTTTCCGCTTTCACTATATTTGAAAGCCACAATTAGTTAAGGGCACAAAACGAAACTTGGCGAAAATGTTCAGACCAATTATACACAGCGCAAGGGGGTCGTAGTAGAAAGAACATGACTCGGCATGGGTGGCAAAGTGCTTCTTTTGACATTGGTAGCCCCCCACTTTGTGCCTAAAACATGATGTGGTTTCGATTGAAAGTGCACAGGGTCCCTGTTAACCAAGCCCCCTGTGCCAGAGCTCCTTCCCTAAAACAGTGCCACGATTGGCAACTTCAGACCTCCCCTGAAATTTCCAAGTAAATGGGCATTGGGACTGAAGAGGGCCCCCTAGGAACCCCTCACCAAGGCCATGCAAACTGCCACTGCAGCTTTCGTGCCTTGCTGCAGACAAAAATAACAAAGTCGACATGGAATACTGCCTGTGTGCCATGTCTAAGCAGCACTACCTAAGGTATGGGTAAGTCTCCCCTCTAGCAGGCCTTACAAGCCCTAAGGCAGGGTTCACTATATCTCAGGTATGGGCATATCTGTATGAGCAGATATGCCCCTACAATATTTAAGTCTTTTCTTAATATTGTAAGTGCCAGGGAAGCCATAGAGAGTACATAAGCTGGAAACTTGACAACTCGAGTTCCCCAGCACCATGATGGCTTCACTGAACCCAGGAGTGTTTAGTACCAAACAACTCCTCTTAATAAACCCACACTGATGCCAATGTTGGATTTATTAAAACGTACTCAAAGGGCACCTCAGAGGTGCCCCATAAAAACCTGCCAACCCCGGTGTGGTCTCTGACTGGCTTTAGGCAGCCTGCCACCACCAGACATGTTTCTGGACCCCTGGGTCGAGAGCCCCTGCTCTCTGAGGCCAGAAACAAATCCCATCCTAGCTGGAGATGTCACACCTCCTCCCCCAGGATGAGCACAGTGCTCGAGAGGGAAGCTTCAAAGGCCTTGCCGCCTTTGTAATGCGACCCCAGCTTCTGCTGCTAGCAGCAGATGTCAGCCCCCAGTTCAAACTCCCACTTTTGGCAGGAGAACTGGCGGGAAAACTTAGTGAGAAAAGGAGGTGTGCCCTCCTTCGCCAACTCCACCCCTCAGGTTCTGGAGGGGAAGTGAAGCACATTTTTCAGTGCCCACCATCTTGAAGACGGACTAGGGCTATGTCCCCTACCCACAGGTGGGTGGCATAATAGAGGGTGTAGACACCCCAGGTAAGGAACTCATTGGTCCCTACCTGTCACTCCCCTGTAACGCCCCTAAATCTAGCATTTAGGTGCCACCCCCACCCCAGACACTGAAATCAGATTCCTGACGACCTACAAAGACCAGATGCCGAAGAGTCGCCCCAGCAAGAAAGAAGAAGGACCAGTGGCTGACTGCGCCAGCCCTGCCGACCTGTCTGCTGCTTTTCGCCCTTGCTACAAAAGGCGAGTCGTCCTGCAGGCCCAGCGACCTCCAAAACCCTGAGAGGACTGCCTGCTCTCCATAAAGTTCAAGAAACTCCAGTGGACAGCAGACCTGCCCAGACAAAAAACAACTTTAAAGAACAAAGAACTCTGCCCTGAGGAACTGCGAAACCGCCTCCAGACCCACCTCTGCAGCCAATGCCCACGTTCTGAGTCCAAGTGGCCCACCGGTCTCGCGTTGGTTCCCCAGCGATTCTGAGCCAGAGTCCACCGTGGGCTGACGCCTGCAGCCTCAACCCGAAGACTCCCCCTGACCGCGACCTGCCTGGTAAGCTGTTCCTGACGCTAAAGGACACCCCTGCACCCAAAGCCCCTGGGCCTTGGGGATCTTGACCAACGGCGTCCCTACATTCCCTAGCATCAGAACTTACCTGGGCAACTGTGGGTTTTCTTCGTTCAGCCTCCTGGCCCGAGTCTGCAACCTCTTTTCAAAACCAATCTACCCCATTGAATTGCATTGGACGCCGGACGCTCTGTTGGCACTCTGCACCTGGCCGCCCCGTGCCACTGAGGGTGTAAGTTTGGTGCTGCCTTGTGGCCCCCCAGTGCCTACCTTAACTCCAGGCGATTGAGCCCTTACACCACTTTACTCACCTGTGAGCAGTGCATCTTCAATCTCCCCCAGCCTCCATTGGTTAAAATTGGGCGACCGACCCCGAATTTGACCACTGCACCCGGCCTCCCCAGTCCCGCTGGCAGTGCACTCTTGGTACGAATTTGAACCTTGCCTGGTGTTGACCTGACACCCCGAAGACTGGGTCTGTAAGTCGTGTACTTACATACTAAACTGCATTATCGTTTTCCTCCCATAGACACTGAGTTCAAAATAGCCTTTACGTTAGATGAACTGTAGTTGGCAGCCACGACCTCCAAGCTAGGCAAGACTCAAGGTACTGATGGTTTACCCGTAAAAATGTATTTCAGACTGTGGGACCTGATCGGCCCAAAGTTGCTGAAGCTTTATGAGAGAATGGTGGAAAAGGGAAGTGTGCTGAAATCCCTTGAAGGCATGTAATTTTTTTTTACAAGCTGAAGGGAGAGAGCGAAGACCCAAAGAATTAAAGACCAATCTCACTCTTTAATGTGGACTACAACATTTTAGCAAAGGTAGTGGCCAACCACTTAAAGAGGGTAAGCACAAAGATAATCCACTCTGACAGTCTTGTGGCATACCGGGTCAGCTAATTGCAGATAGCATGGCCCTGGTTCAAGACACTATTAAGTACACCAGAGGTTAACAGATCCATGCACCCTTAGTCAGTCTTGGTCAGAAAAATTCGTTCAACCGCTTTTCCCATGAGTTCATTGGCCAGACACTCAAGACACTGGCTACAGGTGATTTCTTCTGTGACATGGTGTGCACAATGAATAGATATAGCAGCCGCTGCTGATCTTACCGCTCCTCCCCGGCCTTCAAGCCGTTCTTCGTTCCGATGCCGGTAGTGAAGTGGAGAGACACCGAGACGCTGAGGCATCGAAGCCTGCCTCGTTGACGTGACGCACCTGGTGAGAGTGCTTTGCCGGGAGTTCTTTCTCTAATCCTGAACGGACCCCTGATGCCTGGAGGGGGTTCCCTGCTGTGGAAGAGGGACTGTTGCGGCTGAGGTCGGTCTGCCCAGCTGAAGTATCCGGCTGTGAATCGGCTTGCTCAGGGAGCTGGGAGTGCACTGTAGAGCCTATGCTGCTCCCCCACGGACTGTAATTGGAAGGTGAAGGTGAGCAAACTCTTAAAAGCCCCCAGGGACAATTTATGTTGTTTTTTTCCATTTTTTTATATAATGCTGGAAGCTAATTGGATCTCTACACTGCCTCCCGTATCATGCTGAGGACTTCTGCTCTTCTACTTTATGCCGGTGTGCACACCCCAAAGGGACTGATGTGCTTGATTGGCATGCGGTAAACTACAGGTTCGCATTGAGAGACCTTACTGACTGTAACTGGAGTGTCCCCTGGAGCAGGGGAACAACTCTTACTTGCTGTACCTTACCGGCATTTGAGTCAGGGGTCTCCCATGATTTGATAGCCACAACTTTAACTACAACAAGGCTGGGAGTTCAGGCTCTTATCGACTGTCGAGGCTGACCCTGGCTAGAGGCTTTCCCGGGGGGTAAGCTGACTGAGGGCAAGAGATTCATTGAAGCCCCCAAGTACCTATGTCTGTGCCAGTGCAGCACTGAGATACAACATAAGGCACAAGGCTTGTTGGTAGTTTTTTGTTCCTCTCCTCCGTGGCCGCTCCCCTTCATTTAGGCCAACCTGGTAATGGTTGTGGAGTCTCACTCTTTACAAGACGCCTCCAAAGCTAGGATAATTTGCTGCTGAAGAACAGAGGTACCTCCAGGTTTCACGCCAGAAGTTAAAGAACCCCCAAAGGAGCCAATACTTCTGAGGAGGGTCCTGGCAGTGGGTCACTGGTTTTGGGCCTCCGAACCCCCCCCCCCCCCGATTCAGTAAAGCACTCTGGCCTCGAAACAATGGGGAAGCACTTAAAACTTTCTAATTTAATGGCCAATGTGGACTCCGCTGCAAGCCTCAAAACAAAAACACGATCTGCTCATATGAAGGCAGCATCAGCCACGGCAAGAGCAGAGCGTAGCCAAAAATCACGGAGTGGGTCTGCAACAATTTTAAGCCCTCTGAGCTCGGATGAAGATTCAATGGAGTCTAGAAGGGAGCTCGGAACGGGAGGGGCCAGTCACGGAGAATGTAACACAAGGGTGGCCGGATATAGAACCAGGGCCAGAGGAAGAGCTCTGCACTCAATTTGAAGCACCAGAAAGTTTCAACTCAGCTGTCCGTGCTCCAAAGGACAGAGAGGGCAAAAAACAGGAGCAGCTTATAGGGGCAGTTCAAGGGGGAAAAGAAACGTGCCCTCCACAAGAGCATACAAAGGAGACAATAGTTAATCAGACCTATGGGAAAACAAAGGAGTACCCACTATTCTCCAAAGTTAAAACATCACTAGCTGCACCACCTATATCACAAGAGTCTCCCATTGAAACACAAGTTGGTCTTTTGCTGAGCGACGACCCCTCCGCTGTGCATCCGGCTCCCTTAGAGAACAAGGATATGCACAGTTCGCTTCAAAAAGAGAGTAGTGTCTATACTGATTTTCAACTGCAGCAGCAGTCACCGCCATAGGAGAAGTCACAACCTCAGTCTTTAAATAGAGAGGCGATCGCATTCAAGGACTTTTGCACTTTCGCCCGTGTCCCTGGGCCTTAACGCACTCAGCACTTTATACCCGGTCCCCGGAGGGGCTTTAAAACATCGGCGGCGGTCCCGCGACGCGGGAGATCGCATTCAAGGACTTTTGCACTTTCGCCCGTGTCCCTGGGCCTCAACGCACTCAGCACTTTATACCCGGTCCCCGGAGGGGCTTTAAAACATCGGCGGCGGTCCCGCGACGCGGGAGATCGCATTCAAGGACTTTTGCACTTTCGCCCGTGTCCCTGGGCCTCAACGCACTCAGCACTTTATACCTGGTCCCCGGAGGGGCTTTAAAACATCGGCGGCGGTCCCGCGACGCGGGAGATCGCATTCAAGGACTTTTGCACTTTCGCCCGTGTCCCTGGGCCTTAACGCACTCAGCACTTTATACCCGGTCCCCGGAGGGGCTTTAAAACATCGGCGGCGGTCCCGCGACGCGGGAGATCGCATTCAAGGACTTTTGCATTTTCGCCCGTGTCCCTGGGCCTCAACGCACTCAGCACTTTATACCCGGTCCCCGGAGGGGCTTTAAAACATCGGTGGCGGTCCCGCGACGCGGGAGATCGCATTCAAGGACTTTTGCACTTTCGCCCGTGTCCCTGGGCCTCAACGCACTCAGCACTTTATACCCGGTCCCCGGAGGGGCTTTAAAACATCGGCGGCGGTCCCGGGACGCGCGCGGGCTCGGCCCGGGCGAAGACCCCGTCATAGACCGAAAGAGGCCGGGCTGGGCTATAATTCTGTCATCTGCTTTATCTAGGCGCCCTGAAGAAGACTCCTCCACCTTACAGAGAGTAGGGATACGTAAGTTTATACATCTGAGTAACTGTATGCGCTGGAACTGAAGGGGGCATTCTGTTCATTTTCCTTCCGATTTCTGCCTGTATACTCTGGCGGGAGCCTAAGCCCAGAGTGACCTCTCTTAATTCCAATTGTTGGAACGCTGGTTTGAGACCTTTGGTGCCGCCATCCACCCTGGTGGGGCTATGAGTAACAGGGTGTTATAGGGGACTTTGTACTGACTCCTTTGTTTCCGCTGGTGAGGGGGAGGCGCTTTCTTTCCGCTATAAAGCGCAGCCTCTCCCATTGCGTCAGAGACTGAAGGAGGCTGGGTTGGGCTGGGCCCTATTCTTAAATCTACTGGATGGGACAAGTGTAAGATTAGTGATATTTCAAGCGATTGTACTTAGACACTTGTCGTATATCATTGTATTATAAGAAAGAGGGTTCATATAAGGAGTCTAACTGATTTTGTTATAGAATTGTTGTTGAGAAGTAGAGGGGAACGTATATAGGTTAGAGAGATACAGGGTATAAGGGCTGGTGTATTCTGCAGTTCTCTAGCTGCTGAGTTTTTGTAGATATGGGCAAAAGGAAGCTACGTACAATGAACTCTGGGCAAACACTGCAATCAATAAGTAAACCAAAAGATGCTAATATGACCCTGCTGAAATATCTCACGGGGGCGGTTGGAGCTCTTGAAAAGCAGATATCCACCGTTGAGGAGTCTCTATCTAAGGATACACAGGGTGCTAGAACAATTAGTAAAACTACTGACCTACAGCACAATGAGAGTACGGATGCTGTTACCATAATCAATGTGGTTGAGGAGCCCCTAAACGGTTGCATCCAGCCTAACAGAGATGAGTTATCACTTAGCGATCCAGACCCAGAGCTACTCCCTCCGCCTAAAAGATCTTGTAACTCCAAAGTGAAGGAATTACCTGGAAATCTGTTCCCAATTATCCATCAGGCCCCCTCAGTACCCCCTATAAACAAGACTAAAGCCGATAAACAGCAGGGGAAAGGTATTCCGTTAAATTATAAAGGTAAAGGTAAAGACAAAGACTTAGCCATACGTAATAAAAGTAAGAGCAACGCCCCCCCTTCTATTGAAAGTAACGGGATAGTAAGTTTGATAACCGACCTTACTAAGTATATCAGACAATCGATTGGCACTTTAGAGGCAAGATTAAGTAAAATAGAAGCGGGGCTGGAAAATATCATAAAGAACCAGCAGGCGAATTATGTAAAGGAAGTGAACATTAACCAGATAAATGATGATAGAGAGGGTAGTGTTTTAAAGTCTTCTAATCAGTCTTTATCAGCTACCTTAATTAGCCCTGTTAGTCAGACTGTTGAGAGGGCCAGGAAGCTTGGTGTTTCAGGACCCAAGAGCCCTAATGGAACTCAAAGAAGTAAATTGTTGCCAAAGGAAGTGGCTCCAAGTGAGGCAGCTAAAGGAAGACCATTAGAACAGCAAGGTGGACTTTTGGTGAAAGATCTATGCCCTAGCCCAAGGCCACACAGTATAAATAAGCTTGAGTATCCGTCTCGACCGCAGATTTTAAATTTACCCCCTGCAGCTACACCCTATACAGTCGTTTTGACTAATGTGCCTCCTTATTCTGATGGGAGTGACGAATCATGGATAGCCCTGAGGAACTGTGTTATTCATTGTTTGGGGCTTAGAGTGGGCTTAACCAGAGAGATGTTTCTTGCCTTTAAGATGGTAAGACGTGTCGCTTGGGTGGGCACAAGTAGGAAAGTTTTTCCTGGGGACTGTGTTGTTCTTTCTTTGGGGAATCCCTTATTGGTTCGAGAAATTCTTTTTAGAAGCAATAAAACTAATAATATGGTGTCAGGTATACAAGTTCTCCCTCTGGGTTATTTTTATCAGCCAAGTACAACTAATGGATATTTAAATCCGCATCCTTTTATCCAGCCAACTGTTCACTCAACCTATAACTTAGAGGTGTCAAATAAATTTGGGCCCCTCCAATCTCTAGATGAGAACGATTGATTTCTGGTCACCATTGATCAATGCTCTGATGAGGAAAGATTAATACCCCAAATTATCCAGGAGAGAATTGTAACCCCTCACTCCACGGAATCCTTTATTGATCAGAGTGAGATATTGAGTGGAGGGTTGGGAATGGACGGATCCCCGATCACTGGAAATAGTGATGAAGGTATATTTAGCAGCCCTAGGAGGATGGAGGCTATGGGGCAGTCCTTGAAAAGCTTGGACAATATTAATCCGATTGATAGTGCATCTATGGATATCACAGTGCTTTTTTGGAATATCGCAGGTTTGCAATCTAAGCTGAATAATCCCATCTGGATAGACTTCATCCGCAGCTTTGATATCCTATGTTTTCAGGAGACCTGGCTGTTGGATGAGGTCAATATTGATGGGTACAAGACGTACCATACGCCAGCAATACGGTCAATCCATGGCAGACATAAAGGAGGGATATGTGTTTATATCTCAAATTTATTGGGGGTTTTAAGAATTGAAACTGGTAAAAGTACAACATTCTATCAATTTGTCATTATCTATTTGAACTGTAATATAGTTGTGTCCATAGTTAATTTTTACAACAATACGGAGAAAGATCAACTAGGTGAGATTCTAAAGTCTTTTAGTGAGGAAATGGACAAATTAGGGGCCTTAAAAGGTCTTGACGTGATTACGATTTGGGGAGGTCATTTTAATGTAAATATATGCACTCAAGCCGAATCCGGGCAGTGTGGGGTAGTAAATGTAGAGAACGAACCGATAACTCATTTTGCTCATACCGATAGGGGTGAGAAGTTTAATGATCTAATGGCCTCATATGATTTGGGTTTTGCGAACTTGTTATGTTCCCCACCTGTGGATTTCGATTATACATTCATTGGTAGAGGCTGTGAATCTATAATCGATTTTATAATCGTTCTTAATCGCTACGCCACTTGGATTGATAAATTTAAAACTCATTATAATGTGTTGAGCGATCACCTGCCCATAAGTCTTACTATAACCCCCCCTAAATGGGATTCCCATTCTAATAAAAATAGTTTGGCATGGATCCAAAATATTGCCGTAGGCCGCCAAAATGGATACTCTGAGCGCTGGGGTAGTAAGGAACCCGAGGTACTCAATAAGCAGATTATTACCAATGCATACGATAACATCTTAGTATGTTTACAAGATAATACTGCGTATGTTGACACCTTGAGTGCATTTGCCAATATCACTACTGTGGTCCAAAACTTGCTCATAGCACAGAATAAGGGATCCCCTATCAAGGAAAATGGCTGGTTTGATTCTAACTGTACCAAGACCTATACAAGGCTAAAAAAAGCTCTCCATAGACCTGTGAGAGATCAGGAGGAGATTAGAGAAAGTAGGAGGGCTTATAATCTTTCCAGAAAAGTAAGAAAGAAAGAACTTAAAGATTTAGCATGGGATACTCTTTATGAAGCATCCTTAAGTAAGGATTGTATCTCATTCTGGCAGGCAGTAAACGCTCCGTTCCTTTCTAATAACGATGGAGCCAGAATTGAGGTTGCAATCGATGAAAAATCATGGATTGATTTATTTTCTAATGTATACAGCTGTAAGGAGAAGGTAGGAAACTCTTTGGACCCTGGCCCTGATTATTGGGAAGAAGTTGGTGGTTTTCGGTCTATGGAGATGCATATTACGCATGAGGAGGTGTTAATGGCCATTAATGCCAGTAAAGGAGGTAAGGCACCAGGTCCCGATGGGGTCCCGATGGATCTATTTAAATCGATCCCAACATTATGGGCCCCATTGTTAACTCGGGTTTTAGAAGCCTGTTGTGCAAGGGGCTTTATTGGGTCTTGGTCGGAATCAGTGATCATACCGATTTTTAAAAAAGGGGATCGGAACAACCCTGCCTGCTACCGACCAATATCGCTTTTAGATGCTTTGGTGAAGGAGGCAGGCAGGATTGTTTTAAATAGATTACAAATGTGGGCAGAGGATAATAACATTTTGAGTGCGGTCCAATACGGTTTTAGACAGGGGTTGGGGACTAACGAGCAGGTTTTAAATCTGACCCTCCTAATGGGGAAATACACACAAGCGAAGGAAGGCAAGTTTTACGTGGCCTTCGTAGACCTCACGGCCGCATTTGATTGTGTCAATCATGCTAGACTGTGGAAAATTCTGATGGATTTAAAAGTTCACCCAACAATTGTACAATTTTTAATACAATTATATTCGGGGGCCAGAGCAAAGGTGAGATACAGGTTAAGTGGAGAATGTACGGCGTCTTTCCGCGTGGAGAGGGGTGTGAGACAAGGCTGCGTCCTGGCCCCGTTCCTCTTCTCTTTATATACCAACGCTTTAGAAGAGGAACTGGTGGCCGGGGCGAGAGATCCACCTAGGGTTAACAATAAGCCGATAGTCTCTCTTCTCTACGCCGATGATGCGGTCCTTATGGCCAGAACGCAGTTGAGTCTCCAGAGAGCACTTGCCTCGTATATTAGTTTTATGGACAATCGAGGCTTAAAACTTAATGTAAAAAAAAACATTTGTTATGACATGTGGGAGGGGGAGAAGTAAAGATAGAACTCTGTCAGTTGGGAAAGATAGGATAGACTCAACCAGTACGTTCTCTTACCTGGGGGGTTTGTTTGAGCGTACCGGCTCCTGGGGAGCGGCGATTAAGAGTAGGAGTCTCCTTTTAAGAGGTCAATAGCGGCAGTGGTTAGCTTTGCAAACAAATTGGGCAAAAGACCCCGGAGATTCTTCTCAAAATTTATCAGGCTAAGTGCATGAGTGTTGCAATGTTTGGGGCAGGAATCTGGGGTTTTACGACGTCTCCCCAATTCAATTAGTTGAAAATACCTTTTTAAGATTTATTTTAGCGGTTCCTCAGAGTTCACCAGTTTTTAATTGCCATAGTGAATTGGGAATCCCATATATTACGGATATGATTAGAATGCAACCTTTATTATTATGGTATCGAGTTTGGACATCTACCTATACAGGATTGAATAGAGATATTATCAAGGATACAATGAAATTGGACTATGCCTGTAGAATTAAATGGCTGAATTACATTAGGAAATTTTTATTGGATATTAATCCCTATGATTTTTATAACGCTCCAGAAACCATGAATTCTATATCTAGGAAAGATTTTAAACTTCTTTGTATGACACACTTAGAGTCCCTAAGAGCCGCACAGGAGATGAATAAAAGCACGGTGATCCAGCATTACTTAACATTGTCAACCTATCGTATCCAGCCTTATTTGGTTTGGTGTATTGGAGGGTATGATAGATTCCTTCTTACACGGTTTAGGTTTGACTGTTTTCACCGCCTGGTTAGTTCCCTCTGCTAATGATTGGTCAAGAAAATTATGTCATTGTCCGTGTGATAATGTTTCAAAGCAATCAACTATCCATGTGATTCTCTTTTGTAAAATATATTCAAAGGAAAGAGCTAAATGGATTCTGCCATTGTTAAGACAAGGGGGCTGGAGGCAATGTCGCCCGGCCTTCTTATATCTGCAATTAATGGAAAATGTTTATTGTGTGACGATCATGAGTGGCCTTTTGAAAAGTATAATGAAAAAAAGAAAGAGTCTTATTAGGTAATGATCTCTATTTTATAAATTTATAATGTGTATTTATGATTCAAATCGCTAAGGATGCATCAGAAAATTTTGTGTAAATAATAGATGGGAGTTTTATTAAAATGCAGCCGTGTAGATAATATTGTATATTGTATAGACAGATTTGTAGTGTGTACTGATATATTTTTAAGAACGTTTTTATTGTGGCTTTTATGATTTTATTATGAATTGAAATCGAATAAAGTATATTCATTCAAATAGAGAGGCAGTAACTCCCATAGGGCAGCAAGCACGGATACAGAAAGAAATTGGCAGGCTCCCTGGCAGCAGGCTGAGCAGCTGCAAGGTGAGGGAACTCTCCTGCAATGCGACATAAAAATCATGTTAAATCTTATCTTAGATGAAATAAGGGAGCTCAAGACAACACAAGCAAATGAGATAGCATCCCTTCATCATCGACTGTCAAAAAAAGAGGAGGCAGTGGGTAGCTTCCCACTAAAAATCCAAGAGGTAGAGTCCAGGATCTCGCAGCTTGAGGACCAGATGAATACTATGCAGCAACAGGTGAACTTAGCCAGGAAGGAGAAATCCTCACTAGAAAGCAAACTTGAGGAGCTCGATAGCAACTCTCGACGGTCTAACCTGCGTCTAGTTGGAGTCCCAGAAGGATGTGAAGGGACCCAAACTCTTCAATGGGTCGAGCCTTTTATTAAAAAGAGTGTTTTGCCAGAATTTGCAGGAGACCTTACTATCACAAGAGCACATAGGGTACATGCACAGCCATTCCCCAATTCAAAGCTGCCACGAACAATTCTTGTGAACTTTGCCGATTACCGCATTAAAGAGCAGATACTTTCAAAAGCTATTCAGAAGAAACAATTTATGATCAATGAAGCATCCAGCTGCCGGATTTTATCTGACGTGTCAGCGGCTGCTGCACGCCGGCGAAAGAAGTTTGTTAAATTGCTGTCTCTTTTTAAGGCACAGGGCGCTCAGGCTGCAATAGCACATCAGTCTAAGTTAAGGGTTCTAGTGAGAGGCAAGTTTCAGATGTTTGCTAATATAGATGAAGTTCAGGAACTGCTGCAAGAAATCTCCACTGCAAAATAGAAAAGAAACATTAAACATAATGTCGAAATATGATAGGGGGTGGGGGGGTCTGATCACTTAGGGTGCAGCTCCATGGCACCGAGTAGGAGAGCTAATCAGGGGAGGGAGGAGAGGGGTACTGCGGGCTATTCCCCATCTCCTGGAGGGGGGCTTGAAGGGCACAAGGGTAGGTGGGTGTGGGTAGCAAAGAAGATGAGCAGAATCATAGAGGGAATGGTTTTGGAGAGTAGAGTACTGATGGTGACGCCTGAACTTCAAGGAAACAGTCTCAGGGTTGGGTCTTAAACTGCGCATAATCACGGTCAATGCAAATGGTATATCGAATAGGCAAAAGTACGGCAGGTTGATAAGATGGTTAACTTCTTTTTCGCCACAAGTTCTTTTTCTTCAGGAAACCCACCTCAAAACAAAGACTCCAAAGCTCTTTATCCCAACATTTCTTTCCAAGGTGTATTTTGCGTCTGTCGGGTTTGCAATAAGGGGGGGTTGCTATCTATTTCAGTCAAGGGATAGATTGGGAGATTACCCAAGTCCAGAGAGACCCTCACGGTAGATGGATATGGGTCATGGACAGGATAAACTTCAACATCTTTAATTTTGTTAATTACTATGCACCAATTATAGATGATCCCACATCTATTATGAAGATTAATGATTTACTTAGAGGGGTTATGGGCCCTATTATCTTGTCGTGTAGTTCCTATATTGACTATACAGGATATGCACGTTTGTATAACATAAACTGTGGGATTGGTTGCAGACTGATTCTGTGCACCCCCACCGGATACGTTTGATCCAGCGCGGCTAATATAAATTCTTCTCTTTTGGACATGACATCCAGGTGAAAATCATTCACAACAACTATACCATATGACGGTGGGGCCCATAACACCGCATATCATACACTCACCCAGTTATTCCCTGGATCACATCCACTTTCCTTGAAGAGAAGAACGAATTGCTGGAGGAAACGGAATACCTTATTAGAGTTAACAGAATATTTACCTCAAACAACCATGTTTATTCAGTTTTAATCCTGTCGGTTCTAAAACATCAAGGTATTGCGCTTTTTGGTCGATGGACCAACTAGTAGAATAAGTTGATGGCGATTAAGACCAGCTCAATCATACATGTTAAATTCATTAAATGAACTAAAGAACCACAGACTCAGAATTAATTAGAAATTGATTTTATCTAAATTCAGTTGCATGAGTCAGATTCTTAGTTTATTAATCACTTTTAATACACTTCAATAGCATATGAGAAATACATTTTATAAAAGATTATAATGCATACCCATTTGTTGCAGTTTGGAAAAATTCACCAAAAGCAGATCACAGCATGGAACTCCCAAAACTGACTGACTGTCCCGCTAAAGGCCTCCTCGACGGACCTCCCTTACAGGTTTCCCGCATCGGTCTCGTTCCTTTTCCCAGTCAAGTTTTAGAGTTCAAAAGACTAATTTTATAAAGAAAAACAGCCTATAGAAAATAGCAGTAGCTCCATCCGCATCAACGCTCAGTGCTCCAAAGAAAAATATGCGGAAATGGCGACGCGAAAAAAGAAATATCAGCAGCTCCTCTTTCTTAAGAGTAGGTCCTCTTATACCCTATTACTAGCTTACTAAACAAAAAGTTGCAACATTTGGGGGCGAGAATCACGCTAATTGGTCCATTGGAGGGGTGGCAAGAATCACCTCATTGCCCTCCTTGTTCAAACCGGTTCTAAAATTGTTTTAAGGATTATATTTTCACACGACCTTTGGGTAATAGCAGTCCAATTGACAGTTCACTAAATGTTTCACTTTTGATGGTCACATTCTAGGCAGTCCATTGTTAATTCATTTGGGTTCATCTTCCATTCTCACGGATACATGCTGAGTCTTTCTTGGCATTCTCCTCAAGTCAGGTCAGCCTGACCGTGACACTTCTCACTCTGGGCTCGAGCTGTACCCACGTGGTTTAGCTCTATGACTTTCTTCCGCTTAGAGGCCATCTTTGTGTCTGCGCATGACCTCATCTGCCTCGGCAGCCATTTTTGCAGCATGGCCTAGCAGGCCCAAACGAACTATCATAAGAACAAACACAATCATAATTAAAATAAAGAAAATAAGCCTTTCTGTTTCCCACCCGTCATTCTAGGTACCCAAGTTAGGTGTTACCTAGCAGAAGCGACATTTGAAGCCATGTTTACTTACCATCCGCATTCTTTGCCACAATACAATTTTACTACATAGCACAAATCATGCGATTTTGCTCTAATTAGTACGCAAATCACTATATTAATATTGCTTTACTTTACCATTTGTAAATAAGTTAGTTTTGCACATAAAGAGCAGTTACCATTGATGTAAATGTTTATAAAAAGTGTAGATTGTTGGTTAATTTGGCAAACAATTAATATCGTTAAATTATTATCCCTATTATGGGGGTTTCAAATTTATTTTATTTACCTTGCTCCATCAATCCCCCCTTTGGTGATTTTTAATATCACCACAAAAACCCATGTTACACAATTTTTTCAGATAAAATGTTTCTTGTCCACTTGCTTTTTGTTAGTTTACACATCAGTGTCCTTCTCGTCTTTTTGTTCTTTTATACATGTTTTCTTTTAGTTCTTCTAGTTCTATTTCTCCCATTTCTCGTTCTCTTTCTTTATGTATCTTATTTTCTCTTTTTATCTTATTTTGTCTTTTTCTCCTTTTAATACATACATAAACTAATTTCACTAATAACACCACGAATATTATTACTGTTACTGATATTAAAACTTTCCCTATAATAGAACCACCTATTTCAGTGAACCATTTCTGTATTGAGGAAAAACTCTTACCAAGTTTCTCCCAGGCACCTTCAACCTCCAGTGGAGCAAGCTCTTTGTGCAAATCAGTAATATTCTTTATATACTTCTGTATATTTTCACTTTTATCTGGAATGTAAGTGCAACAATGTTGGACTTTCAGCATTCCACAGACTCCACCCTCTTTTGCCAAAAGAATGTCAAGGGCAAGTCGATTTTGCATCACCATAGCTCTCATGGCAACCATCTCGGTATTTACCATCAAGAACCCTCCAGCAGTATTCGTTGATAAACGATCTACTACTGTGGACAGTTTCCGAATCTTAAATGCATTCAAAGATATACCCACTGCTGGTATCAATGCTCCAAAAATGTCACCAACTATTTCTGAAAAACTTTCCCTTTTCCTACGTGTTAATTTTTCACCCATTTCGTGTATTCCTTTTTCTCCTCTCTCCACATGAAAAATCTTTGGAAAGACCAGGCCTAAATAACATGACCCATACCAATGGTCCGGCAATCTGTAATAAGCTCTATTTCCGCAAATATAATAGATCCCTGGAAATATCGGATCTTTTCCTCCTTTGAATCCCCATCCTCCTAAAATTTTGTAAGTGTCTCGGCATTCACTGGAACCCACGAAATAGTTATCATACATAGTCTTATTTCTACTAATACACAACTATCCCTGTTGGGGCCAAAACAAAGTCATAGCTGCATTTGTCTCTCTCTAATTATGATTTTTCTCTTCAAACGCCCAAAGGGGTGTTTTTGTCTCTTCTTCTATTACTTTTCTTTGAAACTTAACTCTTCTGTTTTCTACCATCTCTAAAAATACCTTTTCTTATTTCTTTAATTCACAGGTAAGATTGTGCCTAACTACATACTCTAATGTTAAATCTTTATTTTCTAGGAAAAATTCACCAAACATTCTTGCTTCTTTCACCTTGTTCAGTTCAGGGATTATAGGAACTTTCGCAAAAACCTTATTTATGTCAGTATAATAACATTCCAATCTACCTGTTTTATAAAATAAACTGGCTAGAACACTACATGTTATCCCATACGCAAAAGGAAGGTGGATTATAGGTCACACCTTCTGTGACAGACGCAGGTAATTGCATACAAACATAACAATCCCTTACATCCATTGTTTCTACATACTCGTATAACAATTTTGTGAAAACGTTCTTAGAAAAATCAGTTATGGACCTTTCCTTATGCAACTCGGTACTATCTATCAATGTTGCTGTGTTCTGTGTGTTAGCTTCTTTGTCCTTTTTCGTGTTATTCCCTAATACAGACGTTTCCTCTACAGCTAACCTAATTGGAATTGTGATTGCTAAAATAAGCCATATAAACATTAATAAACCTGTACAAAAGAAACACATTCTACACCATCTACGTAAAAACTCACATCTAGATTTCCTATTCTCTGTGTCTACCATTCTGTTCTATTACCTAGCCATATATATGTGTACAGAAAATGTGTCAGCACACCTCAGAATGACGTATCAGCCACTCTACCCTTTCACTTTGTCTCGTTCGGTACTTTCTTCAGTTCTTTTTCAGAACTCTTCCTTGTCTCGTTCAGGTTTTGATGTCCAGTCCGGGTTTCTCTTTACCTTTTCAGACTTGTTGCACTTCACTCTCACCCATTGGTTTGCAGCTTTCTTCTGGGCTTTCGTGAGTGTTATCTTCTTCTTTAATGTCAGTCAATGCGATGTATAGCCATTCAGGTGACTTATATTTCAAATTAGGTTTCTTCACTCTTTTTGTTTTCTGCAATTGTTTTCCACCTTGTTTTCCTTGTTCTTTTTGACTTGTTATCTCATTTACTTGTTCTGCATTATTTCTAGTTAAGTTTATTATCTTGTATCTCAGTCTTTTGACTTCGTGGGGCCAATTGTCTCCTTTTCTTGGCCTTTTTGGTTCACTTTCCTTTTCCTCTCGTTCAGTTCTCCAAGACCTCTTTCTTGGGCCTAATCTCTGCTTTCTCTCTTCTTCACTTTCTTCTGATTCTGTTTCAGATCTTATTTCACTTCCTCTTATTTTGAACTTTATGATTTTGCTTTCATTGTCTAAATCTGAACCTTCTTGTGTCTTTTCTGTTGGGACACTTGTTTCTATCCCTCCTCGAGTTTCTTCCGGATTCTCGTTAGTCTCCCTGTCTGTTTCTAAATTTCCCTGTTGTTCTTCTATTTGTTGGTCTGTCCCTATTGCTCCTCGGGGTTCTTCCGATTCTCCTTCTATCTCTCTATTTGAATCTAACCCTCCCTCAACTAATTCGACAATCTTCGAAGGAAATCTACCATAACTCGTGCTTGGCTGATCATTGTCACTGTCTCTTGGTTCAGTTTCTTCGTTTATAATGTCAGTTCTCCATTTATTCCTTTGCTTTTCATCACAATCTGACTGGTCCGTTTCAGATGCCGAACGGGTATCTGAAATTTCCAGATGTCGACTTACAGGTTGATCTTCAAGTTCTGGAACTTTTGTTACTTCAAGTTCTTCTGTTATCAAACTTGTACCTGGGTCTTCAAGATGTCGACTTTCAGGTCGAGCTTCAGGATCTGGGACCCTGCTTGTTTCGACTTCTGCATCGGATGCTGAACTGGTATCAGATATCTCCAGATGTCGACTTACAGGTCGAGCTTCAGGATCTGGAACTCTGATAGTGTGGCTGGCATGCACCCAGTTTTTCACTGCAGCACATTTGACAGCAGTTGTTGTCACCAGGATCACTTGACGTGGCTTATCCCAGCGAGGAACCAAACAGTTTCTTCTTCTGTGTACTTTTATGCGGACCCAATCTCCTGGACTCAAATCATGAGCTGGTTTTCTTTCAAGAGTGGTCGCATCCGGACCAACCTGATGAAACACAGAATGTACCACATCAGCCAATCCTTTGCAATAATCCAATACGAGATCATCATTATAGTCAGCAGTTTGTTGACAGGTACTTGTGCTTGTCTCATTGCTCGTCCCATGATTATTTCATGAGGACTTAGACCTGTTTTTCTGTCAGGTATGCTTCTGATAGTCATTAGCACCAATGGCAGGGCATCAGGCCATTTGAGTCCTGTGGCTTGACACATTTTCCCTAGTCTATTCTTTATTGTTCCATTCACTTGTTCTTCTACTCCAGAAGCCTCTGGTCTGTAAGCACAGTGCAATTTCTGTTGAATGTCAAGAGCTTCACATATCAGTTGAATTAGTTCATTTTGAAAATGTGTTCCTCTATCTGTTTCAATCGTTACTGGAAAACCATATCTTGGAATGAATTCTCTCAGCAGGAGCTTAGCTACAGTAACTCCATCATTCCTTCTTGTCGGATAGGCTTCCACCCAACGAGAAAATAAACTAACGACCACAAGAACATACTTCAGTCTATTGCTTGGGGGCATTTCAATAAAGTCTAGTTGCATTCTAGTAAAAGGACCTCCTTCCTGCCCTATTGTTCCTAGACTCACTACTGTTTTTCTTCCTGGATTTATCTGTTGGCAGATAAGACATCTTTGACAAAGACTCTCAGCTATAGCTCTGAATTTTGGATTATACCAGGTTTGTCTGAAAAGTCGGATCATGGCATCCCTTCCAATATGAGCTTGTCCATGGTACATCCGTGCCATGTTAGAAATCATGCTATCAGGCATAACTGGTCTTTCATCTCTATAGACCCAAACGTCATCTTCCTCCCTTTTTCTGCATCCTGCTTTTATCCAACCATCTTTCTCCTCATCGTTTGCTTCTTCCTGTAATTGTCTTACTTCATCCCATGTTTCAACAATGTTAGTAAACAGCAAGGGACATGAAACATTCTCTTTTTCTCTCCTTCTGTTTAACAAAACCATATTTCTAGCACAATATTGGGCTATTTCATCGGCATACCTATTACCCACGGTAATGTAATCCGCCTCATTTTTGTGTGCAGCACACTTCACCACTGCGATCTGTTTAGGCAGCTGTATCGCCTCAAGCAATTTCTTCACAAACTCACCATTTCTAATTGGAGTTCCTGCAGACGTCAAGAAACCTCTCTGGGACCAGATCTGTCCGAAATCGTGGACCACTCCGAAGCCATACTGGCTATCTGTGATCACCGTAATTCGAACATTCTTTCCCAGTTTGCATGCCTGAATCAGAGCAATCAGCTCAGCTACTTGGGCTGAACGTATCCCTCTCAAACAAGATGCTTCCATTATTGCAGCTACTGTACACACAGCATACGCCGCACTCAAAACTCCTTCACTCGTCCTCAGACACGAACCATCCACAAACATCACATAATCTGATTCTTTTAAGGGCTCGTCTTTTATATCTGGCCTAGGTTTCGTACAGAATTCAAGCACGTCCAGGCATTTATGATCGACTTCATCTTTGTCTCCTACACTCCATTCATCTGGCAATGATGTCGAAGGATTCACACTTGTGCATCTGTCAATGGTTACATTGTCTGCACTCAAAATCACCTTTTCATACCTAGTCAGCCGACTATGTGTCATGAATTGAGTTTTGGTTCTTGTCAAAAGAATTTCAACAGAATGTGGAACATATACTCTCAATGGATATCCCATCACAATACCTTCACTCTGTTCCAGACTTACACAAGTAGCAGCTACTGCTTTCAGACAGCCAGGCAACGCTTTTGCTACCGGGTCTAAAACAGCTGAAAAATATGCAATAGGTCTTTTCATCTTTCCATGTCTTTGCACTAAAACTGAAAGTGCACATCCATCTCTCTCACTACAATACAGCTCAAATTCTTTTTCATAATCAGGCATTCTCAGTGCCGGCGCTTCACACAACCTTGTTTTTAGTTCTTTGAAGGCTTTCATTTCTTTGTCATTCAATTCAAATGGATCTTTGACATCCTTTTTTGTCAATCGCTGTAAAGGTTTTGCAATCAATGAAAATCCACTTATCCACTGTTGACAATACCCAACCATTCCAAGGAACATTCTCACCTCTCTCTGTGTCATTGGAGCTCTCATTCCTTGGATAATCTTTATTCTCTCTGTCGTTACCTTCCGCATCCCCTTCTCAATCCTGTGACCTAGGTATTGAACTTCCTGCTGACAAAATTGTAATTTAGACGGAGACACCTTGTGTCCTCCTTCGGCTAAGTGGTTCAATAAAGCAATTGTGTCGGTAACACATGCTTCTTTGGTCTTTGATGCCACTAACAGGTCATCAATGTACTGAACCATCACAGATTTTTCAGGCATTCTTAAATCTTCTAAGGATTTCTTTAAGGTCTGATTAAAGATTGAGGGGCTTTCCGAATACCCTTGAGGAATTCGGCACATGCCAAAATACGCTCTCCGAACCGGAACGAAAATAATAGCTGTCTATCTGGATGTAATGGAATAGAGAAAAATGCATGGCATAGATCAATAACTGTGTACCATTCTGCATCATGTGGAATCTGATACAGTATTACAGCGGGGTTTGGCACAATTGGACAACATGGAATAACGATTTTATTTATTTTTCGTAAATCTTGCACTATCCTATATGTCCCATTTGGCTTTTTCAGTCCCATTATAGATGAATTACATGGACTGCTCATTATTTCTTTCAAAATTCCCTGTTCAATCATTTTATTGACTACGGGTGTTATTCCTTCAATAATTTCTGGCGTCAATTTGTACTGTGGAGTATTTGGGTAATTTGTTCCTTCTCTTACAGTAATTTTTACAGGGTCTACTCCTCTCATTAACCCAATGTCTTCGCCTGTAAAATCCCATACATCAGATCTGACTGTTTCTTTGAACTCAATTGGGATTTTCTCCACATCAAACACAGGAAACGTCATTTACTCCTGGTTCTAGTTCCGCCATTGTCATTTTATATAAAACATCTTCATCTGGTGTCTGAAATGCAATACCATCCGGGGTACAATAAATGGTGCAATTCATTTTACAAAGCAGATCGCGTCCTAGCAAGTTTACAGGACTGCAATCACACACCACAAATCGGTGCATTTCTCTGAATGGTCCAACTTTCACCTCTACTGGTTTGGTAAGAGGCGCTTTAATCTGCTGGTTTGAAACACCTACGACTTGGATATATTCACCTGAGAGAGGAAGGTTTGGAATTTCCACTGATCTAACAGTAGAACGGGCAGCTCCAGTGTCCACAAGGAATGTAACATTTACACCATTCACTTCTCCATCCACAAATGGACCTGACTGATCTACCTCTAGAGTTGCGCCAAGCACGCACTCTTCCTCCTCTCCTAGGCACCGTCATAAACTTTCATCCGATTCATTTCCATCCTGCCGTAACCAATACTGCGATATTGCAGCTGCGCGCTGCAATTTTGTTACCTGCTCTCCTCCGTAGAATCCTGTCTCTGCACTGTATCTCTGGGGGTTTACACTCTTGGGAAGAGGTGGTTGTAGCACCTGACTCTGTTGAGTAACTACCTGCGGTTGTTGCAGCTGTTGGTAACTCACCTCACTCTGCACCTGTGGATTTAATGATTGATTTTCCGTATTAGCTTTTGGAGGAAATTTACACTTCTTTCTCCAATGCCCTAATTTTCCGCAGTTATGACACGGCCATTTCTTTTTGGCCTCTTCTATACTCATTTGACCTTTACCTTTACCTATATTCGGTTTGGATTTAGTCTGTCCTGTCTCACCAGTCTGATTATTCATTTGAGCTTCTTGTTTTTCTGCAACCTTTACTTGGGCCCACACTGCTTTTTCTTTTAGTTTACGCTGTCTACACTCAATGTCATCACTACAATATTTAGCATATCTCAACACTTCGTCCACAGTGCTGTTTTGCCAACACAACATATGCTGCTTAATCATTTCACTTATCTCTGGTTTCAATCCATAAACAAATCTATATACAAAATGACTCATGTCCTTTTCACTCAAAGTCTCATAACCGCTATACTGTTTGAAAACCAAAAGTAGCCTTTCATAGTAGGCGTGTACAGATTCCTTACTCTCCTGTGTTGTTTACATGGACTGCTCATTATTTCTTTCAAAATTCCCTGTTCAATCATTTTATTGACTACGGGTGTTATTCCTTCAATAATTTCTGGCGTCAATTTGTACTGTGGAGTATTTGGGTAATTTGTTCCTTCTCTTACAGTAATTTTTACAGGGTCTACTCCTCTCATTAACCCAATGTCTTCGCCTGTAAAATCCCATACATCAGATCTGACTGTTTCTTTGAACTCAATTGGGATTTTCTCCACATCAAACACAGGAAACGTCATTTACTCCTGGTTCTAGTTCCGCCATTGTCATTTTATATAAAACATCTTCATCTGGTGTCTGAAATGCAATACCATCCGGGTACAATAAATGGTGCAATTCATTTTACAAAGCAGATCGCGTCCTAGCAAGTTTACAGGACTGCAATCACACACCACAAATCGGTGCATTTCTCTGAATGGTCCAACTTTCACCTCTACTGGTTTGGTAAGAGGCGCTTTAATCTGCTGGTTTGAAACACCTACGACTTGGATATATTCACCTGAGAGAGGAAGGTTTGGAATTTCCACTGATCTAACAGTAGAACGGGCAGCTCCAGTGTCCACAAGGAATGTAACATTTACACCATTCACTTCTCCATCCACAAATGGACCTGACTGATCTACCTCTAGAGTTGTGCCAAGCACGCACTCTTCCTCCTCTCCTAGGCACCGTCATAAACTTTCATCCGATTCATTTCCATCCTGCCGTAACCAATACTGCGATATTGCAGCTGCGCGCTGCAATTTTGTTACCTGCTCTCCTCCGTAGAATCCTGTCTCTGCACTGTATCTCTGGGGGTTTACACTCTTGGGAAGAGGTGGTTGTGGCACCTGACTCTGTTGAGTAACTACCTGCGGTTGTTGCAGCTGTTGGTAACTCACCTCACTCTGCACCTGTGGATTTAATGATTGATTTTCCGTATTAGCTTTTGGAGGAAATTTACACTTCTTTCTCCAATGCCCTAATTTTCCGCAGTTATGACACGGCCATTTCTTTTTGGCCTCTTCTATACTCATTTGACCTTTACCTTTACCTATATTCGGTTTGGATTTAGTCTGTCCTGTCTCACCAGTCTGATTATTCATTTGAGCTTCTTGTTTTTCTGCAACCTTTACTTGTGCCCACACTGCTTTTTCTTTTAGTTTCGCTGTCTACACTCAATGTCATCACTACAATATTTAGCATATCTCAACACTTCGTCCACAGTGCTGTTTTGCCAACACAACATATGCTGCTTAATCATTTCACTTATCTCTGGTTTCAATCCATAAACAAATCTATATACAAAATGACTCATGTCCTTTTCACTCAAAGTCTCATAACCGCTATACTGTTTGAAAACCAAAAGTAGCCTTTCATAGTAGGCGTGTACAGATTCCTTACTCTCCTGTGTTGTTCTATCAATTTTTACCCAATCAGTTTCTTTTGGTGGAATTTTGTTTTTCAAAAACGTAATAACCTGATCATACTTCCTCATTACTTCTGGACCTGGCGCTCCAGTTTTTGCATCTCTAGGATATTCTTCTGTTGGCCAATCAATGGTAATCTTACATTCTGTCCATAAATCTGCTGGTACTACAATGTCAAACAGTCCATCCAAATCTACCCACAACACCTTCAAAACTTTGACAAATCTTTCCACTTGTCTATACCACTCTACAGGTTTTTCTCTCAATTTCGGAAAATCATTTGTAAATGACAATATATCTTGTCTGGACCATGGAACATGTACATAGCTACCTCCTGGAGTTTCTCTCATTGGATACTCCCGTACGATTGATTCCCTGTCTTTCACCGTAAAAGCCAAAGACGCTTTGTCGGTTGTTCCCTCTTTTCTTTTGGTCCACCTGCTCCTCCATCTGTCCACATCTCCCCATTTTCTCAACAAAACGATCAGTTCTTTTATCTGGGTTAATCGTCCTGATGTGTTCAGATTTTCTATATCTTTTTCACAAAAATCTACCCTATATGGTTTCTGCAAACTCCTGACTTTTACAAATTCTACTCCTAGTTCATTCGTTGTCTCTTCTAATTTTTCATGTAAATTTCTAGCTCTCCAAGTAATACTCTTACATAGTTGATATGATTTCAATTTTTCTGTACCAATAGGCCCTAAAATCAACTCTTCCATGTCTATTTTTAGTCTGATTACATCCAATGGTTGCGGTTCTGTATCTTTCTTTTGCAAATTTCTCATCCATTCATTTAATTCTTCTGGAGTCGGACCTACAGGTGTACTATTTATTTCTATCCAATTTTTGTTTCTCTCTGGCGTTTCAGATGCTGACTCGGTTTCCCATAGGAATCCTTTTTATCTCACTCTCATTTACTGTCAAGTTAGTAGGCGGACTCGGTCTATATGAGCTGACCAAATCTCTTGTCTCTCTAGTTTCTGTAATTATCCCTTCTCTCATTCTTTGCATATTCGAGTTCATTGGGATGGTTAAGGAATGCTCATCTATTCTTTGGTTTTCAAAAACTGGTATTACGGGTCCTATTGTCACTGGCACAGTCACAGCTTCCATGTTCATTGTTAACTCTCTTATTTTCTCAGTCAATTCTCTTGTGGTTTTTGCTAACTCAGCTGCATTACCACTGTCAGACTTCTCACTGTGTGGAGTTTCTAACTGTTCATTTGACCTATTTATATCATATCTTCGTTCTGGGCTTTTATTTCTCCCAGTTTCCATTGGCGGTGCATTGGGTGTCACCACCGCAGAATTCTGTTGATATGGAGGTGGTTTTCTGTTTAAAATATCTTCCAGCAATTCATCCTCTGTTTCGCTACCTCCATACCCGTACCTCTCTGTAGCTGTATGTTTCTTTTTCTCTGTACACTTCCTTCCTGCAACCTCTTCAACTGTTATGGCTGGAAACAAACCATTTGTCATATTAGCATATCTCCAACGTCTCATCCTGTCTTCATGATTCACTCCCCATACTCTTCCATGAACCAAACTATAATTCTTTGCGCCTCTGTGTCTTTCTCTTTCATACATCTCGTCTTCCCATTCACCTAACGCTTCAAACTGTGTTGGTCTAGGTCTTGGCTCAAGTTTCATCATTTTCTCTCTCAAATTCCGAAGTACAGCTGTGCTAAATGAACCATTTTCTGGAAAAGCCAATACTCCATCATTCTGAGTATATTTTGTCCAATTCTCTAACCAAATGCAAGTATGATAACCATATTTCAGCATCATATGAGAAGCTGGCGTTTTCGGCGGAGGAATTACTTGTCCTTCTCTAGTCAATACTTTCTTGTCTTTCTTGAAAAAGTTTTTAATTTTCACCATCCATGACGGTTTCTCTCTACAATACTCGTAATAAGCCATATTTCACGATTCTTCCTTTCTGACAAAACTCACAACTCTGTTCTATTTACTGTGTGCTATTCGGACCTATCCCAGCGCGTCTCACACTAACGCACCAATCCGAAGACTGTACGTCACTGTCTACAGACCTATCCCAGCGCGTCTCACACTAACACACCAATCAGGACGTTCTTCGTGTTTCCCAGCACTGGCCAATCCCAGCGCGGTCTTTTGTCAACGTCAGTTCTACTCCTGACCCCTCCTTTACAAAATTTATCGGCAGTTTTCTTGACTAAATCTTATTAGTTACAACGTAAAACACATTTCCATTGTCTGTTTTCGCTAAACAAAAGAGATAGCTTATTCTATCTTGCAAGAATACTAATTCGTTCGATAAGTGTAGCACTTCCCTCTACCTTACCCTTCTTTCAAGCAAGGGGTAAATCCGTTTCTCTGGGGATAAAACACATGTGGAGACTACACTGCTCCTGAGAATTAAGGCCAGAGTTTCAAAAGAAAACCGGTTGCTTTTTCACTCATACACGTTTTATACATGAAATGTCCCTATCATAACACAATCCTGTGTTATCACCAAATTGAAAAATCAGACAATGCACAATTCCATGTGATTTCTCTTGCCACACGTGTCCACTTCCTACTTCCCGGAAGCTTCAAAATTTCCGACTTACATATAACATGATACAATTTGACATGAAGTGTTAGACATGAAATAATCAATAATCACCAAACGAATCTATAGTAACCATAACACTGCTACCAAGAAATCTGATCCAGCGCGGCTAATATAAATTCTTCTCTTTTGGACATGACATCCAGGTGAAAATCATTCACAACAACTATACCATATGACGGTGGGGCCCATAACACCGCATATCATACACTCACCCAGTTATTCCCTGGATCACATCCACTTTCCTTGAAGAGAAGAACGAATTGTTGGAGGAAACGGAATACCTTATTAGAGTTAACAGAATATTTACCTCAAACAACCATGTTTATTCAGTTTTAATCCTGTCGGTTCTAAAACATCAAGGTATTCCGCTTTTTGGTCGATGGACCAACTAGTAGAATAAGTTGATGGCGATTAAGACCAGCTCAATCATTTAAAACACCAATACATGTTAAATTCATTAAATGAACTAAAGAACCACAGACTCAGAATTAATTAGAAATTGATTTTATCTAAATTCAGTTGCATGAGTGAGATTCTTAGTTTATTAATCACTTTTAATACACTTCAATAGCATATGAGAAATACATTTTATAAAAGATTATAATGCAAGCCCATTTGTTGCAGTTTGGAAAAATTCACCAAAAGCAGATCACAGCATGGAACTCCCAAAACTGACTGACTGTCCCGCTAAAGGCCTCCTCGACGGACCTCCCTTACAGGTTTCCTGCATCGGTCTCGTTCCTTTTCCCAGTCAAGTTTTAGAGTTCAAAAGACTAATTTTATAAAGAAAAACAGCCTATAGAAAATAGCAGCAGCTCCATCCGCATCAACGCTCAGTGCTCCAAAGAAAAATATGCGGAAATGGCAACGCGAAAAAAGAAATATCAGCAGCTCCTCTTTCTTAAGAGTAGGTCCTCTTATACCCTATTACTAGCTTACTAAACAAAAAGTTGCAACCTTTGGGGGCGAGAATCACGCTAATTGGTCCATTGGAGGGGTGGCAAGAATCACCTCATTGCCCTCCTTGTTCAAACCGGTTCTAAAATTGTTTTAAGGATTATATTTTCACACGACCTTTGCGTAATAGCAGTCCAACTGACAGTTCACTAAATGTTTCACTTTTGATGGTCACATTCTAGGCAGTCCATTGTTAATTCATTTGGGTTCATCTTCCATTCTCACGGATACGTGCTGATTCTTTCTTGGCATTCTCCTCAAGTCAGGTCAGCCTGACCTTGACACTTCTCACTCTGGGCTCGAGCTGTACCCACGTGGTTTAGCTCTATGGCTTTCTTCCGCTTAGAGGCCATCTTTGTGTCTGCGCATGACCTCATCTGCCTCGGCAGCCATTTTTGCAGCATGGCCTAGCAGGCCCGAACGAACTATCATAAGAACAAACACAATCATAATTAAAATAAAGAAAATAAGCCTTTCTGTTTCCCACCCGTCATTCTAAGTACCCAAGTTAGGTGTTACCTAGCAGAAGCGACATTTAAAGCCATGTTTACTTACCATCCGCATTCTTTGCCACAATACAATTTTACTACATAGCACAAATCATGCGATTTTGCTCTAATTAGTACGCAAATCACTACATTAATATTGCTTTACTTTACCATTTGTAAATAAGTTAGTTTTGCACATAAAGAGCAGTTACCATTGATGTAAATGTTTATAAAAAGTGCAGATTGTTGGTTAATTTGGCAAACAATTAATATCGTTAAATTATTATCCCTATTATGGGGGTTACAAATTTATTTTATTTACCTTGCTCCATCAATACGTTAGCCTGTCTGTATCAGCTAGCTCACAGTGCCACTAGAATCTCCTCTTATCGGGGAGAGAATAGTTCTTGGCAACCTCAGAACATGACAACCCTGATCCCTCAGAATCGTGGAAACAATATACTACCTTTCGCTCAGTCACTCGTGCTCACTTAGTCTGTCTCAGAGATACACAGAATAAACATACTGGGCGTTTGTCAATAAGGATTAAGGTTGTCCTCTGTCCCCGTACTGTTTACCTTTTTTATCGAACCCCTGGCTATCAGGATCCGAAATAATTTAGAGATAAAAACACCAGTATCAGGAATGTCGAAATTGAAATTATTTGCAGACGATATTATCCTTTACCTTAGACCAGAAAGGCAGAATATCGAAACGACATTGGCAGAATTTGCGCAGTTTGAATCAATTGGAGGGTATAAAATCAATCATAACAAGACTGACATTTTTATATTAAATACTTCTAGTGATGTTCTCCCAGATAATCTTAAACAGCAAGTCCTCTCTCCTGACCCGATCCGATATTTAGGGATATACGTTACCAACCAGTATGAGGAAATTTATAAAATTGAATTATGGAGCCATGCTTAAAAAAATTAAAAATGTACTTGATAAATGGTCACTTTTTCCTCTTACATTGATCGGTCGTGTTGCCTTTATAAAAATGTCTTTGTCAGCCAGAGACAAAATCTATTAATGTCTAGAGGGGAAGAGACATTCGTTGTGATTGCCTCTTTAGTGGCGCGCTCTCTGATTCTCCAGAACTGGAGGACTGCCAAGGTACCAGCCTATGTAGAACAGCACAATAAAATGATTAGAACAAGAAAATCTGAAGAGGCCTATGCTAAAAGGATCGATGCTACTAAAAGAGACACCACTGTATGGAGATATATGGAACAGGTGGAAAACTGGCAAGTGTAGGGGGGAAATGTAATGCCAACTCATGTTAAGCATAATTGCACCAGGTTTTAGGTAAAACATGCACTTTAGGGGACCTGAATGCACTGCACTTTATTAAATTGTATCTGATGGTCTTTAATCACTGCGCGGGGAAAACATTTTTTGGGGGGGAAATGTTAACTTATTTTAGTATATTTGCATTTTTTGTTGTAGGAATTGTTCATACCCCAGGGTGAAATACAAGTTGATATCTTTATTTAAGGTTTAGGTTAGGGGAAGCGTCACTTTACTAAAGTTTACTTGAAGTTGCTCGATTAATGCCTTCTTTTGTAAATAGAAGATGGATATTTGCACGTTGCACTTTATTAAAACAGCAGAAAAAAAACCTATTATAGTGTATTTGCAGAATGTATGTGTTTGAGTCTTCTCATGCGTAGTCCAAATTTGATTCTGTTTCTGATTTGAGCAGGGAACCTCCACATGAGAAGATGTGGGCTGCTCTTGTTCATTGAAATAAACATCTTTATTCATAAAAATAAAAAAAAGAATAGATATAGCACTTTATTTGCAGAGAAGACATGGAATGAGCGACTAGTAAAGACAAAGCAGAAGTTAGGACTCTGGAGGCTCAGGAAGGTGGTATTTGTCCTCCAGAACGAGACCCTGCTGCTACTCCAGTATGTTGGTCAAGTCTGGTCGGCGCATTCAAGAACTGCCAAGGCCATCATGAGGATGATCATGTATTTCAGCTGGAACTCAAAGATGGGCAGATTGAAGAGAGAGGTGATGTACAAGACCCACAAGAAGGGAGGCAAAGGAGTGCCAGGCATCACCACTATCGTGAGGGGATCTTCGTGTGCCACTGCGTGAGGCGCATCCTGAAGAAGAAAGAAAAAAGCCACGCCATATTCCTGATGGCACGCTTCTTCCTACTACCAATGTGGAGGCACCTTGGATGGGCAGAGTGGATGAGTGCTGTCCCCACAACTGGGCCACGCCATGGTACTATGCAGAAGTGAAGAATCTTGTGAAGGAATTAGGACTAGAAGCAGCAACCCTGGATCAGTGGACTCTGAAGAACAGCCAAATACTGATTAGGACAAAGGGTGTCAGCGAACAGATCGGTGCCCTTCCCTCAGCAACAGCAGACCACATGTTAGAGAACGTCACCTCCAGATGCCTGACAAACGAGCACAAGGACATCACATGGATTACAGTTCACGGTGGCCTGCCAGTGAGTGCCTTCATGAATGCAAGATGGTTCAACCATTTTCAAGTCCTTCCTGAGAGGATGCACCACAGACAAGATGACCTACCACCTGTTCTTGGGATGTGCCTATGCCCAGGACCTGCTGATGGCCATAAACACTGAGCTTTGGGCCCTAATACCCATGACGAACATCACTGCGGACTTGGGACCCAGTGTACACACACACTGGGAAACCCCTAGGATTGCTGGAAGCTCCGGCGCTGTCTTTAAGATGTTCTTCTATTTTCCACAAACCTCCTGGTAGTGGTGAAGAAGGTGCCATCAACCCTGGTCTGCCACAAGACGATCTGCAGCCTCCTGTATGCATACGCAGTAATCGATGGATCAGACGAAGACAATGACGAGTACAAATGAATATACGAAGGGGACCCCCAGCCCTGCTTTGGAGTTCCATAGGGGAATCTAACAATGTTTCTTCTTTACTAGTTCAGGAACCGAAAGAGGACAGGAAAGAAGAGCACATTGATGAAGACACATGAGTATAAATATTTTGACTAATGTGACCTTTTCTCTTCACAGGTAAAAGGTCAAAGATATAGCTTGTACACATGTTGTCAAACTTGTTACCTACAACTTATGAGTAAGTGTTTTTGTGAAAGGTGATGATTTACCAAATACCAAACTGAACACGAATTCCAGACAAAAAAATAAATGTAAAAAAATTTCCTGGGTTTACCCGAATGCATGTTCAGAGGGAACCTGACCAGGCAGTTCGGGCTGGACTGTTCTTATTGGAGCAGGACTAAGTCTGATTTTCATATGGCTGGTTCTTGTCTGATGTGGCATGGTGGGCAAAAGAACAATGGATTGGATTGTTGCCCAGAATTACCACTGGCTTAGAATAATTCAAGCAATCTAGCCATCATCTTTTTTTATTTTTTTTATTTTGGCTTCAAAGCATATAAAATCTTGCATGTGCACTGCAGGCTCAGAATTGACATTATGGCCCAGAGTCTGGCTCTGAGGTCATGGTGATGCACCAAAAGCATGCCCTTGGCTGGTCAGTGTATTGTGAGTGGTGGTGGAGGCGTACCATGTTTTAAGTGATCAGTAGCTGAACTGGCCTTTTTATGCATTGAGGGATATGAGCACAATGCCTATTGCGACCTGTAACATTTGTTGCCAGGCACACTCTTCCAGCGTACCCTGCCTTATCATGATTACTCCCAGGGACCCAGTGCTCAGCCAAACCATGATTACACCTGGGAACCCACCACTCACAGAAACAGACACCTGGAACCCAGCACCTCCAGAATCGCACACCCTCTCCAAAAATACTCTGGGCATCCAAGGTGCCCAAAAACACAAAACCCACAATGGGTCTCTTAATTTTATTCCTAGGGACCAGATCAGGTGCAGACCCATCATTTTGTGGCCAAACACCAAATAAGTGCATGTGGCTCGAGAAAGTCTCACAAGATTAGAAACCGATTGCCTCGGGTCATGGGACATGACAGCCTTCTTGGATTCAGGGATGGCGTTTAAGCCATGTCCTGCACACGTGCAGGTGCTTGGCTTTCTGGCTTCCTGATGTGAAGGATCTCCATATGAACCAAGCCCGCCTCACCTGAAAAGAACGACCCTGATCTAAGTGACGCGTTCTTCCTGAGATCTTTGTTACTTCTTCACGGTGTGGCTACAGCAGTCGTCTTCACATCTGAAAAAGAAAAAGGTTAGTCAAGCTTTTGACTTCAAGAGAAAAGTGAAGTAATACAATTTGAGTTATTCTTTTTGAACTATACCTCTTCTCTTTAAGTCAAGCAGTATTTCAAGTTTCTTTTAAAAGAGGCATTCAGGGCATAAATGCAAGTCATAATTTGAATGTAAAACAAGAAGATTGTAAAGCTCCAACCCGTCCCAGAACTTGAATTCCCTAAAAAAACTAAGGGACAGTGAACCTTTGGAAACCAGTTGAATGGCCAAAGGGCCAGAGCAGAACAACAACTCCTATGCACACGCATACAAGTAAAATACAGTACAACACATTTCTGTTGGTCAAGGATGAAGAAAATTGGTGTCCTTTTGAAGTGTTCGCCTTTAATAGTACTTACACAGCAAACCAGCCAACACTTGTTTCGTCAATAGGGTGTTAAACCCTTGACTTCTTCAGGGCTGTAACAAGGCAAGTGGTGTCGTAGACCTAAAAACCGGTGATAATTCCGACCCGGTAGGTCATAGAAAGTCCAAAACCATGTAATCACAAATTAATTCCATTTCTCTCTGTGGCGTGAGTCTTATTGTCAAGTATGGGGTTAGATCTTCAAAATTTAACTGTAAGCCGAGTACGGCACAGCAGAATCAAGCTCATGTCCAAATGCCAAAGTGTGCCAGGCAAATCCAAAGCGGACGATGTGAGCCGTAAAGATATCTTGTTGCGAGTACGCAAGAAGCCCGTAGCGCTTTCGGGACCGTGTTCAATACCAAAGGGCCAGAGCAGAACCAACTACAGAAGGACCTGAAAAAGTGACTGGCAGAAGACAACCCATTGAGAAACAAGATTAAAGTATCTTCCTTCTTTATCACCCCCCCTTCCTTCCTCTATCCTGGTGCATAGACTCGTATCCTTAATAGGTAGACATACTAGGGAAAAAGGATTGGTTGGAATCTTGTCGCTTGTGCAGCTCCTGGATAAAAAACTGATTAGTGGCCTTGACAATGGCTACAAGCCTACTTGAGTAAAGTTTCACTCACATGTCATGACCAGACCCTGCACTGACATCCCTGTGTGAACATCAAGTGTGTTTGCTTATGTATGGAGTGTGATATCAGGACCCCATACTGTTTGCAAGTGTGTATGTATGCTGTTACCAATGGGTTTCATTTTGGATTGCTCCTGGTCTGACATGGCACAAGATGGAGGTTGTGAAACAGCCCACAGACAGTGGAAGTATATGTCCCACATTCCTGTGGAGGACGATGTAACTCTACACACTGCCATTTGGTAAATGGTGGTGGAATTGGGGTGAGTCAGCAGAGACAATGGCTAATGAAGTTTCTGGGGAGAATCTAGTCATGTGTTTTTCTTTGAGTGGCCCATCCTGGAAGGCTACTGAGAGCCAGGTACATTCAACCTTATTGTGCTTATGCTTGGAACCAGCATTGTCACTGCTGCTGCGAGGAGCCATCACTTTGCATAAAGAACCTATATGCACTGAAGAGGAAAAATGAACTATAAAAAGAAGCCATGCCAAACTGGTTTCTAAACCCAGATCCAAATCCTCTGTCTGAAAATGCTTTTAAAAGTGGGTCCTAAACATCCTCACTTTGGTTCAGATTGAGCTACTTCACTGCTGAAGGCGAAGTATTATCGTGTTCCAGGACTGGTATTGCTGGAAGCCATTCTCCCAAAGGTAAGTGGACATCGCCTGAATTCTGCAAACCTTGCTGGAAGCAGCTGTGAACTTACCAATGGCCATGTAATGTTGCTGCCTGATGAGAGGATAGACCCTTGTTGTGCCTGAGTCTATCTGCCTATGGAGAAGAACACAGATGAACACAATGTGAGGAGCGGCCCAGAGGGAGTGGAAAAACTGTAGGAGCGTTCCAAAAAGACACACAAAGTGCCCGGCGTCCTCCTTTCTCCCTACCTGATTGACAAGCCAAGTCCAACTGAGGAAAGGTTGTGTATACCTTGCCAGTATCAACCACAAAGTACCCATTAGGGAGGCTACCACAGAGAAAGACATAGATGTCCTATGCTAACTTTCCTTGTGTTGCACTTAATCAATTACACCAGCGCCCTGTAGAGAAGGAGGAAAATCATTGCAAGATGACCACTAGAGCAGACTGCTGAAGGTGCCTTCGCAGAGCAGCAGCCATGGCAGCTGGCTGACTGTGGAGAGATTGAGTTGGAGTTGTCCGAAAGAGAACCATTGACTGTGACAGCTCGCCCCATCCACCTGCACACCCATGCTTGGTGTTCTGAGTGTGCAATACATCAGGTAATTTCATATGCCTAAGCGACATTGACTCTTAATTATTGGCTAACAGAGTTTAATAGGACGAGGACATTTCTAACCCCACGCAAGTACTGAATAGCCATTTGCTATGGACTGACCCATGGGTCACAGGACACAAGAATGCAGTTTCACTACAACACAATGAGCCTGCATCTCAGCTTTAATGCTATGATATGATATGCTATTTGTATTGCGCGCCGCTACTCCAAGGAGTGTCCCAGCGCAGAAGTAGCAGACGATCAACGGTGAGGAGTTAGGCGTGCACAAAGAATCAGGTTTTCAGTTTCTTTTTAAATAGCACTGGATTACTCATGGAATGCTGCGCCAATGTGAGCAGATTCCATGCTGTCGAGCCCAGAAAAGCTAGCGATCTACCTCCTGTTCTTTGTCGCTGAATCCTTGGGATGCCTGCCAGAAATGTATTGTGGATCTTAGCTGTCTTGTAGGATTGTAGAAACTGAATCTGGTTCTAAGGTAAACAGGTCCTGTATGATACAAAGCATAGTCTACCAATATCAGAGCCTTAAATTTGACTCTCTCTCTGATGGGCAACCAATGGAGCCCCCACAGGGGACTGATATGAGTACGCCTCGGAACATTTAGCAAAAGTCGAGCAGCCGCATTCTGAATCACCTGAAGTTTATCCATCAGGTACTCCGGTAGGGCGTTACCATAGTCAATTCTAGATGTAATCAATGCCCAAATTACTGTTTTCTTTGCAGAAAATGATAGAAGGGACAGACATTTCTTGAGGGATCTCATAATCCCAAAGCAGATGCCTACCATCCTTTTTACTTGAGGACTGAAGGCTAGTCTATTATCAAATGTGATCCCCAGATTTTTTACTGAATCTTTTTGGGGTCCGGGGGGGGGGAGGGGAGGCATCGTCTGGCCAGAAAGTTTGCCAGAACTATGGTGGGAACTTCTCAAAGAAGAGAATCTCTGTGAAAAACTGCGGTTAGGCAGGTTTCAATGTGTGTACCCTTCAGCTCAGTTCCCTTGTTTCAGGAGAAGAACAGTTGTTTGTCATCTGTATAGGAGATCACTTTCACTCCCAATTCTTCTGCTATTTGGGCCAGAGGAGTGAGATATAAATTAAAAAGTGTTGGGCTCAAGGCAGAGCCCTGGAGGACACCTGTATCCACTTCACGTAGGCTGGCCGGTTACTTTCATGTTGTTATTAAGTTGAGAACCCAGTTGGGAATCGCAATAGATCTATTTATTCTGTCTGTTCCGTATTAGGTTCTGTTCTTTATAAAATACTTAACTTTTTCTAAAAAGACAAGCATTGGGATGGACATTACATTATTGTACTTACTGTACGATTCTTTGAGTTCTCAGTCTTTACTCCACACTACCTGCCTGAGACACCTTGAACAGCTCGCCCTTGCTACACTGACAGTTAAGTGCAAAAAGGGTGGTCTTGGCCAAGTTTGCAGAGCCATAGTAGGACAGGACCCAGAACACCAGTGGCAAACAACCTCAAACACTGCTGTTGGGGCCAAGATGTCCCCGTTTGTCCTGTGATCACTAAATGGGGCCTTACAATTGGCAGCCAGCAGTATAGGAGCCACAGATTCTTGTTCCTGCTAACAGGTATATGGCAATAAATTATGCTTGTTCACAACCGTACCTGTACATAAGGATGGCAGAGACAAGAAGTTGAGACTAGACCTGGACAATCTGTCCCCAGATCAGTTGAGGAATCTGTGTTTAGAGAGGGTGGTGAGCTTGCAGAAAGAAGCATAGTACGAGCCTTTGGAGTTACATTTCAGACCATTTAGAGAAGCTGAGCAGTAAGGAAGATACTGTGATGGCTCTGGGTAGGGTGCCATGGTAGGAACCCAGGGAGGAAGTGCTATGGTATCGGGCTCGCTCAGTCCCTTAGCACATGTTTTTCTTAAACACCTCAGAGTGTGTCCACACATTTGATTTCTATGTTTTCCCCAAACCTGTCTCTGCTGATTTCTAGAGTACTGCTGTCACCACATTCAGGAATCATTCTCTCGGGCGAGTTAAGCTTAGCTGAGACCCTAAACTTGTAGTTGGCCATTCAGAAAGCAAAAGCTGAAGAAGATGAGAAGACCAGAGTACTTGAGAGTAACAAGTTGAGGTTACCTCATCAGGAACAAGAGGAAACAAGTCATTAGAGACGAGTAGAATGGACCCAGGAGGAGAGAGAGAAGGAAAGAGAAAGCCAAGGAAAGGAAAGAGGAAGAGAATAGAGAGAAAAGAGATAGCCTGAGAGCAGGGGAGACTCAGGAATGAGGTAGAGAAAGTTGCTTCTAGATAAGGCGATTGAGTCCAACTCTACAGAGCTACCTGCAAAGGTTCCTAAAGAGCTCATGCATATGTATGTGGTAGGCAAGGATATTTTGCAATGAGATTGCATGTAGAATGCAAACTGCCAATGATGCGGCTATAACAGGTGCGCTGATGAGTGTTTGCCTTCAAAAGGAATGTTTATTATTGGAATAATGCATAGAACTGAGCAAATGATCTACGAGTGGCTGAAAGATGTTCTTATTATAAGGGTTGGGTGTAAACCAACTCAATACGTTCAGACATTCAGAGAGAGAAAAAGCAGATGGTGTTCCATTGGAGACTTAGGTACATGTTGTGTTGCCTGATTGGAAAGAGTGGGTAAGACGGTGTAAGAAGGAGCTGGGTACACTGCAAACGGAGTCCCCTGACATACCTTTTTCATCACAGTAATCCTGCCACGGGTCTGAACGCTGACGGCATCGTCCCTGAAAAGAAGAAAGACACAGGGTTAATACTACCGAAACTGACTCTCCTGCGCCGTAAGAAGGCGCGCCCACCCAGACCAGGGACCAATCAGGGAGTCCAAACGGAAGAGAAAAGGACGTCACCCACCCACGAGGCACGCACAAAGATGCAGGGCAGAGCTGGGGCATCCCGGAAGACGCAGAGGAGAGCGGATCGAGGAAAACGCTGATGAACAGAGAAGAAAATCAGACTGGAGAAACCTGGCCGGGGGAAACGGAGTACGACGCCGAAGCTCCAGAGGACTGGAGTGAGGAGTGGTGGACGCCCACGGGGGATGCCTACACACGTTGCGGCATTTGTGGTATGTGCTCCGGACGGGGAAGGGAATCTCAGGGAGGTTCAGAGTGAATGTGTGGCTGAGTAAGCAGTGCAGGCCATAAGAGGAGTGCGGCAAGAGCACCGTACGATAACTTTAAAGAAAAGTATTTTTGTTGTTGTAAGTGCTATGTGGGAACCCTTTAAGTTTGCATGCCTATTCACTAAAGCCCAGAGAACGGGATAGCACACCAACTGAGACAGGTGACAAAAAAAGGTCATAAATGCACAATAGCGAACAGAGGGAAAGAAATAAGGAAAAGTCTGGTCACTCTTATGATTTGCTCCTCATCTTCATACTCATTTTTTCTTCCTCATGTGTTTAATTTCAACTCGCTTCCATTGAGGAAAGGGGAGGGGTAGAAAGGGAGAAGCCTAATAAACCCAAGGCAGTAAAGTTACCAACCCAACTATCGTGGACCTCACATCTATATCACGCAAAGACTAAAGCTCAGGTTTTTTCCCCCCCTTTCCATCACTCTGGATCTGGTGAAGGATACTGTCCTAAACCTAACTGTTATAAAACCGAGATACTTACCACCACCTTCTTCTTTTTCCTGAGCCTCCTGGGGACATCCTCCTGGAAGAAGACACCCTAGAAGAAAAGAAGAAGGGAAGAAGTAACCTAGAGGAAAAAGCCCTAAAGATTAAAGTTTGTTGACAAACTTTAATCTATCCACCCCCCCAAATAAAGTACGCCAAGATTGAGAAGCACATTAAGCCTCCTCGATTCTTTTTCCGCCCGTCCCTCCCACAGACGGATAGAAGAGCATGATTTTAAGTCCCTTAACCAATTGATGGTAACTGAGACACTCAAAGAGAAGTGTTCTGCCTCACTTTGGCAATGCGTGTCAGATCTGACAGGGAAGGATCCACAAAATCTTGCATTGGTTCTGACAAAGTGGCTAAGTAACAGGGTAAATAAAGGGCTAGAGCAGTATGTTTCTAAGCCACAGAGGGAGAAGAACACTCCACCGACTAGTTCCAAACCAATATGTAAGAGGCAGAGCAATTCTCAAGGGTTCAGGACTGGACACATACAGAAAGGGAATTGGGTTTCTAGTCAGGAGCATAAGGACTAGTGAGGACAGGAAGTTTCCTCCATGCCCAAAGTGGTGAATTGCTTTAAATGCCACAAAGAGGGGATTCTTAAGAAAGGTTCTCAGGTGAGAGACACATCACAGCAGGATCAACAATAGGCAGTGTCATAACTGTGGGTGAAGGTACCGGACAGAGATACATGGGGCTCAACATAGTAGTTATGAACTTTTGGGAAAGAGACCCCGATGTCCATCCAAATGCTGTGTTTTGTGTTGGAAGCAGTTATCATTAGAGGGAAGGTTCCTACCCCTAGGGATGCATGTGCTTACAGGTTGGAATAAGAATCTCAAACCTGAGGAGATTCTCACTGATGCCAGTAGAACAGGCCTGGTAGCCAGTGGGGATGACATGGAGAACCAACTTGCTAGAGTGGAGGTAGAAGTCAAAGGTAAGGCAGGCACGGTTGAAGCAATGGTAAGAGAGAATCAGATTGCTGGTTATCTTTTAGGCAATGACTTGATTGAGCCAAGTACCAGGGCCAGAAGTTTGGAGTGTTTGGACCACGTCTGGTCTGTTGACCAGCGCACAGGCTGCACGCGAGTCTAAGGAGGAGGCTGTAATCATGCCAGATAAGAAAAAACCTGAGAAGGGTGCTAAGCGGATCAGGGAAGACTTTGGGAAAGCATAGGCCATTGTACTCATCACAAATGCCCCTGTCGAAGAGGAGGATGAAATGCACAACACTGACCTTATCTGACCTCTGGGTCGCTGCCAGAGTTGAAGGGTTTGTTAGCCGCTGGAGTGCCTGCCCTTCAAGAATTCTGCCAGGCACAAGTTGAGTGGCCCACACTTGTGGGAATTCAGAAGGAAGCCCAGGACCAGATGAGCAAAGGAGTGGCTGGAAGGCATGTTTGCTGGGAGAAGGAATTGCTGTAAAGTGAGCCTGTAATTCCTGTGTTGGCAGCCAGTAAAAGGCTAGTATTTCCTCTAGTGCACAAGAATTCCTTGTTGTCACTGGCCCAAAAAGTGTCTTGTCTCTAAGAAAGGTTATCATGTCTGTACATGATAAGGATTCTTTTCACTGCTTGTGGAAACAATTACAAATATATGAGTTTTTGATCATTAATGGATGTTGTTTTGTAGAAACAAACAAGGGCAAATATAAGAGTTTATAATCCACAATGGATGTCTCCTGAAAATAATGTTCAAATACACAATCTATGTCCTTTAACAAGTGTTGTGCTAGAATACCTCTCTGAATCCAGTTCTGTCCTTTGATGACCTCCAAGCAATACAGGATGTGAGGTTTTGAAATTTTGTTCCGATATTTATCATTTCCCAGCTGCAACTATGTATCACAGTTGCCCAGCAAGGACACAATGGTCAATAACTCTAAGCATTCAGGATGGGCACCAACATTTCCAACATTTCCAAATCCTCTGGGAGCCCTGTGGCTCCATGGAACATATATTCTTTCTTGTCTGCACTCATGTGTTTAACATACTGTGTGCATTGGAGACGTGAAACCTCTTTCCAGGTGACTCTGTGCATCCTACCAGCCTCCTCTGCTCCTGAAGACGCATATGTTTAAGAGGTACAGAGTTATGCGGCTCTGTGCAGGTAAGAGCACCCTGCTGAGTTTTGAATCGGAGAAGGGTTTAGATTAAGGACAGGAAGTAATGGCGCTCAAGCAAGTACGCAAAGGAGTCTAGGGTGTGAACAAATGAGTACGGTGCTGCCAGGTCAGGGGAAACAAACCCAAACAAAACAACCCCTGCGAGTGTGTAGGTCAAGACCCACACTGTAGATATAGAACCAAGTCCTGTGCACACGTATTAGGTCGATGGTTTTAGTGTGAAAACCAATATTAGCGAACTTTTCTTCCAGAAATTATGAAGGTCGACATCAGGAGTGTCTTAATGGGGATTTTTATATTAGTCTGGATCAAAACAGAAAGAACAACCAGCCGACACGTGTTTCGTCACAACGTGGTACAATTGTGACTCTTCAGGGCTGAAAAGTGGCAAAAGGTGGCATGAAAGTCACAGTATCGGTGATAACTCCAACCCGGTACCGACACGGGTTAAACGAAAGAAAAGGACTGGCGGGAAGGGTACAGGTGGTCCTTCCCCGGTGTCTCAGTGGTGCTAGAGACACGAGCGAGCGGACGTGTCAGTCCGTGTGAATGGGAGATCTGTGAAAACGGGAATAAATTAGAAAAAAAAAACAGTCTGTCGGGTATTGTGGGGGTAACTATGGCGTGCATGGTGCACGCCATAGTTACCCCCACAATACCCAACAGACTGTTTTTTTTTTCTAATTTATTCCCGTTTTCACAGATAGCGTAACGTCACGTACGTGGCTCCGACGGTCGTGCTGGGTGCGCGAATCCACCGCAAATCTTTAAGTTTTAAAACTATATATAACATTATTATATATATCATACGAAGACATGAATTAAGATAATTGTAAATATCATGTATCTGTAACTGGAATAAAGATATATTATTGTTAAATGTATTTTTTGGAAATCGCGCCGGTTGGTTTAGAGGCTTTTGATTCTAGAACTTGAAGGACCCCACCCATTTTTTTTCATTCTTTCAGGACCATCTAAGGAGACAGACCTGTTCTCTTTTGGAGCTCTCTTTTACAACTTTTTGGTGTTTTTTTTGCAGTTTCTAAAAATGGCAGCTGCACAACCACCACAGCAGCTTGCACCAGAGGATGAGGAAGATCTGGAAGAACCTAGGAAGAAGAGGTACGAGAGTGTTGTCTGGGCTTTTTTTAGCATCCCACCTGGTGAAAAAAAAGTTAATGCCAGGAAGGTGACGTGCACGATCTGCCAGAATGTGCTATCACGCGGGTCTGAAAAAAAATACTCTTGCTGCACGCCGTCCATGCTAAAATACCTGCAGACCATGCACCCTCGACGGCTCGCAAGAGAACAACTGCGACGCCAGCAAGAAAAAGAGGCTGCGGATAGCAACACTGGTGGCCCCAGTACCTCTTCTAGTGGTACAATAACTGCCGTAATTAATGTTCACCCACATTTGGCTCGAGGGGAGCAGCACTGTTTGAAGTGCGGAAAATCATTGAGTGTTGGGGAGCAATCAGTTAATGCTATCCTCATTGCAATTGAGAACCACAAGTGTTAGTTTTTTCTTTTTTTCTTTATGCAATGAGTTTTAATTGCATAATTTTTTCAATAGTTTTCTGGTTGGTTCTGTTTTTTCCCATTTTTTTAACAAAAAAATGTAAAAAGAGTTAAAAAATACAATAAAATTATAAACAAAAAGAAGAAAAAAAATAGTTCTTTTCAGAATTACCTATTTGGTTTAAAAAGTAAAAATTTGTAAGTGTTGTATGAATTGTAGTAAGTGGAATATATGGAGATGTGTATGGTTAGTGTATATATGATTGAAACAGTGTATGGGTAATGTCAGGGTGATTGTAAGAGTGCAAAACAAATGTCTGGTTGATTGTATGAATGCAGAGATAATGTTTGGGTGATTTTATGACTGCATGTCTAATGCCTGAGTGATTGCATTAGTGCAAGGGTAGTGCATGACTAATTGAAGGAATGCATGTGTAATGGCTGACTAATTGTATAGCTGCAATGGTAGTGTCTGAGTGATTGGAAGAGTGCATGGGTACTGCACGAGTGATTGGAGCAGTGCATCGGTACTGCCTGGATTATTGCATGAGTGTATGGGTAGTGCTAGGGTGATTGCAAGAGTGCATGGTTAGTGTCTGGGTGATTGGAGGAGTGCAGGGATACCGTATGGTGATTTCATAAGTGCTTGGGTATCGGCGGAGTGATTCGGTAAGTACATGGTACTGGCTGGGTGATTGGAGGAGTGCATGGGTAGTGACTGGTTGATTGTTGGAGTGCATGGGTAGTGCCTGGGTAATTGAAGGAGTGAATGAGTAGTGTCTAGGTGATTAGAGGACTGCATGGGTAGTGTACAGGTGATTGTAGCAGTGCATGGGTAGTACCTGGGTTATTGCATAAGTGCATGAGTAGTGCCTGGGTGATAGCAGGAGTACATGTGTAGTGCCTGGATGATTTTGTAAGTGCATGGGTATTGCTTGGTTGATTTTATAAGTGCATGGTTAATGCCTGGGTAATTACATGAGTTTATAGGTAATGTCTGGATGACTGCTTGAGTACATGGTCAGTGCCTGGGTCATTGCATGAGTACATGGGTACTGCCTGGATGATTAGAGGACTGCAAAGATAGTGCATGGTGATTTTATAAGTGCATGGGTATTCGCAGAGTGATTGGATAAGTGCATGGCTAGTGGTTGGGGGATTACAGGAGTGCATGGGTAGTGCCTGGGTAATCGAAGGAGTAAATGAGTAGTGTCCAGATGAGTAGAGAACTGCATGGGTAGTTGATAGATGATTGGAGCAGTGCATGGGTAATGCCTGAGTTATTGCATGAGTGGATAACTACTGCCTGGGTGATTGCAGGAGTACATGGGTTGTACCTGGGTAATTTTGTAAGTGCACAGGTATTCCTTGGGTGATTTTGTAAGTGCATGAGTAATGACTGGGTAATTACATGAGTTTATAGGTAATGCATGGATGATTGCAAGAGTGCATGATTAGTGTCTGGGTTATTGGAGTGCAGGGATACCGCATGGTGATTTCATAAGTGCTTGGGTATTGGCGGAGTGATTGGGTAAGTACATGGTACTGGCTGGGTGATTAGAGGAGTGCATGGGTAGTGACTGGGTAATTGCTAGAGTTCATGGGTAGTGCCTGGGTAATTGAAGAAGTGAATGAGTAGTATCTAGGTGATTAGAGGACTGCATGGGTAGTGTACAGGTGATTGTAGCAGTGCGTGGGTAGTACCTGGGTTATTGCATAAGTGCATGAGTAGTGCCTTGGGTGATAGCAGGAGTACATGTGTAGTGCATGGATGATTTTGTAAGTGCATGGGTATTGCTTGGTTGATTTTGTAAGTGCATGGTTAATACCTAGGTAATGTCTGGATGATTGCTTGAGTACATGGTTAGTGCCTGGGTCATTGCATGAATACATGGGTACTGCCTTGGTGATTACAGGACTGCAAGGATAATGCATGGTGATTTTATAAGTGCATGGGTATTCGCAGAATGATTGGATAAGTGCATGGCTAGTGGTTGGGGGATTAGAGGAGTGCATGGGTACTGCCTGGGTAATCGAAGGACTAAATGAGTAGTGTCCGGATGATTAGAGAACTGCATGGGTTAGTGCACGGGTGATTGGAACAGTACATGGGTAGTGCCTGAGTTATTGCATGAGTAGATGAGTAGTGCCTGGGTGATTGGAGGAGTACATGGGTAGTGCAAGCGTGATTTTTTAAGTGCATGAGTATTGCTTGGATGATTACATGAATACATGGTTACTGCTCAGGTGATTGTATAAGTGGAGGAGAAATGTCTGGATGATTGAAGGACTGCATGGGTAATACTTGGGTTATTGCAACATTCTAGAAGTAATGTGTGGGTGATTACAGAGCTGTATGGGTACTGCCACAGTGAATAAAGCTGTATATTGGTAATGCATAGGTGATTTTGTAAGTACATAAGTTATATTTCAGTGATTGAAGAAGTGCATGGGTTCTGGTAAGGGGATTTGATGAGTGAGATAATTCAGTTTAAAAAAATGAATGACTGCAATAAAAGTGACTGTAAATATTAATTCATAACATTATGCTTATTACACTACTTTATCTTACCTTCTTTATTGAAGTAGAATGAAACTCATTGAAACTATTTTGCAGTTGTTTTATTATCTAAATTTAAAATATTTTCAAACTTTAGAATTACTTTCTGTAAAAGAGAAGAAAAAAATACTTATTATTGCAAATAATATTATAGTTTTAAGAACGCAACATAATTTCCCAATTAGATAACATATTCAGATTCTCTTTTTGCTGTTTTCAGATTCTATTGAATTTCACCATACACAGTGATTTCAATGTTGATCATCATGTAACAGCGGGCAAAAAATACAATCAATAAGATTGTAAAAAAACAAATCTGTGTTCAAAATATTTACAACAAACTCAACTATCTGTTTACATTTTCAAAAATAAACACTCTCATTTACATTGCATATAATACAAAGATCAAATATATGAACTGCTTCTTTCAAACACAATTTTCTAAATGCAATATCAAAGAACAGAAACGATAATTGAAACACTAATTGTTGACATCTTCCCAATAGGCCGAATGATGTTTTCATAACTTTGGCACCAAAAATATCAGATATGAATTTGGCAATTCGTAAGGCAACCGACATTTGAATTCCAAATGGGCATCATTACAATATGTCTATCCTTTATTGCATCTTAAATGCACAGTATAGTGTCCAGATGTTGTACTAGGTCCATCATGGAAAATAATAGCCACTGCTTTAAAAGTTCTTCCTGAAATTGACACTTGACTTGCCACAAAAGTTTTAATTTTGGTTTCCAATTTTCTTCCATCTGCTCTACAACGTTGTAGCATTAAAATGACATATTGTCCAAATCTTTCTATAAATAATGTTGACAACATTTCAGATTTGCAGTGAGTACATTTCATATCTTGATTAGCTGATTTTACTAATTTGTTAAAAGACACTGTTTTGCAATCTGGTATTGTCAAATATATGAATCGTTCAGTGTCTATTTCAGTGGTAAAAAAAAATGAACAGTCTTCACATTTATGATTCCATCTGTAACTTAGTCCAAAGAAATTTTCAATTTCTATTCCTTCATGTTCCAATACTGCAAGCATAAACATAAGAAATTCTTGAGCATCTTGTTGTACATTAAGTGTAAATTGTGAAGAACCAGAACATATATCCAAAAGATGCCGAATGCCAGAAGCAGTATGGATTTTAGTTTTATCAGTTGTCAATTTTTCAAAAATATAATGCAACAAAGAACAAAATCTTTTTCTCGATTCTCCATAATTTGATGATGAAGATTTTCTAGAAAAAACACAACGTTCACAATTACATTAGCATAGCAGTTGATACCTGAACTATTTTCTAACTGGTATCCTACAATATCATCAACAGTGCCCATTTTCATTTTCTTTGCAGCCTCAACATTCTCTTGAATTGTTTTCTTCTTTCCAACCTCACTAGAGTGTTTCTCATATGTTCGTTTTGGACATACTACACGCTTTTCATATATGGGATATTCACCTAAGTTAGGAGCATACAGGCTTCTTAACCGATTATACTCTCTTACACAATTTGCATCTGCACTAACCTTTTTCTCATCAAAATCAATCAAATACAATCCAGATAATGTTCTTACTCGAGACAATGCAACATATGCCATACCCTCTTCAAAAACTGTACTTCCAATGTTTACCAAAGCACTGTCTACACTTAAACCTTCAGATTTATGAATGGTCACTGCATATGCTAAAGAAAGAGGAAACTGTTTTCTACGAACATACAAGTCTTTAACAAGCAAAAAACGAACAGCACAACGTCCAATCTTTTTTACCTCTTCAATCTGATCAAATTTAGTCTTCAAGAATTCAATTCCATCTCTATTTTGATAATTAACAAAATCAACAACTTTTCCCATTGCTCCATTTACTAAACCTTTTTCTTCATCCAAATTACGCCGTAAAATTACCCGACAGTTTTCACATACATATAAATTCTTTTCTAAACTAGCAGTCTTAGATATAGACTCTTCCAAAGAATCCAATTTTGATTTTAATTTTTCTGACAAAATAATAGTAATTCCTTCGTGTTATATTTTATCAATGGCTTCCATTTTCATTATTTGTTGTTTTTCCAGCTTCAAAAGTTCTTGATTGAATGTAGAACACTCTTGCAGTGTTGGCATTAGGCAAATTATAGATTTCTTTTCTCCAATTTTTTTGTACATTATTTCAGGACCAACATTTTCATTTGGAAACAAGTTTGTAAGTAGCCGACTTTGTAAAGCTTCTTTACCATGTTTTGTCAAAACACCAATTCTTATATCTTGAAGAATGCTTCCATAATGTTCATCACTTGCTTGTCGCATATTCTTAATAAGTTCTTTATATTCAAAATGAGACCAAATGTTGACATGTCCAATACTTCCCAAAGATTTCCTAGTGTCTTCATGCACAAGTGTTTTAAAAACTGGTTGCCCTTTTACAGGAGTAAGTTGTAGTAGGTCGCCAAATACATTTACATGTTTTCCTCCAAATAAAACATCATAATCTGTTTTTAAAATCTGCTGCATTCTTAAATGTACAAAGGCAAGCATCAAGTTTGAGACCATGTTAACCTCATCAATGATCAGAAGTTTCATTTGCTTTAGTACTCTTGAAACTTCATAACAAGCTTCTCCAGATAGCTTGTGATATTCCAACTTATTTTCATGTTCAACTGGTAGCATCAGTAAACGATGTAATGTAATCCCTTTAATGTTGTGTGCTGCTAACCCAGTTGGAGCGGTTACAACACAAGATAAATGTGATTCAGTAGTTTTCTGTAGATAACTGGTCAAAGCTTTAATTAAGAAACTTTTTCCTGTACCAGCTTGACCACTGATATACATTCGAATAGGTTTAAATGATGTGCAGTTGCATTCTTTTTTTTCATTAAGTAAACCATGGTCTATCTGTTGTGTAACTTGCTGATATATTTCTTTCTGTTCAATATTTAGTTGTTCTTCCAAGTTTCCCAACTCCATAATATCCTGTTGTGCTTGTTGCATTGCCGTTTCTACTTCACTCATGGCTATTGCTGCTTCATTTTCAAGAATTGGTTCTCCTAGTAGATCTTGACTCAGTGGAGCAGAACTTTGACTATCTTGAGAACTGTCTCTAGCAATTTCAGCTGCAATAGTAGTTTCTTGTTCAATCTCTTCATTCAACGTTTGTAGATAATTTGGAAAAACTGTGCATTTAATACTATCTTTACATGCATTAAAAGAATCTTCATAGCACTCAAAATCTCCAAGTAATTCCATTTCAGTACGCCAAGGCTTGAAGAGTTGCAGAAGTGCTAAATAGAAACATTCCCTTTTATCTGCAGTATCACAACTGAGTTTCCTGTGATTAATAAGATTTCCTTTGGTATGTTTTACCAAACATCCATCACATCCAATTACTGCATATTTTTCTTCATTTATATTTTCTGTAACATTTCTCTCAAAGCTGTAATATTGCAGTACTTCATAGAGACATATGTTTTCCAGATGTGGACTTCTTTTAGGATAGTACATATCCAACATGTTTGTTTTAACAAAATCTGTACTTTCCGGTTCATTTAATGCTAAGTATTCAATTTCTTGTACAGATTTCAATACTCGATTTCGTGTTGCAGCAAGACCTAGACTTACCCAAATGATTCCTCTTGACTTTGAATATAAACTTGCAGATATCATCCGACCCGAACATTCGTAGGATCCAATCTCTCGATGGGAAAGCATCTTCAAACTAAAGCTGTACAATTTGTTACTAAGAGTCTTCTCTTGTGAAATTTCTTCCCACATTTCTTTCAACTCCGTCTTTTCAGATTTTGTTATGTATGACGTAACATAGCGAGCAACAGCAATGGAATTATCTGCAACATACTGGATATCCATATTTGCATTCCACATCGTCAAAATCACTTGATTGTAATCATTAATATACTTTGAATGTTCACTTCTTTTTATATTGTAAGTATTCTTTGGAGATTTTCGAGTTATAGTATGCCTCACTGCTGACATGAAACTGTTGACTCTTCCTTTGGAAATTACTGGAGGTGGGAATTCAAAACGACATTTTGTATAAAAGTTTTCCTTTGACTTGTATTTCCGTCCACAATATTTCCCACATCGATGAGTTTGAAACCGTAAAACTAGTTGTCTTAAGGTATTTTCTTCTCCTGTTTTTGGAATACCACATGTAACATAGTCTTCAATGAAAGATAAAACAGTCTCATCAGAATCAGTTCCAAATTTAGGTGCATCCTTGATCCATAATAGCATATGTATATGAGGAGCACCTCTGGCTTGGTACTCCTTTCTCCAAAAGAAATCAATAACTTCTCCAAGAGGTGGGTTATTTTTATTGCAGATAAAAGACATCATAGCTTGAAACCTATGATTAAAATATCTGCACACATTTACAGGATCCAAGGAACACAGTTCTCCAGCTGCCTTGAATTCAATGTTTTTAATATTTGAATTTGCTTCTCGTAGAAATTCAAGTAAATCGTCCCATGCGTATTCAGCACAGCTTAGCGTAACAAACCATGTAGGGGTTCCTAAGTTCCTTAACATACATTTAAGTTCTCCGTGACGACGATACCAATACTCATTAGTACCACGTTGACACGCCATCAAATTAATCAATTGAGATTCTAAATGATCGTCTCTTTGTTGTACTTTGACTTTGTCCATGAATTCCTTTGCAGAAACACGTTGAAGATGAAGTCCTGTTTTTAATATGTGGTTCACTGCATATGAAAGTCCAGACAAGTCACTTTCAAACAAAAGATAAAATATATATGGAATATATTGTCGAAATCTTGGATCTTCTGAGTACAATCTTGTTGTACGATATTCTGAAGCTGGAATCTGCACGGGTCGTTCATCATATCGTCCACCTTTTCCAGTGGGGAACAGCTGTGGAAAACAACGGGCTCCTAAACTTCTTTTCCAAACACTCATAGGAGTTCCCTTCGCTTTCTTCATTTGGAATAATTCAATAGTATTTCCAATCACTTCCTTTGAATGTAAAGGATGTACACTATAATGTTCATAAATTTCTTCACTCCTGGAGATGTCCACTTTTTCGATTTGGCCAGTTGAAATTTCGCTATCTTCTCCTAAAACTATTTCTTGTTCTTCCAGATATACATTTTTGTAATAAAAATTGTTTTTTATGAGATATAACGTAGCCTTTTGAACTTTGCTGACATCTACTAACTCTTGCCATATTTTCCAACTCTTTGTTGGAACACCATTAACTAGAATAACTACAGGTTCAGTTTCCTCTCTCTCTACACCAATAGTTTCAATATTTTTCTTTAAATCTAAAGGTAAATACACAACTCTTCCTTTTAATCCTCTTTGTAAATCTGATGGAGGCAGGGTACCTGTTTTAGGCTCCATACGAACAATAGCCTGAAACGGGTGCACAGATTGAATCAGAATGGACTCATACTTATTTAAATCTACCAGTTCTGCAGGAATAGCTACCAACTCTAGGTTATTATGTACAGCTTTAGCTGGCATTTTGTTCTCTTCTAATTTGCTGTAACAATATTTACAAATACGTTGATCAATACCCAACTCAAAAAGACCTTCCACCAACAAATAAGCACCAAATTCCTCCCACTTATCATTGTTTTCCTTTTCACTTTTTAAATATAGATCAACATTCCTAGTTTGATTTCTATAGTGAGTACGTCGACAACAAATACAAACATAGTTTGGTTTTTCAGAACAAATTACCTTAAACTTTGGAATTTCTTCTACAAACTTCTCAGTAGTACTATCTTCCACCTCCTCTTCAACACCTACACTTATCAAACTCTCACTTTGTCTACACTCTTCTTCAGTACTAAAGAAACAAAACTCTATATCATCACAAACTTTTTTTACATCCGATACTGACCCATGCAAAAGAGCAGTGTTTATTTCACTTAAAAATAATGCAGGACTTTTTACATAGTACAATCTTCTTACTAACTTACGCATTGCAGAGTGATGTACTGCTAACATTCTCAAATGATGAAAAACACTTTGACACACTTTTCTAGAAAGACGAGCCAGAGAATGACCTTGCAAGCCAGTATTTTTCTCACTTTACAAGGATCTAGTCCTTGCAACATCTTAATCTTTTGTTTAATACTTTTTTAGTATACTGACGTAAGAAATTTCGTAAAATATCAATAGACTCCTGTCGTATACTACAAATACTACTACAATCCCATGTATACACTGGAGCTTGTGAACGTCTCCCTTGAACTTCTTCAGCTATCACTTCTTCCACATTTCTAGGAACCATCTTTTCTTTTTCAATTGCATAACCGTTCTTCACTTCATAAGCACGACCACTGGTATCAACTGCGTGAACTAATGTATTGTTTTGAAAATAGCTCTCTTCATTAAAAAAAGGTTCTGAACTAGAAGTGTGCTTCCATTCACCCAATTTTTTTTTACAAAAGTTAGTTCTATTAATCAATCTTTTCCTTTTACCTTTGTCCTTCATAGAATGCATTGGTTTATCCAATGTTCGCATTCTTTTTAAAACTAATATAAACGATCTTCTTTTTAAGTCAAAAGCCTTTTCGACTATACTTTCAATCTGTTGTTTCTTCTTCAAAAATGCACATCTTTTTTTATATTTCTTGCAATCTTTCAATAAATTTTGTAGTACTCTACTTTTATACATTCGTTTCCTAATATCATGATATTGTTTCATCCTTCTTTCAACATAGATTGTTTTCTCTGAACCTGATTTTCTATTTATTTGTCCTTTTTTTATTTCATTCTTCTTCGTTCTACAACTATTGTTTCTATTTTTGGCATTTTCAAAATTCTTTCCAGTTCTTAAAAGTCTTTTTACAAATTCTTTAGTTTTCTTACCAGAAGACTTTTTCTTCAATGTCACATGTTGTACTTCATCTAATTTCTGCTTTTGTTTCTCCTTTAAATAGTACTGTTTTTTTTCTGTCTTTTCTTTTCAGATTTTCTTGCCATAGTAAATATTTCTTAATAATAATGGAGAATATCTAAATAAAAAATAAAAAATTTAATATTATTAAAATACTTATATACAAATATTCTTATCTATTACTAAAGAAACACCTTCCATTTAAAAGGTACGAACAAATGCATATATGCTTTTCGAAATATGGTGACACTTACATCTGAGACATGTTATAGACTTTTTTTTATATTTGCCTAGGCCCAACACTTTTAGCATTACTAGAATAGTAAAGGAGAAGGACAAAAGTGACGTTTAAGTCATATTAGAAAATGGACTTCAACAGAGGTGCAGAAAGAAGCAAGAACACTGCAGTAAGAAACAATAGAGGTACAGAACAAGGGAAGAGATATGTAGAAAGAGGCAACAGCAGGACAAAAAGAACCAATACATGTGTAGGAAAACGAAAAAAGGATGGAGAAAGAGGCAAAAGGGGTACAGTACAAAGAAAAAGAAGTGCAGAAAGAGGCAAGTGACATGCAAAAAGAGGCTAGAGAGGAGCAGAAAGAGGCAAGAGGGGTGCAGAAATGTGCAAAAGAGTAGCAGATAGAAGCAAGAGCACTGCAAAAAGAACCAACAGAGGTGCTGAAAGAGGCACAAAGGGTGCACAAAGAAGCAAGAGAAGTGCAGAAAGAAGCAACAGAGATACAAAAAGAGGCAAGAGTGGTACAGAAAGAGGGAAGAGAGGTGTAGAAAGAGTCAAGAAAGTTGCACAAAGAAGGAAGAGGGGTGCAGAAAAAGGCAAGAGGGGACCAGAAAGAAGCAAGTGAGGTCCAGAAAGAGTCTTGCACAAAGAAGAAAGAGCAGTGCAGAAAGAACCAACAGAGGTGCAAAAAGAGGCAAGAGGGGTGCATAAAAAGGTAGTAGGGGTGCACAACTCTCTTACATGAGATGTGTGTTGGCGAGGGATGGGGGATTGGTCCCTTGTATTCAAGCATGGAACTGAAAGTGGATACATACCTCCCTGTGGTGTGCGAGGGTAGTTCCTCTGTGAGTTAGAGTGTGGGGAGGTTGCAATCTGGGGGTTGAAATGGTGGCTTCTCTCTGGCTTAGACTATGGGTAAGCAGCTCCCTAGGGAGTGAGAGGCTGGTTCCCCTGTGACTTAGAGTGTGGGTAAGCAGGCCCCTTAGTTGTTAGAAGGTGGTTCCTCTGTGACTTACTGTGAGGGTAGGCTGCTCCATGGATGTGAGAGGGTAGTTCATCTGTTCCTTAAATTGTGGGTAAGCAACACTTTTGGGTGTAAGAGGTCGGATTCTCATTGCAGAGTATGCGTAAGCAGCTTCTAGGGGTGTACAAGGGTGGTTCACCTGTGACTTAGAGTGTGGGTAGGGCGCTTCCTCAGCTGCGGGAGGATGGGTCCCCTGTGACTCAAGGTGTGGGTAGGCAGCTCCTGGGGGTGTAAGAGGGTGGTTCCTCTGTGACTTAATGTGTAGGTAGACAACTCCTAGGGGTGTAAGAGAGTGACTGGGTGATTTTATAAGTCCATAGGTACTCTTTAAAAGATTGCAAGACTACTGAGGTAGTGTCTACGTGATTACAGGAGTGCAAAGGTAGTGCCTGGGTAATTCCTTCACAGTATGACTGCTGGCTCAGTGATTACATAATTACAAGGGTAGTAGCTCCGTGATTGAAATAGTGCAATGGTAGTAGGTGGGTGATTATATAACTGCATGAGTAGTGGCTACTGATTGAAAGAGTGTATGGGTAATACCTTGGTGATTGCATGAGTGCATAGGTAGTGCCTAGATGATGCCATGAGTACAGCAGTAATGCCTAACTGATTACAGCAGTGCATATGTACTGCCTGCATCATTGCAAGACTGCATGGGTAGTACTTGGGTGCTTTTCTAACTGCATGAGTGTTGGGCCTAGCCAAATCTAAAGCAGCACACTATTACATGATTCAACCATAAGTCTCTCCTTATTGTTAAAAGCGTGCAGACAAACGTCTCTACCTTTTCAAATCATCATCAAATCTAAAAGAAATATGTATACAATATTTCTGGAATATAGAGAAACCTAGAAACTGACACATGTAATAGCTCTGCGTCAGTGATTGCATAACTCCATGAGTAGTGCTTAGCTGATTCTATAAGTGCAAGGGTAGTCACTGACTAACTTTACAAGAAGATGGATAGTGACTAGCTAATTACATTACTGCACACATAAACATTAAATGCATGGATAAGTATAAACGTAGCACCTGAAGGCATAGATGAGTCATGGAGTAGTACCTACGTGAATAGATGACTGCAACAGTAGGGCCTGGGTGATTCTATGACTGCAACGGTAGAGTGTGGGTTATTACATGACTGCATACGTACAGCCTGCTTGACTGCATGACTGTAGGGGTACTACATACCTACTGCCTCACTGATTGCATGAGTGCATAGGTAGTGCCTAGATGATTGCATAAGTGCAGCAGTAATGCCTGACTGATTACAACAGTGCACATGTACTGCCTGCATCATTTGAAGACTGCATGGGTAGTACTTGGGTGTTTTTCTAACTGCATGAGTGTTGGGCCTAGCCAAATCTAAAGCAGCACACTATTACATGATTCAACCATAAGTCTCTCCTTATTGTTAAAAGCGTGCAGACATACGTCTCTACCTTTTCAAATCATCATCAAATCTAAAAGAAATAGGTATACAATATTTCTGGAATATAGAGAAACCTAGAAACTAACACATATAATAGCTCTACGTCAGTGATTGCGTAACTCCATGAGTAGTGCTTAGCTGATTCTATAAGTGCAAGGGTAGTCACTGAGTAACTTTACAAGAAGATGGATAGTGACTAGCTAATTGTATTACTGCACAAATAAACAATAAGTGCATGGATAAGTCTAAAAATAGCACCTAAAGACAGATGACTCATGACTGCATAAGTACAGCCTGCATCACTGCATGACTGTAGGGGTTGTACATAACTAGTGCCTGGGTGATTGTATATTTGCAGGGGTAATATCTAGAGGATTACTGGAATATATAAAAAGTGAGTGGGAGATTTTAAAAGTGCATGAGTACAGACTGGGTGATAACAGGACTACTGAGATACAAACTGAGTGGATAAAAGGGAGCAAAAGTAGTGCCTGAGTGATTTCATAACAGATTGACTACAGGCTGAGTGATTACATGAGTACAAGGGTAGTATCTCTGTGATTAAAGGACTGCAACAGTAGTGCCTGGGTTATTATATAAGTGCATGAGTAGTAGTTACATGATTGAAACAGTGCATGGGTAATACCTTGCTGATTGTATGAGTGCATAGATAGTACCTAGAAGATTGTATCAGTGCAGCACTCATGCCTCAATGATTACAGCACTGCATATGTAGTTTCTCCATCATTGGAAGACTGCATGACAACTACTTGGGTGTTTTTATAACACCATGAGTCTTGGGCCTAGCTAAATATAAAGCAGCAGACTGTTACATAACTGAACTATAAATCTCTCCATATTGTTACAAGCACACATACATATGACTCTACCTTTTCAAATCATCATCATATCTAAAAGAAATATGTATACAATATTTCTGGAATAAACTGAAACTTACAAACTAATACATGTACTAGATCTGCTTGAGTGATTGCGTAACTCCATGGGTACTGCTTGGGAGATTATATTTGTACAAGAGTAGTCACTGGGTAATTGCAGGAGAAGATGAAAAGTGACTGACTAATTGCATGAGTGCAGATATAGACATTGAGAGCACAGATAAGTGTATAAATAGCAACTGAAAGCATAGATGAGTCATTACGTACTGCCTAGATGAATAGATGAGTGCAATAATACAACCTGCATGATTTATGACTGCAAGAGTAGTGTATAGGTTATTTCATGAGTGCATACATACAGGCTGCATGATTACATGACTGTAGGGGTAGTACATAAGTACTGCCTAGCTGATTGCATGACTACAGGGGTAATATCTGTTGGATTACTGGAGTAGATAGCAAGTGAGTGGGTGAGTTTATAAATTTATGAGTACTGCCTGGGCGATTACTGAACTACTATGACATTGCCTGAGTGATCACAGGATTGCAAATGCTAGTGACTGGGTGATTTTAAAAGTACATGAGTACTGGCTGGATGATTACATAACTACAAGAAAAATCCCTATGTGATTGAAAGAGTGCAAGGATAGTGTCTGGGTGATTGCAGCACTGTACAGCAAATACATTAGTGATTCCATTAGTATAAGGGTAACATCTGGGGGATTAAAGGAGTACATAGATAACACCTGTGTGATTCCATGACTACAGAGGTAATATCTGGGGATTTACATGACTACATAGGAAATGACTGGGTGATTTTATAAGTGCATGTGTACTTTTTGGCTGACTGAGGTACAATCTACCCAAACACAAATAAGGAATACTTCACATATCTTTAGTAAAAGTCTCACCATATTACTATAACCATACATAAATAAATCAGTATCATAACATTATGCAAACCTTAAAAATTCAAAGAACAAACTTACAATTGCAACCAAACATCTAAAACTATGCCGCATCTTTCAACTATACCTTTCTACAGACTAGAAAAAAAGAAGTCTAATTAATAACACCTTGGGGCCGATTCCGATTCGGGCCGGAAAACGTACCGACCGACTCGGTACGGGAATTTAGTCCAACCGACTCGGACCGGCGCCGCACGACCCTGGTAGTACGATGAAATGCATGTGAAATCCGACGGAATACAAAACGACCGACCGAGCCGGACGGAAACAAGGCATCCGGCCGGGAAATCACGCGAAACGAACCGACCGACACGCACTCGGATTGAACCCGAACGAAACGTACCCGCGAACTCCGACCCGCGTAGTACGATGCTGTGCGTGCAAAACACGACCGACTTGCCCGGAGCACAAGCCGTACGACCGACACGCATACAAAACCCAGCCGAAGCAACCGAATACTACGCGACCGACTCGTACGCCGCATATGAAACCTAGCTGACACACAGCGGGAACGAGTCGGACAAGATCGCACCAGACAACTGCAGCGTCCAACTCGGACACAAGAACGACTCCTACATGCACCAAAAACACAAAGGAAAAATTAAAAAAAAAAGGGCCAAACAAGCAACCACTAAGCCAATAAATACAGGGAGGAAAAAAAAATGGAACAAGGACACACCTCCAACTCCACCTACATAAAGGCCACAAATCCCGACCATGATCCCTTGCAAATTCCACTGGCCTGCCAGACAGAACACCATCACACAGCAACCACAGACACACTCACAGCTCATACATCACACAAGCCACACACCATTACCACACCTACAAATAGCACCCTCACACACACCCAGCTAAACCTACACTAACACACCCCCACTTGCACACACACCCACACACACATCAATCACCACCACCACCCATCACCATGCCCCCAAAGAAGAACCATAAGTTCCTAGATTGTGAATTGGAAGTCCTGGTAGACGAGATCCTGAGGGTAGAGCCACAGTTGTTTGGTACATTGGTACAACAGACCCCCATGTCGCAGAAAACCAAGATGTGGGCGAGGATTGTCGACAGGGTCAACGCACAATCACCATGTTTGCGCACAAAGGAAGACATCCAGAACAGGTGGTATGATGTGCGCAGGAGGGTCAGGGAACTACTCAAAAAGGACTACCTCCTCAGCCAGCACACCGGCAGTGGCCCTCCTGCAAAACCAGTATACCTCAGGCCCTGGGAGGAGAAGGTGCGGGCCATCCTACCACCAGTGAGCGTATACGGACTAACAGACATCCCAGAGCCTGGTGAGTACACAACTAATATACACAATATGGTGTGACTACACACACACATCACAGTCAAGGGGATAGGCAAACCATGCACACTTAGCAAATACACACCAACCAAAAGATATCCATCCCAAGATGTGAATGCTAGTCAGACAAACACAATACCTGCCATCCCATAGTGATATGTAACTGTGTCATGACATCTACAAACCTAACAACAAATACAGCAAGGCAGTGGCACAAATAGAACCAACAAATACTCCCAGATATTTAACCACCACTAGAACACCACCTCACAGGGAAGCTCACTGAAAGGAAGGAATTCTGTGTATGCTGGTCAAGTCAGTGTAGCCAATAGCATGATGGTAGTGGTAGTCACAGATATTGGTCACACCCACAATTGGCCCATCAACACCACTCTGAACCATGCTCACATCGCAGGGAGTGGAAAACAACTGACAAGATGGCTGACACTGGCTACTGCTGTGGGGAGCACAAGGCCCTGCTGGGAACTGGGCACCAACAAACAACAGGAACACACTGTCAGCCATCTTGCCATTGCTGTCACACTCACACACACTGAAGTCCACTCAAAAGGAAGGAAGGATGGGCATGCTGGGAAGGGGGGGTGTAGGCAATAGCATGATGGGAGTGGTATTCACAGATCAACACATCACACCCACATGGCCCAGCAAGTTAGCACTGAAGCATGCACACCTCACAGGGAGTCAAAAGCCACTTCAAAGATGTCTGACACTGGCCACAGCTGTGGGGAGCACAAGGCCCTGCTGGGAGCTGGGCACCAACAAACAACAGGACCACACTGTCAGCCATCTTGCCATTGCTGACACACTCACACACACTGAAGTCCATCCAAAAGGAAGGAAGGATGGGCATGCTGGGAAGGGGGTGGAGGCAATAGCAGGATGGGAGTTGTAGGCACAGATATTGGTCACACCCACAATTGGCCCATCAACACCACTCTGAACCATGCTCACATCACAGGGAGTGGAAAACAACTGACAAGATGGCTGACACTGGGTACTGCTGTGGGGAGCACAAGGCCCTGCTGGGAACTGTGCAACAACCAACAGCAGGACACCACTGACTGACATCCTGAAAGACAACTTGCACTCCCTGCAATGGAAGCACGTTCCATGGTGGGATATCTGGCTGGGTGGGAAGGAGGACTCACAGCTATGACCATAGTTACAAGGACCTCCCCTCACACACCCCCTCAACACTAACTCCACATAACCCACCTGGGAGAATGCAATGCCTCACATCCTAACTGAAGATCCCACAAAGAACAACCACCCTGGGTCATGCTGTGTGAAGCACAGGGACACTCTTGGGACTTGTAGCCAAACAACTGCCAGGACAACACTCCCAGCCATCCAGTCAGCACAGGCACCCCACCCCACAGGGAAGCAGAGTCAAAAGGAAGGAAGGATGGGCATGCTGGGAAGGGGGTGTAGGCAATAGCATGATGGGAGTTGTAGGCACAGATTTTGCTCACCCTCACAATTGGCCCATCAACACCACTCTCAACCATGCTCACATCACAGGGAGTGGAAAAGGACTCACAAGATGGCTGACACTGGGTACTGCTGTGGGGAGCACAAGGCCCTGCTGGGAACTGTGCAACAACCAACAGCAGGACACCACTGACTGACATCCTGAAAGACAACTTGCACTCCCTGCAATGGAAGCACGCTTCATGGTGGGATAACTGGGCTGGGGGAGAAGGAGGCCTGGATGGCAACCAAATACAACCAATGCTGGTCATGCACACACCTCAACATACACATTGACATGCCACAGGTTGGCAGGACAATGTGCTACACCAATATCACTCTCTGACTGTCACAATTTAGGAGAATGCAATGTCCTGGCCCACATCCAGAGGTACAGTCACAACTGTCAGGTGTTTGAACAATTGATGCCAGTAGAAACATAACATACAATCTGTGTCTCTCCCCAAAACAGGTGATGATGGGGACACAGCAGCAGTCGAGGAGGAGTCCCTGTCCCAGGCTCCGGGGAACACTGAGCTCACTGGTGTGGATCAGCCACTGCACTCCTCGGATGGCGAAGAACCAGCTGGAACCTCCGGTGTGAGTCATCATGCAGCACCAGCAGGACCAACATCTGCACCCCCTGCACCCACCCCTCCAACAACTGCCAACACACAGGCCACCCCTGCCAACACGGACAGACCAAGGACCACAGATGACAACAGCGCAGGGACCCAGGCCCAAACTGGAGCTGGTGACAACGAGCCCAGGAACAACACCCAAGTGGGCCCACGGTCACCTGTGCGTGCCACCGCAGGTCCTGCACATGTCGCCAGGGGTGGTGGGAGGGGTGGTAGACATAGGTCGCTCTTTGCAGAGGGGTCTGGACTGCATGATGACCCACAACTGGCACGCATCGCGGATGCGTACCAGACTAGCACCGGAGAGGTCAGCCAGGTAGTGGGGATCCTCAAGGACATACAACAGCAGCAGGCTGCCCATCATGCCCGCTTGGACTCCCACATGTCACGTGTCGAGACACACATGTCTGGCATGGAGTCCAAGTGGGACACATTGGAACAACTGACAGCGGTGCATAGGGACATACTCACATGCCTCCGCCAGATCAGCACCAACATGGCCTCACCTCCCTGTGTGCCCACAACAACTGCTGCTGAAACAACTGCAAATGCCACAGGGAGGGAGGAGGACTCTGGCAGAGAGTCCCCTGCACCGCCGCAGCCTGCACCTGAGGGTCCCCCCCCAAGAAGAGGCCGTCCAAGAGGCCAAACTGAAAGTCCGATGGCCATCTACATCCCCCAGGAAGCCAACACCTGTTCTGGAACTTTTCCTCTGTGTGCAAACTGCACGCCCTGTCGAAGCCAACCCAACTCTCCCACATGACATGGGGAGCTCCAGTTGGCCAAATTCATCAGATGACTGTGGACTTTACTCTGGACATGTCAGCTACCAAGACTTCCAATACACATGGGAACTTTGGATTCCAATTGATATGTACAGCACCCACCATCCTGTGCACCATCCTCACACCTGTATGTAAATAAACTCACCAATACACCATATCTGCCTCTGTTGTGATTCCAACGTGGTTTTGTCATGTAGATGGTGATCTGCTAAATGACACTGTGCATGCTAACTGCTACAGCAAGTCCAACCCCGTCATGTCAGTCATGGCGACGTGACACATATGAGGGAGACACACCACTAGGGCCACACAACACATACACACCAGGGCCATCAGACTCATCACCTATACTGATGTTGCAACTAAATACAGTGGAATGCACAGACACGCCACCTATTCACAGTCACTGTGAACTAGACTACAGGTGCAGTAAGCAAATGTCAGTCAGATGTGTGACTACAGACAACGCACATCCCAAAGTGAAGCACAGGTTTATTACACATTTGCAACATGTTGTTTCCACTACAAATGCAAGCTAATCCAACCGGGCTGTGGCCACAAAGTCAAAAAAACAGAAGATAGAAAGTCCAGGGGTGTGTGGCACATCACCTGTAGGGAAACGACTGCTTCCACCTTGGAAGTTGAATCATGGATTCGGGGGATCCAAGTTGATCAGACAACTCCGGCAGCACCCTGTGAAGGACAGACATGACACACAGTCAAAAACAATGAAGAACAGCACAGAACGGCAATACTCATGTCTAATACATGTCACGAGATAACTACACAAAACCAAGTTAGCATGTCAACACTGTTGGGCAGTACAGACCACCTGCAAGGACACATCGCTGCACGCATCCAGTCAAGTAGCACATGGGCACACTCAAACAGCACCAGAGCACCACACACACATATCATGCAAACTCAAATCACTGACATCACAACCCTCTGGAGACTCACATTCAGCTGAAGAAGTTGGTGATGAGCTGTGTGCGGACATCACCATCATCATCATCATCATCTTCACTGGCATCGTGACCCAGGCCAGGATCTTCCACAGGTGGCGGACGTTGGTCATCGTCATCCAGGATGAGAGGCAACTCCTTCCGCACTGCCAGGTTGTGTAGCATGCAGCAGACGATGACAATCTTGCACACCTTTGCTGGGGCATATGGGAGGGCCCCTCCTGTCTTGTCCAGGCAGCGGAAGCAGCTCTTCAGGAGACCAAAGGTCCGCTCAATCACCCTCCTCGTCCGACCATGTGCCTCATTGTAGCGCATCTGGGCTGGTGTCACAGGGTTCCTGAGGGGTGTCAGCAACCACGGCATGTTGGGGTATCCCGAATCACCTACAGACAGACAATTGCACATTAGCCGATTTGAAAATGTGTGCGGAAAACAACATAGCCGAACACACACAATGGTACAAAGTCAGTACACACCAACAAGCCAGGCACGCTGGTTCGGCATCTGTGACATCATCCTCGGGATGCGACTACTCCTCATCACGTAGGCATCGTGTGCCGAACCGGGGAAACGGGCACACACATGTGAGATGGTCATATCTGCAAGACATACCACCAGAGCATTGATCGAGTGATAATGTTTACGGTTGCGGTATGCCTGCTCATGTGCCTGTGGTGGTATCAAAGACACGTGTCCCATCAATGGAGCCAATTACATGTGGCATCCTCCCTAGGGCATAGAAGTCACTCTTGACGTCAGTGAGTCATTGACGTGTTGGGAAATAGATGTACTGGTTGAGGTATCTCAACATTGCCCCCAAAACATCGCGTAGCACACGGCTGAACATAGTCTGTGACATCCCACCAGTAGTTGCCACAGTGTGTTGAAAGGTACCGGTGGCAAAGAAGTGTAGGGCTGCCATCACCTTCACCTTGGGGGTCAGCGCTGTAGGATACGGCCGGCCAGGCTGCAAATGTGGGGCCAACCGCACTGCCAAATCCTCAATAAGCTGCCTGGTGAAGCGGTACCGTCGGATGCTGTCACGTTCCACCATCGTTGCCAGGTCTGGGAATGGTCGATGGACAGCAGGAGCCCTGCAGTGCATAGGTGAAGAAAGCAAGATCGTCAGTCACCCCACCTATGTGCCGGTCACCATACTCAATTTCACATGATACATCATCAACATACACAAGTACTTGATGTGTGTGTCGTTCCGTTTGGACATATATGGCACCTACATGGACATCATCTAACATCTCTGTTCAACAAGTGTTGACAACAGGTTCCAGGGTGTGCAATGGGACACCATTAGGCTGTGTCACAGTACCCATTAACTGCTCTCACGTTCCACACACATACCACAGTGACATGTCTGGACAGATGCTCCACAGGCATCACAGCTCATTGACAGGTAGATTCCCAGGGAGCCTGTCTTGCCACATGGACACTGGCATGACATGGCGTATCATGTACACGTCAGAAAAACAAACATGACACCCACAGGTAGTGGCCCCTGTAGCCTCTGCAGGATAGACATGGACGTCTGTGACACACACACACACACCATCAAAGTTCATGCACAAACCACGTGGATGTGGAGACTGTCTCCCATTGTGCACATGGAGTCAGAGACATGTGATACACAACATGCACACAGACTGTGGAGGGACATCACTATTGTTGGAATGGGCCACCCTGTGACGTACATGCCTTCCCACATGTGAGCCTGGGGGTATGTGACATGTCATACACATACACAACCTGGAAATGTGACCATGACACATGCTCAGAAATGAAAAGTTGCACACCACAGTGGTCAGGTGCACAACACACAAAGGACCCTGTCCCCATAAACACGTGCACAGCCTGGGTGTGTCTGCCCCCAAGTGCCACCCCAAAATCCACATGTTCACCCCCATACACAGATAAGGTTATGCTGCCACACATGCCTCATAGACAGTGTGGACTGGGTGTGGTGTTGTATGTGTGCCCCTGAGTCCCTGGAAAGTAAATGTGGCTGGCATAGGTTCACCAGTGACCAGCATGGTGACATATGCGTGTGACCTGTCCAGGGACGTGTTGTAGAGCAATGGACCGATCGGTGTGCCCGGCCGGCCCATTGCATTGAATGTGAGCGGGTACGCGTTGTATGCCTGGTACGCGTTGTAGAGCAATGGACCGATCGGTGTGCCCGGCCGGCCCATTGCATTGAATGTGAGCGGGTACGCGTTGTAGAGCAATGGACCGATCGGTGTGCCCGGCCGGCCCATTGCATTGAATGTGGCGGGTATGCGTTCTATGCCTGGTACGCGTTGTACAGCAATGGACCGATCGGTGTGCCCGGCCGGCCCATTGCATTGAATGTGAGCGGGTACGCGTTGTAGAGCAATGGACTGATCGGTGTGCCCGGCCGGCCCATTGCATTGAATGTGAGCGGGTATGCGTTGTATGCCTGGTACGCGTTGTAGAGCATTGGACCGATCGGTGTGCCCGGCCGGCCCATTGCATTGAATGTGAGCGGGTACGCGTTGTAGAGCAATGGACCGATCGGTGTGCCCGGCCGGCCCATTGCATTGAATGTGAGCGGGTACGCGTTGTATGCCTGGTACGCGTTGTACAGCAATGGACCGAACGGTGCGCACACATTGGCTGGGGCCTGGCATGGCAACGGACGCGTTTTCGAAGCTCCAATGAGTCTGATGCAGTGAATTCAGTTGGCCAGCCACAACAATGTTGCAAAATCATGGGTGTCATGAAGTTGAAGATTTGAAGGATGCTGTGGGCGTGTATTAGTGCTGCAATTCCATGGATAGGTCAAATTCAGAAGATGCAAACGACTTGGACCTATCACTTTGCACACATGGGACAGTATCTGCCTCTGCAGCACACATATAATGCTGGCTGTTCCCCTGAGAGCTCACTTGCCTGCACTACATGCTCCAGGACGACATCTGCCACCAACACTGCTGCTGTTTATGCATCCTCTGGCTCCTGCAATGGCACATACTGTGGAGAGAGCCCCAGCCTTCAGCCTTGAGGAGAACCAGGCCCTGCTGGACAGCCTCCTTCCACAGTACAGCAAGCTGTATGGGACACCAGGGGAGCAGGTGAGTGTGCTGTCCACTGCCTCACTAATTGTGCATGTTGTCTGACTAGCAGGGCTTTCAGTGTGCACACCACTGGCTAGCATGCCCACTGAGTAGTTGTCACACCCCAAAGTGTGCGGTCACATGCAGAGAACTGGTACAATGCAGTAACAGTGCATTCCAACTAGGTTTACTTCCCATGCAATGATACCATGTAGTGACTGCTGGCAAACTGTTCATAGCCATTGTTGCACTGCCTGTGTACATCATATGCCCCTGTGATTGAGACATGTATATCCAACTGTGTGATGCACGTATATGTTGCATGTGTAGTAATGGCCTTTTCACTTTGTCATCCTCACAGGTTGATGCCCACCAGAAGCAGGAAATCTGGCTGACCATCGCCCGGAAAGTAAGATCCGTGGGGGTCTACAGGCGCAGGATCCGCAACTGCCAGAAGAGGTGGCAGGACCTTCGTGGCTGGACCCGGAGGATCGCAAGGGTCCAGCTGAAGCTGTCGCCTCCTCGCAGGAGGGGCGGACACCGGACCCTGACCCCCACATGCTCCGGATCCTGGCGGTGGTCTTCCCTGACCTGGATGGGCAGCTGAAGGACAGACAGCAGCAAGGAGGGGGTGAGTCCATGACTGCACTGTGCACTTTTTCTGCCATGCTATGTGCCCTCCTCTGGCCTGGTTAAACTTCCACAGTACATCAGTCATGTGGTCCAGGACCCATGTCCCTCATTTGTTACATGCCCACTTCTCCTCTGATACGCATATGTGTGGCCCTTATAGTCAGGAAATTGTCTAATTTGGGGACTGTGTCATCGCATTTTGCTTTGCTCAAGGTGGGGGACAGCATTTGTTCCCATGACTATGTTGTGCAATTCATGGGTGGGTCAATTGCTTACACAATGCCTAAGTTCTGACATGTGATCTGCGTGTAAATTTGATATGTGGTCCGCTTGCTGCTCTGACTCACCACATGTCCCTGGGGAATGTGGCACACACCCATGCTGCTGGTGGGAACAATATTTGGGCCTCAGGAGTATGTGTATCCAGTGTGTCACACATGCTTAGCCACCTGCCTACTGTCCAGGACTCATCCCTCATACAGGTGGAGCTGGACAGTCATGCCTACTCCAGTGCATACAATACACTCTGTACTCCCACTCCCGTGTATCATCTGGCATGTTGTGGTCAGTGAAATGTACCCTCAGGTGTCTGCCTCTGTCTCATTGTGCTGTGCCTTCGTTGTCAGGACTACTGGTATGTTCATCGTTTGGGGCTCAGCATGCCATCTGAGATGTGACCATGATAGACGATACTTCTGTGACTTATAGGTGTCTGATCACTTGACTGTGCACACAGGTGTTTGCGACTGTGGCTTTCAAGCAGCTGTTTTTTCATTCACAGCACACTGTGAGGTGCACATGTTCAGAGAGTTGTGTTTCATGTCCCCCATATGTCCAGTTGGTATGACGTGGACAAATAGTAGTACAGATGATGTGGTTTTTGGGGGATGGACATGTGCACTTGTCAGTCACATAACTTGCATTCCCCAAGCCCTCGGATTGTGACACAGTGCAGACTGTTGTTGTCTGGCTGCCATGGCCATGTGACTTGAGACAGTTATGTATGACTTTGCACGCATTCCTGTGTCATGGCATTCAACTTCCTGGGACTGATCCTGCAGGGGAGTGACATGTGCAACATGCACCCCATTGTGGCATTGACTATCCGGACATGGGTGCATCATGGTGTCTGGTGCTGGTATGCATCACATGCATTCCTAATTAGAATCTGGCCATCCCTTCATCCGGACACCTGCACTGACTCAGTGGCAAGAGATGTGATGTGTGTATGTTCACATGCTTCACCGTGTTCCCTGCAATGTCCAACAACTGTAGGTGGTGCATGTGTCCACACTGGGGTCTTACCATCAGATAGGCACCAGACAGATGGGTGCAAGGGCAGGAGGGGTGTGAGTCCCATGGTTGACCATCAGACTGACAATTGGCTTCCCCGAATCTGTGTGAGGACTTTAGGCAATGTTCAACTAAGGATGCCAGGGCTTGCTCTGTAATGTGCTGTACATACTGTGGTGTGTGCGGTCAGTGCAGGTGACTGATGTGTGTCTGTTTCCCTAATTGTTTGCAGATACATCCACGGCCACAGGAGGGGACAGCTCCACAGACCAGGAGGAGCAGCGGAGCCAGACTGGGTCAGCATTGGACGAGTGGTCAGAGGGACCCAGTGGCACGGAGGGCGAGGGGAGCCACACCGAGGAGTCCTCAGCACCATCTACCTCAGCTGGGGACCACATCAGCTCGGAGGATGACTCCCTTGTGGAGGCGGGTCTCGGCAGCCACCAAAGGCCAGCTAGTCTGTCTGGCCCCGCCACCACCACCACCACCACCGCCCTCCCATCGGCTCCCATTCCTGAGGTCCGTGGAGGCTCCCGTGCTCGGGAGCGTGTCTCCTTCGTGCCAGGCACCGCAGCCCCTGCCCCTGTGTCCCCTGCTGCCCTGAGTGAGGAGTCTGTGTACCTCCTTCGGCAGCTCCATGTAGGGCAGACAGCAATGCTGAGTGTCCTCCATGCACACACCACTCTGTTGACACAGCTGGTGTCGTTCATGGAGGGCATCTCGACAGGTATGTCTGCCCTACAGAGGAGCAATAGGTCCATGGACTCCTCCCTGACGGCAGCAGTGTCCCTCCTCCAACAGTCCCTCACCCCTCCCACCTCTGCCCCATCAACACTTCCTGCCCCCTACCTGTCCAAAGCACATGCACACCTGCACAGTCATTCACACACACAGACACGAGCAGCACAGACACACCCAAGAGTAAGGCAAGACGTGCACACAAGCATCCTCAGGGAACTGATACCACAGACACAGGGGATGGGGAACTCACACACACACAGGCATCCACATTCACTCCGCAGTCCTCCAAATCCTCTCCCTCCAAGACCCCTTCCCTTGCCTCGCCTGCTACCCCACATACACAGCAGGTCTTCCTGTGTGACCTCGGCCTCTTCCCCACCATTCCTGCTGACCCAGCACACCAGGCAAAGAGGAAGTCCACCCACACAGAGAGGAGTGCCCCTCGCCCCCGGACACCCTCTCCCAGGCGCAGACAGACACAGGAGCCCATTCGGAAGTCCCCCGGAGCAGGAAGAGCAAGACCCCACCACCACCGCCACAGCTCCAGCGCCCAGTCTCTCTCCTCCATCCCCCAGGCCACCACTGCACAGGTTCCCCCGCCACACCCTGCCCCAGGTTCCCCCACACACCCATACCGCATCCCCAGACTGCTTAGGCCCTCCCCCCCTGCCACTTGCTCTTCCACCCCCAACCCAGATGCTGTGCCTGTTAGTGGCACTGTTGTGGGGACCGGGTCCCCCCCCTCTGTCCTGCCCACCTCATCTGCCCACCCTTCCACTCCCTTGGGGTCATGCACTGCAGTGGAGTCCACAACCACCACGTCTGACTCGGGCACTGCAGTGGGTACCCAGTCCACTACATCAGTCCAGCCCACTGCAGTGGTTGCGGCACCCACACCAACTGACTTGTGTACCACGGTGGTGCTGGCCCCCCTGAGTCAGACACCTCCACTGCAGTTGCCGGTGACACTCCTGCACCCACCACCCCTTCACTGCCTCACTCTGCCATCCCCTGATCCTGTCCCTGCGGTGCCTGGCCTGCCCCTTGTATGCCCCTCCAAGGGTGATGTCCCCCAACCGTACCAGTGCAGGCAAGCAATGTGTGACCAGTTGTCACTTCTCACCCCGTTGGTACTGTGATTTTGGACTGGCCATTGGCCTTAGTTTCTTTTGGACTTCCGTTTTTACCCTGACATTTGCTGAATAAAGCCTCTTTTTGTTTACTTTTGGGTTTTCTTTTGATGTACATGATGTGGATGAGTAGCATCCTGCATTTGCAGTTGTAATAGTGTTCACATCAGGACGATGAAGTGTTGCAGTGATGGACTCCATGTGGTCCATGGGATATGTGTCCTGTTGTATTCTGGATCTATGGCATCCTTTGCTACAGTCTGAGGGTGTAATGTTTAGCATTTGACACAGGGATGTCCTTTTTGCATTAGTAAATGAACATCTTTGTCTTACACTGATGCACATCTGGTGGGCTTACCACTGTTCAATGTTCCAATTTCCCTGACTGTGTGCCCAGCTCCACTGGACATGCAGTTTTGCACATCAATGTCGAAGGACTCATCTGTGTATACAGTGCAACTTGCTTGACAGGTGTTTGGTGTGTGTGCAGATGACTGACGTGACACCCCCGTACCCAGGCTGATGTGAGCAGAGCCTTCTGTGTGTTGTGGTTGTTGACTCACTGACGGAGTGTTCTGCTGACATGTTTGGGTCGTGCACAGACAAGGTTTGGCACAGCGGACCTTCCACAGGAGTGGTGTGCCCTCATGGCAGTGTGTAATCTGGTGACATTGCGTGGGCCTGTGTTGTGTAAGCATGTCTGTGCGTGTTCCCTTCCCTTTTCCTACACAGGCTGTGTCCCTAGGGATGTTCCTGTTTGTGATGCTTAATGAGTTGTTCTGTGTTCATCCAGCATCTTGGACCTGGTTTCTCTGTGATGTGGGTGCATGGCAAACTAATGTTCATGAGGTTGTCATCCCAGGTTGTCTTTGTTGTCAGTGCTGGGGATGCGGGCAAACGCAGATGGGACACAATCAGGATTCCCCTTGGCACTTGTTGTTTACACGAGTAATGTGATTTACAGTTTGTGTTAGCTTACAGTGATTGTGACACGTTGTGTGTGTGACAGCTGCCACTCCTCAGGGTCAGAGCTGCAATGTTGGTAGTTGTGTACGTGTGTTCTTCGTGTGTCACCTTGGCTTCTTCATTGGTGTGTGACTATGGCCAGGATCCCATTGATTGTGGTGGATTTCACATCATGCCCATGTACAGCATACTGTGCTGTGTGTCAGACATTGACAAGTCTTGTTGACTGGCCATGTGTGATGCGTTTCTGCACCTTGGTTCCCACCACCACCCCTGGTATTGTCATGGGTGCATGTGCAATGTCACCAGTCCATGTGAGCTTCACTGCTGCACATTGGTGGAGATCAGGGTGTGTGGTGTTGAGTGTGTGCAAAAGTGAGTTGTTGCACGGCAAGACCCCTACCTCCATATTGGCCTTGGCTTGCAGGCCGTGCTGATTGATTGGAGCTTGTGTAGGTGTGATGGTAGTTAGTTGCTCAGGACACATGGCTGGGGTTCACAGTGTGAACGACATCTAACATTGTCATCACAGTGTGATTATCATGCAGGCTAGTGTCAGCACAATATGGGGTCCCTGGGGGTTGTGCTGTGGTGGGTCTGTCTCTTGCTGTGTTAGTTGCTGTTCCTACAAGCTTGTGTGACATGTGTAATTTGTGCTCCCTCTCATCTAACAATGCCTGATTGCCCACATAGGGGATTTGGATCCATGAGTTACTTTTGTGTGGCATTGTATGTGCATCTGTGTAATTGGTATTGAGGCCTCATCATGTGTTGTGTGGTTGCCTGGGGACACTGGCACCCCCCCCCCACCTGTTGTGTTTGATGTGCAGTGTGGGTCTGCCTGTTTGTGCATCTGCACCACTGCATTGGCATATCTTTAGTGTGCTATTGGCTGTATGTTGTTTGGTGGGTTTCACCTGCTGTCCCTGGGACTCCTAGGTAATCAGTCAGCACAATGATCATTGTTTGTGTGTCCCATTGCTACCATGGTATGTTATTTGTTCACCTCACATCTACAGTCTCCACAGGGTATCTACATTAGTGTGCCCATTGGTGCAAATATGTGGGTCTGCATTATGATGGTCACTTCTGTCATTGTGTCATTGATGGATGTTGACAGTGTCAGCCCCCATGGGTGATGTTTGTCTGCACATGGCCTAAGGTATGTCTTATTTGCACTGCACTGTTTGCCTCCCCCAATCTATGTTGCTATGGGACACAAGCACTACTTTGACACTGATGTGTTTGTTGTTCTGTGACCAGGAATCATCCATGCAGTTTGGCAGTTGCAGCTTTTCAATGTCAACACTTACCTTTTGGTCACTGTGATGATGGGGGTTTAGACCCCATTGCCACAATGTGCAAAATGTGCTTCAGCTATGGACCCCACACTTACCTTTTGGTCACTGTGATGATGGGGGTTGGACCCCATTGCCACAATGTTCAAAATGTGCTTCAGCTATGGACCCCACACTTACCTTTTGTTCACTGTGATGATGGGGGTTTAGACCCCATTGCCACAATGTGCAAAATGTGCTTCAGCTATGGACCCCACACTTACCTTTTGTTCACTGTGATGATGGGGGTTTAGACCCCATTGCCACAATGTGCAAAATGTGCTTCAGCTATGGACCCCACACTTACCTTTTGTTCACTGTGATGATGGGGGTTTAGACCCCATTGCCACAAAATGTGCTTCAGCTATGGACCCCACACTTACCTTTTGTTCACTGTGATGATGGGGGTTTAGACCCCATTGCCACAATGTACCAAAAACTCATCACGGTCAGAAGGCATCTGACAGACGAAGATAAGACTCTCTCCGGTGTACTCTCACAGCCTCGCGATGAAGATGCTCGCCCTCCTGTGCCTCGTGGCTGTCGCTGGGCTGGGGTCGGCAGTCCCCTTCTCCTCGTTAACCACCCTCCCAACATTCAATTTCTTTGGAAACCAAACCAGGATGATCGGCAATCGCCTGGGACGTTCCTTTGTCGCCAACATCCCGAGATGCATCTCTGGCGCTGGGTACACGCCCATCTCCATCCTGGTCGCTGTCTCCACTATCTCCGTGCCAGGTGTGACGGACACAGATGCCATCAAATCCCTCATGGTCGTCCCTACGGCGCAGGTGTACTATGCTGGGCAGTTCAAGACGGTGCCCTGCAGGGTGGCCCGAGACGTGGTCCAGGTGAGCAACAAGGGCCTGAGCAGCAGCTTCACTCTGACCACGGTCCTCGGCTACCAGGTGGGGACGGAAAACTGTGCCACGGTGCAAGGGGCCTACTGCAACCAAGCCCTGCAGCCGTCATCGTCCTACAGGGTGAATTTCTTTATTTTGGATGAAAACAACGCAGCGCGAGCTTACACTGGCTGGTCCGACCCCATAAATACTTTAAACGTGACTGACGTGATGGACATCGACCTCGGCCTCTCGGGCGCTCCGGCGGGATGGTGACCATCACAGTGCTGCTCGCAGTGGCGCTCTTCACGCTGGTTCCGGCTCTGATTGCATCACTGGTGGTTGGGCGGGAAAAATCACCGCTCCCTAAAGGATGGCATCGGCCATCACAGTGGCGTGACAGACGTTTGCAGCGCATCCCTCGCACCCCTATGAATGGAAATCACGTGTTGTGCTTAGGGGGCGTTTCCGGAAAATATCACAGTGAGAGCTGTTTCTTCCAAAAGCATCCTCCGGTTCAGAGTATTGACCAAGACCAAGCTGGACCCGCAGGGTTCACAGATTCATGTAGATGAACTATCAGCTTTTGTTGTACAGAACAATGCTTCAAGACGCAGCCCGGTTCACTGTATCAATAGCGGGGTAAAGGTTTACTTATTGCCAAATATTTAAGTGTACATTGCAGCTCGCAAGGGATTTTTCTGATAACAGCATCAGAGCAGTGCACAAAAACGGCCTGTACATTGTCGGAAATGGACCTGTCTTCCAGCGCCAGATTCTTGATAGGACCTCTCGCTTGCTGGGGGAGGGGCGGGGGTGTATGACAGGCCTCGGTTACCTCCCGACATCCCTGCTGGGGTGGGGGATTGTATGACAGGAACTCCGATGTCCTCACTATAGAAGATGATCTTGTATGGGTAGAACCTCCGGTTACCATATCTACTTTTCTAAATGTACAAACTGTTTATATGGATCTACCCACGAAATAAAGATGCTATTTACTTTTACCAACTCGTTCATATCTCACCACGTTTCTCGATCATACTTTCGATACATATTTAATAGGCCTAAGGTGCATGTCTGATGCAAAAGCCTTCTGCACCTCAATGTACAGCAGTTATGGTTCCTGGCCCCCAACAGGTAGGCTGCCATACCCCGTAGAAGGTCAGCCCCCCTTCAGTGACAGACGCTGCTCCTAGAGTTGCCCCAACCACAGTCATCTCAGTATGTCCATTTCCAAGAACAGTCCTTTGATGTCAAGCAGTTCCTGTTCTGAGACCCACCCCTTCCTGTCAGGCCGCTCATGTTTTCTTCCTCATCTCCCAGTTATGCTCCCCTCCCTCCCTCCATCGATCTTGTTTTTCTGTTTATTGAATGCACTAGCAACGGACCTAACTGTAACTGATGTAACGCTGTAACACGTCCTAATCCTCATGTAAGCGCTTTGATACCTACGGATCTAGCCCGGACTTCCTCGTCTCCTCGCTGTGTCTCCTACCCCCTCCCCAAACTCTTCCCTCCTTCATTCTTTGCTTGCCTCCCTATTCCTTTCCTCTCTCTCCTTTCCTCTCTCTCCCCCTGCCTGCTTTGCTTATTCTTTTGCCTATGCTCCGCCCAATCTCCCTTCCCGTCGCCCTTTTTACACTACCCCCTTACCCTTCTACACGCCATGAACCAACGGATGTAACTCGTAATTGCCGTACCTTCTGGAACAATGTGTAACTTATAACTGATGTAACCCTACCAGCTTGACTCCCTAAAATGGCCCCCTATAGTATGCCCTTGTCCAAAGCACTCCTACTCCCCTTGTTGGGGATGGATCCAGCATTTTTGCCCTGGAGTCTCAGAGACCCTTCTGAGAGAGTCCACAGTGACAAGGGTGTCTCACATAGTGGAGGGCTGGGACTGATCCCCCTTACCTCTGGGAACCGTCTCCTACCCTGACGAAAGTCAGACACTGTGTTCACGCTGGGTTTGTCTACCCCATCCCCCTCCTCTTCCCTCCCTCATTCTTCTAAGTGTGCCCGTGACCTAGCACTCCTCTCCCTTGTTGGGGAGGGATCCAGCATCTATGCCCTGGAGTCTCAGCGTCCCCGCTGAGAGAGTCCACCGCGACATGGGAATCACTCTAAATGGAAGACTGGGAATGTTCCCTTTACCGCAGGGAACCGTCTCCCACCCAGCCGGACATCAGACACAGTTACTTCCTCCTCGCTGTGTCTCCTACCCCCACCCCCACCTCTTCCCTCCTTCATTCTTTGCTTGCCTCCCCTATTCCTTTCCTCTCTCCCTTGAATCGCTCTCCCCCTGCCTACTTTGTCTATCCTTGTGCCTTTTCTCCGCTTAATCTCCCTCCCAGTCGCCCTTTTACATTACCCCCTCACCCTTCTACACGCCATGAACCAACGGATGCAACTTGGAATTGATGTACCTTCTGTAACAATGTGTAACTTGTAACCTATGTAACTCTCCTCATGTAAAGCGCTCTGATACCTCCGGGTCTAGCCAGCGCTATATAAAACTCAAATAAATAAAAAAATAAAAAAATGTGCAAAATGTGCTTCAGCTATGGACCCCACACTTACCTTTTGGTCACTGTGATGATGGGGGTTGGACCCCATTGCCACAATGTGCAAAATGTGCTTCAGCTATGGACCCCACACTTACCTTTTGTTCACTGTGATGATGGGGGTTTATACCCCATTGCCACAATGTGCAAAATGTGCTTCAGCTATGGACCCCACACTTACCTTTTGGTCACTGTGATGATGGGGGTTGGACCCCATTGCCACAGTGGTCATGGTCTGCTTGCATTGTGGGGGCCACACACATTATGTGTGACACGTGATAGGGGTCACATTGTATGTTCAAAGTCATGTTCAGTGTTGTAGGCATTTGACACAGTCTACACACGCTTGTCATGGTGTTGGGGGGATGTCTTTTTGTTGCATTCCTTATGTTGGTGTGTGCTTGTTGTGTCATGCATTAGCCATCCTGTGAGTGGGGGTGTTGGTGGTAGGCATCCTGCCCCCATGGGTAGAGGTGGTAGTGGTGGTAGGCATCCTGCACCCCATGGGTAGAGGTGGTAGTAGTGACAGGCATCCAGCCCCCCATGGGTAGGGGTGGTAGTAGTGACAGGCATCCAGCCCCCCATGGGTAGAGGTGGTAGTGGTGGTAGGCATCCTGCACCCCATGGGTAGAGGTGGTAGTAGTGACAGGCATCCAGCCCCCCATGGGTAGAGGTGGTAGTGGTGGTAGGCATCCTGCACCCCATGGGTAGAGGTGGTAGTAGTGACAGGGATCCAGCCCATGGGTAGAGGTGGTAGTGGTGGTAGGCATCCTGCACCCCATGGGTAGAGGTGGTAGTAGTGACAGGCATCCAGCCCCCCATGGGTAGAGGTGGTAGTGGTGGTAGGCATCCTGCACCCCATGGGTAGATGTGGTAGTAGTGACAGGCATCCAGCCCCCCATGGGTAGGGGTGGTAGTAGTGACAGGCATCCAGCCCCCCATGGGTAGAGGTGGTAGTGGTGGTAGGCATCCTGCACCCCATGGGTAGAGGTGGTAGTAGTGACAGGCATCCAGCCCCCCATGGGTAGAGGTGGTAGTGGTGGTAAGCATCCAGCCCCCATGGGTAGAGGTGGTAGTGGTGGTAGGCATCCTGCACCCCATGGGTAGAGGTGGTAGTAGTGACAGGCATCCAGCCCCCATGGGTAGAGGTAGTAGTGGTGGTAGGCATCCTGCACCCCATGGGTAGAGGTGGTAGTAGTGACAGGCATCCAGCCCCCCATGGGTAGGGGTGGTAGTAGTGATAGGCATCCAGCCCCCATGGGTAGAGGTGGTAGTGGTGGTAGGCATCCTGCACCCCATGGGTAGAGGTGGTAGTAGTGACAGGCATCCAGCCCCCATGGGTAGGGGTGGTAGTAGTGACAGGCATCCAGCCCCCATGGGTAGAGGTGGTAGTGGTGGTAGGCATCCTGCACCCCATGGGTAGAGGTGGTAGTAGTGACAGGCATCCAGCCCCCATGGGTAGAGGTGGTAGTGGTGGTAGGCATCCTGCACCCCATGGGTAGAGGTGGTAGTAGTGACAGGCATCCAGCCCCCATGGGTAGAGGTGGTAGTGGTGGTAGGCATCCTGCACCCCATGGGTAGAGGTGGTAGTATTGACAGGCATCCAGCCCCCATGGGTAGAGGTGGTAGTGGTGGTAGGCATCCTGCACCCCATGGGTAGAGGTGGTAGTAGTGACAGGCATCCAGCCCCCATGGGTAGGGGTGGTAGTAGTGACAGGCATCCAGCCCCCATGGGTAGAGGTGGTAGTGGTGGTAGGCATCCTGCACCCCATGGGTAGAGGTGGTAGTAGTGACAGGCATCCAGCCCCCCATGGGTAGAGGTGGTAGTGGTGGTAGGCATCCAGCCCCCCATGGGTAGAGGTGGTAGTGGTGGTAGGCATCCTGCACCCCATGGGTAGAGGTGGTAGTAGTGACAGGCATCCAGCCCCCCATGGGTAGAGGTGGTAGTGGTGGTAGGCATCCTGCACCCCATGGGTAGAGGTGGTAGTAGTGACAGGCATCCAGCCCCCCATGGGTAGAGGTGGTAGTGGTGGTAGGCATCCTGCACCCCATGGGTAGAGGTGGTAGTAGTGACAGGCATCCAGCCCCCCATGGGTAGGGGTGGTAGTAGTGACAGGCATCCAGCCCCCCATGGGTAGAGGTGGTAGTGGTGGTAGGCATCCAGCCCCCATGGGTAGGGGTGGTAGTAGTGACAGCCATCCAGCCCCCCTTAGGTAGAGGTGGTAGTAGTGGTAGGCATCCAGCCCCCCATGGGTAGAGGTGGTAGTAGTGGTAGGCATCTGGCACCCTCTGAGTAGGGGTGGTAGTGGTGGTGGGCATCCAGCCCCCCATGGGTAGAGGTGGTAGGAGTGACAGGCATCTAGCACCCCCTGGGTAGGGGTGGTGTTATTTGTTGGCATCCAGGCCCCTATGTGTATATGTGGCATTGGTGATGGCCATCCCGCCCCTATGGTGCTGCTGTTGCTGGTGTAAGTAATTTCTGCATCCCTCTGTGTGTGTGTGTGTGATATGTCGGGTACGTGTTGTTTGTTTTTGTGGTTGGTGTCTGACTTACCTTCTGCGCCGTACGCGTCCGTGCCTGTTCCGGTAATAGATGTAGAGTATTGGTAGGACCTGCGCGATGGGATTCATGGTTGGTTCGTCTCGTTCGTCTTTCTCTTTGCTTCACCTCGTCCTCGTCGCTGGCGTGTTCGTCTCGTAGCCGTGGATCGTCTTGTGGCGCGAATCGGAGCTTATGTGCGCCTCTCCCGGATGCTTTGACGTGCCGTGCGTAGCGACGGGTTCGGCGCGTACGGAAAGCTCATCGTACTTGTCCGGCCGGACGGGGCTGCATTTTGGCTTCCGTGCGACTCGATTCTGCGTTTCCGGATCCGCATCGGTCGGAGAACAGGACCTGTATTGGGTGAGTACGACTGGGTCGAGATTTGGGCAGTTGTGCGCATCGTACTTACTCGTTCGGACGTATGTGCGAATCGATCGGGAAACAGGCATTCGCCTGGCTTTTTTCCCGGCCGAATGGTATTAGGTGCGCCTCCGACCGGGATCGGAATCGACCCCCTTATGTGAGCATCTTTCAAACAACACTTTTGTGCTGCATCTTCACCATTCTATGTAAAATTATGCGGCATCATTCAACTATACCTTTCTACAGACTACAAAAAAGAAGCCTAATTAATAACACCTTATAAAAGCATCTTTCAAACCACACTTTTGTGCTCCAGCTTCACCATTCTATCTAAAATTAAGCGGCATTATTCAACTATACCTTTCTACAGATTAGAAAAAAGAAGCCTAATTAATAACACCCTATATGAGCATCTTTCAAACCACACTTTTGTGCTGCATCTTCACCATTCTATCTAAAATTATGCGGCATCATTCAACTATACCTTTCAGCAAACTAGAAAAAAGAAGCCTAATTAATAACACCTTATGTGAGCATCTTTCCAACAACACTTTTTTTTTTTAGTTCAGAATATTTTATAAAATTTTCATATTAAACAATAAACATAGACAATACAGAAAAAATATTATTAAGCAAAAATACCTAATCACAATAAAAAATTTACAAGAACATCAAATGAATTACAGTAGGTAAGAAAATATAAATATTCTTTGAAAAAATAAAAAGGAGAGGAGGGAAGGAACCAGCAATAAACACCATTGCATTAACTATAAATAGAGCTACTATAGCAAACAAATTAGTGTACTATACTATCAATAAAAAGAAAAACTAGCTATAAATATACAATTAAGAAGATAAATATACATCAACAGGTATCCAAAAAGAGTGAAAAGAGTTAGAGTTATGATTAATCCCAGTCTAGGACAATTGAGCTCCTCTTCTTGTAAAAATAACCCATGACCACCAAGCATGCACTGATAATAACGAAACATCTTTCCAACAGAATGTAATGGATTTTAAAGCAGCTGAAATTAGGAAATTAAAAAGTTTACCTTCTAAGTCAGTTAAATTGTGCGAAAGAACAGCAGATTTGCATATTAACATATTGTAAGAAACATCATCATGGATATTTAATATCTTTTTATAATATCCCAAACATCAGTCCAAAACTTAAAAACTAAAGGACATTCAAAAAGCATATGCTGTAACGTACCAGGATGTAATTTACAATGCCAACAAGTTGCGGATTGAAGAAGTTTAGCTTGAAATAAACGTAATGGAGTCCATAAACAATTGAATAAAATATAAGAGTTAGTTTGATAAAGCGAAACAGGTAACCAACCAGAAATACTACTAAGCCAAATATCTTTCCATGTATCAATGGACAAAGAAAGTGAAAGTTAATTATTCCAAAATACTGAAATCATATTTATGTTGTTTCCTAGAGAATTAGATAATTGTTTATATAAAATAGAAACACCATGAGATGAAGTGGAGACAGTTTGAATATAAATTGATAAATCAGCTTTAACATTAAAAGGAATAACATGAGGAAAAGAATCTAAAATCGAATTACACAAATATTCATATTTGGTAAAGTCAGATTGAGGTAAACTAAATCTTGTTCGCAAAGCCTCAAATGATATAAAAGCCTTGTTGGAATAGACATCTTTAAGATAAAAAATACCAGCATTAATCCATGAATACCAGAAACTGATATTTCTATTCAATTTAATAACATTGCTATGCCATAGTGACAAGTCTTCAGTAATAAACATGGGAGATAGAAAAATTGAATCTAAATCATTAAAAATCATTTTAGTGGATTTAAGGATAACGGATTTGTGAAAAAATGATGATTTATTAGACATGGTTAACAAAGTGGGTAGTGGAAATGGATTTACTATTGATTTCTCAATATGAAGCCAAATAGGAGGATTGTTTAAAAAGGAATGATTAAACCATATGGAACTTTGTTTTAAGATAAAAGCTTTATGATAAAGAAAAAAGTCAGGTAATCCAAACCCAGCATTACATTTAGGCATTTTTAATTTTTATAACTAATACGAGGCGACTTGCTGTTCCAAAGAAATTTGGAGAGAATTCTATCAACATCTTTATAAAACTTTAATGAAAATTGAGTAGGGATCATGGCAAGGGTGTAGAAGATTTTAGGAGCAATAGTCATTTTAATAGAATCCATTCTACCCCACCATGAAAGATGTAGTGAAGACCATTTGGACGTTTTATCTTTAATATAATTTAAGATAAAGTTACAGTTCAATGTTATTGTTGATTTTATAGAGGAAGAGAATAAAATACCAAGATATTTCAATTTATCCTTTTGCCAAATAATATCAGTCATAGGTATCATATCAGGAGTACAATAAATGTTTAAGGGAAAAAATTCAGTTTTGTTAGTATTTAATTTATATCCAGAAACTGTGGAATATTTTGCAATAATCTCTAATAAGGAAGGGAATGAGGATATAGGATCACTAATAAATAAAAGCACATCATCAGCATAAGCTAAGGTTTTAATAATAACATCCTTAATATTGATTCCTTTAATATCATCACATTTTCTTATAGAAGTAAGAAAAGGTTCAATACCAATAAGAAACAAAAGCGGGAAAGGGGGCAACCTTGTCTTGTACCTCTAAAAAGGGAAAATTGATTCGAAACTTGGCCATTGATAAATAAACGAGCAGTAGGAGCAAAATATAGAGCAGAAATAATGCGGATAAATGTGTCACCAAAATTAAATGACAATAAGGTATGAAATAAGAATTGCCAATGAATTTTATCAAAAGCTTTCTCAGCGTCTAAAGCTAAAATTCCTGAAGGTAAAGTTAAAGTGGAACCTTGTTCAATAACATGTAGCAAAGTTCTTGTATTGTTTGCAGAATATCTATTATTCATAAAACCAGATTGATCTGGGTGTATAATAGAATCCAATACAGGGGCTAATCTAGAAGCAAGTATTTTAGCATATAATTTACAATCTTGATTAATTAAAGAGATAGGACGATAATTTGACACAAGAGTGGGGTCCTTATCCGGTTTGGGAAGTACAACAATTAAAGCCTCAGAAAAAGAACCTGAAGTAATTCCTGAAGAACCAAAAAAGGTAAAAAGTTGAAATAAAAAAGGCAAAAGTTGTAACTGAAATTCTTTGTAAAACTCAGCCGGAATACCATCGGGACCAGGAGACTTATTTTTTTAAGAGATTTTATGGCTGATAAAATTTCATTTGTAGTAATGGGTGAGTCCAGTCCAATTTTATCTGATTGTGAAATCTTGGGTAATCCACATGTAGTTAAAAAGGAATCAATTAAAGAGGCATCATGAAAATCGGGCTTGTTATATAGATTAGAATAAAAATCCAAAAATTCATTAACGATATCATTGTGAGATAAAGCAATTTTGCCATTAGGGCCATGAATTGAATTTATTTGAGTTTTATCTTTTTTTATACGTAAATAATTAGCTAAAAGTCTTCCAGATCTGTTGGCATTAAAACGAAATTTGGCTTTAGAATTAGAAATCTGAATGCCAGCTCTTTTGCTAAGGATTGAGTTAAACTCATACCGAAGCTTTTGTAGTTTAACTCTATATTGAAGATCATTAGACGTAATAAGAAGTCTCTCAAATTTCGCAATTTGTTTTTCTACGTTTTTAATATTTGCATTAAAGGATTTTTTTTCGTGAGCCATAATAGAAATAGTTACACCTCTAATGTAAGCTTTAAAAGCATCCCATCTATTAACCATAGAAGTGGAACCTTCAGGGTTGAGTAGGAAATAATCTTGAATGGCAGTTAAGAGCTTTGGTTTATTATGTTCATTAAGAACAATATCAGTATTCATTCGCCATCTAGATTGTTTTGTAAAAGTTGAATTTAAATTCAAAACAAAAGAAATCAAAGCATGATCTGAAATATCAATGTTACCAATCTTAGGAGTAATCACGGATTGAATTAATTGCTTGGAGACTAATAAATAATCAATCCTAGAATGAGAATTATGTGGGTTTGAAAAAAATGTAAAACTTTTTTCTGTAGGGAAGTGTAGGCGCCAAATAGCAACTAACTTAGTGGTTTGAATAAATGATTTAAAAGCATGAAAAACCTTAGGAGGGTGAAATTTAGTACAAGATAATCTATCTAATAAAGGATCAGATATAACATTATTCCAACAACACTTTTGTGCTGCATCTTCACCATTCTATCTAAAATTATGCGGCATCATTCAACTATACCTTTCTACAGACTAGAAGAAAGAAGCCTAATTAATAATATCTTATGTGCGCATCTTTCAAACCACACTTTTGTGCTGCATGTTCACCATTCTACTAGTACTCACACTCTTGACCCTACCACATAAAAAGCAACAACAGCTCTTTGTTATACATCATGCACCTTAAAATGTATAAGACATATGAAAGTACAGATACAAGTAGAAACATACTGGAGACAGAAGTCCATGCACACCTTAAAACTTGACAGACTTCACCTCCAAATGTAAAGCAACAGCTAAAATTATGCGGTATACTACAAATATACATATCCACACACTAAAACAAACTAATCCATCTTCCAAAATACACATATTACTATACAGAATCTTTTTCAAACAACATTTAAGTACAATAAAACAAACTACAATACACATCTCTACATTTAATAATATATTTAAAACATCAGTTTTTGAATAAATTAAAAAGTTTAAAAATAAATCTAATACATAATACACCTCAAAAAATGTATAACTCACTTTCCAAATAGATTTGTTGAATTTAAAATATCACAAAGTCTTAAAGGATTTTCTTTAGCACATGTGGGACTACTAGCCGGATTCAGACACAGAGAGTGGGATACAGGAAGACTTTTATTCAATCGTTCCTGAACAAAACAGAAATATAGACAGTTCCTCCGTTCGCGTTGCTCCGTTGTCCGGTTTGTGCGAGGATGCTGTAGTAGGGTCGCCCTCCGCTTCCGGCGAGTTGTGGTCGGGTTACCATAAAGGAAAAAGAAAAGAGGAACACTTGTCACTCTCGTGTCCTATTCCGCACGCGTGAGAGGGAAAAGGAGTGAGGGAAACACACCCGAACCGCCACCAATGCCACACAAGACGTTTGCGGTTTTTATATACAAGAAGGTGCAGAAGACGTCTATCTGGGGCTTAACAAGTCAGGGTTTTCCTCCCTCCCCTGGGTTGCTGCTCTGTCACGTACGGGAGAGCCCCTCCGGAACCAACCCCGCACTCGGGCACGTACCTCTGGGAGCCACGCTCCTCCTTGAGCTTGGCTGGAGTTCTCGTGGTATTGGATCGGGTCCGGCTCCCCTTCGCCTGGTCGTCTCTGTCGGCTCCGTCGAGGTTCCGGTGCTTCTTCCCCTCCACACCACAACAGGACTTGGTCAGCGTCTTCCTCCTGCGCGTCGGTTTCACTCCGGGTCCTCCTCTCGTGACGTCCGTAGTCCCAAGGTGCGACTCCCTTCCCGGTCTCTTCCTGGTTGAAGTACCCCGCCTCTTCGCTAGCCGCTGAGTCGATAGGCGCATGTGACCCTGTCACGTGGGGCGTCTGTTTCTCCAGGAAGAGGGAAGGAGATGAGTTAAAGGGACTGCTACAGTCCGGACCAGGCGTATCCCATGGCGACTGAAAACAAAGCACAGGAGAGACGTAAGGAGGTAACTGATCACTCTCCTTCTCTCCCATCGGGTCCCGGGCAGGCATATTGTGACACATCCCTCCCCTAGACAGTTCACGCTCGGGGAACTGAGAGACACGGGACAGGAAATCAGCATTGGCATTGCAGCACCCCTTCCGATGTCTGACTTCAAAAGAATAGGGCTGGAGGGAGAGGAACCACCTGAGAACCCTGGCGTTATTCCCTTTGTTGCGGCACAACCACTGGAGGGGGGCATGGTCGGTATACAGGAGAAAAGGGGCACCTTCCAGGTAGTATCTCATTTTGTCAATCGCCCATTTGGCCGCCAGGCATTCTTTCTCTATCGTCGGATAGTTCTTCTCCCGTGGAAAGAGTTTACGACTGATGAAGGCGACTGGTTGTTCAACCCCGCTCTCCGTCAGCTGGGAAAGCACCGCACCTAGTCCCGTATCGGAGGCATCGGTTTGGAGGATGAAGGGACGCCTGAAATCGGGAGATACCAGGACTGGGCTGGATGTTATGGTCTGTTTCAATTTGTAGAAGGCCTGAAGGGCTGGTTCGGGGGGTGACAGGAGGTCCTTTTCTTTGACATCCTTCCGGAGCAAATCGGTCAAAGGGGAGGCTATCTGGGAATAATGGGGGATGAATCTCCGATAATACCCAAGCAGTCCCAGGAATGCCCGGACCCCTTTTTGTGATGGGAAACGGTGTGTCGGTGATGGCTTTGACTTTGTCATGCTGGGGTTCAATTAACCCATCCCCAACAGATAGCCCAGATAACGGACTTTCTGGTATGCTACTCTGGACTTTTTTGAGTTGACGTGTAATCCAGCAGTTCGGATTGCCTGGAAAATGTTTCGGCAGTGTGTCATGTGCTGTTCCCAGTTAGGACTATAGATGATGATATCATCAAGGTACGCTGAGGCGTACCCCTGATGTTCTCTTAGGACAATGTCCATGAGACGCTGAAAGGTGGCAGGGGCGCCATGTAAGCCAAAGGGTAGGACCGTAAACTCATAAAGGCCTGATGGAGTAGAGAAGGCTGTTTTGTGTTGGTCCTGTATGGAAAGGGGAACCTGCCAATAGCCTTTGGTCAAGTCTAACGTTGTAATGTACTTGGCTTCACCCAGTTGTTCGACTAATTCATCTACTCTTGGGAGAGGGTAAGAATCGAATTGAGTGACTGAATTCACTGCCCTAAAGTCTATGCAGAAACGGATGGTACCATCAGGTTTCGGGACCAAGACGATAGGCGAGGACCAATCACTCTTAGAGGGACGTATAATGCCGGAAGCAAGCATATTTTGTACCTCGTTTTCTACGGCAGCTCGTCGGGCAGCCGGTATCCTATACGGTCGCTGCCGTATGACCTTTCCTGGTACGGATGGGATGGAATGCTTGACCAGGGGGGTTCGCCCCGGTGTGTCAGAAAAAATGGGGGAGAAGGAGGAAAGCATAGCGTCCAGGGTCTCTCTCTGATTACTTGTTAAGGATTCATTAACGTCAAGTAACGGTAAGGTGGACTCGGTTGGTTTTGCGAACATGTTGGGTTTAGGGAGAGGACCTAACCATTTTTTCAATAGATTTATGTGGAAGATCGTGTTTTAGTTTTGGAGAGGTGAAGCTTGTATGTCGTGAGGCCCAGTTTGTCTATTACTTCGTACGGTCCCTTCCACTCAGACCGGTTTTTGGGGAGGGAAGATGGTAACAAAACCAAGACCCAATCATGCACTTGTAGATGACGCCATTTCTTGCCTTTGTCATAGAACACCTGCTGTTTCCTCTGAGCTCTTTCTAGGTTATCGTGTGCAAACTCTCGCAACTTGGACAACCTCGTTCTCAGTCCCCGGGAATAGTCAAGAAAGGCCTGGTTCTCCTCCAGGGTTTCCTTCTCCCAGGCTTCCTTGGTCATCTCGAGGAGGGTACGAGGCTGCCTTCCGTATAGGAGTTCGAAAGGTGAACAACCCAGACTGCTCTGTTTTTGGCAGCGGATGACAAACAAAGCAAGAGGTAATAACGCATCCCAATCTGCTCCTTCGCCCGTCATCATCTTCTTAAGTGTCAATTTTATGGTGCCGTTGTACCGTTCGCATAGTCCGTCCGTTTGAGGGTGGTATACAGAAGTTCTTATCTGCGTTATGTCTAGGGTCTTACATACCTGACCCATCAAACGGGAGACAAATGGCGTGCCCTGATCCGTAAGGATCTCGTGGGGGAACCCTACCCGTGAGAAGAATTCCATCAATTTCTCACATATGGTCATGGTGTTAGGTGACCGCAGGGGAAAGGCCTCAGGGTATCGCGTGGCATAGTCAATGATGACCAGTGCGTACTGATTGCCTTTTCGAGATTTAGGAAAAGGACCGATGAGGTCCATGCCTACGCGCTCAAACGGTCTCCCGATGATCGGTAGAGGTTGTAGAGGGGCGGCGGGAGGGCGGTAGGGATTCTTTCGTTGGCACACCTCACATTCCTGACAATATTTGGCTATTTGTGCATGTATGCCGGGCCAATAGAAATGTTCTAATATAGTTTGGCTGGTTTTCTGCGCACCGGTATGGCCGGCTAGGAGATGTGTGTGTGCGAAAAACATGACCTGGTCTCTAAAGCTTTGGGGTACCAATAACTGTGTAGGACATGTTGGATTGCCTTTTCTGTATAGCAAATCGTTTTCCTTTAGAAATGATGGGTATGTGGTGATAGGAAGGGATGCTTGTTGCCATGCTACTTGGAGTGTAGGGTCGTTTCTTTGGGCATAGCGAAAGTTCCTGTCCCCCTGCCACGGAGCCTGAGTGAGGAACACAGGATTGGCTTTGGAGTACACCTTTACCTTTTCACTAAGGAATTTCATGAACTCAGGATGGTCAATTCCCAGTATGAGTTTCTCAGGTAAATTGGGTAAGACCCCTACGATAGCCTGGAGATCCCGCCCGTCGGGTACCCTTACTTTTATCCGGGCTGCTGGGTAGATTTTAATGTCCCCATGCACACACCTAATGGGTATCCGGCGTTGGGCTATAACGTTTTCGGGTTTGATTAGGGAGCTCTGTATGACGGATTGTCTACAACCGGAGTCTAGGAGAGCCCTAACGTGTACCCCTTCAATGACCAGACTTACATAGAAACCAGTGCCCAGTTCTTCCGTATACATGACATGACGTGGAAGATAACTGACGTCCATGGGTTCGTCGGTATTCCGTTTCTGGGGACAGAAGCGGGCAATGTGTCCCCACATACCGCATTCAAAACACTGAGGTCCTTTCGTAGCAGTAGCTGTGATTTTGGGCGAACGTACTTTAGCGACCTCTACGGGGGTTCTGTTGTATTTCTTGTCTTGTTTCCCGATTGCGGGACGTTCTTTGTTCTCTCCTTCCCATATAGAGGACCTCGGCTGAGCCCTTGAATAGGTGGTGGCCATCTCCACGGTCTGTTCCACAGAAAGGCCGGTGTGCTGTTTCAGCCACCTTTGGGTGGGATATGGAAGTGCTTCCAGGAATTGCTCAAGGTAGATAAACGACATTATCTCTTCTTTTGTATGGTCTTGGGGTTTAAGCCATTTGTCAGCGGCGGTTTTCAGTTTATGGAAGAGGGTTTTCGGAGTATCTCCAGGGTTGCCCTTTTCTTTCCTGAAGCGCACCCGATAGGCTTCTGCATCAAGCCCAAGATGGTCTAGGATGACCTCTTTTATCTCGTTATATCTGGTAGTACCAGTGGGATTAGCTGCCTGATAAGCAGCTTGAGCTTCTCCCGTCAGTAGGGGAGCCAAGAAAAAAGGCCACTTATTTTCAGGCCACCCTGCCGCTCGGGCGGCTCGTTCAAAGTTCAGCAGGAAAGAGTCCGGATCCTCCCCTGCGACATACTTCTGCAGGGCAATGTTTGGCAAAGGAGACGGGGACCCTTGCCGTAGAGGCGTTTGTTTGGTGAACTCATCCTGTCGGTCCGACAGTTTGTATAGACCCTCCATTTGCTGATTCATGGTCGTACTGAAGAGCTCCCTATCAGCTTGTGCCGAAGACATGTGCTTCTCGAGGGCCCACTCCAGTTTCGTCTGACCGGCAATCAATTGCTGGAGGAGGTTCTCCATTTCGTGTCGTTCAATGGAATAATCCCACTTCTGACACCATGTGTGGGACTACTAGCTGGATTCAGACACAGAGAGTGGGATACAGGAAGACTTTTATTCAATCGTTCCTGAACAAAACAGAAATATAGACAGTTCCTCCGTTCGCGTTGCTCCGTTGTCCGGTTTGTGCGAGGATGCTGTAGTAGGGTCGCCCTCCGCTTCCGGCGAGTTGTGGTCGGGTTACCATAAAGGAAAAAGAAAAGAGGAACACTTGTCACTCTCGTGTTCTATTCCGCACGCGTGAGTGGGAAAAGGAGTGAGGGAAACACACCCGAACCGCCACCAATGCCACACAAGACGTTTGCGCTTTTTATATACAAGAAGGTGCAGAAGACGTCTATCTGGGGCTTAACAAGTCAGGGTTTTCCTCCCTCCCCTGGGTTGCTGCTCTGTCACGTATGGGAGAGCCCCTCCGGAACCAACCCCGCACTCGGACACGTACCTCTGGGAGCCACGCTCCTCTGTGAGCGTGGCTGGAGTTCTCGTGGTACCGGATCGGGTCCGGCTCCCCTTCGCCTGGTCGTCTCTGTCGGCTCCGTCGAGGTTCCGGTGCTTCTTCCCCTCCACACCACAACAGGACTTGGTCAGCGTCTTCCTCCTGCGCGTCGGTTTCACTCCGGGTCCTCCTCTCGTGACGTCCGTAGTCCCAAGGTGCGACTCCCTTCCCGGTCTCTTCCTGGTTGAAGTACCCCGCCTCTTCGCTAGCCGCTGAGTCGATAGGCGCATGTGACCCTGTCACGTGGGGCGTCTGTTTCTCCAGGAAGAGGGAAGGAGATGAGTTAAAGGGACCGCTACAGTCCGGACCAGGCGTATCCCATGGCGACTGAAAACAAAGCACAGGAGAGACGTAAGGAGGTAACTGATCACTCTCCTCCTCTCCCATCGGGTCCCGGGCAGGCATATTGTGACAGCACACAATCAATATAATGCACCAGTCTCACCAAGGTAAAACCAGTAATGGCAAACGTTCCCTCTCTTTCTCCACACAAATACATGAAAGTAACAAATCACATTCCTTCCTAGATTATTTCAAATTGTAAAACACATTTCTATTGGTTAGATATATTAACCCTTAGCAACTGACTTCTAAAAGTGCTCAAACTGCTTCTAGATTTTTTTTGAAGTCGCGATTCCACCGTGCACCGCCGCGATGGAGCCGCAAATTCATACGGGAGTTCAAAAATATATTACAAATAAAGTTACCACTATTATTTAATAACACACCACTTCTAAAGATAGTACTGACTTAGGAAATGTCACTGTAATAACATATTACTTATATATAAATTACAAATTCACATTTTAAATCCACAGTTAAGTTTCAACCCTACCCCCATTCTGCTTAATGCCAGTTTCCATAGTAACAGTTCATGGAACACTCAACTTAACTGACAGGTCACAAGTTCACCATATTTTCAAGTTCACCACACAATGCTGCAAATGCAAACAGCAGGTGTGGTTGACTTTGCAAAATATGATCTTATCCTTTCAATTGTACCTTTCAAACATTTTTTACTAACCAATAAGAAACATGCTTTTAAAAAAAAGTAAAATGCACCCTATATTTGATTGTACAATGTTCTTAAACAGCCAATCAATTCTCTACTTTTTAAAAAACAGCATCTTGTCCACCATTTTACATACCTCTCATTCTACCAACTGACTACCTCAGCTACAGACATCTTTTCATTACTTCCAGACATCCCTTCAAGATGCTTACAGTGTGGACTGTTGGGCACAGCTATGTTTTCTTTTGCAAAAGGTATGCTGAACGCAGAGGTATTGACAAAGACATAGCTTTGCAAAATGTGGACATTAAATGGATTGCACAGAGAGGATTAAAGTGGCACCAATTGATGCCTTTGGTTAAAACCTATTTGCATCTCCAACCCCCTGACCTCATGATTGTGCACTGTGGTGGCAATGACCTAGGCACATTGACTGGGGTAAGTCTGGAAATGCTAATGAAGGACACCTTTGCACAATTGATGTTGCTTTTACCTCAAACTGATTTTGTATATTCTAACATATGCCAAAGACAGAAATGGAAGTGGTCAAATCAATTCTGTCCACAGATTGAAAAAGCTAGAAAGAATATTAATAAAGCGGTTTCTGCTTACCTCAGAGACCATAGGATGGGCTCAATATATAACAACAATCTACGTTTTGATATGGATGGCATCTATAGGAGTGATGGAGTACACTTCACAGATCAGGGAAACAGAGTCTTTCTCAACAACCTAAAGCTCTGCATCGGCACTTACATGTAGCTACAACAAACTCAGAATGAAAACAAGGGCTCTTTTTAGAGCCACCCTATAAATTAATACTGATTAATTTTTTTAAATTTTTTGGGGATTTGCGCACCCAGCGCGAATCCACAAAACAAAAGCACAAACTCAATGCACTACAACACAACACACTTTTCAACTTTAGCTATTATTTTTTAATTTTATATATTTTTAACAACTCCATCAATTGTAATCTTGTCATTAACTTCAATCAAGTACCTTTTTAAAACAACTTCACAAATACAACACTACCTTCTACATTATATACCACTTAGTTATTTATTTAAGGTGGATTCGCGAATCCCTCGCGATTACACGGGGGGCGCGCTGAGAGCCGCGCTGGAGTTGCCATTTTATGTTTAATAAAAAAAAGAAGGGGGACCGCGTGGCCCCCCTCCTCAGGCCAATAGTGGCCCCGGGGACCCCATCCCCCGGGGCCTAGCCTCTGCTTAAAAAAAAAAATCATTAGAGGAGGGGGCCGCGTGCCCCCCTCCTGAGCCACTTCTGGCCCCGGGGACCCCATCCCCCGGGACCGGCCCTTAGCGTTGGGGACCGTGGGGGGAGCCCCAATGCCCCCACGGTCCCGCCGGCTCCCCGCCTCCTGCGGGAGCCGGCATTGCTTTTGGGCAAGGGGAGCTGCTGACATGCAACTCCCCTTGCCCAAAAACAATTCTGCTTTGCTTAGTTGAAGCGAGAGCAGGTTTCCTGCTCTCGCTTCAACGAAGCAAAGCAGAGTTTGCTATGACAGGGCGGGAGCCGTGCTCCTGCCCTGTCTTAGCAAACGGCAATGTCCTCCCGGGGGTGGGCATCCCGGGACATTGCAGGAGCCGGCCCTGGGGGGTGGCGGTCCCCAGGGCCAACAAGGGCTCCGTGAGGGGGGCCCGCGGCCCCCCTCCCTAAATTTGCTTTGCCCCGGGGAGGTGGTGGTCCCCGGGGCTTCGGGGGGCCCGTGAGGCCCCCCTCTAATTAATGAATGAAGCCCCGGGGAGGTGGCGGTTCCCGGGGCTTGGGGGGGCCAGCGAGGCCCCCCGCCTTTTAATTACAAATACCCCGGGGACGTGGCGGTCCCAGGGGTTGCATGGGGGGTTACGACCCCCCCATGCATTTAATCAACAAGCCCCAGGGAGGTGGCGGTCCCCGGGGCTGCGGGGGCCCCCGCGAGCCCCCACAAATAAATTCCTCATTGCCCCGGGACCTGGCCCACCCGGGGGCTTATAAAAAACGAAGCGCGAGAGACAGCGCTTCGTTTTTTTTTATTTTCTCGTCCGGATTTGCGCACCCAGCGCGACTTCGGACGTTTTAAAAAAAAAAATGCTTTTTTTGGGCCTGGGGGTCCTTGTGGGACCCACTGACCAGACCTAGGGGGTCAGGGTCTTTCTACCCTGCCCCTTTTTCTTATTTTTCAACCTTTTTTCCCCCCTTTTTCTTGTGACTCGGTTACCGAGTCACAAGATGGCTGCCAACACTTCCTGGTTTGGAGTGTTGGCAGCCAATCAAAAGTCAGCTCGTGCTCGGGAGGAGTCGCGACTCCTCCTCGGTGCTCAGATATCGATATTTTTCTTTTTTGAATTTCTCAGGAACTACTGAACGGATTTACACCATTTAAACAAAAGAGTGCTTTCTGGACCGAAGGACCTCAAGAACTTTCGGCCCATCTCCCTACTCCCGGCGAAAGTCATCGAGAAGATTGTCAACAGGCAACTGACCTCCTTCCTTGAAGAGAACAACATCCTAGAGCCGTCCCAATCAGGATTCTGCAGCAACCACAGCACCGAAACAGCCCTCATCGCCGCCACCGACGACATCAGGACCCTGCTGGACAACGGAGAAACCGCGGCCCTCATCCTCCTGGACCTTTCGGCCGCCTTCGACACCGTCTGCCACCACACCCTTCGCACATGCCTCCACAACGCAGGGATCCGCGACAAAGCCTTGGACTGGACCACCTCCTTCCTCACCGGCAGAACCCAGAGTGTCCGCCTCCCTCCATTCTGATCTAAAGACACCAAGATCATCTGCGGCGTACCCCAAGGATCGTCCCTCAGCCCAAGACTCTTCAACGTCTACATGGCACCGCTCGCCAACATCGTCCGATCGCACAACCTCAACATCATCTCATACGCCGACGACACACAGCTGATCCTCTCCCTCACCAAAGCCCCCACCACCGCCAAAACCAACCTCCTCGAAGGAATGAAGGCCGTCGCCGAATGGATGAAGAACAGCCGCCTGAAACTGAACTTGGACAAGACGGAGGTCCTCATCCTCGGCTCCACCCCTCCCCACCTGGGACGACTCCTGGTGGCCAGCTGGACTGGGAGCTGCTCCTACGCCCACCGACCACGCACGCAACCTGGGTTTCATCCTGGACTCATCGCTGTCAATGACCCAGCAAGTCAACGCCGTCTCCTCCTCCTGCTTCAACACCCTCTGCATGTTCCGCAAGATCTACAGATTGATCCCCACCGGAACCAGAAGGACGGTCACCCAGGCCCTCGTCAGCAGCAGACTGGACTACGGCAACGCCCTCTACGCGGGAACCTCAGCCAAACTCCAGAAACGACTACAACGCATACAGAACGCCTCTGCACGCCTCAGCCTCGACATCCCCCACAGCCACATCACACCCCACCTGAGAGACCTGCACTGGCTCCCCGTCAACAAGAGGATCACCTTCAAGCTCCTCACCCATGCTCACAAAGCACTCCACAAGACCGGACCAGCATACCTCAACGAGCGACTCACCTTCTACACCCCGAACCGCCAGCTTCGCTCCGCTGACCTCGCCCTCGCCACCATCCCCCGCATCCGACGAGCGACCGCCGGCGGCAGATCATTCTCCCACCTCGCGGCCAAGACATGGAACGCCCTCCCCATCCACCTGCGGCAGACCCAGGACCTGCTGACCTTCAGGAGACTCAAGACCTGGCTGTTAGAGCAGTAGCAGCACCCCCCCAGCGCCTTGAGACCCTCACGGGTAAGTAGCGCGCTCTACAAATGCATTGATTGATTGATTGATTCATTGGACCAAAAGCTACCTTTTTGCCAAATTTGGTGTAATTCCGTTCAGCAGTTCGGGCTGTAGCCGTGTCTAAAGTTCCTATGGAAATTAACATGGGGAAAACGTGTTTTGGAACCCCCTTTTTTCTCGGCCCCCGCTTGACGAATCACCCCGAAACTTTCAAGACAGGAGCTGACCGTAGCGGGCCATTAGTTTTGAAAATTTTGCGAAGATTCGTCAACCGGCGTCAAAGTTATTGGCAAATCAAAAAACGCTTTTCCTATGGAAAATAGGTCCTAACTATAACTACCTACTGTCGACCGCCATATATATATATATATATATATATATATATATATATTCACTGAAAAAACCATAGGTTTCAGGGACGTTATAGTTAGTTGGACATTTCACTCGTACAAAACCAGAGAAATTCCGCCGTTATAGTTAGTTCAGCTAACTATAACTCGCGCCCCGCAATGCACTGCTGATGACGTCACATATTACATCATTCATGACATGGTCAGTGACATCACTGATGACATCACTGATGACATCTCAAATGACATCACTGATGACATCATCCACGTGAAAATCTGATTCACCTCCTCACACCCTAATATAACCTTTGATACACCCACTGTAAAATACAGACTACCATTTTCGAAACCATAGACACACCAATACCAGTTACTACATACGCACTCACTGATTCCTAGGTCTACACACACATCCACTCATTCACCCATACAATCACTCATACATGCAGTCACTCATCAATACAACACTATCATATGCACTCATACACCTATACAGACACTCACACACCGCTACTCATCCAGAGTTACTCACACACCTAGTCAGTCATGCGAAGAATCAATCACACTTCCATTTACTCACCTATACAGTTATACACACACCACCTCACTTATTCATACAGATACTAATGCATACTTACTCTCTTATACAATCACTGATACAAGTACACACTCATCCATACAGCCACTCTCACAATCACTGACTCTCACGTATATTCATTTATATACTCCAACTCTCACATACACTGCCTTTTACATATGTAGTTACTTGGACATGTACCACTGAGACATCCATTCACTCACCAACACACCCATACACACACTCACCCATACAGCTGTTTCCACATGCACTCTGGAACCCATACACCCAGTGAATCAACCACTCACACATCTATGCACAGTCATCCACCCCCCACCCACTCACAAAGACACTCAGGCACCCATACAAATACTCAGGCAACCAATTGATAACCCATATAGACACTCATGTAGCTACTGACCAACCCATGCAGCAGCTTACACAACAACAGACAGACTGATACAGACATTCACACAGTTTAGTCTCTAACCCATGCATTCAGTAAGACACATTTAATCACTCACTTATACAGTCAGTCACGCACCTACTAAATCCTCCATCCAGACACTTATACACCCACTCATTCTTCAATACACCTTGGCATATATATAAAACATATTTAAACTTTATAGAAACACACAGTCACTGGATGATGTCATCAGTGATGTCATTTGAGATGTCATCAGTGATGTCACTGACCATGTCATGAATGATGTAATATGTGACGTCATCAGCAGTGCATTGCGGGGCGCGAGTTATAGTTAGCTGAACTAACTATAACGGCCGAATTTCTCTGGTTTTGTACGAGTGAAATGTCCAACTAACTATAACGTCCCTGAAACCTATGGTTTTTTCAGTGAATTTCTAAGGTTTTTTAAATGCTAATTTCTAACTATAACGTGCCTGAAACCTATGGTTTTTTCAGTGAATTTCAAAGGTTTTTTAAATGCTAATTTCTAACTATAACATAGCAGTCTCGTTTTCAGAGTGGTGGAGAAAGGTGAGCGTGACCTCCAAACACCTTTTAGCAATCCCACTGTGTGGGATTTACTGGAGGTAACAGGAGGGGTAGTTAGCCCCCAACGTCAACCTTGGGGGCCAACTACCCCTTTTATTACCTCCAGTAAGTCCACACAGCAAGATTGCTAACTTGTTATATCAGGCCCGCCCCCTCCCTGCACCACTGTGCAAACTCGCCCCCTGGCATGTTGTAAGTTAAGGGATTAAGTCCCCTTGAATCCTGAGGGTCCCTGGGGGCCAACTAGCCCACCAGGTACCTCCAGTAAGCGCCACAGAGCTGCGTTGCAGAGAGGTATTCCGAGGCCACGCCCCTTTTTACATCACGCTGCAAACGCGGCTTCGGGCGCACTGCTGCTCGGAGGATGAAGTCCACTTGTGTCCTGAGGTCCTCAGGACACAAGAGGACCCCATCGCCCCACCAGCAGTGCACCAGAAGCCGCGTTTGCAGAGTGGTGTAAAAAGGGGCGTGGCCTCGGACCACCTCTCTGCAACGCAGCTATGTTGTGCTTACTGGAGGTACCTGGTGGGCTAGTTGGCCCCCAGGGACCCTCAGGATTCAAGGGGACTTAATCCCCCAATTTACAACGCGCCATGGGGCGTGTTTGCACACTTCTTATATCAGGCCCCTCCCCCTCCCTGCACCACTGTGCAAACGCATCCCCTGATGCGTTGTAAGCTGGGGGATTAAGTCCCCTTGAATCCTGAGGGTCCCTGGGGGCCAACTAGCCCACCAGGTACCTCCAGTAAGCGCCACAGAGCTGCGTTGCAGAGAGGTGTAAAAAGGGGCGTGGCCTCGGACCACCTCTCTGCAACGCAGCTGTGTGGCGCTTACTGGAGGTGCCTGGTGGGCTAGTTGGCCCCCAGGGACCCTCAGTGTTCAAGGGGACTTAATCCCCCAACTTAGAACGCGCCAGGGGGCGCGTTTGCAGAGTGGTGGAGAAAGGGGGCGTGGCCTCCGGCATCTCACCGGCTTTTTTATTTTTCCTTTTTTTAACAAGGGGGGCTGTGTGGCCCCCCTTCTTTTACATTTTTGGGGCCCTTGGGACCCCATCCCCCAGGGCCTGAACCCTTTTTACTTTTAAAAAAAATAAAAACGGGAAGGGGGCCGCGTTGCCCCCTCCCAAGGCCAATTTCGGCCCCGGGGACCCAATCCCCCGGGGCATGGCCAGACTTTTTTTTAAAAAAAATTATTATTTGGAGGGGGGCCGCATGGCCCCCCTCCTCAGGCCAATAATGGTTTTTAAAAAATATATATATATTTTACTTATTGGGGCCCCCCTCCCAGGCCACTTCTGGCCCCGGGGACCCCATCCCCCGGGACCTGGCCTCTCCGTTGGGGACCGTGGGGGGAGCCCCAATGCCCCCACGGTCCCGCTGGCTCCCCGCCTCCTGCGGGAGCCGGCATTGCTTTTGGGCAAAGGGAGCTGCAAACATGCAGCTCCCCTTGCCCAAAGCAATTCTGCTTTGCTTCATTGAAGCGAGAGCAGGATTTCCTGCTCTCGCTTCAATGAAGCAAAGCAGAGTTTGCTATGGCAGGGCGGGAGCCATGCTCCCGCCCTGTCATAGCAAACAGCAATGTCCTGGGGGTGGGCACCCCGGGACATTGCAGGAGCCGGCCCTGGGGGGGTGGCGGTCCCCAGGGCCATCAAGGGCTTCTAGAGGGGGGCCGCGCAGCCCCCCTCCCTCAATTTACATAGCCCCGGGGAGGTGGTGGTCCCCGGGGCGTGTGGGGGTGTTCTTGCCCCCCCCCCCACCCATCTTTATAAAAAAAAAAAAGAAATAGAGCGGAGGTGGGGTTCCCCGGGGCTGCGGGGCTCTAAAAGAGTGCGCTCTACACGAAGGATGATGAACCTCCAAGTAAGGATCACTGCAACCTCAGCTCGTGCTGCTACGTTGTCTCCGGGAATCCAAAATGCGGTCCAAATGTCGGCATTTGGACCGCATTTTGGATTCCCGGAGACAACGTAGAAGCTGAGCTGAGGTTGCAGTGATCCTTACTTGGAGGTTCATCATCCTTCGTGTAGAGCGCACTCTTTTAGAAAATGGACACCCAGCTCGATGCTTTTTGGTAAAATATAGACTTTTCAGTTGCCATAGGACCTGTCCACATAAAGACCTTTATACGCCATATCACGCACCAGGAGCTTTGCCTTAGCTCCATGGACATCTATAGTTGGGATCCCCTTTTATCAAAACCAAGGAACTCCCGTACCTAGCGATTGCCTTATATGGAGGACTCTCGTCTCTACTACGTGTGACTAGCACTATTTGAGAAACAATTTAGGAAGTGGCTTTCCTGAAGAAGGCAGTTTTCTGCCGAAACGCGCGTAGAATGATGAATATTGCCACACCTCTTATTGGTGCATCTCTCGTTTGGATATATAAATAGTGTAATCATGTTATTATAATTGGCATTGTACTGTGGTCTGTTTACAATCTTTGCTTACTAGATGTACAGAACATGTAAAATAAGTTTAACATGTATGAGATTTGTATGTATGGATAAATGGATGAATGTGGTATGTTTGTAGACTGAAATGTTGATTTCCCTGTTATAAATATCATAATATTGCATAATCATTGAAGAGAGTATTTAAATAAAACATATATTTGTATTTTTCTAATATTGAGTGAAGGTCTCTTCCCTTGATTATAATATCATTATGTATTTTTAAACATGTATTGAAGTTGCCCTAGGAACTTTACAGTACGCAGTCACAAACTCACTCAGACACTTATACACCCATTCACATACCCACTCACACACTTATACATCCAGTCACATATCCACTCAGATACTCATGCGTTCACTAACATACCCATTCAGGTACTTATGCACCCACTTACAGACTCACTCGGAGAGTGACACACCCATGTACAGACCCACTCAGAGACTCGTGCACCTACTCAGAGACTCAGTCATAGACTCATGCGTACAGTCTCATACCCACTTAGAGACTCTTACACCCACTCACAGACCCACCTGGGCACTCATGCACCCACTCACAGACCCAATTAGATACTCATGGACCCACTTACAGACTCACTGGGAGAGTCACGCACCCATGTACAGACCCACTCAGAGACTCATGCACCTACTTAGAGACCCACTCATAGACTCATGCGTACAGTCGCATACCCACTTAGAGACTCTTATACCCACTCACAGACCCACCTGGGCACTCATGCACCCACTCTTCAGACCCACTCAGATACTCATGCACCCACAAAGAGACTCACTTGGAGAGTCATGCACCTATGTACAGACCCACTCAGAGACTCACACACCCACTTACAGACCCACTCAAAAACACTTATGTATGTACTCACAGACCCACTGAGACAATCATACACCCACTTACAGATCCACTCAGACACTTATACACCCAGTCACACACCTATACAGTCACTCCCACACTTAGTCACAGACCCTCTCAGAGACTTATGGACTGAGTCAGTCACTCATACACTCAGAAACTCACACACCCACTCACAAAGTCACTCAGATATACATGCACCCACTCACTCACCCAGTCAAGGCACATGCATCCACTCACAGACCCACCCAGACACTCGCTCTCCCAGTCACAGACCCACTCAGATACTCATGCATGCACTCATTCACCCACCCACTCAGAGACTTATCCTCTCATTCACAGACCCATTGAGAAACTCATACACCCATTCACAGATCCACTGAGACACTCATACATCCACTCACGGACCCACTCACACACCCATACGGTCACTCACACAGCCACTCATAGACCCACTCAGAGACTTATGCACCCAGTTAGTTATACACAGTAACTCATGTACCCACTCACAGTCGCACTCAGAGACCCACGCACCCACTGACAGAACCACTCAAACCCTCACGCTGCCAGTCATAGACGATTTATTCAGCATAAAGGTGGCAGCAACACTCTCAATCCTGACGCGTTTCGGCTTTCCCTGAAGCCTTTCTCACAGGTGAGCAATTTAAACTTTGTCATGTGACTTCAAGCCCCAATAGGCGAACTGCTCGAGAATGTGGTAGTCCTTACGTCATCCATTAACCACAATGCACCTCGTTGCTAAAAGTAAAATACAACTGCAGGCTGCCGTGCAATATATTTAATCACTGGATAGTACTTCAAATAGCACAACATATATAGGCCTGCATCAAGCCGAAACGCGTCATGGCGGCACAGCGCACAAAGCAAAAGAAACAATAAACAAACTTTGCACAAAATAAGAGGAGTCCGTTCCTGTTTCGGGTTCTAAATGCATTGAACCGTGTAAGAAAAGGATTTTTTTGGATATATATATATATATATCTCAACAATGCTTTTCTTCTTCGCTTGAAGGCGCATTCTAACTGCAGGCACAATTCCATCAAACCGGCAATTAGTATCCAAAGAAAAATTTATTGCGCCTGACTCGTTTAAGAACATGCACTGTGAACGCCCACTAGGGGGCTATAAATTTCAATTGTAATTGACGAGGACATGTGATTTCTTTAGCGTTTCTGCAAAGACGGAGGGAAAATGCCTGTGAACAAGGAGCTTGTAGCTCTGAAACGCGTCAGGCGCAATAAATTTTACTTTGGATACTAATTGCCGGTTTGATGGAATTGTGCCTGCAGTTAGAGTGCGCCTTCAAGCAAAGAAGAAGAAAAACATTGTTGAGATATATATATATATATATTTACCACTCATAAACATTTTGAAAACAGTCACTGGATGATGTCATCAGTGATGTCATGCGTGATGTAATATATGAGGCCATAAGCAGTGCATTGCGGGCGTGAGTTATAGTTAGCTCAGCTAACTATAACTACTAAATTTCACTGGATTTGTACCAGTGAAACTTGAGCCTAACTATAATGTCTCTGTAACCTTTGTTTTTTCAGTGTAAATATATATATATATATATATATATATATATATATATATATATATATATATATATATATATATATATATCATCAAAGGTTTGCCCAACTTGAGGAGGCCCACCCTGAAAACAAAAAGCCTCTTAGAGTGGAGATTGCAGCCCCTTCGAAATGCCACTTTTCAACTTGCTTTGGCCCTACGCGTTTCGGATGTCACTCCTTGATCACAAGCCATGCGCTCAATAAGACAAACAGCAACCAGAGTGTAAATCACCTGCTCTTTTATTTGATCGGTCAAGCCTCAGTGGGCGTGCCACCTATGGTTCGTGGCAGCAGCCACCACAATATCAAAAACATACTCCTCAGTTATCTGAAGGAAAAACGTGCCACTCCATCTTTGGTATGCAGATTTATTCATGGAAACAAACAACGCGGTTTGGCTTCCAGCAAAGTCTTTATCAAGTTAGAGTTGAAGCCCACATGCTTCGATGCTTCGACAAATATACTAATATAGAAAATAATCCATATTCCCTATATGAAATAACGTTTTCTGAAGTATTATTTGTTGTGGCCTCAACAATTTCTGATTCCTATATATAGGGCATGACCCCAACTTCAGTTTATATAACACATAAATCTGCATGTGGGTTCATCACTAGCGCAAATTCCTTTTTTCAAACAGAATGCATTTTCTTGTTTTTCAGTATGTTCGACATGCCTATCACGGTATGTCGAAATATTGTTATCCTTCCAATTCTCCCGGCTTCTGGGTTCGCATGTTTCTAGCATGTTTCTAGCACACCATTCAGTTCAGTGATTAAACCTGAGAGATGCGAGTCTGAGGGAAACAGATATTGGCCAAGTAGGCCAGGTATGTTCCCTCATACTGTGCTCCATGCCTTGACTCTTGGTGCCCAACCGCCTCTGCCCCTGCACAGACATTAAGCTTCTTGTATTTTAGAGGGAGAAAGCTGAGAATGTCTAGAAGTCCAAGACGTTTGATGGTGGTTTACCTTCTCCTTGTATATTGTGCTCAACCTGTAGTTTGCCCTTTTTTTAAATGTTTTATAAGATCTTTTAATTTAAGCAAGAAAAACCAGTTAACACACCACATTGCTTTGTTATTTAAAATAGGTACACATCCAACAATTGCAGTACACACTGGATACATTTCCAACCTGTCCCACCCGGCCCCAACGGTAGAAAATCGGCTATACATATTTAATGGTTAGGTCTAGTCTCTCCAACGAAAGGGAGGCACACAGGCCCTCACAGTACTCCTTCCATTTACCGCAAATTTTCCCCCATTTATTAGGACAGCCTCTGTTCTCATATACCACTTTCTCAGTCACCGTGCACCAGTGCATGTCTTTCTTTCAGTCTCTCCGGCATGGTGCCGTTTCCGCCCCCCCAATGACGGGCAATGTTATGCTTGGCTATTGCCAGACCTAGTGACATCCAGGACCAGTCCATTCTGTTTATGTCTGTGTCGTCCCAAATATTGAGCAAGCACCATTTAGATGTGAAAGGTACACTACTGCCACACAAGGTGTTCAAACAGTTCACTACTGCTTCCCAATAGCGGTGCACAACAGGGCATTCCCATACGATATGGAAAAAGGTGCCTCTCTGACCACATTGTCTGCGGCATCTCTCATCCACTGCTCTACTCATTTTTACTAACATGGTACAGGCAAAGTAAGATCTATGCAGTATTTTGAGCTGCACCAAGCGATACCTGGCCTTGATTGCTACTTCCTTAGGGGAGGCCAGGGCCTCAGGCCACTCATCATCCTCCATCCCATCCGAATCAAAGGCCCATTTATCACACAACTGTATGAGGGTGTCTGATGTGTTATTAACCTGTTTGTAACATGTAAGAGATGTTGCCTTACGTATCATATGGTCGTTGAGTAATCTATCCTCCAATGGAGAGGAGTCAGGCAGCTCCTCACCACTAGGCAGCGCTGTCTGGAGAGCATGTCTAACCTGTAAGTAACAGTATGTTTCCAAGGGGGGCAGTTGATACCCTCCCTGCAAGTCAGCGAAGGGGATAACTGATCCTTGAGACCAGAGATCACCCGCATTGGATAGCCCAATGAGGTCTCACTTGTGAAACCCCGGTAGTGTACCCAGGGTGCCTAATGCCTCAGAATCCCATAGGGGTGTAGGCTGGCTTAACCTACCCTTCCATCCCAGCGCCCGGCAGTGCAATGTGCCAGAGTGCAATTGTAACAGCCGTGGGACACTGAAGCTTAGAGCATCGTGAAGTAGAGTACAGGGCACACAAGTACAGGTTATGTGGTTCATGCGAAGCGCCGACTCATCTGCCAGAAGGTGTACCCATTAATTGATGGTCGGGAGTTGGCCCGTCCAATAGTACTTTTGGATTTCAGGCAATGCTATTCCACCATTGTACCATCACCTTGTGAGCTTATAAGGCACAATGCGTGCTGACCCCCCCATTCCATAGCACCGTATGAAGTGTGGAATCTATAGCCTTGAAGTAGCACACCGGCACAAGGCATGGGGTATTGTGCAGTGCGTATATGAAGCGGGGCAGAGCCATCATCTTAAAGAGCGCTGCTCTGCCAAGCAAAGACAGAGGTCGGGATCTCAGTGCTGTACATCACTCTTTAATCTCTCTAAGGGTGGCAAGAGATTCCTATCATGGAAGAGGTCCGGGTCAGCAGTGACGAATATTCTGAGATATTTGAAGCCCTCTGTGACCACTCGTACCTTGTACCGCTGAGGCAACGCAGGTGCTGGACCAAGTAAAACATATATTAGTGATTTCATCCAATTAATCACATATCCCGAGTAGCAGCCAAAGAGGGTGAGTATTTGCATTATTCTATCTAAGGAGAATTTGGGATTTGCCACATACAGCAGGACATCATCGGCATAGAGGGAAATTCTGTCTTCCCATTGATCAGTCCAGTGGAATCCTTGAAGCAAGGGATCCTTCTGGATCCAGGCCGTCAGTGGCTCCAGCATTAGGGCAAAGAGGAGAGGGGAGAGCCAGCAACCCTGTCGGGTACCACACTACAAGCCAAAGATCTGGGAAGTCCCCCGATTAACCGTGACCTGGGCCAGAGGCACGATGTATAAGAGCCGGACCCACCCTAAGAACTTGGGGCCATAGCCCATTTTAGTCAGCACTTCATAGAGGTATGGCCACTTGACAGTGTCAAAGGCCATGCGGGCGTCCGGTGAGAGGACTATGGCATCCTCCTGGATTTGGCATGCCTGACTCAGTACCCCATGCAATCTCTACAGATTGAGTGCAGTACTGCCCCCCGCATAAAGTCAGATGGATCTGGGTGGACCAGCCTGCCAATAACCTGTGTTAACCGGGAGACCAGGAACTTGGCCAGAATTTTGACCTCAGCGTTGAGGAGCGATATCGGTCTGTATGAGGCGCATTCGTCAGGTGGTTTGTCCTCCCTATGTATGACTACTATGGTAGCCACCCGTTGGTCTATCAGGAGAATCCCCCGATCCCTGCTGTCCTTGAACATCTGTAATAAGTACGGGGCAAATTTCTGAGCCCTGAATCTATAAAGTTCGATAGGTATCCCATTAGGACCGACTGCCTTACCAGAGTTCAGTTCGTGAATTAAACAAACTATTTCTTCTTCAGTGATATCGCCCTACACGAGGGTATTGTCATCCTCTGTGAGGGAGGGAAGTGCTAAGTCTCCTAGGAATGTGCAGGATTCCTCCGCTGTCGCGGACTGAGATGGGGAGTAAAGTTGAGAGTAGTAGGAGGCAAAATCTTCAGCTATTGCCAATCTTTCGGTTTTCCATTCCCCCTCCCCGAACGAATTTTCAATACCCATCGGCTAGCCCTCTCCTTTCTATCCATTCTGTCCCCCACCTTGGAAACTCAGTGAAAAGTTGCCCCTGTGTTTGGCCCTGGCTGCTTCCGTCTCTACTCTTGTTGCTTAAGTGCTAGTTTATGTTTGATATCTGTTTGGCCCTGGAGCGTCAGTTGTTCCTCCAACTTCAAAATGTCACCCTCTAGGGCAGAGGTCTTCAAACTTTTTTGCTTTGAGCCCCCCTAAGCAAGATGTTTTGAAGTCCGGCCCCCCTCCAAAACTTTATGAGAAGGATTGGGGGAGTGATAGAGACGGGGCTGAGCACAGGGGGCAAGACTTATGAGATCATTTCAGTGGTACGTTTTCTGTAGAAAAATACTGCTCCCATAATTGGGGTGATGTGAGCCCCTCGCACTCCTGGGCCCAAATGCAACTGCACCTGCTGCACCAATGATAACTGAGGCCCTGAGTAGCAGGCTTTCACCTCTGCCACTTTGACCTCTTCCCCACCTTGCCTGACCATCATGCCAACCTTGCAACAAGCTCTCTGTCCCTTTCAAGAAAAAAAGAAGCTCCCCCATGATATCCCTCTTTTTTATGCAAGGGTGCCCTAATGCTACATTTGAAAATAAGTCTTCATGACCCTTTTTTAAAGTGAAAGTCAGAACTGTGATGCAGTGTGCTCCTTAGAACCCTGGACTGCTGGACCTTCTTCACTTATAATAGCTTCTGCCATGCAAAGCGGGCTATCTCCTCTGCCATTTGGTAAAACAGGGCTCCCATCTTGCCACATTCACCTCCCTGCCATCTCTCTGAGGCTAAACTAAGGTGCCTCCTCTGCTTCAATGTTCCCCTCCCTTGAGCCATTGTTCCGAGGCTGAAAGCAACACTGGCATAGCAAGTGTGCATTGTGCCCTAATGCAAGCCAAATAGGGTGCTAAAACTGCCATGATTGGGGGTTACTTGGCTCCTCAGGCCATGGGGCCCTTGTGCCACTCTACCTGAAGCACCAATGATACTTCCTGCCCTCGAGTGTTAAAAAAAGCAGCAAGGGTGACCCCGGCTCAAATGCTAGCAAGGAGCATGGGCCCCCACAGCACCTTTTTCATAGTAAGGAAGACATAATTGTGGGACAGTGGTCACTTACACCCTTGCCTCAGTACCGGTTACACTAATGATTGAGATGGCATTTAAAAAAAAAAAAAAGCCCCTATTAACCACACCCTTCCTAGGGGGCATCTCTCTGAGGACGTTGTCTCTGTTCATTTGTAAATGAAATAATGAGCCCCCACATAGTGCCCCCTATTCTGGGCCTTATCTTTGGCTCTAACCATGGACCTTGTTCCTTTAGTGTTTCTCCTCTGCCATTACTAATTAATAATGACTTACTTAATCACAGTGCTTTCTGTTACAGGCTAGGAATTCATAGAACTATAAATACATAAGTCAATATTCCACACTGCGCAAACTAGGATACAAATCTGTGCCTCTCTGGTCCCTCTCTCTCTCTCTTACACACACACACACACACACACACACACACACACACACACACACACACACACACACACACACACACACACACACACACACACACACACACACACACACACACACACACACACACACACACACACACACACACACACACACACACACACACACACACACACACACACACACACACACACACACACACACACACACACACACACACACACACACACACACACACACACACACACACACACACACACCCACACCCCACCCCACCCCACCCCACCCCACCCCCACCCCACCCCACAAGAGTGCGGGGTTAAGAGTGCGCCGCACATCTACAAGACCCATAACACTGAGAAAGTCTGCCAATGGCGACGTCACATGTCGAAGAGGCTATCAGTTGTTGACGTCGTCGAGAGTCAGGTTAAAGTTCCCTCCCATAAATAGCTCCCCCTCTGGTAGATTATGTAATAGTGAGCTAAGTCGGGCAGTGCAGTGCCGTGCAGCCTGGGTGGGATATACACACTAATAATATTCACAATTACCCCCTCCTATGTACCAGTGAGGGCCACATATTGCCCGCTCTTGTTTGTCCAGGTATTGTGGACCATGAGGGGCAGTGATTTTTCAACTAGTATACCCACGCCCCTGGAGCCTCTAGTGCATCCTGCATGGGCTAGCATTCTGTAACCCCATCTATCCATGGCCCTACAAGTAGTGCCCACCAGATATATCTCCTGGAGAAGGACCACGTCAGTGGAGTGTCTCTTGATGTATTGTATTACCACCCCCCTCTTGATCTTATCACCCAAGCCATTTACGTTCCAGGACATAAGGCATAGGCACACCTTAACTATATCAGCTGCCATAGGTGCCATCTGGGCGTTTCCCAGGGGTGGTCCCCTCCATGCACGGCCAGACGATTGGGCCAGGAATAGTTCTCCAGTGTTTCGTGCAATCATGGAAGCCTATAAGATGAGGCGGAGGTGTGACCCAACAATGCATACAGTGTTGCAAACTTAGCAATGGTAAACTCCCCAACAAAACCCCCCTCCCTGCTTCCCTGCAGAGCGGACCTAAAACTGCCCCCCCAACATTGCAGAGCACCTGTCGCCCCAAAAGATCATCTAAACAGTAGATGGCAAGGGACAAGGCTGTGGCCCCTCCTGTCTGCCCCTTGATCAAAACATATTACTATTCCCAACGATTCAGTTCTTGCAAGCAGGTAAGTGGCTGCTTCGATTGGGTAGCAGTGGCGGGCAGATGGTTCCTGGTGAGTATGATGCCCGTAGGGCGTCACCAGTTGCCATGCCTGCTGAAGTTCCTGCTCATCGTCCTTTACTCCCCAGCTGTAGCTCATTCTATGATCCTCAAGATAACGGCGGTCATAGCATGGGGAGTTACTCTGATCTCTCTGGCTGTCCACCACTCTTTGGGCCTGATTCACAAAGGGCCGCCGCACTCATGGTGGAGGCCCCGCAGTTGTGGGAGTGTCTACGCACTCGGGGCAGAATCTCCGCAGTGAGAGTTCTCATTGCAGAGATTCCGCCCGGAGTGCAGAAACTCCCGGACTACTGCAGGGCCTCCACTACAAGTGAGGAGGACCTTTGTGAATCAGGTCCTTTGTGTTTCCGTTGTGTCAGTGTCCCGTCTATGTCTCCCGGGCCACTCCGACGCTTGGTTTCAGGAGCAGGTCTCCAGCCATCAAGCCAATCCCATACCTCCTCTGTGGTGGAGAAATACCAGGTTGTGCCTTCCGCTGCAACCCGTAAGCAGACCAGGAATATCATGGAGTATTTGAGTTCCCTTTCACGCATCGCCTTCTTAACATCAAGGAAACTCTGGTGCATCCTTTTTACCTTTAAGGTGAAGTCAGGGAAGAATGTGATAGTTGCATTCGCATAGGTGAGAGGCGGGGCGCTGTTGGCGGTTTGAAGTATTGCATCACGGTTGCGATAGTTTAACAATGGTGCTATGATGAGACGTGGGGCGCTCTCGGTCATGGCTGTGTGCCCAGGACTCTGTGGGCCCGTTCCACTGCAAAATATTTGGAGAGGCCTCGAGGCTGGAGATGATTTAATATAAGGTCCTCTTTGAACAGATCTGTTGCCGGCCCCTCTGCTTTCTCAGGGACCCCTAGTATGCAGAGGTTATTACGCCTTTAGCGGCCCTAAGAGTCTTCAAGGCAGGTATCCAGGGCTGCCACTGCTGCACGCAGCTCGGTAAATTATTTTCAAAGCAGCCTTATCTGCCTTGAAGGCCACTGTTGTGTCCTCTACCTCCTTTACGCGAGTGCAGACGTTGCGCAGGCCTGCCCTCACTAACATGAGTTTTTTGTATTGACAGAGTCTATTCTGGGCTCTAGGGATGTGCACATCCCCTGTATGGCTGCCATTACGTCCCGCAGCATGAGTGCTTCATCCTCAGGGGGCTCTGATTCAACCTGGGCCAGGACTCCCATATTTTCGCCCGCCACTGCCGATTCCTTAGGGACGGCATGTTTGTCCAATTTGGTTCGGTGCCCTCCTCGGGATCCTTTCCCCTTGTCATTATCCAAGGAAGGTCAGTGATCATCAACACGAATCAGCCTCCAGTCACAGCATCCGATTGGGAGAGCAAGGGGGCGCAGGAGGGGAGGGGAAAGACAACTGTACTCACCTCAGCCTGCCGAGGTGACTAGTGTACACCATGCAACTTGTCAGTTTCCAGTCGCTCGCCCTCAGCCCCTCCCAGCGAGAGTAGCTATAGACATATCAGTTAAGGGCCCAAGGTCCTTTCACTGCAATACAGCGTTGTATGTCCAGCTTCAGATTATGCCCCAGCAGACAGCAAAGAACATCAGTCACTCCTTACTCGTAGTATGGCTCGGACATTCCTAGGCGCATGGGGTCAGGTCTTCGGTCTCAACAATGCCTCTGTTCAGGCCCACATAGCTTCTCAGTGCACCAGTGGGGCATGCCTTTGTTCCTCTCGGTTCCCTCGTATTTATAGCAGGGGCCGTACCTAGGGGCAGCTGGCCGACTAGCAGCCCTCCGTCAACCTGGCCCCTCCAATCTCTGGGTGTTATAATGGGCTTGCATCAGTCACCAGAGTCATCAGCAGACGAACCAGCACTGTGCAGGTATGCGTCCACAATGTAGGCAGTGACCTATGGAGCTCTCAGCAGGCCACGTACCTTTTGTGCCACCACCTCGGGCACGTCAATCAGGCCTGGGGTCTAACAGGTCATGGGCCTCAGCGTCGGTGCGCCTCAATCTTGCCGCCTGGGAGGGCCACTCCTCACAGAAGTGTTCACAGCCACTGCCGCGGCACCAGGCTCTCCTTCAGCACCCGCCTGGGGTCTCTAGTCAGGCTGCCCAAGCAGACAAAGTTCACCGCACTCAGCTGTCCGCCGATGTTATCAGGTCCCAGCACTGGGGCCTGTCCGCACCCGGTCTCAGATCTGCCGCCATTCGGCGCCGCAGCCTCAGGGTTCTTTCCAGGTAGAGGCAGCACCTAAGCCGGATACCTCCGCCTCTCCGGTGTCAAAGTTGCTTCCCACCTCAGCCACAGTTGTTGCCAGGCGGCCGCTATTATGCAGATGGGCCACCGCAGCCGATGCTCAGCAGGGCCACTGCAGCCTGACTCACAGTGGAGGCCGATGGTGCACCTCTCCTTATAGGCCTCTCCACAATCCTGGTTCACTCCTCGCAGAAGCAGGAAATTATTCAGGTCATGTCGTCAGATTGTGGCAGAGGACAGATGAGTGGGCGGATGTTTGGGGGTTTTAACAGGCAGGTCACGGAGCTGCTCTAGAAATCGGCCATCTTGATCGGCGTCTGGCCACCAGTTTGTCCTTTTTAATGAGATTAGGGAGGCACTTTTTTAAGCTAAGGATCCATAAAACAAATTAAAAACCAATGTGGTAACCCAGTGTGAATTTAACTTAGCGAGGTACCACTCTATATTAAAAATTAGGCGTGGAGCATAGGGGAACTAGTACCCCAATCCCACTAAAGTTGACACTTAGTGCCTCCCTAATCTGAGGGTGTAGGCCTGCTCTCCATCAAACCGGGGTTTTGGAGAGCGTGGGGTTGTCCACTGATGAAGCATGACACCTGGCAGGTGTGTGAGGACATCCTGTCAACTTCTTTTGTGTGTAAAAGAGTGATTAGAGAGACAGGAAGCAACTAATAGATAAAAACTGAAACAACCCGGTTTGAGTGTTCTGGGGATGTGTTCATAGTTGACTCAGGCAACCTTTTTGTGAAAAGAACTGTGTTGGAGGCTGGTTCACCCTCAAGGCCCTAAGCTTCTAGTTCCCCACCTCGGAGAGTTTTCTTTGGTTTTGGCTTGTTAGTCAGCACCAGCTTCAGGTATGTGCCGTAAAAATGTAATAGATAATGAGGATCCTTTTAATATTTCAGAACCTATTAAAAAGAGTCTTCAGAAACTAGTAGTCGTTAGCACCTCTGTCATAGCAGATAATGTTCATGGTAAAAACCTAGCTTTAAGGCAGCAGCACACAGCCGCGACAAGGCACCAACCACTTTATAGGCCATTCACATGGCATTCACGCACCACACACAAGATTTCATACCGCCAGCCATAGGCCCAATCTAACACATCACTGCACCCACATCAACTTACCACCACCATTCAAGGGCCCATCACAATCCAACCCCTTCCAATTTGTAGATGTCTGTTGGGGGTGTGTGAGGATGCACCAATGCCTAGATTTCTCAAACGAAACTGAGTGCACATATCTACCTTTGAAACCAAGGTAAACATGCTGGGTAACACTGTCCTTAGTTCCCTAAAGAGCACGTCCTAAACTATGAAGGACGTTAGTTTTTGACACACAGGGTAGTTAGTGAGAACGTGGCATATGTCCCGTCCACCATTATGTGCAATGCTGTGACTGTAATGCACTTGTCATACGGCAAACTGAATATCTGATATGTTCTGACAGAGGATTAATATGGCAAACAGGACACAGATATGACCCATACATGTAGTGTTGGGTGCAGATTTCTCTGTAATGTTATGTGTACTTGTAAAGTGCACTATCACTCGGGAGGATATCCTGCCACCGACGCAGTAGCACTCAGGACTGATCCATGGACTCACCTAGTGGAAGAGCCAAGTTATCAGCTTCATGCAGAATGCAACAATTATAGAGGTGGCACAGGTGTGTAGGGGCACGTCATTCTAGTCTTTCGAGCAAGGTAGGAGAAGTCATTACTGCCTGTTGTTCTGGTGCTGCATATGCCTGGAATGTGTACAAGTAGGAGTCTGGATAAACAAAGGTGTCTGGAAGGTTTCTGAAATTTGAGGCAGTTTTGAGGTATGCTGGACAAGTGTTATGTAAGACTTTGAATGTGCGTGTCAGGAGTTTGAAGAGAGCTGTGGATGTGAAGCCACTGAAGCTCTTTTTAGGTGCATATGGTGTTCATGGTGGGAAGTTGAGGGGGAACCTTGCTGCTGCGTACTGTGTTGTTTAGAGTCATCTGCTTAGTTGATTAAGGGAATAATTGGGTATGATGTGAGTGTGGCGCTGATGCAGTTGAGTTCTTTGGTGAAGATTAAATGACACCATGTGTATCTCTACTACCTTGATTATCTGCCTTCTATCTATGCCATATCCCTTTGACAGCACACCTAGCCTTAGCTTTTCCTACCTGTTCATGTCTCTGTCTCCTTCTAAGACTTGACTAGTCCCGTATATTTTCCAAGTGAACCTTCGCTAATGCCTTACATGGTTAGTAACTTGAAGCTCAAGAAAACGTGACTTTCATGCACCTTTAGGTAACTCACTGTGCTAAATCCAACTCCTTCCAGTTTGTGGATGCAAGTTGGGGTGGTGTCCGAGAAAGCCTTCTTAAGCCCACCTTCCTCGAACTCAGTGAGCATATCTATCTTTTAAACTAAAGCAAACATACTGAGGAAGCCTTCCTAAGTTCCCTAAAGAGCATTTCAAAAACTATTAAAAGATGCTAGGTTTTGTCACACACGGTACTCAGTGATGTGCATTGTGTCGACTATAATGCACTTGTCATATGGCGAACAGAACACCTGTCACCTTCTGACGGTAGATAAAGGTGTCAAACAGGCCATAAGCAAGTCCATGATTTCCTCAAGTAGAGGAAACAATTTGTTTTGCTGCTTACCTCGTGAAGTAATGGCCCATGGAAGGAATTGATCCATGCACAGCCATTGAAAAATATATATTAGGGAAGCTCCACCTCAATCGATTTCCAATACTTCACTTTTGTATGGTACAATGTAAAGCAAGTTATAAAACATAGGCCTAGCTGAAATGGACACTTGGGACAGCAAGAGTGAGTCTCCTGCCTCTTTCCTTGCTTAGAGCAAACTCTGCCACAACTATATTGTTGAATCTTTCTCACTATTGAAGGAATGCGGTTGGCAATGTGCGAATCCTGCAGCCTTGCCATGTCCTCTACAGCAGATGAAGTGGAGGCTACTGCTTCTTCAGTAGTAGTACTTTTAGTGATGGTCAAATGAAAGTCAAGAAAAGACATTAGTCTTCCTTTGGTGGTCTAAATGTAAACAACATTTGCATTGTATGTTACCATCTGGATCAGGTGGGTAAACAGCTTCTTATATCATGTGTGAGTTTTACTACTCGCGTTGTATGGCTGAAGTACCTGGTCATTCTTATCCACCCCAAGCACTTGTAATCAAGTATGCAGGTGGGCTTGTGAACTTCAGCCAACTGACCCCAAACCTTGACATGGGTGCTTTCACCATGGATTGTGGTGAGCATATATGCATCCTGCCGATTGGAGAATTTGACTGCGCCCACGCAGTACTCTGAGATTTTTGGAGCTCCTTACAAACAAACTCTGGGGGGAATCCTTTGCTGCAACATCGAACTGTACCGCATGCCACGGTGGCAGCTTTGTACAGCTTGTTGAACACTCTATTCTTGTATAGAAGTTGTCCACATAAATGTTCTAATCTTTGCTTCGACTCCAAGCGTGGAAGGGCAACGTACAGGATTTAGAGCAAAGACCTTCCCTGCACACATTCTCAGGCTGTATACATAACCAGTAGAGCCCTCACACAGCATGTAGAATGAGGTCTAAGAGTGTCTCCATGTTCCGTCAGAAACTGCAGAGCACACAGATTTGTTTGGTGCACAATTTTCTCAAAGAAGTCAAAATAAAAAACATATGGATGTCAATAAGCAAAGCTTTTGCAGTATCAACTTTACATCCAGCGTCTGCAGTGAACAGGGGAATGTGACGCTGCACTAAATTTGGGGGCTGCGTAGACCAGCCAAGAGGTGCCTGCTCTCTTGGCTGGTCTACCTTGCTAGTGTTTCTACGCTGCACAGATGGTGCTTCCCAAGGGACAATACAACTTCCTTGACCATGTATCTCAGCATCGCTGGAAGACAAGTCATGGGCTGGAACTCTGTAGATTGAAAAATCGCTTCCAGATTCGGCTCCATTTTCTTCTCCCTCAGATGCTGTCTCAGTATCTGATCGTGCCTCAGAGCTGTATTCCATAACTCGAGTTAGGGCCTTGACAGCAGTCATAAACCAAGACGCCATCTTTGGTGACTGTATTAAACCTTCCTTGTGGTTCACTGATAGAATATCGACCCCCAAAATATCCCTATACAAAAATATCGAGTTCTAAATATCGGTCAAAAAAATCGATATCCTTTATTTATAAAGGTAAGTACAAAAATATCGGGGAAAAAAATATCGATTCAAAAAATATAGTTGTACAAAATATCGATTTTAATATTTATATAAAAATAATATTAAATATATTAAATAATAAAATTAACTTAAAAAAATAAATCAGATTTAATATACATTTTAACAAATACAACAAATAAATTGAATGTAAAACATTTAAACATACATATTTAAAATGTAATACATATATGTATATTTACTTTAAAACAATTAATAAACTATTCATTTTAATTGTATTTTATAATTTTATAAATATATAAACATTTACAAATAAATGTATATATATGACATACACCAATAACATAAAATCTAATAAAAACATTATCATTATAAATTAAAACATTAAACTATTTAAAAGTCTTTAAACTTACATTTTCCACTCCAGTGATTGCAACAGTAGGGAAAGTGTTGGATAGCGGAGGGGTAAAAATTACTATTCCCACTCCAGTGAGTGCACCAGTAGGGAAAGTGTTGGATAGCGGAGGACTAAAAATGACTACTCCCACTCCAGTGAGTGCAACAGTAGGGAAAGTGTTGGATAGCGGAGGAGTAAAAAATACTATTCCCACTCCAGTTAGTGCAACAATAGGGAAAGTGTTGGATAGCGGAGAGGTAAAAATACTATTCCCACTCCAGTTAGTGCAACAATATGGAAAGTGTTTGATAGCGGAGGGGTAAAAAATACGATTCTACAATGCAGTTACTGCAATTCAATAAGGAAAGTGTTGAATAATGAACGTAATACCAATGAACAATTACCTACTGAAGTTAATTAAAAATTAAATTACATACCACCTTATATCAACTTTAACCACACAACACATATTTAAAAGTTAAATACACGATATAACATATATAAAATTATAATAAATGTAATTAGCATTAGATTAACAAATAATTATGAATTAGTTAAAAATAGATTACTTCCCACCATTTACCCCTAGAAGCCCCACCACCCGCTTTTAAAAATGACACAATTAACATAATTGCCAATTACCATTAATTAATAATAATTAACAATCAATTAATAAGTAATTAATAATAAATTACTTCCCACAATTAGCACAATTAGCACTATACAATCAAAATTAAATAAATATTAATAAATAAAAATAATAAATTATTACAATTAAATTACTTCTCACCCTATTCCCCTATAAACCCACAACCTACTACAGAACTAAAAGACGCAAAATTTAATTAAAATAAAATTAATAACTACTATAAATTTAACACATATATTTAAAAACTAAAACAATACTTATACAAAGAAATAGATCACATACATTTAAAATACATACTAAAATACATAACACTAATTAAAAAATCGATATTTCAAACAACTATATTTTTGCCAACGATATTAATGACTTCAATATTCTTAGAAATGATATTTCTTACCTTAAAGTCGATATTCTTGACCACGATATTCTTGCTGTAGATATTTCTGTGTCACGATATTTCCAACTCGATATTTGTGTAAGTCGACATTACCAACTCGATATTCTGTTTGCATACCCTTCCTTGTAAAGCACTATCCTACATAGAAGACAGAATTGTGGTTCTAAATCAGTCAGTGGGTGTGTGCAACTGTGAGATGTGTGTGACAAAGTGTAAAGGCACTTATCGATGGGTGGGTGTGTGTGTGCGTCTGTTAGATGTGTGATGGTAAAAACGCAAAAAAAGCACTTAGCTTCTCTAAAGACACTAACAAAAGACAAAAAAGTATTACTTCACCAAATAGCACAGCATACTTCTAAGTACAAGGGGTGAGCCCACTCAGGCTACTGTTAATTTATTATGGCACTGGCATGCAGCAGAGACAATTTTAAGTGGGAGACAACTAAAAAAAAAATGTATCTGAGTTGGACAGCCAAAGACTAGTCCCTGGCAAGACCATAAGTGTCCCCCATTAGCAAATGTGAGAGCTAGACCACCATTTGCAAAGCCAAATGGCTAGCAGCAGTCGCCAAACCTATTTGTCAATGCTTGCTTTGTCATGGCTTATGCAAAACTTTATTTTTTGGGGAACTGCTGGGTCATTGCCAGTATAAAATTAATTTCCTGAAGGCAAAAATGTATCTTTGATCTTAAGAAGCACACATTCGTATAGTAGCTCCTGCAACTTTGTGTGCAGGCATGCTCCTTGTGAAAATTCACAGTGCTGTCACTCACAGTGAAGCTAGCCAACGGCAGAAGTAACCAGACGCGTTGACCCATGCGGTACTGTGTGGAAGAATAATATGAATGACACAATAGGCCAATGGATGCAAAGGGCTCTGTAGAAACATCCTACTTATATTTTTTTTAATGTGTGTTTTCCCCTGGGGGGGGGATGCATTTGCCTCCCCTTTGATATGTCTGTGCCCGCAAGGAACACAGCACTAGATGTGTCTGATCTGTCTTTCTGTCTTTTTACTATTCAAAGGTTGTTTATTTTTGTTAACCCACTCTCCCAACTTTTCTCTTAGGCAGTTAAGAACTTTGCTTGTTAGTATTGTTCCTTGGGATGTTGCAGTGGCAACATTTCTGTACTCAGCCTATTGTTTAGGGTATTTTCCTGTTTAGCTAGTAGGTCTGGTGGCTCAATCAATTAATCATGTTTAAAATTTGTTCTTGATCACTCAATATAGGGTTTAATCAACTTCACCCCATTTTCTGGCTGCCCCTTCCAAGCCAAGTACGGTTTTCTAGCAACAGGCTCCAGCTGGTAAAGATGTGTATTAGGGTTTCAAATTTCACCTATCATTAGCTTTCCCAGTCTATGACTCCTATTGTCAGATTAAATTGTAGAACAGTGGTGGTAGTGTTTTATGCTTTATGACTCCATGGTTGTGACCAGATCATTTTATCTGCGTCAGTGGAATGGAGGCCTACTGGCCCACTCATGGAAAGTTCTGCTTCTGTGCGCTAACCCAGATTTTATCGCTATCATTTCTAGTGAATGGTGCGCATGCTTGTGTGTGTGGTACATGCATTGTGTGTAGTATGAGTGAGCCAGAATAATGGAGGCCCCTGGGTTCCATTTTGGAACCCCTGGCTTATTTCTTTATATAAGATGTTAGTGAGGTTATTTTCCCAGACAGTGGATGTGCATTACTGATATTCCTGAAGCTGGAGGGAGGAGATCTATACATTGAAGTAGGAGCAAAGAACAGAGGCTTCTTTAGAAATGATTAGTCATCCTGTAGCACTGCCATTTGGTAAATGGTGGGGTTGAAGGATGGGACTGAGCTCTCTGTTGTTAAGGTAAAAGTGACCCTTTTAACAGAGGCCATACTTTTGTCTCTTCCGTGATCATTGTTTGGTGTGGCTGTAGATAGCTAAGTGCAGAGAGCAAATGTCTCTTTGTGCCTCTGTTGCGGGTACTCCAGGCTGGAGATGACCATGCTGTTACGTGTATCACTTTACCCAAAAGCTGTGTCTGGTGAGTAGCCTGGAACAGCCACTTGAAACAAGAACCACCCCACTCTGGGTTTGAAAGTGCAGTTAGAGAACCCATATCTCATGCTTGCTTTGACTGTAGAAAAGTGGGAGCCACTGATCCACGTGTTGTTCCATTCCGAAGTTCTCTTTGACCAAGGACAGGAGTCTCTTCAGAGAGCTTAGAGGGCTGCTCTGTGCAACCAAAGCTGGCATTTGCCTGATAGCCTGCTTCCTAGAGGTGAGGGGGCATCAACTGAAGACTTGCCTTGTTGAATGAAGTTGTTCCTCTGACCTTAAGCACCTAGAAGCAAATCTGCCTGCTGAGAAAAGGATGGAGGCTGCCAACCTTGCTGGAGGTTTGACTGTCCCGGGAATGCCAGAAACAGCTTGACCCCATTGGTGTGAAGAAAAAAGACTATGGAGAGCGATAGTAAGATGTGTTATTCTGTGTACTCAGTTTGTCCCAGCCAATGTAAATATAATTTATAGGGCTTAATAAATAGTAAGTTGACAAATATTTCAACTGGAGGTTAATACTGCAGTGTACCACCTTTACAATACCCAGAATGTTATTGTAGAGAGTGTCACCAACTTACACTAAATTCAAAATCATAGTGAACTTAATCAATTGTTTACAAGGAGACAAAAAGCAACAAAGAGGGCCGGATGGTCATGGTCTGTAATCACTATAATTGAAAATCTCTAAAAGCTGGGAAATAGCCCAAAGTAAAACTCACCAGACAACAGTGGCACAAAAGTTAGCCAGCTGCAAAACCGGCGATCTCCAAGTAAAGCGTATATGACCACTAAGATTATATCCGTGGACACCCGGAAGTGATCAGGAGCAGATAACAATGTGTGCAAAGTAGCGCCACCAACTTCGAATAGTGGCAATAGTGAGCTGCAAGGCTTGTACAAAACCAAGGGACCAAAAAAGTGAAAAAAAATGCAACATGAGAGGAAGAGATGACGTATCTAGAAAAATCAGGAGTCAATATGTCTGAAAAATTAATTATCCACAGAGTGCAGGGCCTATAAATATACAACGTGATATTACAGATCGACAGCATAGAAGGACCCACCATCTTAGACTAGTAGTAGGAACATTTGTGTTTAATGAACCCAAACCAATTAAATAAAAAAATGGGAGGAACAATGTTCCTCGGAAATGCAGTAAACACTAATGATCACTGCAATCAAGTAAATTGACAGAGTGGGTCAAAGTTTAAAAATAGGTCCAAGAAAGGTAAAAAGTGACTAGAGTGTTAGTAAACCCATCCATTTAAAAAGGGCTGTATTGTACAAAAGACAGGGATCTTTGTCCAGTATTAACGGGAAAGAATTCAACAAATGATAATCTCACTGGATACTGGTCAAATGGAAGATTAGAAACAAAACTCTATCTTTGTAAAAGCAAGTAAAAACCACTCTGCAGAAGCATTCAAAACCTTTGTATACGTGTTTGCTGTTCAGTGAGTGGCCAGTGCTATAGGCCTAGGCAGGGGAGAGCACCTGACGAGTCCGCGGGCGTGTGCAGCTGCAGGGTATTCGCGTGTAGTGAGGGGGGTCTCAGGAAGGCAGGATGTCCGTGGCCCCTAGGGAGACCGCTCAAAGAGCACCCCCAGAGGGACCTTGTGACTGGATGTCATGTCATGATCAATAGTTTGATGGAAGTTAGTGAGACATCGCATTCCTGTGCATACATTGAATAAGGCTCTTCTCAAACTTTTTTTTAAATGGTTCATGCTTATAATCATTGTCCTGAAGATGGTCTCATGAATATTTACCATATAGAGACCGAGAAGTCGACAACCCGATCACATCAGCCCATTATATAATTGGATGTATTTTTACTTATTGTATTCTTATTTCTGAGACCACCGTTGTAAGGCTGAATGACACTGTACGCTAGATGAGGCCTCTTGAAAAACGGATTATTTCTGTTATTTGCATGTCTTATATGGTGTGTATTGTATATATGTGACCCTATGTTTACTCTTATGACTATTCAAATGGTTATTTCTTTGTTTATTCTTGGTGGGGTATACATATTGTAAGTATATATGTATATGTTCATATTGATGTAATTAAAAAACATTTATATCAGAGCACAGCATATTTAGTGACTTTTTCTCATTCATGCCTCTAATGAATTATCCTTGTAAACGAATTACGTAAGATGATATGTTCAAGTTGATTGGATCATATTGGACCAATCTCTACTTTTACAAGCTTTTTTCTCTGAAATAATGCCTTCAGGAGTCACTGTGTTGAATACAATATAAATAGGGGCAACATCTTGATGAATGCCCTGAAACCATAGGGGCCTCACAAGTATGGCCAAAAACATGCTGATGACTTCATACTAATACTAAGTTTTCAGTAATCTAGCATTTTACGTGACCATTGCTATTTTCCTGGTTTTATTGATAGATTGCATCAGGAACTTATCAACACCCCCCACCCCCCAAACGAGGGAGAAACCAGAGACTTACCCTGCAAAGAGAAGCTGTTGATAAACTCCGGTCACTGCGAAGGTGCAACCTCATGTGAAGACTCTCTGTCCTCTGTGTACACCTCGCTTAGGCCACATGCAGCAAACTCACCTGAATCAACTGCTGCTGCTCCAACGTCCATGGAAGGGTTGCGTTCAGAAACTCTAATAACTCCGATCCTGCGAGGTGCGGGTAAGACTGATTTCGGGCCAGTCGGCCCCATGTGAAATTGCTGCCAGTTAGCGCTGTGATGCTGGAACACTGTTGACTTTAAAAGTAGAGTCATAGGGGACTCTTGAGACTTGGAATACTAGTGGAGCATGCCCTGGATGTCGACACTAGTGAATGGGGAATAACCACTATCCAGAAAGCGAGGAGGAAGAGGGAAATGGAACCGCCAAGGAAACATTAGAGCCCTGACCTCAGGGATTGTGTAGTTGTTTGTGAATGTTGTATTTTCCCTTTGTGTTAGTAACTATAGAAATAAAATATTTTTTCATGAAAGTGATTATTTGGCTGAACAATGATTTATTGCTGCTGGTGCACTCATTTTAAGTTGTGAGCCTGTCTTTACTCCCCTGTATCCACACTACCCCCTCAAGGGAGCCTTGGACTGCTCAACCATGCTATTCCTGAGAGTCAAGTGCTGAAGGGGTACTTGGCCCAGTTCCTTGGAATCCATAGTAGGACGGGCTCCGGGACATCAGGAGTAAAAGGCCTCAACCCCCACAGTTGGGCCCAGTAACCCATGCTTGCCCAGTGGCCCTTTGAAAGGGGTTTTGACAGTTGGTGGCAGCAGTGGGATGCCTAACATCTAGGAGCCTGAATACAGGTGTGGCACTGGCCATTTCTAGTTTGCACCAGTAGCACAATAAGTCCTTTTTTTTCTACGCATAAAGGCGACACGCATAGACAATGGAAAACACAGAGTTTGGAATTGACCTCAGTGCCATGTTCATAGATCAGATGAAGGATTTATGTAGGGATAGATGGCCGAGGATTCTCAGGAATAGGGACAGAGAGGTCCGTGTTAATTTCATTACCCAGTTTTAGATACTGGGTGAAAGGGATGAGTCTGTAGTTCACTCTGGGGAGGCAACCACAGTAGGAGCCCAGGAAGAGAGCGCTGTGGATTTATGCTCTAGGATCACCTTAGGACAGATCTATACCAGATGCATGCAGAGTTTGTCCCCTAATGCATTTTCCAGAATTTCACCAAGACACTCACCTCCGTTAGTTTCTAGAATATCTCAGGTGTGTTATCCACCTCTGATTTCTAGGGTACCACTATCACCAATTCCAGGAGTAAATTTGTTGGGTGGGTTAAGTCTAGCAGTGACCCTCAGCTTGCAGTTGGCACTTCAGAAAGCTAAGGAGAAAGAAGATGATAAAGCCACAGAGTTTGAGAGGGAGAAGCAAAGGCTGCTCACAGGGAACAAGAGGAGAGGAAGTGGGAGAGACCGGAGGAATGTGCCCGGGAGAAGAAGCAGAGAAAAAAAGAGTAGAAGCAAAGATAGTCAGAGGAGAACCAGAATGTAAAGGAAAGAGAGCAGGAAAGGGAAAGGATGGCCCTTGGTAGAGAGAATCTTAGGATGGCAGCAATGACAACTGCATCTGGGATAAGTGACCGTACATCCAGTTCGGGCCAGGCTGTGGCCAAGGTTATATAAGATCTTGTGCATTTGTATGTAATAGGTCAGGACATTTTGGAATGGTTTGTGAGCTTTGAAATCGCATGTAAGGCACAAGCCTAAAATGAGGTGTCTAAGGCAGCTGCCTTAATGAGGTGCATACCATTGGAAGGGACAGACGTCATTGGGGGAATGCCTGTGCAGACTAGATGGTCTATGAGTGAATGAAGGAAGCTCTGATTAGACGGTTTGCACTGAGGCCAGGTCAGTACCTTCAGAGATCCTGGGACTGCAAGAGAGCGGTTGGTGTTCCGTTTGAAACTTCGATTAATGATGTATTGCAGGATTGGAATGAGTGGATAAGAGGGATGGAGGCCAAGGTCTTTCATGTCCTTAACCAGTTGATGGTGACAAAGCGACTCAAAGAGGAGTGCTCTTCCCCACTTAGGAAATACCTGTCTGATTTGACAGAGAGGGATCCAGAGAAACATGTAGTGTTGCCTGGCCGATATGCAGTTAGCCAACAGGGTTCAAATGGATAGAGGAGCATGGTTCTCTCATATGGCCGATAGGGTCATTGTCGACATCGCTACGTTAGCATGATCTCTGCTGCCATGATGCTGCTTTTGCGCACGTTACTACATGACTTTATTTTGCAAGACTCTGTTTATGCCTTTCACATGAGAACTGTCTGCTTTGTGCCTTCTCGGTCTGTTCCTGGAGTTTAGTCTGAACACTGTGAGCAAGGTCGATAAACAATGCCCCTTGTTATTCTGTTCTGGTCAGTCCCTAGCAACTAGACAAAACATAACACAGCTGCGGCTGCTGGAAAACTCGTGCTTTGATATTATGGGGATTCATGTTGGTTTAACACACACTTGGAGAGGGACCTTTCCAGGGAGAAGAGCCATGCGGTTCCTATGATGTAGATATACCATCTAGGTACTAAGGTATGGGGTCTGCTGACAAAGCCCAGAGATCTTTTATTACTTAATAATACTTCTTCTTTCCAAGGGTAGGGTGGTTAGGCCTTATTGTCTCTTATCCACTATCTTTATAAGATGACATATCCCTTTCTAATATATGGACTTGCAACAATGCTAACTGTCTTAAGTTTATGTGTTTTGCTGCTGGTAGTGGCTCGTATACTGTGTTATAGAGCACGATAGTTAAAATAAACATTTTAAAGTATAATAGTGTCTCTGTCAATTCTTATTGTGGACAAGTACGAGTGAGTGAGCGAAAGGGTACGTCTTGTTACCGCGATTCCTGAGAGACTCGGTAGTGTTGTGTTATGGGGTGTCTAATCATTTGTATCTTCGTGATTGTTTAGAAGAGCGAGTGAGACACTATAGCTAGTCGGTCATGGGATTGTGGGTACTGAGGCGGTAGGAAGGCTTAGCCCCTATACACGAGGTCCTGTATTCCTGCGCATAGTTCTGTGTATGTGCAGAATCCCTGCAACAGTTCTAAGCCAAAGGGGTAGAAGAACTCTCCACTGACTGGTTCTAAACTGGAGGGTAAGAGCCAGGGTAATTCTCATGGGACTCAAAGAGGGCCCAGGAAACATGGGAATAAAAACGAGATGTCCAGAAAGGAGTATCATGAGAAGGGAAGACAGGGCACCACCCAAGGAAACACTAGGGCCCTGACCTCAAGGGGATTGTGTACTTGTTTGTGAATGTCGTATGTTTCCTGTGTATAAGTAATGGTATAATTAAAATGCTTCTCTTTTTTCATAAAAGTAAGTATTTGGACAATGATTGCTGCTGCCGCTGCCCACCTTTTGAGTTGTGAACCTGTGTTCACTCCCCTGTGTTTAAACCTCCCCCGAGGGAGCCTTGGAATGCTTGACCACGCTATTCCTGAGAGTCAAGTGCTGAAGGGGTAATTGGCTGAGTTGCTCAAAATCTTTAGTAGGACAGGGCCCTGGACATCAGGAGTAAAAGGCCTCAACCACTATGGTTGGGCCTGGTAACCACTGCTTGCTTTCTGGACCTCTGATAGGGGTTCTGACAGACATCAATGTTAATGATAGCTGTTTTGGGCTCGTTAGTAGTTTCTGCTTGATTTCTACAAGCTGCTTAGTCTTCTGCACCTCCTGAATTCTCCTACCGGAACCAGGGATAGTACTCCCATAGTATGACTAGGGGCACAAACATGTTGCTGGAGTGGGTGGAGACAACAGGGTTCAAGCTGGGTAGGGCCTGTTGCAATTAGATGTCTGTGATGGGCCCTCACAATGTGTGTCTTTGGTGCCTTGGTTAGAACCATGGGCCTCATTTAGATCCTGTTGGACGGCCCGTTTCTAAGCTAGGGCGATGGAAAAAGAGGTACCATCTGCTACATTTATAAATGAATCCCAAGCATGCAGTCATTTCTTAAAGCGATGCCGTGGTTCCTGTCACTGCTTTTTACAGTTTGGTGCAGGGTTCCACCAACATGACGGACCCTTGCACAAAACTGTTTTCTTTTTTTTCCAAAAATAAAACCTGAAACAAGATTTTCTTTTGTAAAATAATATAAGATAATGCCCCCTCAGCATGGAAGTCCTCTCCAATGGTGATGGAGGCATTTTGAGTTTTTTGCTGTCCCTTACCCCCAGGATTTGCCTGGCAGTGACAGACAGTAAACAAGCATTTGCAATGCAATAGGTCTCGCATTCACGCGAGTTTGAGCTATTGGCATTGTAAATGACAATGCCTTTTATTTATGTTTTGGTTTATTAAACATAAATAAAAGACATTGTCATTTACAATGCCAATAGCTTAAACTCTCGCAAATGCGAGACGTTTTGCATTGCAAATGCTTGTTCCCTTTGCCACAGTTTTTCCATTGTTCTCTTCCTCCTTCATTCACCCTTGTGTGTTTTTCACTCTCTTGCTCTGGGTCAAAGTCTGATGAAGAAAAGTAAGTGCTGGTTCTCAGAAATGCGTTTCGGTGGCCACCACCTGCAACCACTGTGTCAAATTAAGCACCGTCCTGCTGCCTCTCAAAGTGCACCCTTCCTGAAAGCCTCGTGAGAGGCGCACTCTCTCCCAATGCATCGAAGGGTGTGATAGGGCCACTGAGGCTTGCTTATCCCGCTCCACCCTGTGATGAGGTGCGAAAGGGTGGACTGCCAATGGGCGCCCGCGTGATCCGTGCAGGGCCGCGGGTCCGTGCATCCGACGCTCTCCCCAGGCTTGTCATGTCTAGACGTGTGTCTGCCACATACACACTCGACTCCCCTCAGCACCGACATATCGGAGATTTAAATACAGGCCACACCTCGCTGGCATCCCCCTGGCCCCCGTGCCCCTCTCCGCGTCCATTCACTTGCTTTTGGAGGTGTTGGGGGGAGGGTGAATGCCTCCCTCCTCTTCATCACGAAAAAAGGCCGGACAAGTTACATATTGCTCGTACTCATAGCACCCCTCGTCAGGTTTCTTCCCATAGGCTGTGCTCACATACACACAGCTAAACACACAGGCAAGGGCACACACACCTCCATACACCCCTCCCCTTCCACGGGCTCGTGTCTGCCAGCTCTGGTGAGCGTTATCATCGGATCCATGCATTAACCTTCTGTTAATGACCTGCCAGGAACGTCTAACACGATCCATGCTGCTGACATTAAATACTTTTTTTACGCACAGATGCGCAACTTGTGCGCTCATGTAGTTGAACTATTAGGCTGAAACGTTGGACTTTCCTGGTACTTTCCATTACGAGCCCTGTTATATGCACTCTTTTACACACACGCACATCATCTTCTTCAGTTTTCGCCTTAGATGTAATCTGTGGGTGACGCCTTGCACCCCATCGGTCATTACGCTCAGTTAATGCCCTCCAAAAACTTCCCAGCACAGTCCCACTTGGATGCACTCTTTTACACTATGTTTACACGCACAAACACAGTTACACACAATTGTATGTGTCTCACATCACAGAGGCACGCACACAGTGAAGAGTATGTGCACACAAATATGTGTGTTTGTGTATACGCCCCTGTCCTGGTGCATCTGTCTATTTAGCGCCTAGCTGAGGTGAAGCTTTGCGCCCGCCGGTCATTAAGCTCAGTTAATGCCCTTCAAGAACTTCCCAGCACAGTCCCACTTGGGTCCACTCTTTCACACTATTTTTACACGTGCAAACACAGTTACACGTGTCTCACACCACACAGGCGCGCACACAGAGGGGAGTGTGCCCACACAAGTATGTGTGCTTGTGTATACGGACACTCCTGTCCGATTGCCTCTGTCTACTTAGCGCCTAGATGAGTGAAGCCTTGCGCCCGCCGGTCATTGTTAGTAGTTAATGCCTTGCAAGGATGTCCCAGCGCACTTTCCTGGACACCTTTCCTGCTCTACAAAAGAACTCTAAAATGAGAGCCAGTTCTGGTCAGGGATAAAAGCTTCATGTGTACAAAGCGCAAGCAATCTTTTGTAAAAAGATACTCCGTTTTTTAGGTCTCGCCTGAGCCAGCGCGCATGCGCTGCTCTGGGGAGACTTTTAGTAAGCGGGTTTTGGAAGTGCAAACAGTGGCTTTTGCTGCGGACTAGCCTGCGTTCACGCGAGATCAGGCGCCATATGGCTTCCCTCGCCATCTGGACGCTCGCGTGAACGCAAGCTGGTCGCCAGCAAAAGCCACTGTTTGCACTTACAAAACCCGCGATTACTTTCACTTTCACGGCCGTGTCAGTTTCACGGCCGCGCGGCCAATGCGTGTTGCTCGCGCTTCTTGTTTCTTTTTTGTCCTTTGCCCCGTTGTCGTTGGTTGCTTTGTTGTCCTTGCTTGCTCCTTCGTTGTTGCCCTGTCCCCCCCCACCACTTCCCTCCCATCGCTGAGTGCCAACTTGCTTCACTCATTGCTTGTTTATTTTTAGGCAGCGTGATATCTTCTTGTGCTGCAGAGATCTACTGGAACCAAATCACCGACGGCGCCGACTCGGTAACTCATCTTTTCCGCGTGATAAAATAAGTGGCATTAACTCGTGCAGGACTGTCGTTCTCCTTACAGCGCCAACACATAGAAGGACGGCAGAAGCAGGCGCTTTATCCACGAGGTTTCAGTTATTAGAACCTGAGTTACAAGTTCCCTTTTTATTTTCCCTCAAGCAGTGGAGCATACACCCCTAGTAATAAGCTCCCACTCTTTCTACTTCGCACTCGCGTGCCTGTCTCTCAGTTGTACAGATAATAAAATAGATGTTTTTGAAAATCTCACTTGAGAGCGGGTTATCTCCAGTGCCCGGGTGTACTTTGAAGGTACCCACCCCCGCTCCTGTCACCTATGGACGGACCCCCGGAGACGGGAGTACTTTATAACTACAACGGCGATTATTTTGCGAAACTGCGTAAATTCGCCGACTATGCATCACTCAGTATTGGATTCTTGGCACTGTTCGACGTCTTCATTTGTATAATTCTTTTGCACGCCCCTGTCTGTTCGTAGTCTGAGGGTTTTAGAAGTCCAGCGGCATGTACAGGATTCTGTCAAATATATCGAATTACAGGCCTGAGGGACAGGCGGCGTCAACAGACACGTGTAGGCGCTATTATTATTAATATTAAATGCTCTACCACACTTATCTATTTTATCGACCAGAACTTCACAACGACTATTTCAAATTTCGTTAGATTTCTTTTCCGTAAAATAAATATATTCCTCTAGAAAATCATATGATCTAGAAAATATATATATCATTTATTATTTATGTGATCTTGTTAAACAAACTCATTCATTTTGTTTTGCGGTTCAACCAAATGAAATGATTTACCTAAAAATGTATGACATCTTTTAAAATTGATATTCTCTTGTGAGAGCTATGTTTAAAAAGACATTTATTCCGCTGTAAACATGGAAAACTCGGAAGTGAACATCGGCGCTAGAGAATTAAGCGTCAGTGTCCAATCAATGCCGATTTCTAATATATTTAGCCATGTAATGTACGTATAGTTGTATTGTAAATTATAGCCTATATTGAAATATCGCGTTCATGCGTATTACATACCTTTATGAATGATGTAATGTGTTTTCACATGAATGTTGTTACTCCCGGCATAGTGTCCCCGTTCCTCTCGGTGCGCATGCGCAGTAGTGGTGTCGGGGTGTGACACCCCATGTGTGTACCGTTACAGTCGTGCGCAGTGATGCACGTTAGTGTGTAGACACTGCTGTGTGATGCGCAGCCTGTTGGAGGCCCTCCTATGGATGTGTGGTGCACACATGTGTGTGCGTGTGTACACGTGTGCGCGCACACACAATCCTGGTGTTTTGTGACATTCTTTAGATGTGGCCCGTTGCTGTGTAATACATATCATGTTGCCCACGTGTGATGCGCACTTGTGCACTGAAGCGTGCATGTGCACGCCCGTGAGCGGCCGATAACGTGAACTGTGCGGACATTTCCGCACCTTGAGCCTCGCCCGGGCTCTCTCTCTTCCAACCCCAGCTGTGGCCGCGCTGCTCGCAGACACCTGCTCACTTTTACATTTTTAATTAACCTTTTACATATTTCAGAGGAGACAGAGTCGCAAGCCACGTGCCCCCTGCGCAGTGACGTGTCCTTAGGGGGTGGGGGGAGCACGTGACAGCTGTGTTCGGGGGAGGGTGGTACTGCGGTACCAGGCCATGAATCAGACACAGGGGTTGCAAAATATTGGCAGCCGTGGCAAAGAAGTGGCGAATCCATGGGGACCTCTTCTGCTGCTCGTGCAAGATATAGTTGGGCAAACAGGCGCGTAGTTCAGTGGTGCAGTGGTGCTGGGGCCAAGGGGTATGCTTGCGATAGGGCCACTGGTCAAGCACATTTTGCTTCAGTTGTATCACAGAATTAGGTATGCACCAGGGCGCACATGGACAAAGCACACTCAAGAAACCACGGGGCATAATTACAAGCCCCTAGGGGCATATGTACAAGCCCCTATGCCACAGGAACGTCACTTTTACGACGTTCCTGTGGCGATACTGGCTTCACCTTATTTACAAGGCAGCTTCAAGCCACTTAATGTGGCCTAACGCCGCGTTGTAAATAAGGTCCCCTTTCACACTACACTTAGCCTGAAAGGGGTGGGCATTGTGTGTTGTGGTGGGCAGCGCCAAAAGTAAGACTAGGGAAAAATGGTCTTAAACTGGCGAAACAAGGAGAAATGTTTTATTTCTCCTGTTATTTCTGTTTCTACGTGTGCTGCGTTGTGCAGCACACGTAGAAGCAGCAAAAGTAAAAACAGCAAATCACCAGATTGTTTTTGTGCAGGAGGGGACACCTTCCTGCACATAAACAATCTTTCCTGCAACGCAGGCACCCTTGCACAATGATGTAAGAGTGCCTGCATTGGCGCTAGGCAGCTACATTTAGCGCCAGCGCTAAGGAAAGGCCGGAGTGCGCCGTATTCTTGTGAATACGGCACATCCCTGCGTTTGGAAAATGTCAGAGTGTGGAATTAGCCTTCTTGCTTAAGGCCGTGCTCCCACAGTTTCCTAGTAAATATGCCCCCAGTGTGGTAACATTCCCTTTACAAGTCATTGAAACGAGTGGTAGACCCATAAACACACCGAAATCTCACCCATGAGTACGAATTTAAAAATAGTTAACTCGTGTTGCACTGTCTTTTCTACTTACATAAGAATAAAAGATAATGATTTTGCCTCAAGCACGTGCACATATTTCAAATGTAACAAGCATTGGCATAGCCAATAGGTCTCGCCTTTGGGATCTTATAAGTGTTTAGTTATCCAGCACAATATCCTTGGTGCAACAACATCAACTGTTGCATGGCTAAACACTTATAAGGTCCCAAAGGCGAGACCTATTGGCTATGCCAATGCTTGTATTGCTTTATTTTACAAGTTGTGGGAGGGGTGGAAGTGATAAAGAGGTTTGAAGTCTGCACTGGGCTGTTTTCCCCGATCTTTTTTTCTGCCACAGACACTCTGGCTGCCGGAGCAGCTGCCGGGAAAGCTTGGGAAGGGAGAAGGGAAAGGGGGGTGTGGGGCAGGGGCGCTGGGGAGGGAGCGAGGGAGGGAGAGGGGTGTGGGAGAACCAGACATGTTGCAAAGGGGCGGGCGGCGCGTGGAAAGAGACATAGAAAGATGCAAACAAAAATTATTGATGCAGCGAGAGAGAAGCAGATTGTAACGGGAGGGAGTGGTACAGAGGGAACCCGCACTTGCCCTCAGTTTCTCTTTAGGGAGTTTTGGAGAAGGAGCGATCCGCCTTAGATGTAATCTGTGGGTGACGCCTTGCACCCCATCGGTCATTACGCTCAGTTAATGCCCTCCAAAAACTTCCCAGCACAGTCCCACTTGGATGCACTCTTTTACACTATGTTTACACGCGCAAACACAGTTACACACAATAGTATGTGACTCACATCACAGAGGCACGCACACAGTGAAGAGTATGTGCACACAAATATGTGTGCTCGTGTGTACGCCCCCGACCCTGTCCTGTTGCCTCTGTCTATTTAGCGCCTAGCTAAGGTGAAGCTTTGCGCCCGCCGGTCATTAAGCTCAGTTAATGCCCTTCAAGAACTTCCCAGCACAGTCCCACTGGGGTCCACTCTTTTACACTATTTTTACACGTGCAAACACAGTTACACGTGTCTCACACCACACAGGCGCGCACACAGTGGAGAGTGTGCACACACAAGTATGTGTGCTTGGGTATACGGACACCCCTGTCCGATTGCCTCTGTCTACTTAGCGCCTAGATGAGTGAAGCTTTGCGCCCGCCGGTCATTGTTAGTAGTTAATGCCTTGCAAGGATGTCCCAGCGCACTTTCCTGCACACCTTTCCTGCTCTACAAAAGAACTCTAAAATGAGAGCCAGTTCTGGTCCGGGATAAAAGCTTCATGTGTACAAAGCGCAAGCAATAAAAACAAGGATATTTTATTGTTACAGGGGGACGGTTTTGCAGCATGCTGCAAAATCAGCCCCCAGTAACAAAAGCGCAGCAGCAGTGTTTTCCATGCCCCCCCCCCCCTCCCTCGGGGGGCCGGTCCTACGTAATTGCCCAGGCTGGTTGCGGTCCCAGTCCGGTCCTGCCTACCACCCCATATGTAATGCCTTGTTCACTCTTCTGAACTATCACACCTTACACTAACTTGCAGTGAGGCAACTTGTCTGTTGCCGTTAAGTTTTTCCAATCTTCTAACTAGAAAGGGATCCTGGTTATCATTACGTTTCTTTCACAAATTGCCCACAGTAGCCATAATTGTGCATAATGTGAAAATGCAAATAGCTTTCATGTGACATATGTGCAAATGCAAATTGCACACAGGAAATTTGAAAGCTACTTTCAAAATTAGCCTTTTGTACATGCATAGACAAAAAGAATACTCTTTAGCTGGCGAAACTGTTGTATTATTGTGCACAGTTGCACGCCAAGAAAATCTTTAATTAAATTTGTATCTCCTAACCACGCCCGTCCTTAGCCACGCCTCAATCCCCGCCCCTCTGTTAAAGATGGTGAGTACCTGCACGTATTTTTTTCCATTTAAAGCACTACTTCACACCACTGTCAAGCACTCTGGAGTAACCGAACGGAGACACCCAGCATCGTAGAAAATCGCCTATTCATTTCTAGCCTTGGTGTGGTAGATCAGTGGGTTGATGTGCGTTCTGCAGAGATGTGTGTTTACCCTTGAGGACACATGCTCCAAGGTGCATTAAACAGCGCAAAAAAGCGTTTGTGCGTCCGTGATCTGTGAACAACCGGTACCGTCAAAGTCAAATCACGGCGAGGACGCCTCAGCCGGTCTTTTTTCTGGGATCTAAAAATGAATACAGTCGTAGCTTATACACATTTGGTTTTTAATCGGGCGGTGTCTCTTTAAATTGGCCAGGCAACAAAGAGAAAACAAAATGAAACCACGTGGCCTATTGGTGTCTATTACGCGCACCAAGCGCGTAATAGACACCAATAGGCCATGGGCGGAGCAATGCGCCCGCCTCTGGCCAATTGCGTGCAGTCTTATATATAAAGACGCACGCAAAGGCCAATCGCGTAGCACAAAAGGAATCGCACACGCACAAGCGTGTGCGATTCCTAGGTCAGCCTCAATACCCCGTTTTTCACCGACTAAATGTCTCGCGCAGTGCACCGCTAGGCGCGAGACCTAAAAACGCTATATGTCCACCCATCCTAATTGGGCTTACAAACATATAGCAATTCTCCTATGGCCCTGTTAGAAATGGGATTTCTGGTTGGCTAAGGCTTGCGCCAAAGCCAGGCAGAAACCACCACTCTAGTCAGGGCAAGGGAGTTACATGCCAAAGATAACCCCTGCTCACCCCCTTGGTAGCTTGGCACGAGCAGTCAGGCTTATCCCGGAGGCAATGTGTAAAGCGTTTGCGCAACACACCCACAGCAACAACATACTAGGCACACCACAAAAAGGAACTCCACACAAGGTTATATATAAAAATAGCCTTTGTATTATCATAAAACACATTAGAATAGTACTCACATAATATACATCGTGCCACCTGGCACGGGGTCATATTTACAAGGGAATTATTTACACCTGACAGGGCCAACTGGACCACTGTCAGAACCAGCACAAAGCGAACTTAGTATAGGTAGTACTTATAATAAATGTAGAACACATCATGAACGTACAACCAGTAATCACTGGTAACCACTGTACTTAGCATCAGCCTGTAACATAAACTACATTATGCACAGTATCACATCAGGCGCAAATTACATTCTGCGCCAACCTCCTAAGCCTAAACGCATTAGACCATAACCTCACCAGCATAAACATATTACGCCTTAGTCCTCACCAGCATACACGCGGTATGCAATAATCTCATTAGCATAAACATCATTAGACATTAGGCCTCACCAGCATACACGCAGTATGCCATAACCTCATAAGCATAATTACATTAGAGGTATCACATTTCCTAATATCACATAAACAGGGACCCCCTGGCCAACTGGCCATCTCAAAGGGGCTCAAATGCCCTGTGTCCAGAAAGTCAGGGCTGCTGCCTAGCAGCGAAATCCACGGGCGCAACTGCGCAAACCTGAACGTAGCAGCTGCCCTCTACTTGCTGGGCAGCTGGGAAACTCACTGGCACCCCTGTGCCTCTGGTCCCTCTCAGGGACTCTCTCTCAATTGTGCCCCGTTCGTGGCACTTTGCATAAAGGAGGGGGGCCCGGCACCTCTGTGCCCTCTGGACCCCCTGTAGCACTACAACATGTGCCACCATCGTTGGGGAGGCCCGCTCTCGGGCGGGCCCGCCCAGGCACCGACAATGTGCCTCGATATGCCCCCGGGCCTCTGGGGCCCTCAGGGGCTCTAAAAACCAAGATGCCCCCTTCGTGGAGTGCACTGGCGCTTTAACACATCATGCCAGCCTCGTTGGAGCGGCCCGCCATCAGGCGGGGCCGCTCATGGAATGGGCACCGACGCTGTGCCCCGATTGTGGGGCGGCCCGCTCTCTCTCCTGCGGGACCGCCCGGCCCAGCAGGACTGCCTCAGTGCTTCGTGGTCACCAACCCAGAGAAAACCAGCCCCCAGCCCCACTCACCGGGCTGCGGTCGGCAGGCTCCTCTCTCTCTCTGCCTCCTCTCGGCGCTGGGGACCGGTGCCACTTCTCCACGCGGCGGGGGCCGCACTTCTCGATGAGGCCGGGGCTCCCCACAGGTCACGGGAGCCCCTCTCACCACGCCGCACTCCTCTTCACCCGGGCCCCCTCCTGGGACCCGGGACTCATCATCGGCACTCGGGGAGGCGGGGTAGGCTCCCGTCCTCCTCAGCCCGCAGCCCAGCTTCCGGCCGCACTCCTCTTCACCTTCAGCACACGTGGGGCTTCCCTCAGCTCAGAGGAGCCCCGCTCGGGCTTTGCGGACGTCCGGCCGGCTGGCAGGCCCCGCCCATGTCCCAGACAGGCGTGCCTGACTTCCTGGTCGCCGCGCGATCGCGGCGGCCGTTTTCATTTCTCCTGGCACAATGAGGGGTAGGCTCCCTCTTAATCAAAACTATACAGCGGGGCGGGGCCGGCTCCCGCAGTAAAAATAAACATCATAAAGCGGGGTGGGCTCCCGCTCGATCACAGCAATTTTGGGGGAATCCCTACGCTGGGGATTCCCTCAAGGCAACATGCAGCTCTGCGCTGCGAAGCTCCAGCGCTCCTCCAGGAGCCGGATTTCAGCGCTCCCAGGGCGCAAGATGCAGGCAAAAGTCCTGTAGGCCTGGAGGATGCCAGGCAAAGCAGAAGGATAAGTCCTTAGGTGAAGGGGCAATGCAGGGCCCAGGGAGGCAAGCCCTCCTGGCAGCCCCCCCTGGGCCCCCAGCAGCAGCACGCCCTGCAGGAATCAGGTACCAAGACTGAACATTTTTCTGGGGTCACAGCCCCTTCTTTTATATACAAAATCCCCTTTGTGTCACAGCACAGGGCTTGGAGATACCAGTCAGAACTGGTATCAGGGGGATTTGGAGCACTTTGTTTTGGCAAGCTCCTCTCCCCTTTGACAAGACAGGCCAGGGACATCAGACGCACCACAGGAGGTGGAGCCAGCATTGTAGAGGAAGGCACAGCCCTATTCAGGTCCCAGGTGCAACTCCTCCCTCCCATCTAGATGCAGATCTCTCTATTCACCACTGCGCTGACTCACCCTGCCCCTCCAGGAGCCACACACACCTCCCAGCCCCTGTCACTCACAAGCCAGACATGCAATTCACATCAGGCAGGCAGACACAGAGCACACATAAATGCCAACTTCTAAAAGTGGCATTTCTACACCAGTCACAATAAATCCGCGCACACCATTGCGCAGCATTTATTCTCACGAGTTCGCACATACTAAACTTGCCCCTGCACTCCTCTCACACCAGGAATTACCATGGACACACATGTCCCCCATGCATTCCTATGGGAGGGCAGGACAATCTCACCACACGCCCTCAGCGCGCACGCACTTTACACTGGCCCACAGTGCTAAAGTGCTCAGAGACTTAAAACTACTACCATACAAGGCAAAAATTTTAGGGGTGAACCGGCCAAAAAGGGCCAAGTCCAACACAACCCCCTTCCAGCCAAAACGCAGGGCAGACCAATCACCACCGTGATGGGCTTCCCTGCTTGGGGCGATAGAACACGGACGCGGGCCCGCACTGCAGGGACACTCTCCGGTTCTACGCCACTTGGAACCCATGGAATCCATCTAAGAGAAAAAAAACTCAGGACCAACTAGGCTACCCCACCGGTACTCCTTAGTTGTCCAAGGCCAGGACCAGGCCCTAGGCCACCCAGATGCCACTGGTCCTTGCCAATCCAGAGTGGGGGCAGTAACCCCTGGCATACAATAGCCATTCTCCACTCTCCCTCTCAGTGTAGTTCCAAACTACCACTGATCCTTCAACCTAGGGTCCGCACCCTCAGGCTGACCAGAGGTCACGGGCAAAGCATCTCCTCACCCTACCTCTACTTCTGGTGTTCCGCACCCTCCCAGGGGAAGCACCCACCAGAACACAACTCTCCCACCAGTTCAGGACCTCTCTCCATCAACTGGTCTACCACCTGGGATCCAAATTCACCGGATGCACCGGGGTCAGAGGCGAGGACTCCCTCCCTCTGCACCCCCTTCCAGAGTTCTGCACCCTCCCACTGTAGAGCAGGGTCCCTTCACTTAAGATGGGCCCCACCTGCTCTCAGGGTAGTACTACCACATTCAGCCAGGGACCCTAAAGATCCCGGCTAGGCCTGCACCACCGCTTCTGGGAAACACAGGGTCTCTTCACTTAAGATGGGCCCCACCTGTGTTCACAGGGGTACCCCTAGAAGGCAACCCGGCCAGGACACTGATTACAGTCGCCCTGCCGTCCAGGTCAGGAAACACCTGAACCTGGCTCCCCAACCCAGGGACGGTACCCTTTGGTCAGATGCCCGGCGAACCAGGACTTCACGGGGAGCACGCATGCCCCCCCTCGAGGGTGACACATAACTAATGTGTCGTGTGACGGTCTGCCTGGCGCAGATCTCACGACCTCCTGTCCATCTGACAGTGCGTGCCGATCCCCCAGGACAGAAGTGGCGTCACCATGGTCATTCATTGGCGACTCAGCCCTTCTGGCTGGCCCCTGACCCACTGGTTCTTCCACTGAGGACTCTTTCCCCCTCTCACCCCTCACTCTGGACCTCTGCACCCTCCCAACTGGAGTGGTACTGCCAGACACCAGGACCGCTGGAGCTCTGGTTACAGACACTCCACGTCCTCTAGACAATGGGAGATCCTCCTCAAATGGCCTACAAGTACAGCCTAGGCCCCCAACCTGGTGTTCCCTGAAGAAACCATCCAGGCCCTGGGACTGGGTTTCGGGCACCTTGGGACACAGCCCACACTCACTCCTTCTCCTCTGAGACAGGACGTGAGCCCCTACACCCCTCCCACTACACTGGGACCTAGCTGGGCTACACTGAACCTCTTCCACCACACAGGACCGGAAGATACCCGAGCCACTCTTGTTGGAATCATTCTCCAATGCCTCTGCAGGACCTCTAGCACACAGTCAGAGGTCCACCTCCCGTGCAAGCTCCTTATCACCAGAAGAACTCACACCCACTCGTCCAGTGCAACACACCACTCATCCAGACACGCCCCCAACCAAGACTGGTGAGACAGTTCCTTACTGCCCCTGAATCTCAACCTGTACCCCTCTTACTGGGAACCAGGTACCATACTGTGGGAACGGGGAATGGGACTTCCTGCACTGGACACCATATTGCTGCCACCACTGGATCCCACCCTTACTGGTGAATCCAGACAACTCAACTGAGCTCAGGGGATAAACTACCCTCCAGAGCTAACTTTTTCTCCTCCACACTCCCTTTCTTCCCTCCTATCCACCCACACCTCTGGGGACAGGAAAGGGATTGGGCACTGGACCCAGCAAGGGACTCCCTATCTATGGGAACCTCCCAACCTACTGGCGTCCCGCCCTGTCATTTTCTCTCTTCTGCCACCAATCATAAAAGCGCAGAAAACACCATTAAAAAATGACACTGTTGAGGAGAAAAATCAGTAAAAATAATCCCCAATATGTGATTATCTAAAATGCAGAGTTTTGTAGTGCAGCCAGTTGTCGCTGTGGTACTGCGCAAACGCAAGTCCTATCCTCACCGCTGACAACCAATGTTAGAAATGGGATTTCTGGTTGGCTAAGGCTTGCGCCAAAGCCAGGCAGAAACCACCACTCTAGTCAGGGCAAGGGAGTTACACGCCAAAGATAACCCCTGCTCACCCCCTTGGTAGCTTGGCACGAGCAGTCAGGCTTATCCCGGAGGCAATGTGTAAAGCGTTTGCGCAACACACCCACAGCAACAACATACTAGGCACACCACAAAAAGGAACTCCACACAAGGTTATATATAAAAATAGCCTTTGTATTATCATAAAACACATTAGAATAGTACTCACATAATATACATCGTGCCACCTGGCACGGGGTCATATTTACAAGGGAATTATTTACACCTGACAGGGCCAACTGGACCACTGTCAGAACCAGCACAAAGCGAACTTAGTATAGGTAGCACTTATAATAAATGTAGAACACATCATGAACGTACAACCAGTAATCACTGGTAACCACTGTACTTAGCATCAGCCTGTAACATAAACTACATTATGCACAGTATCACATAAGGCGCGAATTACATTCTGCGCCAACCTCCTAAGCCTAAACGCATTAGACCATAACCTCACCAGCATAAACATATTACGCCTTAGTCCTCACCAGCATACACGCGGTATGCAATAATCTCATTAGCATAAACATCATTAGACATTAGGCCTCACCAGCATACACGCAGTATGCCATAACCTCATAAGCATAATTACATTAGAGGTATCACATTTCCTAATATCACATAAACAGGGACCCCCCTGGCCAACTGGCCATCTCAAAGGGGCTCAAATGCCCTGTGTCCAGAAAGTCAGGGCTGCTGCCTAGCAGCGAAATCCACGGGCGCAACTGCACAAACCTAAACGTAGCAGCTGCCCTCTACTTGCTGGGCAGCTGGGAAACTCACTGGCACCCCTGTGCCTCTGGTCCCTCTCAGGGGCTCTCTCTCAATTGTGCCCCGTTCGTGGCACTTTGCATAAAGGAGGGGGGCCCGGCACCTCTGTGCCCTCTGGACCCCCTGTAGCACTACAACATGTGCCACCATCGTTGGGGCGGCCCGCTCTCGGGCGGGCCCGCCCAGGCACCGACAATGTGCCTCGATATGCCCCCGGGCCTCTGGGGCCCTCAGGGGCTCTAAAAACCAAGATGCCCCCTTCGTGGAGCGCACTGGCGCTTTAACACATCATGCCAGCCTCGTTGGAGCGGCCCGCCATCAGGCGGGGCCGCTCATGGAATGGGCACCGACGCTGTGCCCCGATCGTGGGGCGGCCCGCTCTCTCTCATGCGGGACCGCCCGGCCCAGCAGGACTGCCTCGGTGCTTCGTGGTCACCAACCCAGAGAAAACCAGCCCCCAGCCCCACTCACCGGGCTGCGGTCGGCAGGCTCTCTCTCTCTCTGCCTCCTCTCGGCGCTGGGGACCGGTGCCACTTCTCCACGCGGCGGGGGCCGCACTTCTCGATGAGGCCGGGGCTCCCCACAGGTCACGGGAGCCCCTCTCACCACGCCGCACTCCTCTTCACCCGGGCCCCTCCTGGGACCCGGGACTCATCATCGGCACTCGGGGAGGCGGAGTAGGCTCCCGTCCTCCTCAGCCCGCAGCCCAGCTTCCGGCCGCACTCCTCTTCACCTTCAGCACACGTGGGGCTTCCCTCAGCTCAGGGGAGCCCCGCTCGGGTTTGCGGACGTCCGGCCGGCAGGCCCCGCCCATGTCCCAGGCAGGCGTGCCTGACTTCCTGGTCGCCGCGCGATCGCGGCGGCCGTTTTCATTTCTCCTGGCACAATGAGGGGTAGGCTCCCTCTTAATCAAAACTATACAGCGGGGCGGGCTCCCGCAGTAAAAATAAACATCATAAAGCGGGGTGGGCTCCTGCTCGATCACAGCAATTTTGGGGGAATCCCTACGCTGGGGATTCCCTCAAGGCAACATGCAGCCCTGCGCTGCGAAGCTCCAGCGCTCCTCCAGGAGCCGGATTTCAGCGCTCCCAGGGCGCAAGATGCAGGCAAAAGTCCTGTAGGCCTGGAGGATGCCAGGCAAAGCAGAAGGATAAGTCCTTAGGTGAAGGGGCAATGCAGGGCCCAGGGAGGCAAGCACTCCTGGCAGCCCCCCCTGGGCCCCCAGCAGCAGCACGCCCTGCAGGAATCAGGTACCAAGACTGAACATTTTTCTGGGGTCACAGCCCCTTCTTTTATACACAAAATCCCCTTTGTGTCACAGCACAGGGCTTGGAGATACCAGTCAGAACTGGTATCAGGGGATTTGGAGCACTTTGTTTTGGCAAGCTCCTCTCCCCTTTGACAAGACAGGCCAGGGACATCAGACGCACCACAGGAGGTGGAGCCAGCATTGTAGAGGGAAGGCACAGCCCTATTCAGGTCCCAGGTGCAACTCCTCCCTCCCATCTAGATGCAGATCTCTCTATTCACCACTGCGCTGACTCACCCTGCCCCTCCAGGAGACACACACACCTCCCAGCCCCTGTCACTCACAAGCCAGACATGCAATTCACATCAGGCAGGCAGACACAGAGCACACATAAATGCCAACTTCTAAAAGTGGCATTTCTACACCAGTCACAATAAATCCGCGCACACCATTGCGCAGCATTTATTCTCACGAGTTCGCACATACTAAACTCGCCCCTGCACTCCTCTCACACCAGGAATTACCATGGACACACATGTCCCCCATGCATTCCTATGGGAGGGCAGGACAATCTCACCACACGCCCTCAGCGCGCACGCACTTTACACTGGCCCACAGTGCTAAAGTGCTCAGAGACTTAAAACTACTACCATACAAGGCAAAAATTTTAGGGGTGAACCGGCCAAAAAGGGCCAAGTCCAACAGGCCCTTACTCCATCGGGCCTCCGGTGAAGTTTAGCATGGCGGTAATGGAGTAGTCATCGTCATGGCTAAACTACGGACCGCCCGCATTTAATTCGAGCGGACGGACCACTATGTTGGCTGGCAGGGAACACTGTTACTATTGCGATGGAGTTCCTTCTTTGTCAACATATAAATTAGGCCCTGTGACCCCAAGCCCTGTGGTGACTGCACCCTAGATGAATCCAAAGGCATTATGGGACCATGTTACCAAACTTTACGTCGCCAAATATAAGCTGACCATGCCGCAATCGTTAGAAGGCAAAAGGAAGGTACTGTTCCCGCTCCCAAAGTCATTCATGCAGCACATCATCGTCACAGTCAAAGACTTCGGGTAAATTCATGAAAAAGCATATGAAGTCAAAGTGGTGATTATTCCCTTTCCACCACTCTCGGACTCCAGAGAGGGTGCGAGGGTGTCAATGTGCTTCCAAGCATCACTGCTAATCTTCATCGGAGTTTAGCCCGATGCACCCCGAGTTCCCGGGTCCATCTGCGACGTCACTACAAGTAGAGACCTTCATAAAGGCCATGTTGTCCATTTTTAGTACTTTACTGGGTCCAAAAGGGCCTCCAATTGGACTTCCACAGGCAAGTCTGCCCTCTGCAGTGGTCTATGCCTTTTAAATCAATATCGGATGCAGCTCTGGTGCCGACTTCGGGTTCCGGCATCATCCCCTGCGGCAGATCCATTTGCATCAAAGCCTATGTAGCCGATGCTAGAGAAGGATTTGCAGCCCATTGTGCTCTCCAACTCCCAGCAGAATCTAACATGAAATCGACAGAGGCCATGACCAGCTCCGACCAGCACACAGCTAATAGACTATCCTTCTGATTCTGACATTTTGCCCTTACCCACTGTATGATGAGGAAAACTGGTTTGAATAACTCCAAGATGCCGGTGGTCTGAATACTTTTCCAAATATTGACCTTGTGTACCTCCAGGTCCTGCTCCTGAGGAAAGTACCTCCTTTGCAGTCCTTATGTGAAGGGTGGCAGAAGACTTAGACCTACAGCTCCCTACTAAGTAGATCAAAACTAAGTTTTTGACTAAAGTACTTCTGCCTGCTAATGCACCTACATAACATCTATTGCCATTTAATAACACCCTCACCAATAGCCTTTAGGCACTTGGAATAAGCCATGTTTGGTTCCACCTGTTAATAGGCAGGTCACTTGTTGCAATCATCACCAGCCAATCCAGCATTTCTTACACAACATCCAATGCCAGAGAGTTTGTTGGTACAGACATCCACCAGTAGAGTTAATCTGAATGCCTTCCCTACTATTCCATTCGATTGCGAGTCAAAAAGAATAGAGACATTTGGTCAGCGGATTTTTTCCTCTACGAGCCTTGCTCTGAGGTCAGTGAATGCCGACTGTCTTCTAGGCTGCTTCTCCCATGACCTTTGGGACATGGTGGCACAAGCTATGACTACTGTTCTGGATAACCTTTGTGTCTCCCTCACTCAAACTATTCAGGATTGTCGCAATACAGCAAAATTTGTAGAACGTTCTGGCTTGGACATAACCAGCTTCTTAGGTCGAGCATTGGGTACCAGTATAGCACTTCAGCACAATGCCTGGAAGAGGTCTATAGGCTTTTCCGTGGATATCCATGCATCCCTGATGGACAAGAAGTTTGACAGCTCTCACCACTTTGCCAACAAAGCAGATTTGCTCCTGGAACAGTTTAGGGAAAGGTGTGCCACAAGCATTTTCCTTGGGCCTTTCTGCCCCCACCAGACAATTCCCCCAACAATTTTGGCTCCTCCGGTTGCGGTTGGGGTTTCCAGTTTCACCAATGGCAGAACCCTCCTTGAGCCCACTAGGCCTTTCAGGTCTTTCGTAGTTGCCGTTCTTAAAGACAATGCCTGGTATGGCAGGGATTATATGCAGCTCAGTACCCTGCCCCTCTTCCAGCGGCAGCTGCAAATAGTTTTAGTGTGCTCTTGACAGCACACAGTCACCCTGTCAGAGGCAGGATCTGATATTTCCTCCAAGGGTGGCAGGCCTTCACATCCGACAATTGGGTTCTCCAAATTGTACTTTGGGGCTACACCCCCCCCTTTCCTTCCACCCAGTCACATCATCCACCATCCTCAGGGCTGCTGACGCAGGACCACCTATCCGTCTTGCAGCAGAAAGTGCATGCCCTTTTAGCCAAAGGGGCCATAGAGAGGGCTTCGACCTCGGAAGTAGGAACTGGGTGTTGCTCCTGCTACTTCCTTGTGCTGATGAAGGAAGGAGGCCTTCATCCTAATTTAGATTGTTGCCCTCTCAACGCCTTCCTGTGGAAGGACAAATTCAGGATGTTCCTGCTAGCCTAGGTCTTGTCTGCCCTATACCCCAGAGACTGGATGGTGGCAATGGACCTGCAGGAGGCATATTTCCATATCTCCTTCCTGCAAGCCCAGAGACGTTACCCGTGGTCCATGGTAGACCAGAAGTATTTTCAGTTGCAGTGCTCCCTTTTGGCTCACCCAGTGCCTCTCAGGATTTTCACGAAATTGATGGGCATGCTCGCAGCACATCTTCGGAGGTTGGGGGTACCAGTCTTCCCCTACCCCGTCGACTGCCTTCTGAAGGACGGTTTGCCTCAGGCAATTATTAACCACCTCCAGATGACGGAAAACCTTCCAACATCATTGGGGTTCACTATTAACATGTCAAAGTCACATCTGACTCATTCGCAGATGCAAAGCTATTCCAGATATGTAATGGTTTTGTGCCTTTCTCCCATGACAGGGAGTCCGATGTTTCAGTCTCTGGCCTGAATCTCAGTGCAGATGACAGTGAGGCTGCTAGGGTTGTTGACCTTCTGTATCCTGCTGGCCAAACATTCCAGGTGGCATATGCAGGCTTTGCAGTGCTGCCTCAAGCCCCTGTGGGCAAATCATCAGGGGAGACTGCAAAGGCTCTTCAGTAGTGGGTACAGAATTGTGAGTGGGTCAGTGGCAGATCGCTCTCCCCTCCTTACCCAAATGTGACAGTGGTGAAAGATGCATCCATTCTGGGTTTGGGTGGTCATCTGAGAGAGGTTGCGATCAGAAGCCTTTTATCTCTGGCGAAGACTCAACCCTTGATCAATTTGTTGGAGTTGAGGATGAGTCGTTTGGCATTGAAAGCCTTCTTGTCCATAATCAAAGGAAGACTTGTGCAGGACAATACCACTGCCATGTACTACAACAAGCAGGGAGGTGGTTGGTTTGTGGGTCTTGTGCCAGGAGGCTGTATGCTTCTGGAAATGGCTGGACACCAAGGCCTTTCTCTGGTGGTGAACCTCCTGCAGGGATCTTTAAACACCAGGGCAGATGAGCTCAACCTCCAACGCTTAGCGGGTCACAAATTATAGCTGCATACGGAGGTGGCACAGGGCATTTTCTAGCAATGGGGAGAACCTTGGTTCTATCCTGTGCCAATGCCGAGAATGTACATTGTCCGCACTTTGGCACATTGAGATTCCAAGGCGATTCTCTCTCGGAGAGGCTTTCCGTTTAGAGATGAGCTTGGGACTCCTGTATGCCTTTCTGCCGCTGCCTCTCCTGCCCTGAAGAAGATCAGGAATTACTGAGCCTAAGAGTGTGGTACCCAGAATCCCAAGGCATGAGCTTCTGTCCTCGATCAAGCTGCCTCTACGGGATGATGTCCTATCGCGGTAGCAGGGCAGAGTACTGCACCTGGGCCTGCACAGTTCGTATCTACATGCTTGGAGAGTGAGCGGCGGCAGTTGACCTCCTTTGACTTTCCCCCCGAGGTCATCGATGATCTCTTGTTGGAAATGGGACCCACCACAAAATCGGTGTACTCCAGTTGTTTGGACTAATTTGTGGCATGGTGTGGTGCCCAATTCATTGACCCACTATGAGCGAAGCTGTCTGAAGTTTTGCTGTTTCTTTTCTCCCTGGCCCAGCAAGGACTTGCTTTGGGCACTGTTAAAGGCTATCTGTTGGCTCTTTCGTTTTCTTTTACAGTTGCCGAATCAGTCTCCTTGATTTAAATCACCTGCTGTGATGAGATTTTTGAAAGGTTTGCAACATTTGTTTCCACCAAAACCCTTTGTGATGCCTGAATTTAGTGCTCCCTTGTATGATGTGCACCCCTTTTGATCCGCTGCACAGTTGCCCATTAAGATGTCTAATGTTCAAGATGGTCTTTCTCATCACCATACCATCAGCTAGGTGTGTGAGTGTGCTGCAGTCTCTGTCAACCCACCTAGTATAACATTCTTCTCAGATAAGTTGGTGTTGAGGACCTGAGCTTCCTTTCTGCCAAAGTGGTCAATCCTTTTCATGTTTTGTAGGCTACCACCTTCTGGCATTCATTGCTCCTACTCATTCCTTTCAGGAGGAACAGAGACTCCATCTTTTGGAACCTAAAAGAGCACGAAGGTTTTATATAGATCATACCAAAGAACATCGGGTGGATGATCAGCTTTTAGTAGGGCTCTGTGGAGCGAAGAAGGGCAAAGCAGTGCAAAAAAGGACCATCTTCCAAGGAATTGTTCACTGCATCAAGATCTGCTATGCACTGGCGAAGAAGCAACCTTCACAAGGATTGCAAGTTCATTCCACCAGAGCTAAGGCTGCTACCACTGCGCTAGCTTTCGGAGTACCTCTCCTGGACATTTGTCATGCGGTTCCGTGGGTATCTGTACATACGAATATGACTCTTTACTACGCGAGTCATTACATCGCGTGCCTTCACAACGTGGTCGTTACAACGACCGCGTTGTTACCACGCAATGCCATTACTAAGCAAGTCATTACATCGACTTGCAGTAGATGGCGCGGTAACATTAGGAATGTATAATTTACTATTCCAACTCCAGCCTACGCAACAGTAGGGAAGGTGTTGGAATAGTAAACTATACTATTCCTTATGTTAGAGCGCCATCTACTGCAAGTCGATGCAATGACTTGTGTAGTAATGGCATTGCGTGGTAACAACGCGGTTGTTATAACGACCGCGTTGTAATGGCATCGCGGTCTAATGACCGCAATTTAAAGGTTGTTTCCCGTACATACCTTCATGAAGCACTACTGCATTGACAGTCAAAAGAGGAATTTTGCCTGCTCAGTCCTGCAGGTCCAGTTCATATACCCACCATCTGGAGTGGTACTGCTGTGGTATATATTTACAAAGTGCAAAATCTGTGGATAGAAGTATCAATGAGAAGAATAAGAAGCTGGTTTAGTATATTGTGCAAACTTATGCAAGTGGGCACACTGCACTAATCCAGACAACCGTATGGTGATTTTTGTGGTCTTAGACAACCTTAGAAAGCTCTCTAAGTGGTAGCTGTGGAGAGCAGCCTTCAGGCTTAGTCCAGAAGGCGTGTAAAGCAGCTTGTTTTACCAGAACATAATCTTATAGGTGTAGATTAAGTAAAAAAGAACCACACAGTGTATTTATAAAAATATGTATTTATTATAAGACACTCACTAATACATACAGATATCTCCTACCCGGAGATATACACAATGCACACAATACTTTGCAATAAAAAGTAAGTAGCACTGTTAGAACTGGGGGTCTCTAGTTGGCAATGGTATACACCTTTGACCAAATAGGGCCCCTTGCTTCTAGTCAGGGTAAGGGGGATACACTACTAAAATAACCCCTGCTCACCCCCTTGGTAGCTAGGCACGAGCAGACAGGCCTATCTCAGAGGCAGTGTGTTAAGCATTTGTGAACACATACAGTAATACAGTGAAAACACTACAGATGGACACCACACAGGTTTTATAAAAATAAGTATGCTTTATATAAACTTATCACAAGACCACAAACGACAAAAATCCACAATACTGTAATCAAAAATAATACTTTAAGATGGTAGAAATAGTTTAAAAATAGGTTCTTCACTTAAAAGCAGTCTTTAGCAACAGATAACCCCAACTGGAGTTATCACGACGTCGAGGTCAAAGAAATCCCAAAGTACGGCGCCGACTACGAGGTGCGCGGCGTCGGGCCCGGAGTCAAAACAGACCCACAAAGAACAGTACCTTGGGAAAAGCGAAAACAAAGACAGCTCACGGCGTCGGGGAGATGCGGCGTCGTTGGCGCTGTGCGGCGTTGGTTCCTTGCTTCGGGGGAGGCGATGCGTCGGGTCCTCGATGCTTGCGCAAAGCAGGGGATGCGTCTGTTCCTTACCGGAGAGGAGGTGACATCACGATGGCGCCGAAACCACGGTTCCGTACGATGTCACGATGTTGATGGATTCTTGACCACCCACGTCGACAATCGGCTCCGCGATGATGTCGGAGTCGATGCAGCACAGCAGCAGGTGTCGGGCCGGCGTCACAAGTCGGAGCAGCGCTCACGGCTATGGCAGGCTTACGATGTCGTTCGCTGGCGTCGATGTGGCATGGTGCCCGGCGTCGGGTCTACGTTGCAAGTCGGAGCAGCGCTCTCGGCTTCGATGCAGAAGACGGCGTCGCTCGCCGGCGTCGGTGTTGCAAATTCCTTCTGTAGCACCAGAACAGCAAGTTCCAGATGCAGGCAAACAGAAAGAGTTAAGTCTGGTATCCCTGAGACTTCGGTCAGGAGGCAAGCTCAAATCAAGCCCTTGGAGTAATATTCTGCAAGATGATGAAAGTTCTTTAAAAGTTCCTTCTCCTCTCCTTGGCACTGAAGACACCACTGTAGGCCAACCCAGCAACACAGCACACTGGCAGGGGGGCAGTCCAACTCCTACAGCATCCTTTGGTTCTTCTCCTTGGCAGAGGTTCGTCTTGTTGTTCCAGAAGTGATCTAAAGTTCTGGGGTCAGGGCCCCAATATTTATACCCCTAAATCCTTTGTCCTCTGAGGGCAGAGGAGCCTTTACCTGGCCCAAACCAGTTCTGTGCAGTCCTGGAGCACTTTGTTTACAGGACTCCTTCTTTCCTTTGACAGTGTGGGCCAGGGACATCAGACGCAACACAGGAGGTGGAGCCAGCATTGTGGAAGGCAGGCACAGCCCTATTCAGACCCAGGTGCAACTCCTCCCATCACTCTACATGCAGATAGGTCTATTCAGCCCTGTGCTGACTCACCCTGTCTCCTGGTATCCCTCCCAGCCCTTGTCACTCACAAAACCAGACACAGGAATACACAACCTAGCAGAGGCAGGCTTGGACAGTTAGGCAAGAAAAGACCTACTTTCTAAAAGTGGTATTTTCAAACACAGAATGTTAAAACCAACTTTACTAAAAGATGTATTTTATCATTCTGAGTTCAGGCATACTAAATTCGTTTTTCTACCATGTTCCCTGGGTCAGTTAGGATTATAAGATGTTATAATCAAACTGCCCATTCTGGCCTATGGGGAACAGGTAGCCTTGCAATAGTGAAAAACGAAAATGGCTGTAATTCACTATTAGGACATGCCACACACACCAGGGCATGTCCTACCTTATACCTACAATGCACCCTGCCCTTGGGCCTACCTTAGGGGTGTCTGATATGAAGATAAGGGAAGGTTTAGGGACTGGCAAGTGGGTGCACTTGTCAAGTTGACATGGCAGTCACAGACTGCACACAGGCTCTGCAATGGCAGGCCTGAGACACACTTTACAAGCTGCTTCTGTGGATGGCACAACCAGTGCTGAAAGCCCACCAACAGCATTTGATTTACAGGCCCTGGGCACACCTGGTGCACTATACTAGGGTCTGACAAGTAAATCAAATGATCCAATCATGGAGTCACTAATCAATACATCAATTTAACATAGGGAGCACTTGCACTGTGGCACTGAATAGCAGTGGCACAGTGCCCAAAGCATCTAAAACCAGCAAACAGATCAAAAACAGAGGAGGCAATCAGAAAAAAGTAGAAGGGAGACTCACGCCAATGGTACCAGGTCTAACACGTGTCCCCTCCAGCTGAAATGTGGGGAGAACTACCCTTCCCCTTGGGAGTTCTCATCACTAAGGCGGAAAAATCTGGACAGACCATCAGCATTGGCGTGGTCTGTACCAGGGCGGTGTTCCACCGTAAAGTCCATCCCCTGTAGGAAATGGACCACCTCAACAACTTTGGGTTCTCACCCCTCATCTGCATCAGCCATCTGAGGGGCCTGTGGTCTGTCTGAACCCGGAAGTGAGTCCCAAACAGGTATGGTCTCAACTTCTTCAGTGCCCAGACCACAGCAAATGCCTCACGCTCAATTGCACTCCACCTCTGCTCCCGTGGAAGTAACCTCCTACTGATGAAGGCTACAGGTTGGTCTAGGCCCTCTTCATTAATCTGTGATAGAACAGCCCCCACATCATGCTCTGAAGCGTCTGTTTGGACAATGAATTCCTTTGAGAAGTTGGGCGCCTGAAGCACGGGTGCTGTGCACATGGCAGTCTTCAGGGCGTCAAAAGCCTTCTGACAGGTGTCAGTCCAGCTCACTTTCTTGGGCTGCTTCCTGGAAGTCAGCTCAGTCAAGGGTGCAACAATGTTGCCATACCCCTTGACAAACCTCCTGTGGTACCCCGTGAGTCCTAAAAGGCTCTCACCTGTGTCTGAGTCTTAGGGGTTCCCATGCCAGGATGGTATCAATCTTGGGTTGTAGGGTGCGCCACCTGGCCGCTCCCCACCTGGTGCCCCAAGTGCACCACGGAACCCTGCCCGATCTGGCACTTACTCGCCTTGATCGTGAGGCCTGCCTTTCGCAGTGCCATCAACACTTCCCAGAGGTGGCACAGATGTTCTTCCCAACTGGCGCTGAACACTGCAATGTCATCCAGGTAGGCGGCACTGAAATCCTCCAGTCCAGCCAACACCTGGTTGACCAACCTCTGAAAGGTGGCAGGAGCATTCTTCATCCCAAAGGGCATAACCCGGAATTGGTAGTGCCCATCTGGTGTGGAGAATGCTGACCTCTCTTTGGCCCCATCAGTTAAGGCGATCTGCCAGTACCCAGACGTCAAATCAAATGTGCTGAGGTACCGTGCAGCCCCTAACCGATCAATGAGCTCATCAGCTCTGGGGATGGGGTGCGCGTCAGTCCTGGTGACTGAATTGAGTCCTCGGTAGTCCACACAGAACCGGAGTTCGGGTGTGGCACCAGGCGCGGCAGCCTTTGGGACCAAGACCACTGGGCTGGCCCAAGGACTGTGAGAGGACTCAATCACCCCTAAGGCAAACATCTTGGAGACTTCCTCCTTGATGTAAGCTCTGACCTTGTCAGTCACTCTGTAAGCCTTGTGCTTCACAGGAGGACTGTCCCCAGTGTCCACATCATGGACGCACCACTCAGTGACACCAGGAATCAGGGAAAACAAATCAGAGAATTGTCCCAACAGTTGGTGACAATCTTGCTGCTGATCAGGGGTCAGTGTGGCAGAGAGGCTGACACCATCCACTGACCCATCTTGCTCTGTTGCAGACAGGAGGTCAGGAAGAGGCTCAGTCTCCTCCTCCATTCCATCATCTGTCGCTAGGAGCATGCCCACTTCGGACCTTTCTAAGTGGGGCTTCAGGCGGTTAACATGCAGGACCCGCAAAGGGTTCCTTGGAGACCGCAAGTTCAACAGGTAGGTGACATCACTCTTGCGCTCCACCACCTCAAATGGATAGGTCCACCTGTCCTGGAGCGCACAAGGCTCTACAGGGGCCATGACCCAAACTTTCTGTCCAGGTTGAAGCTCAATCAGAGTGGCATTCTGATCGTACCACCGCTTCATCTCTTCCTGGCTGGCTTCCAGATTCACCTCAGCGAGTTGCCTGAATTGCCTGGTCTGGTTCCTGAAGGCCAGCATGTAACTGTATACATCCTGGGGAGGTTTCCTGGGAGATTGCTCCCAGACTTCCTTGACTAGACTCAAAGGTCCTCTTACCGGGTGACCATAGAGCAGTTCAAAGGGACTGAACCCTAAGGACTTCTGTGGCACCTCACGGTAAGCAAACAGGAGGCATGGCAAGAGGACGTCCCACTTACGCCTCATAGGTTCCTCAAGACCCATTATCATGCCTTTGAGGGTCCGGTTGAATCTCTCAACCAGCCCATTACCTTGGGGGTGGTAAGGAGTGGTGAACTTATAAGTAACACCGCACTCCTGCCACAGGGACTTCATATAGTTGGATATGAAGTTTGTACCACGGTCTTACATCACCTCTCTGGGGAACTCCACACAGGAGAAAATCCCCATCAGTGCACGTCCCACCAGGGGGTCCGTCACTGTCCTGAGCGGGATGGCTTCCAGGTACCGGGTAGCACGGTCCACCAAGACCAGGATAAACCTGTTGCCCATGGCTGTCTTGGGGTCCAGTGGCCCCACAATGTCAATGCCCACCCGTTCAAAGGGGGTACTGACTACAGGGAAAGGTTGGAGAGGAGCCTTGTGCTTCCTTCCACTTTTCCCACTTGCCTGGCAAGTTTGACAAGTCTTACAATGAGTGTCTGAACTCTTCCGCATCTGGGGCCAATGAAAGTGGGAGACAAGCCTTTCAAAGGTCTTGTTCTGCCCCAGATGTCCAGCTAAAGGTACATCATGAGCCAAACCCAGTAGGAAGGCTCTGAAGCTCTGGGGTACCACCAGCACATGGGCTGACCCATGCTCAGCAACCTTAGGCTCGCTATACAGGAGGTCGTTCTCCCAGTAAATCCAATGTGATCCAGACTGATCACCTGCTGCCTGGGCAGTGGCCTGTCGCCGCAGACCCTCAAGAGAAGGGCACTTCCTCTGCTCCTCACAAAATTCCTCCCTGGAGGGGCCTCCTTCCTGCTGCCAATGGGTCAGCTCAGGCAGGTCCTCCAGTTCGGCCACTTGTTCCCCTGTAGGTTCCAGGGCATCCCCCTCAAGGTCTGCCTCCTCCTGGACCGTGGGAACTAGGGGGGCCGGTTTCCCGTGCCCCCCACCTCTTCTCTTTAAGGCAGGGGTCTGGGCCATCTTTTCAGGCTCCAGAACCGCTTCAACACCCTTATTGGCTGCCATAGACCGAGTGGTCACACACGCCCACTCAGGCAGACCCAACATCTCCAAATGAGACCTTCTCTCCACCTTAGCCCAAGGGGAGCTCTCCAAATCATTTCCCAACAGACAATCAACAGGCATGGCTGGCCTCACAGCTACTTGAAGAGTACTTGAGACCTGACCCCACTCAAAGGGAACTTGAGCCACCTTACACTGGCTCTGTGAGTTGTCCGCGGCAACTACAGGGAAGAATGCATGGGGGATAACCTGCTCTCTGGACACCAGCCGGCAATTGACAGCTGTCACACTAGCCCCAGTGTCTCTGAGAGCTTCCACCCTATGGCCATTGATGGTCACCCACTGCCTGTACTTCTTAGTGTTATCAGGCAGCTGGGTCTCAGGGACCATCTCAAAGTCTCCTAAAGAGACAAGGGACATCTCTGCGGGACCCCACCCACCTTGGGCACCCATCTCCTCCCCCCAGGGCTACACTCGCCATCTGACGGGGTGGTGCACGTGGTGGTGCTTTGGAATCCTTCATGGGACATTGTGCATCATACCAACGGTGGCCCACTTGACCACACGTAAAGCACTTGTAGGGGCCCCTCTGAACAGGTTTACCTGTCGGGGCCTCTTGCTTCTTCTCAGGGGAGGCTGGGAACCCTTCCCTTGGTTCCCTTGGGAATTACTTTGGGGCCCTTTCTGGAACTCCCTCTGTTTACCCTTGTCCCCCACTCTTCTGCTGGGGACCCTGCCCACCCTTGGCGGAGTCTCCCACGTGACCCTTGTGGACCCGGGTGCTCACCCAGCGGTCCGCCTCCTCAGCAAGCTTCCTAGGGTTAGTTAACTTGCTATCAATAAGGTGCTGGCGTAGCTCTGGAAAACAATTACCAGACAAGTGCTCCCATGCAAACAAATCATAGAGCTCCTCAAAAGTACTCAATTTGCTACCCTTCACCCAACCATCCATAGCTCTGCAAAAGAAAGATACATATTCTACCCAAGTGGTTGCCTCCAGCTTCTTGCAACTCCTGAACCTCTGTCTATAGAGTTCTGGGGTCAAACCATACCTTGTCATCAGGGCTTCTTTCATATGGGCATAAGACATCCTATTCTCACTGGGTAGGTCTAACAGTGTATCCCTCCCTCACTCACAAAGCGGCCCCACAACCCCGCTCCCCAATCCATCTCAGGGACCCGGTGGGCCAACATTGCTATCTCATAGGCTGCAAACCACTGCCCAATATCTTCATGCTTATGGAAATCTTTGATGACATCCTTGGGGATATATACCCTGCCTTCTGCAGGCACATGACAGTGTGCTGCCACCAGAGGGATTAATTTCTAGAGCTTTTAGCCTTGATCTCCAACTCCCTCAGCATTCTCTCATGCTCTAATCTCATTCTCTCCCTCTCCAAGGCTAACTTGTTATTTTCACCCTCCATCTTGAGCCTGGCCAGCTCCATTTTAGGCCTTCTATTTCTCTCCCTATCCTCCAGCTCTCCTGGGGACAGGTCTTTGGAAGAAACACTGCTGCCTGGCGGGGTAGGTACTTTCTCCCTCCCCCCCCTGGACCTAGGGGCCCATCTAGCTGCCCTTCTGCCTCCTCCACAGGGTGCTCCACATTTTCAGATGCATTTCTTGCTTCCACCCAGGCCCTCAGCGCCTTGTGGAACTCATCCTTCTTTGTGAGGCCTGGAATAGCAACTTTAAATTTTCTACAGAAGGCTTTCAGCTGTTTGGCATTATAGGTATCCAACCTCTCTTCCTCAAACTCTGGATCCATAGAGGCAATAGATGCTGGTGGACTCATGGCAATAAGAATTGGCAGGTCTCAGAAAAATAACAGTCCAAGGAGAAAAATTATTCTACCAAAAAGGTATGTGGTTGCGTTTGGTCTGCACTCACTAGTAGTGTACACCAATCACTGTATATGAGTCACAAATGCAAGTCCAGAATCCTCACCGCTGACCACCAATGTTAGAACTGGGGGTCTCTAGTTGGCAATGGTATACACCTTTGACCAAATAGGGACCCTTGCTTCTAGTCAGGGTAAGGGGGATACACTACTAAAATAACCCCTGCTCACCCCCTTGGTAGCTAGGCACGAGCAGACAGGCCTATCTCAGAGGCAGTGTGTTAAGCATTTGTGAACACATACAGTAATACAGTGAAAACACTACAGATGGACACCACACAGGTTTTATAAAAATAAGTATGCTTTATATAGACTTATCACAAGACCACAAATGACAAAAATCTACAATACTGTAATCAAAAATAATACTTCAAGATGGTAGAAATAGTTTAAAAATAGGTTCTTCACTTAAAAGCAGTCTTTAGCAACAGATAACCCCAACTGGAGTTATCACAACGTCGAGATCAAAGAAATCCCAAAGTACGGCGCCGACCGCGAGGTGTGCGGTGTCGGGCCCGGAGTCAAAACAGACCCACAAAGAACAGTACCTTGGGAAAAGCGAAAACAAAGACAGCTCACGGCGTCGGGGAGATGTGGCGTCGTTGGCGCTGTGCGGCGTCGGTTCCTTGCTTCGAGGGAGGCGTTGCGTCGGGTCCTCGATGCTTGCGCAAAGCAGGGGATGCGTCTGTTCCTTACCGGAGAGGAGGTGACATCACGATGGCACCGAAACCACGGTTCCGTACGATGTCACGATGTCGATGGATTCTTGACCACCCACGTCGACGATCGGCTCCGCGATGATGTCGGCGTCGGAGTCGATGCGGCACAGCAGCAGGCGTCGGGCCGGCGTCGCAAGTCGGAGCAGCGCTCACGGCTATGGCAGGCTTACGATGTCGTTCGCTGGCGTCGATGTGGCACGGCGGCCGGCGTCGGGTCTACGTTGCAAGTCGGAGCAGCGCTCACGGCTTCAATGCAGAAGACGGCGTCGCTCGCCGGCGTCGGTGTTGCAAATTCCTTCTGTAGCACCAGAACAGCAAGTTCCAGATGCAGGCAAACAGAAAGAGTGAAGTGTGGTATCCCTGAGACTTCGGTCAGGAGGCAAGCTCAAATCAAGCCCTTGGAGTAATATTCTGCAAGATGATGAAAGTTCTTTAAAAGTTCCTCCTCCTCCTCCTCCTTGGCACTGAAGACACCACTGTAGGCCAACCCAGCAACACAGCACACTGCCAGGTGGGCAGTCCAACACCTACAGCTTCCTCTGGTTCTTCTCCTTGGCAGAGGTTCGTCTTGTTGTTCCAGAAGTGATCTAAAGTTCTGGGGTCAGGGCCCCAATATTTATACCCCTAAATCCTTTGTCCTCTGAGGGCAGAGGGGCCTTTACCTGGCCCAAACCAGTTCTGTGCAGTCCTGGAACACTTTGTTTACAGGACTCCTTCTTTCCTTTGACAGTGTGGGCCAGGGACATCAGACGCACCACAGGAGGTGGAGCCAGCATTGTGGAAGGCAGGCACAGCCCTATTCAGACCCAGGTGCAACTCCTCCAATCACTCTACATGCAGATAGGTCTATTCAGCCCTGTGCTGACTCACCCTGTCTCCTGGAATCCCCCAGCCCCTGTCACTCACAAAACCAGACACAGCAATACACAACCTAGCAGAGGCAGGCTTGGACAGTTAGGCAAGAAAATACCTACTTTCTAAAAGTGGTATTTTCAAACACAGAATGTTAAAACCAACTTTACTAAAAGATGTATTTTATCATTCTGAGTTCAGGCATACTAAATTCGTTTTTCTACCATGTTCCCTGGGTCAGTTAGGATTATAAGATGTTATAATCAAACTGCCCATTCTGGCCTATGGGGAACAGGTAGCCTTGCAACAGTGAAAAACGAAAATGGCTGTAATTCACTATTAGGACATGCCACACACACCAGGGCATGTCCTAACTTATACTTACAATGCACCCTGCCCTTGGGCCTACCTTAGGGGTGTCTGATATGAAGATAAGGGAAGGTTTAGGGACTGGTAAGTGGGTGCACTTGCCAAGTCGACATGGCAATCACAGACTGCACACAGGCTCTGCAATGGCAGGCCTGAGACACACTTTACAAGCTGCTTCTGTGGATGGCACAACCAGTGCTGCAAGCCCACCAGCAGCATTTTATTTACAGGCCCTGGGCACGCCTGGTGCACTATACTAGGGTCTGACAAGTAAATCAAACGATCCAATCATGGAGTCACTAATCAATACATCAATTTAACATGGTTGTATGACGTTACAACGCATTCCCTTGCAACGCATGCCTTTACCACGCATGCGTTACAACGGAATGCCTTTCCTACGCATAACCTTTACCACGAATATTCCTTTACCACGCATTCTTTTACAACGATTTTCGTTGTAAATTTATGCATGGTAAGGGCATACTCTTGGTAATGGTTATTCCCCACCCCTAAACCCTTCTTACATATACCCCTCCCTCCCCTTAACCTTCAAATCGGACCTCTTCTTTTTTTTTCAAATTCCCCTTACCTCTCCACGTCGTGGCTTCTTCTTCATCTTCCGTGTTGACGTTGAACGTCGTAAGAGGAAACGGAAGTGTCTTTCCGTTTCCTCTTACGGCGCCGATTGCCTCTTCTTCGCTTCTTTTCTGGTGAGTTTTTTCACGCGTTTTTTTTTGGGGGAGACCCCCAAGCCCCCTTTTTTTTTTTGCCTTTAGCACACATGCCTTTACTACGTATTGTCATAGGGTTTCTGCACATACACAGAGCTATGCACAGGATAATGGGACCCCGGAATACAGTGGTTTGCCTACCATATACCGTAGCACCCAAAAACCCCAACCCAACTAGCTTAGCATCCCATTAGCACCCAAGTACCAATGATTGGACAACCCAGAACACGGTATCTTTATCTCAGGACTCGCAGAAGCAAGAACACTCTTTCATCACTCACTCGTACTTGTCCACAAGGTGCGTAGAAAGAGACACTGGATAGGTTAAAATGTTTATTCCAACTTACGTGCTCTAATGTACAGTACACGTGTCAGTACTAATAGCATAATGCATATGAATAATATAAGCAGCATGGTTACAATTCCATAGAATACAAACGGGGAAAGCATTTCATAACTCAGTGGATAAATGTCTAAATAACATTACCACCCTCCCCGTGCAGTAAGATAGTTTATTATAAAAATAGAAGACCTCTGGGCTTTGACTAGCGAACCCCCATACCTCAGTCTCTAGATGCAGAATTACATCAGCAGGACATCATAGCTCTTCTCACTGAAAAGGATTTCTCCAAGTGTGTCCAGCGCCAGTAAAAACCCCAGTATTAAAGGCACACAAAGTTTCATGTCATTTGCGCCTAATGTTATGTCTGGGTGCGCGAGACTGGCCATATCAGGAAGAACCGAAATACATTGTTATGCGACCTTGTACATGTTGTGCAGTCTGAGCCCAAATCGAACAAGAGAAAAGGTGAAAGACAAAAAGTGCAGACAGCGCAAAAGAACTTGGCAAGAGCAAGGGCGAGGGAGCCCTGGCTCAGTGTAACGTGCGCAAAGAAAAGCAGCATGGCAGCTAGTCCTAGGCCAACATAACAAGGCAGGCAACAAACCACAAGACACCCTCCCTGGTCAGTCCGGCGTCCAAGACAGAGGGCAAAAAAAAATATCCAGTAGAGCACAGGGAGCGCCCAAACGGCGAAAAACAAGTCAATCCATGAAAGTGTAAGTGCAGAAAAAAGCCATACCCTCCAAAAGGGCATCATTGGAATCGTCAAAAAACATAGATGCCATCCAATCCATGAGATCAAAAGAGCAGGAATGCTCCTCAGCAGAGGAGCATCCAAAAGCAATGCGGGACAACTTGCGTGATAAACGAAACAGCTTTGTTGTAGGAGATCCTGGGCAGCCGCCCAGATATCCCATTGCGCCAAAATCCCCAGTGCAGCCGCACGCGCCATACAGCCGGCAACGGAACAGTCCTGCTCATGGGCCTCTAAGGGACCCATCAACTGAACAAAATCCGGAACAGACAATGACGAATTGGAGAGGCAATAATCCAAGGTCCAGGTGAAAGGACAGCGGATGCAAGTCATTACAGGTTGCACGCAAGTGAAATACGCAAAGCGAAAGGAAAGAGTATATGACACACTCAGTGTCGCCAATGGCAAGACACCAAAACCAGCCAAAGGCGCTCACGAAGCAGCTGGAGGCGTTCTGGATCGAGCAGGTCCCATCGGGGAGCAGCCATTGCGCATAAAACAAATTAATAACAGGACACCAGCCGCCAAGGCGATGATCAACGGGAAACCGCCAAAGACGCTGGAAAAAATAGAATGAATAAATGCCGGGATGACACCAAAAATAGTTTGGAAGGAGGACACTAAACCAGACCCCACGACTTTAAAAAGTGTACCAAACCCTCTGTGTTAGATGCGTTAAAAATACGATGAATTAACTCCCCAAAATGTTGGGGGAGATTAGTGTTCAAAAGGGCCTGTATTTCACTGTGGGTACTCGCCACCTGGAGAATGAATGTCTCCCGGGCGGACGTGAGCATAACTTCCTCGTTCAATAATAGTGCCTTTATTCTGCTCAGTCTATTGAAATCTGCCTCCATGGTAGGGATGGAAGGCCAAATAGAGATATCAACCTTGCCATGAGGGGGAGGAAAAAGCACATTTTTGCAGCAGACAACCCTGTGCGAAACTGTTACAATGTAAGGAATGCCAGCCTGCAGGCCACAACAGTTTTCGTTATTCAAAAGTAAATAACTACCATTGGAAAGGAGAGTGAAAGTAGGAGAAATAACAGGAGCAGGAATACCTTTCAGCACACAAGCAAGATTAGGAGCGGAAACGCTACATGAGCCATGCAATTTAATGTGTTTACAAATAAGCGAATGACCCATAGTCGAGTCGCAGTACTCCCCGTGAGAAAGACTTCCTTGCCATCCCGAAGGCATTTATACATGAAAGGCAAGGACCAGAGTTCATGCAGGAAAGCACTGCCCAAGGGCCGGTAACGGCCCACAGGATAATGTTTCATGCACGAGTCAAATTCAAACAAGGAAAAAGGTAAAGCGATAACCCCATGAACTAGCCACACAGCAGAATCAAGTTCTGCAACAGAGAACGGCAAAGGATCCATCTTTTCGATATGTAATAGAGTGTAAGTTGCATCTTTCATGGACATAAATTGCTGTTTGTCAGTTAAGTTAAAAGGTAGAAATAAGGCAGAGGTGTTCAAAAAATGCCAAGGAACTTTACCTAACTTGAGCGTTTGTAAAGTCCATGCAAACTGCATAACTGAACGCAATTGATTCTGACCATGATATAACACAGAAACATCATCTTGTACAATATCAACAACAGAGGACACAATATTCTCTAAAGTATAAATGCGAGAAGACAGGGTATTAATACTATTGTCAACAACAGCAAGCACCTTTTCCAAATTTGCTTGATCTATTTCCCGAAGACGGGAAGCAGCTTCCATTTGTGATAGCTTCCAGAGTTCATTATATGTCTCATAAATGAATCTTTTAGGTCGGGGACCACGAGGTCCCAAAACAAAGTCGGACAGATCAATATTGCCTGAAAGGAGGGACAAATGTTGTTTAACAGAATCAAGGGACGAATGTTGCAGCCATTGTTTGCATAATTTACCAACAGAATATGTAGTGACAGTACGAGAAGCAGTAAACCTCGGATCAGGCCTATCCTGTGTGTATCCAGTACCTGAGTCGTGAAAACGCATTTGACACGCATTAGATGATATAGGCCATACCAACCAGGGTGACTGATCCAGTTCGGAAACATTAAATGAATTGTTTTGTAATAGAGCCTGTAGGGTCGTCAGGGACAGGTTAAAACGTGAGCTATCATTGGGAAAACTCGACAGGGATGGAATTGAGGGCGAGTTTAATTGTTTAGTGGTAGCTAAGCCCCAACACGTAGTTTGATAGATGGAAGCATTTAGGAACATAATTTGGGTAGGGATGAGGCAAGCACGATGCAACGCCTCGGTTCCCTGTACCTGCCATGGCTTGGAGCCCCAAATGGATTTCAAATCTATTGTATCCTCCCAGTACTCATAACCACCCACTGCTAGGGCACTTAAAAAGGAACCCGAATAAAGCAATTTGGTGTGTGTTAACATAATTTTCTGAGTTGACGTGGTATTTAATCTAAAATAATAGGATGCGGGGTTTGACCGATTAAAATCAGTAAAATAGGTAAACTTATTTCGAAGAGTTTGTGAGCTACCTGGCAAGGGGTTTGGACAATGTTCCCATTGGGTGTAGTTAACAGAACTACGCAGGGCACTTGGCTTATGGAGAAAATGATTACCCCAATGTTGGTAACAATACAAATCGGCATAATTCGCAGAATTCATATATAAATCTTCAGCATTAAAAGATGCATAATATTTTAAATCGGCAAACAATGCTTCAACGGCATGCACATCCCAATCATCAGAATGAATGTTATTTTGTACTACATCACCCATTGAAACACGAAGGACATTAGGTACATTAATAATTTCTGTCGGACCATGGATTTGATAGTTCACTGCATCCCATACGATGCCATCAGCAACTGGAAAAGCTGAAATGTTCACAAATGTGTGGTCACGCTTCATGATGTGAGACGAGGAATGAGGAGCCAAAGTTCCAGAAACATAGTCTACAGCAGAGCGTTCAGGTAAATAGTGACCATTGATTAGTAGAAAAAACACTGTGACAAAGCCAATGGACATGAACAGAAAAATCAAGAAAAGTACCAACCAGAGGTATGTCCAGGGCGGAATCAAAAAATTGTCTCTAAACCAGGATACAAAAAGACTGAACTTGGATGGGACTTTTGAAGATGTGGAATCCGAATCAAAGGAATAACGAGTCGGGCTCAGTGGCGTTATTGGTTGATGTGCCACCGATTCAGATGCAGGATAAGTATACTCGTCCTCGTCGATATTGGTGGAGAGTTGGGGATCAATTGTAGTTTCAGGCAAATCAACCATCTCAATTACAGCATCAGCGACCGTTCGTGTAGATGGGCCACGAACATATGTCCGATAAATGGCAGGACAAGAGACCGCTGGTGTGACACTATTCAGGATCGGCCAGGCGCTGTAGCTTGACATTTTCCACTGAGATGTATCTGTTCTCCTTGCGACCAGGAAGCGGTGGTAAAATGACTGTACGTGTTCCCTTCAAGCCCAGAACTGGAACCGGTGCACGAAAAGAGGGGCCGAATTCTTTTTTGTTTTCAACCTTCTCTCGAACCAGTTCTCCAACCTTTGGAAGCCAGCCGGCTACCGGAATCTGCAACGCAGGATCTGTGGCTGAAGGCAAATGTGTAGTTGCAAGTTTGTCTCGGGCTTCTTGTAAGTCCTGTAACATAGCAGAATGGTTATCTACATCAAACTTGGCGGATTGCGCCGCGATGTCTGGACCCTCAAGGTCAGGCACAAACATTCTTATGCCAAAGAGCATTTCGTATGGGGTCCGCCCACCCAGAGGTCTTCTAGGGAGATTATTAAGTGCACGCTGAACGGTATACAAGTGGGCCAGCCAGTTCCTGCCAGTACCTATAACTCTAGCTGTTAAGGATTGCTTTAAGTCACGGTTCATTCGTTCAACGATAGAATTGCCCTCAGGCCTATACGGAGACGAAAATTTCACCCGCACCCCAAGCGAAGCCATTGCATCCTTGTAAGCCCTAGAGGCAAACGCTGGACCTTGGTCCGAATGGAAGGTGCCGCATGCGAAAATTCCCACAAAGACACGCAAATCCCTGATTACATTTCGAGCGTCAGCACTACGTTGTGGCCAGACCCAGAGGAACCGTGTGCACGAGTCCACTGCTACTAAGATGTATTTATAGGCAGTGTCTGATGAGAATGGACCGCAGTGATCCAAGTAAACACACCCAAAGGGTCTGTTAGCAATGCAGAGCGGGGTCTGTGGTGGGCGTGTTACCGTGGAAGGCTTAATCTGTTGACAAACATCGCAAGAAAGCACAAAAGCACGGGTGTCTTTATACAATCCACGCCACCAATAACGCTGCTGCAAGATGGAAACTGTAGCTGACACACCTGCATGAGCCGAAGCCATGCCTTCGTGTGCAGCTGATATCAAGGCACTCCTGCGGTCCGCGTTGGGGATCAGCCGATCTCCAACGTCAGGTATTGTTACATAAGGAACCTGATCGGGACTTAATTTGTAAGAATACTTGGAAGGGAAACCTGTAGGGTAATTATCACCTTCCTTGGTTGCAGCAATAGCTGCTAGAATAACAGAGTCTATTTTAGACATGGACCTGGTAACCGCTGCTACTGAACACGTGACTACTGCTGAATGGGCAGCTTCATCTGCCAGATCGTTACCAATAGCGTGTGCGCCCACCCGCTGATGGCCTAAGGTGTGAACCACCTGTGTGAGGGGCAGACGTTGTTGTAATTCTGCCACTCGAACCCAAAGCATTTTATGCTTAATTGTGCTCCCTTTTGCGACCTTGTAGTCATTTTACGACCAGAAAAACAGATTGTCATTGTAAGATTGTACACAGTAGAAGGAATCACATACAATAAGAGTGGTCTCATCCTGAGAAGCGAACTCAAGCGCAAGTAGCAATGCATGCAGCTCGGCCAATTGTGCGGTACTATCTCCAAGTGTGCGAGTGTGCACTACAGAGGATTTGAACGTTCCATTTACAAAGGAACCCGCAACAATAGCACATGCAGCTGAATAAGCGTGCTTGGACCCAGTGGCCGGTTGCGCCGAACCATCGGTGTAGATCACACATTTGTAATCCTCAAGCGGCAGTAAAAACAAAGGAGGAGGATGAACGAATTCATACTGCAAATACTCCTGAGTCTGAAGAGAAGAATCAAAAACAAAAGTGACGTCCGAAGACGTCAAGGAGGTAGCCCATTGTATCCAACGGGGATGCATTGCTTTTGAGTTCGGTACACTTGCCTTTGTTACTGCCTCTAGGGCAGGACAGGGTGTTACCACCAGAATTCGCTTACCCTGTGCCAGTGCGCGTTCTTTTAGAATCGCCATTTGCACTGCAGTTAGAACTTTTCGACAGATGTAAAGCGCAATTCAGCGGATGTGTACAGATGTGACTTGTATGCGATGGGTACTGTATCACCTTCATTAAAGGTTAAATATGTGAATCCCACCGCCCCGGAATTATTCTAATCACCAGGTTTGTGTGGTTATCACGAGTCAAAAGATATTTAGACTCCAATAGGTCTGTCTGCAAAGACTGCAAAATCGAGGTATGCTCAGGCAGCCAGCAAGACCTTGAATAAGTAGGTTGTATCAAAGCATACAAAGGCTTGATACGCTGGGCATATTCGGGAATGTAAGTACGCCGAAATTCAGGAAACCCAGCAAAGACTGAAGTTTCTTCAGAGTATTTGGGGGGCACAAATGTGCACATTTTTCCAAGAAATGGGGGCTAAGCCCTTACCTTCATTGTTGAGCTCATAGCCCAAGAACAGAACGGTAAATTCAGCAATGTGTGACTTAGCAAAGTTAAATTTGTAACCCTGCTCCGCAAATTCAAGAATAATGCGGTCCACACGGGACAGATGCTGATATAACTCGTCGTCTGTCAGATAGATGTCATCTACGTACGAACATGCGTCTTGATCAATGTCATTTAACAAAGAAACAACACGGGCGGCGAATATACCCGGACTATTTTTGTAGCCCATGGGTAAACGCCGGAACTGGAATAATTTACCACCGGAAGTGAATGCGGTCCATTGACCACTCTCCGGGGCTAGGTTGTGCGTGTAGAAACCGTTTGAAAGGTCAAGTGTCGTTTTATATTTTTTACGAACAAGACTGTCTACAAGCGCAGAACTGTGTGTATTCTGCACCGCAAAGTTCCGACAATGAGAATTTAAATGCCGGTAATCCAAAACTAAGCGGTACGATCCATCGGGTTTAGAAACCACGAAAAGGGGATTGTTCATAGGTGATACGCATGGTTCGATTACTCCCTGATATTCCAACTGTGTCAGAATTTCGGAGACGGGGCCTTTTGCCTGCCGTTTGATGGGATATTGGGGTTGTGGCTGCGGTAGTGACCGCAAAGGTATTGCATGAGGAGGTGATTCTTCATCCCATCCCACATGGTTGCGGTATAACGCTGGTGCCAGGTACACATCCCACTCAGCTGCAAGTGCTTCAGCTTTGTCTTTTGGGACATGCCTTGAAAAGCTTGGAAGGATTACCTCCTCTCCTTTATGTGCAGCTAAAACGAATGGGGGTGGCCAATCCACCTCTGCTAACAAAATGTCATATGAAGAGGTTAGATTTTCCCAAAAAATCCCTTTTATTTCACGCGGTATGTCACCTTCAATTTGGATGACTATGTTGTAAAGTCTGTCAGGGGTGCCACTCTCGTGTCAGCTGTCTCTACAGTAACGAATGTTTCAGTTGCTGTCGCCTCCATATGAGGACGTAGCGCCTCCCGCACTATGGTAACTTCCGCGGCGCTGTCTAGGAGGGTCACTGCCCACGTCCAATTCTGGAGTCTCGTTCTCACGGTCTGTGGCATATTTCGCTGTTACAGCGGCAACTTTTTCTTCTGAAATTGCGGTCGAGGAAGGTGAAAGTCTTCTGCTTTCCCTCTGACTTGTTGTCGAGGTTGGTCTCGCTCCTGGGGAGCCTCTCGGCCCCTTCCTCTATCTTGCCGTCCTCCTCCACCAGCCTGTGACGACGTCTGGGCCTGTGAAGAACGAGGAGAACGCGTATCAGAGCTCTGAAACCTTTCTGGTGATTTAATTCTCGACCTATCACGTAAATCATAAGTACGTTCAGAAGAAACCGAAACTGGGAAGCGCCTCTCGACCCCGGCTTCTTTTGTTGCTTACCCTGTTTTTTCTGTCTCCAACTCTTTTTAGTGAAGACTGGTCTATCATCTTTCTCAGATGTACTTTTTGTTTGTGTAATTTGTGGTTGCGATTGAGTTTGCATTTTTACAAAAGGCTTGTTGCCTAGGCTATTTCTTCCAATTGTTTTATAAGCCCGGGCTATAATTTTCGGTAATTCGCGGGGCCTGTCCAACTCTGGGACCAAAGCCAAAGCATTCGCTACTTGAAAGTTCATAGCATCGCCCTTGACATTTCCAAGGATCAGTTCAGCTACTACATCAAACACTCCCACTAGTCTCATCCCTAATTCCACAGCCGCTTCAGGGCCATGTTCGTCCTGTACTTTTTTAATTACAGAGGGTAGAACCGTCATGGAAGGAGTACCAAAACATTTTGAATAAACTGCTGCGAATACCTTACCCCAGTTTTCACATGATGTCAAATCGGGGATTAAGTCTTTTGGCAAACTTATCGTAAGGATGCGATGTTTATCCACTGGGGACGTATGTGGAAACACCGCTTCTATCTGATCGAACTTTTCGGCAAGCCAGTAAGGATAATCGTCCTTACTTTGTGGGCGTTGCCCATCACAGAATTTACCATGACAGGACTTATGGTCACTCCAGCTGCAACAGCTGGTTGGCCAGCGACTACAGGGGCAGCTCCATGTAGGCTACCTGTAACGTATGTCACTAAGGCTCGATGCACTCGCACCAGTTCGGTATGCATAGTGCGCAGTTCATAATCGGTAATGCCAGATAATGTGGATGCGGGGTATACCCGGCCAATACAGGCCAAGTGGCCCCCTGAATTGATAAGGGGCCTAAACGAACTGCGGTAGTTGGTTGTGGGAGGCGCCATTAAACCAAACACGGTGCTGCCAAGCCGTGAGAGGCACTTCAAGAGTAGTATAGGGTCGATAGGCAGCAGGAATAGCGGTGGGTTTATATTCATGAAACAGCTTATCACCTGCATCCACCGCTTCAAAAGTGATCCAAGTGTAAAACACTTCAAAGTGATAAGCCGGATCGGCTTGAACCACAAAGACCAACTCGACCCCAGCATCGGGCACTCCGTATACACCTAGGTGTTCTCGGATTGGTCCTCGGCTATGTGCAGCTATCGCCACACCAGCCATAACTAAACAATTGTATTCGACAACCTAACAGGGAGCACAAAATGGGTTTGTTATGTAACCTTTTTTAATAACTTCAAGCTTGAAAGAACCTATAAAACGTTCAATATAGGAGGTATCACCGTCACTTACGCCTCCGGAAGCGTACGTGAGGGTTTTGTGGACAAGCACAAGTACTACTCAAGCGTCTACGCAGATAAGCAGCCCCACGTTGGTCGCGCCATGTCATAGGGTTTCTGCACATACACAGAGCTATGCACAGGATAATGGGACCCCGGAATACAGTGGTTTGCCTACCATATACCGTAGCACCCAAAAACCCCAACCCAACTAGCTTAGCATCCCATTAGCACCCAAGTACCAATGATTGGACAACCCAGAACACGGTATCTTTATCTCAGGACTCGCAGAAGCAAGAACACTCTTTCATCACTCACTCGTACTTGTCCACAAGGTGCGTAGAAAGAGACACTGGATAGGTTAAAATGTTTATTCCAACTTACGTGCTCTAATGTACAGTACACGTGTCAGTACTAATAGCATAATGCATATGAATAATATAAGCAGCATGGTTACAATTCCATAGAATACAAACGGGGAAAGCATTTCATAACTCAGTGGATAAATGTCTAAATAACATTACCACCCTCCCCGTGCAGTAAGATAGTTTATTATAAAAATAGAAGACCTCTGGGCTTTGACTAGCGAACCCCCATACCTCAGTCTCTAGATGCAGAATTACATCAGCAGGACATCATAGCTCTTCTCACTGAAAAGGATTTCTCCAAGTGTGTCCAGCGCCAGTAAAAACCCCAGTATTAAAGGCACACAAAGTTTCATGTCATTTGCGCCTAATGTTATGTCTGGGTGCGCGAGACTGGCCATATCAGGAAGAACCGAAATACATTGTTATGCGACCTTGTACATGTTGTGCAGTCTGAGCCCAAATCGAACAAGAGAAAAGGTGAAAGACAAAAAGTGCAGACAGCGCAAAAGAACTTGGCAAGAGCAAAGGGCGAGGGAGCCCTGGCTCAGTGTAACGTGCGCAAAGAAAAGCAGCATGGCAGCTAGTCCTAGGCCAACATAACAAGGCAGGCAACAAACCACAAGACAGTATCTCGTAGTAAAGGTATGCGTGGTAAAGGCTTCCGTTGTAACCACGCATGCGTTGTAATGCATGCGTGGTTAAGTTATGCGTGGAAACGGCCTCGTTGTAGTGGCCGTTTCCCATTTAACATAGGGAGCACTTGCACTGTGGCACTGAATAGCAGTGGCACAGTGCCCAAAGCATCTAAAACCAGCAAACAGATCAAAAACAGAGGAGGCAATCAGAAAAAAGTGGAAGGGAGACTCACACCAATGGTACCAGGTCTAACAAGCACGAATACACAGTGGTCGCCAGGGGGAGACCAAACCATATACTAAAATAGTGGTGTGCGAACCACGACTCAAGTCAAGACTTTACCCAGAAGATGTAGAAGTGCTGGGGAACCAAGGAACCACCCGAGTTAAGTAACCAGGAACTCCATGGAGGACATGTGCAGAGTAGGAACACGATCGCAGGCTCAATACAAGTCAATAGGTAAGTCGCGGTTGGAATTTTAAAGAAGAAGGACCCTTCCTAGTGGACCCTGAAGAAACCATGTGGAAGACAGAAGGTTGGGGAGCCACCCCATCCGTGGATACCATAGGAACCAGGATACCTATACCAGGGAAGCCGGGTGCATAGGTGTGAAGTGGCGTCGGAAACCGGCGTCCACCCGGTGCACAGGGTTTCGTTTCCTGCGGCTCGGACAAGGTATACTGGCCTCAAACTTGGTGAGAGGACAGGGCAGGCCTCGAGGGATGTGAAAAACCACCACCTGTGTTGCTGAGCCTTTCGGAGTCCGTGGGAGCTCCGGATCAGCAGACCGGTCAGCTTTGATGCAGTGCCTGCAGATGCAGGGAAGTGACTCCTTCACCTAAGGGAGATTCCTTCAGGTGTCTTGGATGTCCACAGATCTTGAAAGGTTCCTTTATGGAGCACAGGCACAGATGTTGCAGCAGACTTGCAGGATGACGAGACCAGGAGCAGCAGGAGTCTTCCTAGTTGCAGTCTCAGAGCCCAGAGCAAGGTCCAGCAAAGCTCAGAATGCCCAGCTGGTTGAAGAAGAACTGGTGTCTTGAAATTAATCTTGTCCCACGACGAATCTAGGGACCCACCTACAGGTAAGTCCTTAAGTACCCTAATGAAAGGGTTGGGACGATTCAGGGTTCCCTCCCAGAGGAGGGGTCAGACAGTGGGGAGGATACTCCCATGTCCTTTGTCCAGTTTAGCGCCAGAGCGGGAGCCAACGGCTCCCTGAGCTAGTTTGACCTGGACTATGCAAGGAGGGCACCAAAAGTGCCCCTCAAGCAGACTGAGTGGCGCTGGCAAGCGCTCCCACCCGGCCCCAATACACTAAATCCTGTCTGGGAGGTGTTCCCACCTCCCTGTGACAGGATACCTATTGTTCTGCCTTCCCCTGCTCGACCTTGACTTAGCAGCAGGAGGGCAGAATCGTGTCTCTGGTTGGCAGCAGCCATGTTGTGCTGTCCGGGTCTAGAGACTGGTACCGGGAGCACTGAGGGCCTCCCGGAGGAGCTTTACAGTGCATGGAATCATACCTCCCTTACGGTGTGGGGGTATGATTCCAACATGTTTGATACCAAACATTACAGGGCTTGTTACAGACAGTTTAGAGATGGTCATCGCGTAATGACGCATGGCCACTCTATGGGCCAGATGTATCAAGGCTTTTTGTGTATGCAAACGGGCCGATTCGCAGTATCGGCCCGTTTGCAAACGCAAAAATGCCTTTTGCAATGTATGAAACTTTTGGCATTCACAATATGGGTAATCGCAATTTTTTGCTATTACCTAAATTGCGAATGCAGTTAGGGAATCGCAATTTGCGATTCCCTAATTGCAATGCATGAAGCAATCGCTAAATGTAAATTTGCATTTAGGAATCGCAAATTACCATCAACTTTTTCAAAGTGCCGTGCCGTGTGTGCCATGTGTGCTCACTTACCTTATTTGGGGGTGCTTCAGGGGTGCCCATAGGCCAGCTAGCACCCTTGGATTTGCATTCGCAAATTGCGATTACCAATTTGGTAATCGCAATTTGCGAATGCACTCCCATTCATTCCTATGGGCCTATAGGCCCATAGGAATGAATGGGAATACATTCCCTAATAGCGAATCGCAATTTGCGATTCGCTATTAGGAAATGTTAAGGAATCGCAAAACATTTTGCGATTCCGACATACATTGCATTTTGTGATTCCAAAATAGCGAATCGGTAAAATTCGCTATTTTAGAATGCAAAAGAAGTTCTTGATACATCTGGTCCTATGTATCTTAATGGCTGATGCACTTACATTCCGGGAGAATAGACTTCAAAGGTTGTAGGGGTGTCCCGCTCATGCAGGGGCACCCTCACACTTAGAACCGAGCACCCTGCCTTCAGGATTGAAAGGCCTGCCTTAGGGTGACTTATAGATTTTAAGGGCAGTGACCTCAGATATAGGGAAACCTATATCTTTTGTAAGTGGTGCTAGCACCAGCTTACACAGGCTGCAATGGCAGGCACATAGTCACAATTTAAGTGGCCTCTCATGAGTGGCATAATACATGCTGCAGCCTATGGGAGAACCCTGGTGTACCTATGCCCTGGGTACCTCAGTACCATATACTAGGGACTTATAAGGGTACACCAGTAGCCAATCTCGCATGTACCTAAGTACTTACCACAACCAATTTAGGGGAGAAAGCACAGAGACTGGGGTCCTGATTAGCATTATCCCAGTGAGACTAGTCAGAAACCGCATAGCACCAGGCAAAAAGTGGGGGTAACCATAAAAGCAGATCCTACTTTCCTACACTCACCTTCTGTAATGATCTTTCTGGTGGATAATCTGTCTAGTCTCAGATTCCTCACTGACCAGTCCACCTCTCCATTGCGTGAACTGGACTCTTTTTCGTCTGAAAAGATTGGCCATGGCAGTCTGCTGATGGGCTCCGCGGCTGAGGGCACTGACAGCCTATGAAAGCAACTATTGTCAGTGCACATGGGTAGCTCTTAAATGTGGCTCTGGTTGTCACTTATGGAGCAGAGCAACTTTGGCACGGAACAGCATGATGCCACTTACCGCGCACAGGAGTACTGCACTAAAAGCATCTGAATCCAGACTGATGCATGAGGAATATTCACAAGGTGAATTATCTTCAGTTAGTGTCCACAAGAAAGATTGTTACTGAAGGTAAGTAACTTGTTCTTTGTGACCTGGTAGCTGGGCGGCGTGTGGCAACTTGCTTATCTCTTGGCACCCTCTTTGCATCTTTATTAGTCTAGCTAGACAATCAGCAAAGTATAAGCTTTAAAAATGAAGGTGAAAAGCTCTCTTAACCACATAAATTCTATTATAAATGCACAAAGGGTTTTATTATTTTGGGGTGGAGAGTATCCTACATATGTATTTCAAGAATATTATCAATACCTATATACAGAAGACAGGCACTCAGGAAGTTACAAGTCCCTCAGGCGGAATCACTCAGTACTAAAGTTCCAATTGTGATGGAGTTAGTTAGGGAAGCCCACTCAGGTTCTTCCTGTTCACAAGGCAGGTGGGGATGATAGCATACTTCTTGAATTTTACATAACCTTTAGATCAGTAATTTTACCTATGATGCTGCCATTATTCACAAACATTCAAGCTTCTTGTACTACCCCAATGACCACTGTTGAAACCCAGTAGCTCCTGTGTGCCCTGAGAACCCCTGAGCGGGATCTGACACAACCACAGGGTGAGGATTGATGGTACAGGGCCCTACCTCCTGTTTCTTACTACTAGCTGGAGGACAGTAAATATAGTCTTTCTGACTGTCACCCTGGACTCAATCTAATAAAATCTGTGTCCCCATATGACACCATATACCAGTTCCCTACCTGAACCCTCATCTTCAATAGAGTAGGCATATAATGAATGACAGCCTTGTGAAACCTTGCTGGCAACTAAAGGGCATTGGATACAGGCTATACAGCCTACCTGAATCATGGAATATGGCCAATATCGTTTTATTTTCTGAAGAAAAATACATTCCCTCTAGAGTCTAGTTCTTGCCAGCCAGTTTACCTAATCAACAATGATGCTTCGTCTATGATATCTGAATCATGGAATTTGACCAATATAGTTTTATTTTTGGAGAAAAAGAAATCCCCTGTGGAGTCTAACTCTTACAAGCCAATTTCCCCAATCAACAGTGATCCCCAAATATATTCATCATCATCATCATCATAGGGCTTTATTCGATTATTTAAAAACAATCATAAAAGCATTACATACATAAATATCAGTTAAATGTGATCTTGAATACAGTTAATGTATTAAATGATAAGAGGAAACAAAGAATCAGATAATCATTGAAGTTTGTTTAAATAATACTGACTTCAAAAGATTTCCCACGTAAAAACAAACCAAGTAATTTGGGAGCATGCACAAGAAATACAGAGCTGGTTTTCTTTGGTGGAAACCATAAAGCTTAAGAACTAGTTTTAAAAACCTCTTGGTTTGAAGTTCATGATATTTACAGAACAAAAACAAAATGAAATAAAGTTTGCACTGAGGTCTCATCTCTTGGGCAGATTAAAAACAGATTCTTTGTCATATTGGCCCTGGGGGGGGAAAGGAAAGCTGGGAACTTATAGTTCCCAGCAGAAATGTAGCTAAAAGGGATTGTTTCCAGGGGCTTTTTACACAGGTCAAATATGGTTGAAGGTTTAATGACATTAGGACATTGGCCTAGTCCCACAATAAGGGTTTCCTCAAGTTCTCCTGCTCCCTGGATGTCTCACAATAACTCATAAAAAGCTTTCTAGCTCTGGGAGTATCTGTTTTAGTTAGCAATTATAGATTTAAACAGTTCCATCCATCCTATGGCTCTTGAGGTAGATTGGACATAACTTAGCCAACCTGATGGCTTTACCCTTCTCGCAGTTCAAGCAGTCTGTAATAACTTCCTGAATAAAAGTGGTATGCTTATTTAACCAGACAGCGACCCAGAGCAATAATGGGGCAACCTTAATTAAGTCTGATACATAAGTAATTCCCAGTTCCTCATGTAGGAAGAAGTGAGGAGTCGATGGGGGAAGACCAAGCAAACGCTGGCCGAATCAGTTCTACTCAACCGGCCACTTGGTAATGTCGCGGTAGCCCCAAACTCAAGTACCATACCTTAAAACAGATAAACATTTTTGCATACAGGCTTCCAGAAGAGGCTGGATCGGTTTGTTGCCTACTCTTTTTGCAAAGTCAAACAGAGCCCCAACAGAGTGGTTTAAACGTATACACCAAATAGGTCCACGAGCATTTAGAATCAAACATAAATCCTAGTTATGGAAAATTAACAACCTGCTCGATACGCCTACCCTTGATACGAAAGGGGCCTGTTTTACTTGCTCTTGAGCCACATATCATATATTTACTTTTAGAAATATTGGTTTCCAAATCTAAATTGTTCATAAAGTCGAGAAAACAATTAATTAAAACCCTCAAACCATTAGGGGTGCGAGACATCAAAACAGCATTGTCTGCATAAAGCAGGGCGGGTACTGAAGCAGAGTTAGTGCCTGATTATGAGTTTGGCAGTGTGTGAGCGGGCTGCCATGCTACCACCCCGCTCCCACACCGCTAAACCTTACTGTCGGCCGCCCGCCAGATTACGAGTTACCTCTTGGTCTGGCGGGCGTCCTTTGGCTTTCCGACGGCAGTGCCTATTAAAAAGGCACCGCAATAGGAGCACCAAAGCCCATTCCTGCAGGGCATGGCCTTGCACTCCATGCCATGCAGGAAAGGGGGTGCACGCAGCCAGGGGTGCTCACCATATGCCCCCCCACATGCATCCCATGACCCTGAGGCAACATGGGACTCTGCAGGGCCCCCTTTGTTTCCCAACCACCACAGTTTTCATGGTGGCCTCACCGCCATGAAACTGGTGGTGAGGAAACTCCAAATATGCTTAGCGGTGCTGCTGCAGCACCGCCAAGCATATTGGAGTCTCTGACCGCCGCACTAGGGATTGTGGATCCCTGGAGGTTGCGGCGGGCCTTTGGTGGTCCGACCGCCGTAGTTGTAATACGGAGGTCAGACCACCGGTGCTGCGGTCCCCGACCGCCACCACACCTCCATCGCGAATTTGGCAATCTGATGGACTGCCAAACTCGTAATTAGGCCCTTAATGTTTGGCAGATCCTTCCCTGAAGATTGCAGGCAGCAGTTCAAGCCTTTTATGTATAGAAGGAACAAGATGGGTGCCAGGACACAGCCTTGGCGCACACCGAGCTGCCGATCAAAGGGGTCGATACATTCACCTCATGGTCCATACCTTACTGTGGCACTTACCCCACTATGTAAGGCCTGTAAGAAAACAACCAAATCAACATCAAGCCCCAGGTCTAACAGGATTTTCCATTATTTACTACTATTAACTCTGTCAAATGCACTGCTTAAGTCCATAAAGGAAAGGTACAACGCCCCCCCTTTTGACTGTCATATATTTGTTAATGATCAGATAGAGATTAAGGTTTTATTCTAAGGTACCAAGCCCGTCTCTGAACCAATATTGCCCTGGAGAAATCACTTGGTTAACCTGTTGACCGCGGCGCGAATTCTGCCGCGGTGCGGGTGATTTATTTAGTGGGCGTGTTTAGGACGGCCCCCAGGCCGTCCTCCGCACACGCCCATTGTGACGTCGGACGGCCGGGGGCCGTCCCGAGCACCGAAGCGGTTAAGGCCAACCCAACTCTCAATCCTACTGAGGATAAGACACTCAAATATCTTAACCATTGAGTCTAGGAGAGAGATTGGCCTGTAACACCGGGGGTCTTGTATACAGCCTTTCTTATGTAAGTGGATGATCACGCATTACGCCATGAACTGGGGCAGCCACTAGTAATGGCGCTGTTAACCACATTAGTAATAACGGGTGCCCATAACTCAATGTTCTCCTTGTAGAGATCCATCAGAACCCTGTCAGGCCTAGTTCGCTAAAAGCACTTGATGAAATAACTACTGAGTGTGCTAACGTACCCATAACGGGGAGACAAAGATACAATCTATGATCGGTAAAGGTTGGAGTTTCAGTGTCAATATTTCCCTATATTTCCATTGAGTTATACAACTTAAATTCTGATAGGTACTTATATAAGTTTTCACTCCTTCGGTCAGTATTGCCAGTCATATGATCCTTCTGATGTGCTTTGAACAGCTAAAGCCCTGGGTGATTAGTGCCTAGTTTGGCATTAAAATCCCTCCGATTAAAATATTAAAATGATTAAACATTAAAAAAGACCTTCGACGTAAACTTTGCGCAGTAATATATTCTAAAATTATGTAAATTAGATTGAGAGGGTCATTACTGATATTGTATCTCCCTGGCAGCATGGATTTGTCCATGGTCAAGACACAACTCATCATATTCATGGAGCAGTTGCATTATTTGACATTGCTGCATTCTGGGACGGCACATTAGCAATCATGCTTGTCGATGCAGAACAGGCTTTCTATCCGATAGACTGGTGATGCCTCTGGCAGATAAAGTGAAAGATAAGTTTTGGTCCAAAATGTATTGGTAATCTACATGTGCTTTAATGGAAACCCACTGCAAACGTGCTAATAATGGGAAAAACATCAGCCCAAGTACAGATTACCAGAGGTACTCACACACTAGTGATTTTCCTGTTCTCCTCCGCTATTTTCACTATATTGAGAACCTAAGTCATTTACTGTTTTACAGGGATATCTTCCATATGAAACTATGGGTCACAAAACCAAGGTCCTCAAATATGTAGATGTGGCTGAGATCATAACAGTATCTGCAGACTCACTATTGATGGAATAGAACACGAAGCAGTACAATTTGGGGAATTGTCTGGTTACTTGGTAAATAAAAATAAAACAGATTGTCTTCAGGGCCAGAAACCACATATCAACAGGTAGTTCCATCTGCTAAATATCTTGGGTACACTTAAATATCTTGGGTACACTATTACCTTTAATGTGAAAAAACTAGTTGAAATGAACTATGAGTTCGTACTAAAGAAGGTTGAAGCTAATCCTAAAAATTAGCACTGTATACCAAATGTCAGTTCCCCCTAAATTAATATATCTCTTTTGCGCTATTCTTATGTTGAAAAAGGCCTCTTTTTAAAATTAGTCCAGCTTTAGTTTACACCCATCTCATAAGGACCCTCCCTCTGCAGTTTCTGCTTTCACAAGTCAAAGTTATCGGTGCCATGTCGGGAGGGAGGGAGGGAAGGGAAGCAGACTGAGACTAGGAGCTCCTGAATCAGAGTAATGAAGATTACTGGTATGTAATAGGTTCATTGCCTCCTCATTGTAGCTCCTCATCCCCGTCTTTACTAATGAGGCTATATATAACCCTCAAGTGCACTTATAACCTTTCATATGCTCTCTATTTAAATAGTTCACTCCTCTCATGAATATGCTTGCAATTACATTATTTCAGCTTTAAACACTCCAGCAGCAAAATTCTTATTTAAATCCAACCAATAGTGTGTTACGAAAGTGTTAGGAGTAGAGCAAGTGGTCGCCCAACATATCTCTTGCAGGGAAACCCCACCTGACTCTGCACAAAAGATAGATACTGCCCTGGTAAAGCAACCTTGCAAACAATCTGGAACGACAGCTTACTGAATTAGAAGCTTGCTTGATTGCCTGCTTTACCCACCTACCCAGGGTCACTGTTGTCACTTCCTTCCTCTACTTCGTAAGCCACCAACTAATCTTTGAAGAACAAAACTCCTTAGTTCTTCTTAAATAAACCAACAGCACCCTCTTAATGTCCAGTGTTTCAGAAATATCCAAATCTCCCCCAATCACTGACAAAATATTCTCTTGAAAGTCTCTTGAGAACAATGAAAATGCTTCTGGATTTGGGCCTACACTTAGGGTCAGGTTCAAAACCATATTGTCCAGCAGGAACTTCAAGTAGGAGAAAATATTCACCAATGCCCCTTTCTCTCCCAACTTCTTAGGCGAGATTATAGCCAACCAAAAAGACACTTTTGCCGATGCCCTCAACATGTCATAAGTTTCTAAAGGTTCAAATGGTCTCTCCTGCAAATCCTTAATAAGCACCTAAAAGCCCCAAGATGGTACCAGAGTATGAACTACTGGCCTCCACAATCTGAAACCGTTTACACATTTAAAAGCTTATGGGATTATTTTAGCGATATCCCCAGTTGCTTCCCTGAAACATTTAATTGCTGTACATTGGTCCAACAGTGTTGCGGGGTATAATCCTAACAAAATAAATTCTTAGCAAAAGCACAATAAGGAGCTAGCTGTGTTATATGAGTTCTATCATGAACCTGCTCTAATATGTTGAGTAAAAAGATATTTCAAAAAAGAAAATGGTGACAGGACCTTGCTTCTACCCCTTTATCTTGACACACAACTCAAAATCGTTCCTGTGTTTTGAGTAGACTTTCAACATTCAAGGATTCCTACAGGCCTAAATGTCCACTGCCACCTCACTTAAACATCCCAAACCTTGAAGAACTAGCCACAAAATTTCCATACCAAGAGACAATGTTCTCAGCTGACTTTGCGTCAGGCCAAAATGGAGCTGCCAAAATTACGTGCACCTGCTTGTTCATAAGCTTTTGTAAAATCTCTAGAAGGAGAGATATTGGGGGAATGCAAACAGAATACCTGGCGGCCACGGGATTGACATCACATCCTCCGCCCACACATCCTTATACTGAACAGAAATGCAACAGGACAGCATTCTCTGGGGATGCAAACAGGTCCAGCAATTGACTCACCAGTGTATCACTTATCAATTGAAAAGCCTGCTTCCTTTTATTTAACTGTATTTTCTGGTTTTATGATCCCATACACAGAAAGAGATGTTATCCCTAGGAAGGAATAGTAATAAAAAGTTGCTGTTTCATTTTACAGAAAACAGAAAAACAAATAAGTACGACAATAACGAGTCTAAGAACACCACAGTTCATCTTGTAAGGGTACAGGAATGAGATGCATAGACAATGTATTTGGCGGTCTCTGGGGGTGGTGCATGAAGTGCTCATAGTCCATGAGTGCGGCCGCTCATGGCGGTTGGGTGGTCTCCGAAGAGTCTAATGTCAGGAGATAGTCTCTCAGTGGTTGCCAGATAGCCTTCGGTCTAAAGGTAGGTGGTTGCAGGGATGCTTATAGCTTGCTATTAGTGTCACAGTACATTAGGCTTTTAATCCATGCCGCTGTTGCATGTGGGTGTTTGCTCCCCCAGTGTATGGCTATCTCCCGTTTGGCAAGAAATAATGCAATGGCGACAAGGTGGCACAGGGATTTGGGTATGTCCTGCACATAGCCCAATAGAGCTAGCAAAGGCTTGGGTTTGATGGTGTTGTGTGTCATAATAGTAAGCTTATCGAAGACTTTCCTTCATTATGGTGCAATTCTACAACATGTCCACGTCATATGGGCATCATCTGCTGTCATTTCCTGGTATTTTGGGCAATCAGGTGGGGTCTAAGCCTGGCTAGTTTGGTAGGTGTGACGTAGGTCCTACGCAGGAATTTATAGTGTATCATCTTATGGCGATGATTAAAGGAAACAAGGTGCATCTGCGCACAACAAGCAGACCAAACCCTATTAGTCAAGGATTGTCCCAGACTGCTCTCCCGTGTAGCTCTAAGTCTAGAGTCGCCGGCTGGTAAACGATCTAAACAGGTGTGATATATATTTTGATAAGCCTATCCATGTCCATGTCAGCGATCATCAATGTCAATGGTATAAAATCATCAGGGGCCAATGGGTAAGATTGTATCTGAGCCCTGAGTGCCCTCTGAAGCCGTTGCAACACAAAATGATCCATTTAGGGAGCATCTTGAAATTGTACATCATCCGTACGGTAGAACACATTCCCGTCGGGAAAGAGATCTCCAAAGGTATGTAGTGTATATTTTGCCAATGTATGTTGCTCCAACCGTTCCTGTTTGATAGGCAGCCAGGGGTTTTCAGCTAGGGGGATCGCGGGAGAGTATAGGAGCTGTCCACCCAGCATCCGAATCAGCCGCTTCCAAACCCAGCTGGTTGTAAACAGCGTTTGTATTTTGTTTGCGTCTTGTGGGAGACCCGCTGGCAACAATGCCTTTAAGGGTGTTAGGGCTGCAAGATCTACTTCGGGTTTGGTGTACGGTATGCGCGCATCTGTGTGATACCAGTGTCCGGGGAAGCTACACTGCGCGACTAGATAATACAAATGCATGTGGGGAACTGCAAAACCTCCGTGTTCGTACAGGAAAACTAAGGTGTTCCACCCAACTTGAGACTGTCTACCAACCCAAATGAGCAGTGTTAATATACTCTGCAATGTCTCAAAGAACGAATTGGTTAAAAGGATAGGGATGTTTGGAAAGAGATATAGAAATTGGGGAAGAACAATCATTTTTAAAATAGCAATGCGGCGCGCCATTGTAAGCGGGAGGTGGATCCAGGGCTCTACTCGGGTGGTCAACTTATTCACCGCTGGGCCATAGTTGAGACGTATAACCTGTTCCTTATCTCTATGTATATGAATACCCAGGTATCAGACAGAGTTGTCACACCATGTCAAGGGAAAGTCGCAACACACCTGTGTGGTCGCAGCAGTTAGTGGAAATACCTTACATTTGCTCTAGTTTATATGTAGGCCAGATAGGGCTCCGTACCGCGTTATCTTGCAGCGTATCAGTGCTACGTTTTCGGCTGGTAGCCATACGAAGAGTATTATATTGTCAGCATAGAGCGAAATTAGGAGTGTGCCAGGATTAAACTGTAAGCCTCTGTGAAGGTGTTTCGCTTGTAGGTGATGTACTAGGGGTTCCATTGCTATGATAAATAGCAGCTGTGAGAGGGGGCATCGCTGTCGTGTTCCCCTCGTGATCGCAAATGGGACCGTTAGTGTGCTATTGATCCAAATCCGAGCTGTCTGTAGTGACTAGAGGGGTGCAGTGAGGGAAGCAAAGCTGTGTGGGAAGCCCATCATTTGGAGCGTGGCTATGAACGGCCAATCCAACAAATCAAATGCCTTCTCCGTGTCTAATAAGGCAGCTACAGCCGGAACTGTGGGAGGATAAACTATTACGCAGAGCCAAAACTGTACATAAATTCAGAGCCATTGAGGGCTGCGGAACAAAGCCTGATTGGGCCGGGTAGATTATCTGTTCCATTAACAATGCAAGACGGGTTGCCAATATTTTGGATAGGATTTTATTAGCAAAATTCAACGACAAGAGTGGTCGGTAGGAACCGCAGCTTAGGGGACCATTACCTGGTTTCAGTATTACGGTAACTACAGGTTCCCGGAGGGTGGGCGGGAGCACTCCGCTCTCCAGAACCTCTGAATACATTTGCAAGGAGCTGCGGTGCTGCCTAAGACATGTTTCTATGCTTTATAAAAAGCGCCTGTGTAGCCATGAAGGTCAGGTGATTTTGAGCCGTCCAACGAGTCTATCGCTAGAAGGATCTCCTCAGCGGTAAAAATCTCACTAAGAAACTGTTGGTGTGCAGTAGTGAGCCAGATCATGGCCACCTCTTTGAGATAGGCAACTCTCTTGGTGTCGTCGCTGTCCAACTGTGAGGTATATAGATTGATGTAATAATTGAGTATCCCAGCCTGAATACCCACAGTATCCGTTACCCAAATGCCATCAGATCTTTGCAGGTCTGAGATATAGTATAGGCCTGTGGGTGGTTGAAGAAGCCTAATTATAAAATACCAGCAGTACAGATAAAGCCATTCCCATATTCAAATTGACATCCATAGAAACGGGAGAAGAGGAGGCCAAATTGTTAGCATGAGGACTATCATTTGTCCCGAATACACAGGTTACCATGTACAAATTGAACAAAGATGTCCATTCCTTCTTTAGGAAGATACGTTTAAAGAAATGTAAAGACAGTTTTCATGCACTGTACATCAGAATGTGAAGTTATCAACCAGTCTGGGTGCAAACCTCCATCAAAGTTTGTGGGACCGGAGGTGGCAATATTTTAAAAGACCATACTTAGAGATCTGGAGAAGGCTACAAGATATATATGCCAGTGAAGCCTAACCTACAGAAACAGGAAGTACAAGCCCTTTAGGGACTGCAAAACTACTCAGATGTCACAATTAAGCCCTGTGACAGAGGAGGAGGCATTGTCCTTCTGAACACTGAGGATTATGTCAATAAGGTACAGGAACTATTGGCAGTAAAAGATCATTACCTAAAAGCCAACAGACAAGTTTTTGTAACTCTCAAGAGAAGGATTCAACAGATGACAGATAGAGCTTTGGAAAATGGACACATTTGCAAGAAGGAACATGAATTTTTAAATAAACAAAATTCAGTAATTCCAGCTCTATATGGCATCCCTGAAACACACAAGAATGTGACAAATCCTCCTTTAAGACCAATAGTTTAATCTATCAACGTACTGACAGAACCACTATCTAAATTTGTAGATACATACCTCTGCCCAGTGGTCAAATCTTTCCCATCTTACATCAGGGATACAGATGTCCTTATTAGTAAGATATTGGAGACTCTCTTTTTACAACAACAGAGAAATTCCATTTACTCTTGACATGGAGGCACTTTATACCAGTATGCCCCAAATAGAAGCCATAGAAATGGTCGAGTTACTAGAAAGAACATCAAATCTTAGCCTCAAGCACGCGCTTAAATGTAATGTTTACAGTCCATATAAATATATTCAAAAATCATAATCTGTATTTCCAAGTTGTTTTCTAATTGTCCAGTCTGTTGATCACTTTGTTTATAGCCATAAAGCCAACCCGTGTTTTGTCGTTATTGGGGCTTAACCCACGACTTCCTCAGGGCTAAAAAATATAGAGAAAATGATCTTGGTTGTAATGTTACAACTCTCTAAATTATCAATTGCACTTTTAATTTACTGATATTGGTGTCAATGTATATATCGCCTAATGTCCCTGTCCGTGACATATGTGTGGAAACCCATGCACAATATATTATATATACAGCGGATATATAGCTACAATGATACAACATCTGCATCAACATAACTTGTCTTATAGACTTATTGTGTATAAATGAGGGGTCTAATTGACACCTCAAAGAATGTGTACCGCCATCTATGTTATCTTCCACAATGTGCCTCTTAAAGCATGTATCCTAGGTTATCACATTTCAGTGCTTAACTATAGCAGACATTATCACCACTAGTACAACATCTTTCAATGAAAAATAAAAAGTCACTGTCTGTTTCAAAAGAATATCCTTATCTAAAAGAAGGGAACCAAAACCCATGGAATAATCACTTCATGTTGCAATAACTTTAAAAAGACAAATCCCTTATTATTGTCCACACTATATTCATACCTTGTTGCCAGTTTTACTTCCGTCCCGGATAAAATCAATATCGTGCACCCTTTAAATTTCCCTGTGACTATGCAAAGTAGCCATCCGACACAATAGATAAAATACCCAGATGTATGCAAAATCACAATCATAAACATAATGCGCTCACCCCTTAATGTCATCAAGCGTCCTTATTCTTACGCTTAGCTGTGGTCACTTTAAATATTGCTGGATGGTATCGGAAATTCAGAGTTACCCATCCTTAAAAAAAAACACGTATAGCAAACAACAGTAATATTAATTGCATGTCTCGCACCCATGCTTAAAATATCAGTGCTCCCCATCTTAATGAATCAAAAAAAGCCCCCTGTCTGCTTACCATTTGTGCACTTTTCGGTCCGAGTAACGACGAGCGTGTACGCTTGAGAATCTGCGTTCAACTTGGGCGCCATCAAACAACGCATCCTTATGTGTTGTGATGATGAAGACGGACTAGCCAGAAAAGCCCACGCTGATGCTTACCGCGAAAGGCCACCATCTTGGAATAGGCAAAAATAGAGTCCTGTGAATATCATAAAACTATTTTGACATATGAAATGTACTTGATGGCCCTGATTTTATTTCTATTTGTGGTGAGATAGAATTAATATACCCACCTCCATATATAAATATTTTAAAAGCATCCATATAATTCCACTATGTATTATAACAACAGGCTACAATGACAAGTCCTGAAAAATGGCCACCATCTTTGAATATCTGTCACTTAACGGGCAGTCAATCAACTGCTAGTCCAACTATACATCACATTTCTACTCCCATAATTAAATGTTTCAAGCTTCACTATTCCTCCATAAGTCGTACCTAAAACTACTGTTATGCGAATAAAGGCCATCGGGTGTGTGGCTTGTAAAGGCCATACCTAATATGATATAGATTTTCACATTTAAAAGAGAGCAAGATGGATTCCACGTCATTGATTAAAATTTCATTAAGACTATTACGTGCCATCCATATTATATCTAATGTGAATATTAATCATAACCTGCCTCTTTCATTGATAATTGCTTATTCATATCACCCTATTGTGCTATCACATGTACATCATGACTACCCTGTTTAGGATTGCCGCAACCATTATACATAGAGTTTATCATTGCATTGTAACATAATTATAACGTAATTTTTCACAAGCAGTTTGTCATCACAATGTCACAATATTGTCCTAGCATTGTATTAACTTGAAAATGCAATTATTATATAATGAATACCGACTCATATTCTCATCCAGTACGATCCCATATTGGACGCACTCTATACTAAATAGTCATTATCCCATCATTTCTTGGCAATATTCAGTAGCATATAATGTATATGTAACCCATAAATATAGGATCTAACTAATCCAATTGGAAATATTGTGAGCATACGTGTTCTCATATAAATAATAGGAACTCAGGTGTTCTAATATAGACTGCAGTAATGTTCATATTCAAGATAGAACATAATTAGTGTAATCTAAAGGGCATCAACAACCTCTGTCTCATTGAGTCTCATATTTAAGATTCCACTTTTACCTATAGTAATTGGCTCATTCTCCCAAAAAATATTGTTATTCATGAACCGTGTTGAGGCATAATTCAACTGTCCTCAAACCTCATGCTCCACATTGCCCCCTATACATACTGGAATTGTATGGATGCTTTTAAAATCTTCATATACGGAGGTGAATATATTAATTCTACCTCACCATAAATAGAAATAAATTCCAGGCCATTGGGTACATTTGATTTGTTGAAATAGTTTTTATAATATTCACAAAGCTCAATTTTTGCCTATTCCAAGATGGTGGTAAGCATCCACGCGGGCTTTTCGGGCTGATCCATCTTCATCATCACAACACATAAGGTTGTGTTTGATGGCGCCCGATTTGAACGCGGATTCTCGAGTGTACCCACTCATTGTTACTCGGACCGAAAAATGCACAAATGGTAAGGAGACAGTGGGCTCCTTTTGATTCATTAAGATGGGGAACACTGAAATATCAAGCATATGTCAAGGATATGTAATTAATATTACTGTTGTTTGCTATAAGGTTTTTTAAGGATGGGGATCTCTGAATTTCCGAGACCGTCGTGCACTAATTTAAGTGACCACAGCTAAGCGTTTGAATAAGGATGCTTGATGACATTAAGGGGTGAGTGAATCATGGTTTTGATTCTGATTTTGCGTACATTTGGGTGTTTTATCTATAGTGTCTGATGGCTACTTTGCATATTCACAGGGAAATTTGAAGAGTGCACAATATTGATTTTTTTCCGGGACGGAAGTAAAACCGTCAACAAGGTATGCATATAGTCTGGACAATAATAAGGGATTCGTTTTTAGAGTTATTGCAACAAGAAGTGATTATTCCATGGGTTTTGGTTCCCTTCTTTTAGATGCGGATATTCTTTTGAAACAAACAGGTACTGTTTATTTTTAATTGAAAGGTGTTGTACTAGCGGTGATAATGTGTTCTATTGTTAAGCACTGAGATGTGATAACCTAGGATACATTCTTTAGGATAGGCATATTGTGGTGTCAATTAGAACTCCTCTTTTATACACAATCAGTCCATGAGACAATTTATGTTGATGCAGATGATGTATCATTGTAGCTATATATCCGCTGTATATATAATATATTGTGCATGGGTTTCCACACATATGCTATGGACAGGTACATTAGGCGATATTGACACCAATGTCACTAAATTATGGGTGCAATTGGTAATGTATAGTGTTGTAATGTTAAAACCAAGCACATTTTCTCTATATGTTTTAGCCCAGAGGAAGTTGTGGGTTAATCCCCAATAATGACGAAACACGTGTTGGCTTTATGGCTAGAAACAAAGAAGTGATCAACAGGCTGAACAATTAAAAAGCAACTTGGAAACACGGATTGTGATTTTTGAATCTATCTATATGGACTGTAAACATTATATACAAGCGTGTGCTTGAGGCTAAGGTTTGATATTTACAATCATCTCTTGATCACATGATTGGGGAGTGGGGTGAATCTCCCTACCTTTGTGAGGCTTATGAGGGGTGTTACCCCGAAACCGGTCCCAGGATGCTTGTTTCCGGTTCATGAAAGACCTGGTTTGGCAGTTCAGGCTGGACTGTTCCCATGAGGAACAGGGTCAAGACTGATTTGCATATGGCTGGGTCTGTCTGGGATGGCGAAGTGAGCTAAAGAACGATGATGGATTCAACCCAGATCTGTGACTGGGTGTTAGTGTCTGAAAAGTTTCAGCGCTCCGTCCATCATCTCCTTGTGTTTGCTTTGTTCGCCCTAAGTTGGCAGGCTATGCCCAGATGTGGGTCCCTTGCTCACTTTGCCACTAGATTCAAGCTAGCCTGGCTGATGAGGGGTGTTACCCTGAAACCGGTCCCAGGATGCTTGTTTCCGGTTCAGGGAAGACCTGGCTTGGCAGTTCGGGCTGGACTGTTTCCATGAGGAATCGGGTCAAGACTGATTTGCATATGGCTGGGTCTGAACTGGGGTGGCGAAGTGAGCTAAAGAGCGACGATGGATTCAACCCCGATCTGTGACTGGGGGTGAGTGTCGGAAACGTTTCAGCGGTCCGTCCATCATCTCCTTCTGTTTGCTTTAAATTGATCAGACTTCTGGAGATTAAAAAAATCTTCAAACTTAATCCTCAAGGAAATAAAACCTCCAATACATTGCAAACTAATTTTGTGTCCAGTGCCCTGTCTATACAGGATATATATGACACTAAAACCCTGTTATCTATTACTGATTATGAAGGGGATCCCACCACTACAAGGAAGATATGTGGATGACTTGGATGTACAGATGGATTTGAATGCCACAAGTGTGCTTAGGATTAAGGTCAAATGGACACTTACTCTGCTAGGAGGGAATAACAGAAATCTTTCACAAATTGATTTTGGGTAATTTAGACAAACATAGTCAAATCAGGGACTACACCAAATGAGGGGAGATAATCTCAGCAAAGGCGAGCATGAAGCAAAGAGATTACTTAAGACAGATACTGATATAACTATTCGGGAAGCTGACAAAGGGGGGAACATCGTAGTGATGAAGAATGTGGACTATGAACATGATATACTAACACAATTGAATGACCCTCTGTGCTATGAAAGCGTGACTGGTAAGCCAATCTGTGACTTGACAACTAAGATCAATAGATCACTGAAACAGTGGCATGACAGGTGTCTATTAGATGACGACGAATACACATACTTGAGGGTTGACCGCCCAAGATATCCATGCCTTTACACCCTACCTAAGATATACAAGATCTCCCCTTTCCACCGTGGAGAGTAGACCCAAAGTCTCAAGTATAGGTGGCCTGACTGAAAAACTCCCGGAATATGTGGGCATTTTTCTGCAACCTTTTGTGTCCAACCGTCCATCTTATGTAAAGGACACAAAACATATTTTGAGTTTATTAACTGACATCACATGGGAACCAGGTATGACATTGGTGACATTGGACATTACAGCTTTATGTACAAGAATAAAGCATGAAATAGGGACTATTGCATTGAAACACATACTGAGCACCAGATCAGCAAGTTTATGGGAACATACGGAAATGCTTTTAGATATGACTGAGTTTATTTTACTTAATAATGTTTTTTTGTTCAAAGACAATTGATATAGACAAATAAGGGCATGGCCATGGGCTCCAGATTTTCTCCTTCCTATGCTAACCTCTTCATGGGGTGGTTTGAGGAGGAGTAGACCTGGGGCTAAAAAGGGACACCATGGAATGATTCGATTCAATATTGGGTCGTTACATAGATGACTGCATCATGATTTGGATGGGTACAACAGAGAAGCTGCATCAGTTTTGTGACCACCTTAATAAGAATGAGACAAACATTAGATTCACATACCAACATAGTAATGTGAAAATTGTGTTCTTAGATGTGGAACTTTACATTCAAGACAATATAATTCACAGTAGGTTATACCATAAACCCACCTCATGCAATCCAATCTTGCTTGCATCTAGCACGCATCCAAATCATCAAATTAGAGCCATAACATATGGGGAATTGATGCGAGCGAGGAGTTCCAGAAATGTATTCAGGATATGGATACCCGGTTCATTAAAAGGGGTTATGACACTTCTACCCTAATGAGAGCTAAAAATAAGATTGTCAAGATAAAGAGACAGGATACCTTAAGAGAAGCATTCCAAAAACAAGACAAATCAGATAAGGTTTGCCTAATCACTGATTATACAGACATGTCAAATTTACTAACACGAAGCATGCAGTAGCATTGGCACTTCTAATGTGCTGATAAGACATTAGAGGAGTTTACCTCTCTGCGGCCAAAGGTTACTTTCCGGAGGGGTAGATCCCTTCGGAAATTATTGATCCCTAGTTATCCAGTAATAGGCCTACATGACCATTGGACGAGGGACTACACATTGGGTTTTTACAAATGTGGACGTTGCATGATGTGTAAATGGGCCTGTGACAAGAAAAAGGCGTTTGAAGGATGTACCAACAAGAAATGTATTATTCGATTTAACATAAACTGCACCACGAAATATGTGGTATATGTTACAGAATGTAAATGTAAACGTAGATGCGTAGGTAGTACCATCAGGTCTCTCAAAGAAAGGACCAGTGAACATATGAGAGCTGTGAAACAACAAAACGAGAGATACCCTATAGAGGTTCATATAGTTAAATGTGGGGCACAAGATACATACAGGACATTCAGCTTTTATGGTATTGATCAAGAACTCAGAGACCCCCGGGGAGGCAACAGAGAACTCACCCTAAGAAGAAGGGTCCGAAATGTGGATCATACGTTTGTGGACAGTTGAATTAGGCCTCAACACAGATCACTAATTACAATATTTTTGGGGAGAATGAGCCAATGACTATGGGTAAACGTGGAATCTTAAAAATGAGACTCAAGAAGGCAGAGGTTGTTGATGCCCTTTAGATTACACTAATTATGTTCTATCTTGAATATGAACATTACTGCTGTCTATATATTAGAATCCCTGAGTTCCTTTTATATGAGTACACATGTATGCACACAATATTTCAAATTGGATTAGTTAGATCCTATATTTATGGGTCACATATACATTATATGTTGTTGAATATTACCAAGAAATGATGGGATAATGACTATATAGTATAGAGTACGTCCAATGTGGGATCCTACTGGATGAGAATATGAGTGGGTATTCATTATAGAATAATTGCGTTTTCAAGTTAATGCAATACTAAGACAAAATTATGTCACATTGTGATGAAAAACAGTTTGTGAAAAATTAAGTTATGAGTATGTTACAATGCAATGTTAAACTCTATGTATAAGGGTTGGGGCAATCCTAAACAAGGGAGCCATGATGTACATGTCATAGCTCAATAGGGTGATATGAATAAGCAATGATCAATGAAAGAGGCAGCCTATGATTAACATTCACATTAGATGTAATATGGATGGCACATAATAGTCTTATTGGCATTTTAATCGATGACATGTGGAATCCATCTTGCTCTCTTTTAAATGTGAAAATCTATATTATATTAGGTATGGCCTTTACAAGGCACACACCCCATGGACTGTTATTCACATACGGGAGTTTTAGGTATGACTTATGGAGGAATATAGATGGGGAACACTGATATTTTAAGCGTAGATCCAGAACACGTAATTAATATTACTGTTGTTTGCTGTATGGTTTTTTTAAGGATGGGGATCTCTGAATATCCAAGACCCTCCAGCACTAATTAAAGTGACCACAGCTAAGCGTTTGAATAAGGACGCATGATGACATTAAGGGGTGAGTGCATTATGGTTTTGATTCTGATTTTGCATATATTTGGGTGTTTTATCTATAGTGCCTGATGGGTACTTTGCATATTCACAGGAATATTTGAAGGGTGCACAATATTGATTTTTTTCCGGGACGGAAGTAAAACCGTCAACAAGGTATGCATATAGTCCAGGCAATAATAAGGGATTTGTTTTTTTAGACTTATTGCAACATGAAGTGATTATTCCAAGGGTTTTGGTTCCCTTTATTTAGATACGGATATTCTTTTGAAACAGACAGGTACTTTTTATTTTTCATTGAAAGGTGTTGTACTAGTGGTTATAATGTCTGCTATTGTTAAGCACTGAAATGTGATAACCTAGGATACATGCTTTAGGATAGGCACATTGTGGAAGATAACATAAATGGCGGTACACAATCTTTGAGGTATCAATTAGAACTCCTCTTTTATACACAATAAGTCTATGAGACAATGTATGTTGATGCAGATGATGTTTCATTGTAGCTATATATCCACTGTATATATAATATATTGTGCATGGATTTCCATACATATGTCAAGACAGGGACATTAGATGATATATACATTGACACCAATGTCACTAAATTAAGGGTGCAATTGGTAATGTAGAGAGTTGTAACGTTACAACCAAGATTATTTTCTCTATATGTTTTAGCCCTGAGGAAGTTGTGGGTTAATCCCCAATAACGACGAAAATCCGTGTTGGCTTTATGGCTAGAAACAAAGAAGTGATCAACAGGCTGAACAATTAAAAAACAACTTGGAAATACGGATTGTGATTTTTGAATATATCTATTTGGACTGTAAACATTATATACAAGCATGTGCTTGAGACTAAGATTTGATATATACAGTGAACTCTTGATTGGCAAGTGGGGTGAATCTCCCTACCTTTGTGAGCACCACATCAGCACTGACATTGTGTAAAATATTGTGTTTAATAACTTGCTGAGCGCCAAATCCCTTTTTTGATCACCCATACGAGACCACAGTTACTAGAAAGAACTCCGGGCAACAGACCCAATAGATTCATTTTGGAATGCTTGGAGGTGGTCCTTGTTAATAACTATTTTGAATTTAATGATGAAATTTACCAACAAGTTAAAGGGACTAGCATGGGGGCTTCTTGTGCTCCCAGTATAGCGAATATTTACATGGGTATGTATGAGGAAAAACATATCTTTAATTAACTCACGCCCTTCTTTGAGAACGTAAAAAATTGGATGAGATTCATAGATGATATCTTTTTATTTGGTCAGGAGAAGAAGAACATTTGTGTGAATTCATTTTATGATTGAATGCCAGTAACAAGAATCTCAAGTTCACTTAGAAATGCAGCAGACAACATGTGGAATTCCTAGATACATGGATTGTGGGAGCACAAGACCATATAGAGCTGGCACTCTATAGAAAGCCCACGGCCAAAGATACTCTCTTAGAATGTGTAAGTTTCCATCCTAAGTGTAAGAAGGACTCTGTCCCATTTGGACAATTTCTAAGGATTCGCAGGAATTCTACCAAAATGGAGGACTATGTTCAGAATGGAGAAAAATTGAAAAAGAGATTAATACAACGCGGTTACTCAAAGACACTTGTCAGACAAGCCTTCAAGAGAGCCAAGTTTCACAACCGTGAAGCTCTTTTTGAGACAGGAAAAAAGAGATGATGAGCAGAATTTGGTGTGTGTCATCAACCACTCTAATCTTAGTTTCAAAATAGAAAAGATCTTCGACAAGAATTGGAACATACTCAATGCAAATGAAGAAGATCAGGCACTGAAGAAGCCTATGTTTGCGTACAGGAGGAGATGCCTATGTTTGCGTACAGGAGGAGATGCCTATGTTTGCGTACAGGAGGAATGTGAATCTGAGGGACAAATTAGTCAATTCCTGTATGAAATAATTTTGAGAACACGTCAGAGCACTATAACATGTGCTGCCCCGGTGAGAGGCAATCACTGCTGTGGCAACTGCCATGCCTGTGCCACAGACATATCAACTGAGAGCTGGGAATACAATAATTACTCCATTATTTTGAATGACATGACAAATTGTAGGAGTAGCAATGTGGTGTACCTTATTCTATGCACCTGTAACTCCAGATATGTTTGGGAAACAGGCAGAGAATTCACACACGATATGGAGAGCATAAGTCAGCTATATAGACAAAAAAAATACATGCCCCTATGGTTAGGCATTTGCTGGAAGCGAACAATAGTGAGAATGATTGGAGATGTCTTCTATTGCAGAAGGTAAAAAATAAACCGGGGATTTCGGACATAAAACGACGTAAAGAGAGAGAAAACGTTTGGATTTTTCTCTTAAAACTAACAAGGAGGGGTTAAATGAAGAAATCCTCTGGTTAGAATCATAATGTAAGAAAAGTGACTCACCAACTCGGTGGGGGCACTAAGAGCCTCCAAAGATATCAGGATAGGTTACTGACTAGGTATTTAAAGATGGCGGCTCCCCGTTTAATAAGTTATCTCACTCGGATATATTTAGTGTTATAGAGCTTTTTTGCATACTTGCAACTATTATAGGGGTGTTTTCATACTTGCTCTATTACTAAACCCCAAAAGACATTTTTTTGATTTGGTATTGTGGAATTTATATGTATAAAGGTCCTTTCTCTTTTTGGAGTGTCAGGTGAAGTATGAGACTGAAGCAGGTTACCTATTATTTGTTTACATGCCGGGTATTAGGGACCATATCTTGTGTGGGTCTCAATCTGGTTTCTTTCTTTTCCTACTAGAAAGTCAGAAAACTACAGGAGAAAGGGATAGGATACCATTTTTCTGAGCAGGATGAGCATTTATATCTGTTTGGGACTTTGACACCTATATAACGGAAACAAATGGCTAAAAGCGATTATCCCCCTTATGGTTGCAGCCAGGTCAGGGAGAGTTTGAAATCAGATTAGTACAACAGGAACTCTTGACAGTTGGATTACGCCCAATTTTGGAAAACATTGTGTAAAGCTAATATTCAACCAAATGTTATTTTGATGCCTGCACCTATCTTTGTATAGAGAAGCACACCGTATGAACGGCTATTTATATGTATACCTAATAAGTTTGGCCATCATACAGCACAATGTAAAGCTTTAGTCGAATAGAGACGTTATGGCACCACTTTATGTATGTCCGTAGGAGCTGATCTAATTCCTCCAGTTTTTTCTGTCGACACCAATGGGGTTAGGACTGTAGAATGCAAGTGATAGAGTGTGAGAGAGGCTACTGGAAATAATGAATAGCTATTTTTTTAGATAGTTTGTTGGTTATGAGATATCTATGAAATAATATTGTCTGACTATAGATGATTTGGGGTAATTGGAACACTATTTCCCTATTTGCTTCCTCATATTTTTCTAAAAAACTTTTTTTCATGTTCTCCGCTTGATGTTTGCCTTTTTGTGAATTTGTGTTTTTGTTCTCTCTTAGATAAGAGACGTTTACTATATTTTGTAGAATTATTCTTTCTTGCTGGACATATGAGCAGAGTATATAGAGAGAGTCATCCTTCTTGAACGGCGAAATACCATATAGTGGGACCTTTAGTGGAGGATTTTCCTGTCAGCTAAGCGAAGGTTTGTGGACCTGCTCCATCCAGTAAGGAGAGTGCTCCTTCTAAGTGCATATGTAGTTTGTAGAAGGCTTCTAATTTTGAGGGCCTTGTGGCCCCCTTATTCCTGACTGTGTTTTTTGTCTCATTTTCAGTAGGCCTCCGGCGCGACTAAAACTGTTCTTTCTCATGAAATATAAGGGATATTATAAGACTCTCTGATGAAATATAGGAGAGAGTAAGCATTTTTTCCTGAAAATTAATTTAAAGGTTATATGGGAGTCTTTCCTTTCTTCTTATTATTTAATGGCACTTTTCGGGTTCCTATAAGGTACATGTAGGGGCGCTTTACTCAGGTTCTGCCTGAATGACAATCACTACATGCATGCTTTTAAGTATTCACACTCTGTTCACAAAGACTATTGCAGTGAGTAGCAATTATTTGGCTACCGGGTGTCTGTAGATAAAGACTTGAATGGATGTAAGTATTGGTGGCTATCTACAGAACTGCATAAAGTGGTGTAAATCTATTTGCCAGGTGCGGCCAATCCAGTTAAGAGTAGTGGGTTGGGGCGGGGGCAGGGGGGGGGGGAGTCGATAGACGACAGAACAGGGAAAATAAAATAAAAAAATAAATGAAACCACTTACCTTGCGCTCGCCGCATCGCCAAGTCAGCGATGCGGTGAGCGCTATGCAAGTGGTTTTTATTTTTTATGGTTCAGTTCTTTTTATTAACATTTCAGTAAAACAACAATGCCAACAGCAGGCTTCACAGTCGTCAATAGGCAATCAGCCCCAAGGGCCTGACATGTTGATGCTAATGTTGTGCTGGTGAAACCCCCCCCCCAAACTAGCCCCTTCCCCTCCCTCCCGCACCCCCACATTGGGACACTATAAATGTACAGTCGTTATATTTGCTCAGTGATTTAAGGTTTGTGGAGATTGATTGGTCTCCGGCAAGCGTAGTAGTCGGAGGTATCTAGGGGATGTCATCTCCCTGAACTCTTGTGAGAGCAGTAATACGTACGGGCGCCACAAGTCCCCAAATGCCTCCCCCCTCCCGAATTGGGTCATTGTGATCTTTTCCATACCCAGGATATGCCAGAGTCTCTGAAGCCAGTTGGTGTGTGTAGGGGTCTGGGGGTGAACCCCAGTGGCTAAGAATGCTTTGGGTAGCTGCTCCTAGTGCCATGCCTATTTGCCGCCCGCGTCTGGATTTCAGAGGGTTGGTTAAGGGGTTTGGAAGGCCCAGGAGTATGCATGTAGGGAAGCGCGGCAGTTGGGTGTCCAGGTGTTTATCAATGTCGTCGAGTACCTGCGCTCAGTACTGTTGGATTTGGGGGCATTCCAACAGAATGTGTGTTAGTGTCCCCTGTTGCCCGCATCCCCGCCAGCAGCTTGCGCTCTGTGTGGGCTTGACCCTATGCATTTGAACCGGAGCATAGTACCAGTACGTGGCAACTTTTGTGAGGGTTTCAGTAAGGGCATTGCTACTAGCCGTGTGTCTAGCTCTGTAGGATATCTCTCCCCACTCTTTAGCTCTCAATGACCTCCCCAGTTCCTTTTCCCAACTAGTCTGTCCTGCGATGTGTGTGTATTTGATGTATTGGATTGGATTAACATTGCATATAATTCAGATATTAATCCTTTATCTGAGTCTTTGGCGGGAAGCCATCTCTCATAATGAGTGAGTCGCCGCTGTGCTTTAGGTTTGTTTTGTGGATGTACAATCCAATGTCGTTTTTGTAGGTAGTGGAGTCTTTCGGACTAGTGGAGCCCATATTCCTCGTGCATTTGGGGGAAGGAGAGCACCCCCTCAGTGTCGAATAGGTGGCCTATAGAGCGGCACGCTGTCTGTTTCCATGCTGCGAACCCCCCTTCTGCTATTCCCGGCGCGAAGTCCGGGTTATCGAATATTGGAGTCAACGGTGATGGGAAGGTGATCAATTCGTGCTTCGTGGAGGTCTGATCCCAGGCTAACATTGTCCCCCGTGTGATGGCGAAAGGTAGAGGTTCTTTGGTCTATGCGCCTTCTTTAGGAAGGGAACCTTCCAGAGGGAGGTCCCCCCCCACTGCCCTGTCTTGAAACAACCAGTGTTTCTCAGATTCGGCACGACTCCACTTGACAAGGTAGTGTACTTGCACTGCCTGATAATAGAGATGGAGATAGGGGATACCCAAGCCCCCTGATTCCCAGAGTAGGTGACTCAAGGTCTTCTTCATGCGCGGTTTCTTGCCCTGCCAGATGAACTGTGAGAGATCTGTTTGGAGTTTGGCGATCTACCTAGGCGTGGAGGCAAAGAGAGAGTTTGAAAGAGGTAAAGAATCCTGGGGAGAGTGGTTATCTTGATTGCAGCTATCCTTCCCAACCATGAGATCTGGAGGCGCCTCCACTTTGCAAAGTCGTTGCGGATTTGCCTTTGTAGCTTTTGGTAATTACTGATCAGCGTCGCTTCTGTGGTCGCGGCGATGTTGATACCCAAATACGGGATCTCCCCGCTAGCCCATTGAATGGGGTATTGGCCTGCCAGTTGCTCCACTAGTTGGATCGGCAGGGAGAGGCTAAGTGCCTGTGACTTCCCGACGTTGATCCGGAAGCCCGAAGCAGCCCCGAAAGACTCGAGCTCGTCCAGAAAAGCTGGCAGGGCAGTGGCTGGTTTGTCTAGTGTCACGAGCACGTCGTCGGCATATAAGCTGATGGTGTGGCAATCGCTTCCGAATTTCACCCCGGTGATTACAGGGTGATCCCGTATTCGCTGGGCCATGGGCTCCATGTACAAGGCGAAAAGTAAGGGGGACAGAGGGCAGCCCTGGTGCGTGCCCCTGTGAATCGGGAAGGGCACGGAAGTACAGCCATTAATCCTGACCGTCGCGGTGGGCATGATAACAGTTGAGGATTCGAGTCTTGCACTTACCCCCAAAAGCCAAAGTGTGTGAGGACCTGTTCGAGGTAAGGCCAGTGGACCCTATCAAAGACCTTCTTTGCGTCGATCGCTAGCAGCATATATTCCCCCTGGCACGAGAGGCTTTCTCAATAATATGCAGGATGCGTTTAGTATTATCGCTGGTTTGTCTTCGGGGGATGAAACCTGCTTGGTCCGGGTCAACCAAAGAAGGCATATGTGTGTTGAGTCTATGTGCTAATATGCTCGTGAATAGTTTCAAATCTATGTTTAGGAGGGAGATAGGTCTGTACGAGGTGCAGTGTGATTTGTCCCTACCTGGTTTGGGGAGGACTATTATGGAGGCCGTCAACATCGAGGCCGGGATCGCACCTGGATCCGCGAAGGAGTTGAATAGGCGCACCAGTATAGGTGCCAGGACGGGACAAAAGGATTTATAAAAAGCTGCGGAGTATCCTTCTGGGCCCAGGGACTTTGCGAGTCGAAGCCTAGAAATGGCCGATATGACTTCCTCTATGCGGATCTCCTCGTCGAGGGATGACGCCTGGTCCGGGATGAGAGTTGTTGTTTGCGTCGAATGTAGATACTGGGCTCCGGCCTCAGGATCTAGAGGTTGATCCGTATTTAACTGTAAGTAAAAATCTTTAAAGGCATTGGCTATGGCCGTGTCATCTGATACTAGGTCACCTTTTGCCGGTTAGATTGAATGAACCCCCTGCTCCTGTCTTTTGGCATGTAACCTGTTGGCCAAACGTCAGCCACATCTGTCCCGCGCTTACGTAGAAGGAGTGCCTCAGGCAAAGGGCGGCGTACTCCGCTCTATCTAGATCTATCAATTGGGAGCGAATATTAAAAAGCTGACACCACACTCTTGGAGCGCCTGTGCGCTGGTGGATTTGTTCCAACTCCTTAATCTGTTTTGTGAGGTCATTCTTCTTTTCCTTACGGGCTTTGTTATCTGCCGCTGAGATCGCTATTTGCTCTCCCCGGATTACTGTCTTGAGCGCCTCCCACAACACGGCCGGTGAGACCCCTGGGGTGTCGTTATTTTTTAAATAGTCTTGCATTGCTTGCTGGATCTGCGTCTTAACCTCCTGGTGATGTAGCAGGGTGTCGCATAACTGCCAATGCTTGGTGGGGGAATTCGCCGGGGGGAGGGATAATGCATTCGCTACAGCCCCATGGTCCGAGAGTGCTGCTGGATGTATTTCAGTGGCCTTTATGAGTGTCCTTGTTTCCCTCGTGCCCAGGAAGAAGTCCAATCTAGCATAGGTCTTATGTGCGTTGGAGTAAAAGGAATACTCCCTGGAGTGTGGGTGATTAGACCTCCATAGATCTTCCCATCCCATGTCCATTATCCATTCTTGCCCCTCCCCTGACAGTGCTCCCGCTTGCCCGTGCCTCTGAGCTGACCGGTCTAGGGTATTATCAAACACTAGATTAAGGTCCCCTCCCATGAGTACTAGTTTGTCCTCAGTCTTCGCTGCCCTCTCTGATGCATTGCACAAAAACCCCTCCTGTCCCTCATTCGGGAAGTACAGTGTGCCTATCACCAGCGGCCTGCCCGCCACTGTAAAACGGTATATGAGAAGTCTACCTCTGATTTCATCCACCTTGTGTTCCACCCGCCCCCCGAATGTGTTTGCCACCAATATGGCCACTCCAGACATCTTGGAGGATGATGACGAGAAGAATTGTTGGGGAAAGGCACAGGATCTAAGACGGAAACAGTCCCCCACTAGCAGATGGGTCTCTTGCAAGAGACAAATGTCCGCCCCCGAATTCTCTAGGTATGAGAGGACCGCCCTGCTTTTAATCGGGTTATTGAGGCCTCTCACGTTCAGTGTGAGGACTCTAAGAGTTGTGTCTGGCATGGGGGGTCGGGAGAAGCAAGGTGAGCCCTGCATCGTCGTTGCTCCTGAAGCGTAGCACCCTCAATGTGTTCTGTTGTAGCTACCGCTGCCCCTTTGTATATTAATCGTCGTGTACCCCGTGGAGGTGAGTGCCAACCCCAAACATTACATTGAAAAAGCAAGATAACAAAAGTAACATGAAACATAGAATAACTGCTTACGTATAGTCCCACAGCCAGGTGAGGCTGCATGGTCAGTTCAATGAGGACCGTCTTGTGGCCATTGGTCCCATCTTCCCCCACCCGCCCGCCCAGCCCGTAGTCTCTGTGAATTGCTGAGTCATCTTGTTTTGCAGAAACTGATGGCACTGCCTCTAAAGCCGCCTGCCGGCCTTTTGCGATTTCCTCCGGGTCAGGCCGGGTCACCCCCCGTCGACCTCTGCGCCTTCGCCAGCCCGATGATCGCTCTTTCTGTAGGGGAGAGGAAGACTCTTGGTCCCGCTGCTCCCCTGGGGGATCCAGCCCCAGCAATCGGCAAGTCTCTGATAGGGAGCAAAGTTTATACAGTCTCCCGTCCTTCCGGAAGATTAAGCGAAAGGGGTGGCCCCAAGAGTAGGGTATCCCTTGGCTGCGGAGGTGGGCCGTGGCCGGGTGGAACTCCCTCCATTTCTGTAGCGTGAGGGCGGCTAAGTCTTGGAAAAAGGTAGGCGGTTGGCCCTGAAAGGTGATGGGGTGCATGGTGCAGGCTTTGTGCAGGATCGTTTCCTTGACTTGGAAGTTGTGTACGCAAACTACAATGTCCGGGGGAGTTGCTGAATTTGGCCTTGGTAGGCCCACCCGGTGAGCCCAGTTGATCTGGATAGCAGTTTCTGGGGGCCCGCCGAGGACGTGGTGGATTAAGTCTCTGACATAGTCAAAGACGTTGCCGCCTTCCGCTTTGGAATTCACTCCCCTGATTCGGATTTTGTTCCGCTGGGACCTGTTCTCTAAGTCCTCCAGGTGGGCCTGCAGGTCTATGTGTTGCTCTCGGAGTCTCAGGACCTCTTGTTGTAGCGCCTCCATCTCTTCCTCTCGGCCTCCTTCCTTGTCCTCCAGTTCCGTGACTCGGTCCCCTAGATCATTGATGTGTCTCCGGATTTCTTTAATGTCCTGTGAGAGCTCTCGCTTGAGTGAGTGGAGGTCTTCTCTAAGAGTGGTGAAAAGAGCCTCCAGAAAGGCGCAGGTAACCGGTTCCTCGGCAACCTGGTCGGGACGGTCCTTTATTTGATCTGTTTGTGGGCCGGGATCTCCCGTGGGGAGGGCGAGTGAGCATGTCCTTGAGAGTACGGACCTTTTTGGGGCAGGTAGATGCTATCCTCGTGTATGTCTTGGCGGGCGTGCCCCCCCGCCTGCTGACCGCCAGTTGAGGGTGAGGAGAGCCTCCCCTCATTGTGTTCTTATGGGCTATCTTCTTGCAGTCTTTCTGCTAGCCCGGCGGTCGTGAAGACACTGTGGTCCGTTGTGCCTACTTGGGGGAGCGATTAGGGCCTGCAGCCTCCCCTCCGAGTCATGGCACAGCCTGCCCAGGGGCCCTCGCTTCTTGTTATGCAGCTGAGTGGCAGGCTTGGCGGATGCTTTGTGCCCAGGTGTTGTGAAGTGCTGTGACTGAGTGCTTGTCTGGAAGTTGCAGCAGCTTAGAAGTTATATAATGGCTGTAGGACTGGATTGAGAAGCAATCAAAGAAGACACTCTGCCTAAGGAATTCTTTATATAGTGCAATACGTCACTGATATATGCAAAACAGTCCTAAGTAGGGTACCTTTCACATTAATAGTACAGAAAGCTTGTGAGTTAAGAATATCATATTTATTTAAGTTATTTGATCACCATAGTAGAAAAAACATAATAGACAAAAAATATCCACAAACTAATACACACATCCTAAGCTGCACACACACAACCTTTCATACAGACAGGCAGACACAGACTCAAACAATCTCAGACATTCCATCAAGTAACAATATATAAAATAGTGCCAAACAGAGTCTTGTAGTCCAGAACAAGGTTAACATCATATAGAGGCATCAGACAATGTCGGATGATGTGGAAGATCCAGGCTTAGTTGATTATCAATCTATAGCACTGATACAGTCCATATTCTGGTTTCTTCTCCAAAGAATAGATGCAAGCAAAAGAAGCACAGGGGCTCCAGCGCCGACGCGCGTTTCGGTGTCAGACCCTTGTTTGGGTCACACCTTCTTCAGGGCGACAATTCGTGTGCAAGCAAAGGAAATAAGGAGTGCTTATGAAAACAAATGCAGCATAAAACATGGGCATATATTATAGGCTAAGCAGATAAAACAGGGTGCAAATACATAATACATCCCTATATATAATATCACAAGCAGAACAAAGGTACCCGTCAGGAGGACTGAGGAACAATGAGATCCAGATAATTTCTATTTAACCAGGGAAAGCGCACACTGGATAGAGAATGCAAAAATATGAATAGAGAAAGAGTATAAGGAAAGAAGAGTTGTTAAGAGGAATATGTGGGAGCCAGTGAACCACTGGCACGAGAAAAAGATAATCACCAAAAGACCCTCGTGGTTCAATAGATGTGACAATCACAAAAATGTTTAGAGATGAACGTGATGATGAGGACACCCGGTGGTGATATATAGGCTGAAGGGCTCAGAGCAAAAGAAAAAGAACAATTAACAAAAAATAGAGAGAAATAACTAGAAATAGCTGAGAAGGCACCGCAGCCAATTATACCTGGATTAGGATGCCAGGACGGTGGCCCAAGTTGTAGACGAATAAGCAATATGTTAGGATAAAAGGTGCGCAATGGCTCCAAAAGTAAGGCCAGCAGGGTGGATTTATCTCTAGGGGTGCATGGAGAAAAGGAGAAAAAGAACATTCAAATATTAGCGGCCACAGCAGCATAAGAACAAAGTACTATCTCGCATAGTATCATAAAGCGGAGAAAGAGGGTCACGGCTTACCCAAAGGATAAAGGGCACAGCCGATTCTTCGAGATGACAGCAACACTGCACGTAGCAGGTTTAGGTAAGAAATATAATAGGGGGATCCAATATGGTAACGCTGGATGCTGAAAATTCAAAAAGTGAAAGTGACAAAAAACGGAGACGTAGAAAAGTAACCATTCGTCAGGGAAAATAGCACGGGATCTGGGGTCGGAACAGGAATTTAAACACCCAACAGTGTCTAAGCGACCCGAGGATATCATGGGTGTTACAAGGAAGAAAAGAAACTGCTGAAGGAAGGAAGTTCCTCAGTCGTATATTGTTAACGGGAGATAGTGCCCGACCGTGGAAGCTACACAAATAAATAAGGCGTCGGGAACCCAATGCGGCAAGGTGGCAAAAGTATTAGGCCACCAGACTCCCGATGAAAAATGCCGAAACCCTTAAACTACATAATGCACGAGAGGGCACAGATACATAGTGGCATACGTGGCAAAGTAAAAGAAAGAATGGGCGATGGAAGTGACATAAGTATGTCCACTAAAGAGAGATCTTACCTTACAGAGTGGATCCTCAGGTCGAGTAGGCCATCCGGGCAGGATAACGGCGGTCTCGCAGCCGGGACACCGAGCACTCTAAGGATCGAGTTTCGGAGGCCGGGTTTAAATATTTTAGACATGGGACAGAAACCCAAAAACAAAGGACGGACTAATCGAGAGATCCTCCCCAGAGGCTGATCTGTGAACATGGAGAAAGGACAACCAAGAGGGGGAACAGGGGAGATAGAAACGGGCGCCATAATGGAAAGGAGCAAAAGAGTGCGTATGCTATGTTGAGAATGATTCCCTATAGAATATAAACGCACGGAAAAGGGAAAAAGATTTATAATGATATATTAAAGCAAAAACAGTGCTACCGGGCCCAAAAGAGAAGATAATAATTCTTTAAAAGATACAGACGACGGAGACAAATTGAGGAGTCCAAGCGGACTAGCAAGGACAAACAGGGCTGGCAGGAAAGATAAGTCGAGGGGATGATTATAGAATGGCATTCTCCCAGGGGACAGATTCGTTCAAACCCTTTCCTTTGGTATTCAATGTAAAGATCCAAAAGACCTCTCTTTTCCTGCGTATAGAGGTGAGTTCTCTACCCGCTTGGGGCAGGACTTTTTCTAGAATAGTCCATCTGAGATCATTCACAGTGTGAGCAGCCTCTATCCAGTGGTTGACCAGAGGGGCAGTGAGTTTGGATAGTCTAATATTAGACTTGTGTTCTCCGATTCTCTTTCTGACTTCTCGTCCTGACTCACCTACATACGCCAGGTTGCAGGGACATAAAATCAAGTACACAATGTTAGCAGTGCGGCAGTTGGTCATTTCAGAGAGGAAAACAGTTCTCCCATTAACTCGTACGTTGTCACTCACCATGGCATGGGGACATGCCTGGCATGATCCGCATTGGTGGTTGCCTTTAATGGGTTCACTTCCGGTGATGGATTTTTGGCATAAGGTGTTAGGTTCAGAGCTCTTGGCTTTAACCAAGAAGTTGCTCAGATTTTTGTTTCTCTTAAAGGCAAACAACGGTTTGGGCAGTTTTTGTTCGTTGCTGTCAATGTTAAGAAGGTGCCACTGTGAGTTTACAATCTGTCGCACCTTATGGTTGAAGTTCGAGTGTTTAGTGACACACACAAGCTTGTCACTCTTTTCAGTATGTTTGGGTCTGAACATGGCTTCACGATCGCAGTATCTCGTTCGTTTTAGCGAGTCTTTAATCAGTCTGGTAGGGTAACCCCTCATCAAGAGTTTTTCTTTCAGGATTTCAGCTTGTCTCAAAAAATCGCCCAAGTTGGTAGAGTTTCTCCGAAGACGGAGAAACTGGCTGAAGGGTATACCCTCCTTTTGACAACAGGGGTGAAAACTGCTGTATTGCAGCAGAGTAGTTCTTGCGGTGGGTTTGATATACAAAGAGACCATCAAACGGGACTCCTGGTGTTCAACCAAAACATCTAGGAATTCCAATTTGGTATTGCTAGAATGGGCCGTAAATTTGAGATTGGGGTCCGCTGAATTTATCCAAAGGGTAAATTTGTTTAGTGTTTCCTGGTTGCCCTTCCAGATGAAAAAGATGTCGTCAATAAATCGGTACCAAAGGTGCAACCCCGAAACCGGTCCTAGGATGCTTGTTTCCAGTCCAGGGAGGACCTGGCTTGGCAGTTCGGGCTGGACTGTTCCCATGAGGCACAGGGTCAAGACTGATTTGCATATGGCTGGGTTCAAACTGGAATGGCATGGTGAGCAAAAAAACGATGGATTTAGGCCCAGATCTCTGTACTGGGGTGAATGTATGACATTGTTCTGCATTCTGTCCATCAACTGTTGTTTTTGCATTTGTCAATAAATCGGTACCAGGTCCGGACATTTTCAAAAAAAGGGGCCATCTCGTTGTAGATGTTGCGGGCCTCAAAGTGTCCCATGTATAGACACGCTATACTTAGGGCGCAGGCCGCACCCATGCTGACACCCTGAATCTGTTGGTAATAGGAGCCATTGAATTCAAAAACGTTTTCTCCAAGTACAACTTCAAGGCACTGGAGAATGAAGGGCGAGTTGGATATAGATGGGTCAGCTTCAAGAATTTCTTCAAGGACTTTTCTGGCTTCCACTTGGGGAATGTTGGTATATAAGGACTCCAGGTCCATAGTAACCAATAGCTCACATTCGCTGTTATAAGGAAGGTTTTCAATCTTGGAGATAAAATCACCTGTATCCCTCACATATGAGGTTTGAGGAAACGGTCAATGTATTTAGACAATGGCTCCGTGGCTGCTCCAATGGTGGAGACAATGGGTCTGAGAGGTGGGTTGGCCACATCTTTGTGGGTCTTTGGTACCCCATATATGATGGGTATACGTGTGCAAGAAGGGGTAAGGAATTCTGCTTCCTTAGTGCAGATGTACCCGCTATCGACGGCAGCTTCTACCAGGCCTAATATTTTTTGTTTCAGTTTAGGTTCTGGATTGATGGAAATCTTTTTATAGTGTCTCGTAACTCCAAGTAAGGTGTTCATATTTTCCACATAATTGGGGGTGTCGAAAATGACTATATCGCCTCCCTTGTCGCAGGGTTTGATCGTCAGGTTCCTGTTGGTTTTAAGGGATTTTAGCGCGATATTTTCCTACCTTGAGATGTTGAACTGAGGTTTAAGTACATACCTTATTGCTTTCTGCATTTTGGTTATCACGGCTTTTTCAAAGATTTCTACCTCACTCCCCAGGGAATCCAGTCCCGGAGTAAAATCAGATGGGGGTGTTAAGCCGGATAGATTGTTTTGGGAATCATTGGTAGGTCTGGTCAGAACATTTTTTTTTAGTCTTATTCTGCGAAAGAAGAGATGTAAATCTTTCATGAGTTCGAACTTATCAAGGTTAGTAGCAGGTATAAAGGACAAACCCCTAGCTAGGAGGGCCTCCGCGTTGGGGTCAATAATGTCAGAGGACAAATTAAACACAGGGATAGATTTTAGGTCCTCCAATATTGTTGATTGCGGGTTTGGATGTACTTCTGAGGTTCCTGGTCTTGGTAGAAGCCCCTCGACTGCTGGGTCCGAAATCTGGGGCGAAAGTTGCCCCGTCGGTTTCCTAAAAAATGGTTGCGGGCAGGGGGTCTCTCAAATTGGTCCTGGCGTTGCTGGTAATTAGAATTGTAGTGCGGTGGACCTTCGCTGTCTGAGTCTGTGGTGTCGGAGAAAGTCGTAACGCGTCTGTTACCCCAGTTGGATGTATTCCACTTGATGTGGTTTCACTGTTAGAGTTGTAGAAATTTTTAGTCAAATAGGGGTATGTGCGTTCTTGAGAAAAGAGGCGAATGTCCTTCCTAAGTTTGTCCGTTTTTCTCTTGAGTAAATAATCAGAGAAGGAGTCTAATTCAATAGATATTTCCTCCAATTTCCTTTCTCCTTCCTCTACACTGTTGTTGTTCTTGAGCTTCTCCTCAAGCTCCAGAATCTCTGTAGCACTGGATTGGCCTCCTATTGCAGGGGATTTGTGGTGGGGCCAGGTTCTTTACAGAGTTGTTCAGGGGGGGCGACAGCTGGGGCCCAGGCCTCGGATGCTGCCCCTCGAATGTGTCTCTGCTTCCCGTGGGAGGCCTCCGCCCCGTCTGGTCCAGGCCTGTCCCTCGTGGCCCTGGGTGCTCGTGTTAACCTCAACCGCGGGGGCTGGGCCGATCCACAGGTCACCGACGAGACTGGAGAGGGGGGGCCCCAACCCCACCCCACAGTGAGGGGCCCTTCGCTGCCGCTCGGGCGCACTGCTGTGCCTGCGGGAGGTCGCTGTTCCTCCTGCGCCTCTCGCCCCACACCACCGCCGCGCTCCACCTGGGGGCTGAGTTCGTCTTCTCCGTGCAGGGGGCTCGGGTGCGCAGTCCGCTGCAGCCCAGCCTCCCGCACTCTGTCCACCGAGCAGCTGTGGGGTTTGCCCAGTTATTGCAGGGCGCTCGAGCCTCTTCAGCTCCGCCCGGGTGAGCACGGTCTTTCGGAGGGCCTCTGTCCTGCACCACTCTGGAAAGCTCGGCAGGAGCCCGCGATGGCTGCCTCCATGGTCCTCGCAGGGACCCTCTGCTGCCTCAGGCTAAGTGGCATCTCCCCGTGTGTTTCTGACCCTGTTGGGTCGCCAGATGGATCCCGGGGCACTTTCTAGGCCAGCGGCGGGCAGGAGAGATGGCGAGGCGCGTCTTACCTCGGCGCCATCTTGGCCACGCCCCCAGTTTTTATTTTTAAAACTTTATTTTCCCTATTCCGTCGTCTAGCGACTCCCCGCCCCCCCCCCCACATTCCCCCCACCCCACCGCTCTTACCTGGACCGGCCGCGCCTGCTATTTGCATGTTATTGTGTGAGACCTTGTGGTATTGGGATAGTCCAGTCATGCTGTTCTCTCTAAATAATGTGGAAGCTTTGCTCAAATTACATGAAATTGCTGAACAGTTTCAGACCATACATGTAATTGACTTATGAAATAAACATCATTGATACAGTTTTCTGCCGCTTTTTTAGATTTCTCCTTTTGCCCTCCTGGTGTGGTTTACGCATGTTTAATTACAATATGGTTCTGCAGTAGGTGGTAACATAATATTAAATACCACGAAAACGTGCATCAACTGTCAGTGTGTCCAGTCTGGTGCCACTACACCAGTAAGAGAGAACTATAGAGACTCCGCTGGTGTATTTCGGACGTTTGCTGTTTTCCAGATAGGTGTATGATGATTGTATGGTTTGTAGTGTGAGTGGGATGTTAGTAGTGAGTGTGAAATAGGAGGTCAAGTGAAGTTGTGATGTTTTGAGGGATAAGTATTTTAAATTTGTAAAATGAATTTGTACAATGCTGTAATTGAAAAATTTGCAATTCAGTGTATGATTTGAAAAAATTAATATATGTTTGCTTTGCTATAAATAACAAATAATGGATTTTTGTAAAGGATGATAAAAAGAACAAAAAAATAAATAAAATATGGCAAAGTAATATGCTATATATAAACAAATAAACACAGTGTGGTCTGGATCTGTTAGATTGGTTCCTTTGTGAAAGATTGAGGCAGGTAGGACCCCTATTTATAATTATTTGTGTTTTTTTCCCTCTGGTCCTTTGCCTTTTCTACATAAAAGTGGGGGGGGCCCTGGTGTATAATATGGTTGCAGAAGTCTAGCCATCATACGTCCCGGCCTCTCCCCCTCCCCATAACAGCGGGCCCCGGCATATTTCCCGAGGTAATGGACCTGCCTTTCCACAGTCTCTCTAAATTCTGTCAGCAATATGGCGTGTCTATGCGAGTGGGCTGTAGTGGGCTGTTATGGGCATGTGTCTTGTCTAATTATGCCAGTTCTACTTCAATACAGGCAATGTTCAGCACAGATCTCGCAATACTCTGGCATGTGTGAAGATACATACGCCCCTGGTATATGCATTAAAGGCCTCCCACATGGTGGTTTGGGATGTAACAAGCCCTTGTTAAGTTCAAAATATTCGATAACGGCTGAGCGGAGTTCAGTACAAAAAAGTTCGTCCTGAAGTGCCATGCTGGGTAATCGCCATTGGTGCTCGGCACTCCCTGCACTAGGAACGTGCAGTGTCATCGCCACAGGTGAATGGTCTAAAAACCTGCAAGGAATATGTGTAATGGAGCTGAGACATTGTGCGAGTATGGTCGAAAGGAGCCAATAATCTATTTGTGTCCAGATATCGTGTGGTGCCGAATAAAATGTATAGGCAGGGGTGGTAGGATGTCGCAGGCACCAGGGGTCTATAAGTACGTACGTGTCGCATATGTCTTGAAGCTTGCGCAATGAGCAGGGTTTTCCCACCGGGGTCTGCGATGTGATGTCCAGCTGAGGGTCTAGAAGCATATTAAAATCTCCCTCAATAATAATGTAATCTGCGTCTATGCAGTCTATCAGTGCCTGGATTGTTTAAAAAAGATTCAGTGCTGTCAGTGTTTGGGGCATATACATTAACCAACAGTACTCGATATCCCACTAGGTGACATGCCACTAAGATATATCTGCTCCCTTTGGCTGAATGGGTAGCGTAGGGGTGAAAAGAAAGTTGCTTATGAATCAATGTGGATACTCTTTATGGAATGGGTACTGTCGCTGGAAAAAAAACAATGCGGCCCCATGAGGTTGCAAAGGTGGGTGGTGACTGGGCGATAAGTGAGTCTCCTGTAAAAAGGCAATATACACGTTGTGCCACTGCAGATATTGCAGCACTTGCTTGCCTTTACATGGGTTATTGAGACCACAAATGTTCCAAGACATAAAGGCGGGGTCCAAAAATGGACGTAAGTTAGCATGTAAAGACATCTATCAGAAACAAAAAAAACAGTGGTTTATCTGATATGGTACATAGTTACGGTACCAAACTAATACATTCAAATGAACCTAAGCATTCGAATAACAACAACCCTCCTCCCCCCCCCCCACACCTGGTGAAAAATTGACAAGTGAAACTCAATAATGCCAAAGAATTGCTAAACATTTTCCCCCTATTGTGTTGGGGTATAAAACCATTGGGGAGTAGTAACATCTCGACGGGCGGCTCAATGTGTGGAAATGTTCAGCACAATATTGGGGTCATGGATGGGTCCAAGCAGTCAGCTGAGTTGGAGTATCACAGGTGTGCCCCGCTGCAGGAGCCATAATAAAGGGCCAGGGCACTGCCAGTAGACCGCATATCGTGCAGCCAGAAAGCAGCTTGATGGAGATTCTCACCCGGGTGAGAAGAGTTCCATGCTGGCAGGGATCTGTGAGTCAGGTGAGGGCGTTCGGGCATTGGGCACCTCGGGGACCTGCGGTCGCTGGTTTGTTGTTTACAGAATGCCATCACTTCTGCTGGGGTGTCAAAGTAACAGGTCTTTCCATTGACATCAACCTGAGGTTGGGCAGGGTGTAGCATTCAGTTTCTGAGTCCCAGTTTGCGCAACACAGCTTTGGCTTCGCTGAATCTGAGGCGGGCCTCCTAGAGCACCACGATGAAGTCCGGAAAAAGTGAAATAGTGTCTCCCTGGTACTGGAGTGGGCTCAGCTCTCTCGCCCTTTGAAGCGTGACATCGCAGTCTCTGTAGTTGAGGAGTTGGGCAACTATTAGTCGCGGCGGGGCACCCAGCACTGGATGCGGGCCCAGAAACCTGTGCGCACATTTCACAACAACTGCAGGCATAAAGTTCTGCCTCCCCAGTAGGCCAGAGAGTAGTCTCTCAACTAATAGGTCCAATCGCCCAGTGTTCAATGTTTCTGCAACTCCCAAAATGCAGATGTTATTTCGGCACCCCCTGGCCTCCAGGTCTTCATTTTTATGGCCATTGCTGCCAGGCACGCCTCCAGCTTTTCCATTCTCTTCACAACTGCAGCGGAGGTGTCCTCTAGTCCGAATATCTGTTCCTCTGCCCCCACAATTCGCGTATCTTGTCTGTCCAGGCGTTCGCCCATGCGGTCTAGGCAGCTGCAGATAGTATCAAAGTGTGTATCTATGGCTCGAAAACCGGTCTTGAGTTCGGCCATGATGGTATCTAGTTCAGTTGGTTGTTCAACCGTAGGGCCCCCCGTCGCACCACCCTCCATGTCTGAAGCCTTCTCTGCTCTGCCAGTAGCTTTTAATTTCTCAAAAGGCAGCTTACTTTGTTTTGGGTCTCCCAGTACCATTGCATTGGTGGGCCCTGTCGCGTCACAGCCCACTCCGCTGACGGTGGTAGTTGCTGGTAGGGTCTAGGGCCGATGTTTATGGGTGGGCCCTCAGAATATCACCAAGTGGGAAGCATGTGCAGAGATAGCAGTTGGTGCGCAGGTTCCCGAGTCCCGATGCCAGGAGAGTAAGGAGCGGCAAAGTAGGGAATATACCATGGCAAATACAGCACAGGCGGCGAGGGAGCGGCACAGCAATCATTGTGTCTCCCCAGGGACGTATGACAGAGCAGCGTGCATGCTGTTGGGAGGTGCCAGAGGGGGTTTTCAGGGTGGTTCAGTCAACGAGGCAGCCAGCATCAGGTGTATGGTGCAGTCAGTAGGGGCTAGAATGTGACCCTCCGCCTCGGTAGCGTAGTTCCACAAGATTTTCCCCCTAGTGGCCTACCCCGGCATCAGTGCTGTCGTGGTCGCGGATCCTGGGCTGTGCCGGGCTCAGCACGTCGCGGCCTCCCACATCAGTCCCAGTAGTCAAGGCCACAGCTGCGACGCAGGAAAGTCAGGGCGGGATTACCATGGCATCCTGCCGCCTTTGATGCAGCAGGGATAGTCTGGATTGCGCTCAAGCCACTGGCTTCCCCGTGCTTCAGGCTCACCCATGGACCCTATCACCACGTGGCTTCCGAGGCATGTAGCGGTTGCTGAGCGTGGATTCCTCCACCAAACTACTGTGGCCACAGGAAGTAGCCGGGTTCGGTCACAGCATCCGCCAAGCAGTACAGAACAAGCCCCAACCCCTCAGGCCTAGTTACAGAGGCACAACGGTCCAATCCGACACAGGATTGGAGCCCTGTCTGGCAGAGCTCCAGCGCCGTGAGGCCATCTTGGTCACCGGCGTGGCCATGCCCTCGAAAAGCCTGATTCCTTAAATGATAAGACACTGATGTTGTTAGATTGTTGCTCAATCTGTCTGCCCACCTGCACTCCAACCCCAGAATGTTGTTATTATTATTATTGTTATTACGAGGATTTATAAAGTGCAACTGCGACCTCAAAGATATCCTGGCCCTAGCCTCCTAGAAGGGGAGGAACCTGAAGGACATTCTGAGTATTTATACAAGAAAAACCAAGTTTTAAGTGCTTTCTTAAACTGAAGCAGGTCTTGGCAAGCTCTTAGAGAAGAAGGAAGACTGTTCCAAAGTTGTGCGGCCCTGACTGAGAACTCTTGGCCACACTGTCTACCCTTCTGAAATTTAGGAATGCATAGAAGGTTTGAGGTTGAGGAGGCAAGATCTATCGGAGGTATATAACTTTTACATTTCCTTTGCAGAAAAACAGGGCAATGTAGTGAATTGTTCTAAAACAATACATAATAATTTGAGCGCAATCTGTTCCTTTACTGGAAGACAATGGAGCTCTGCCAGAGCTCAAAAAGACGAACAGTGCCTGGGTACATTCAGAGGGAGCTTAGTGGTCTTCGCTTGTACTCAATAGAGTCTTTTGATTATGAATTCTGGGGTGCCTAACAAAAGAGTATTACAATAGTCAAGTCTGCTCAGGATTGTACACAATACTACGAATGCCCTTGCAGATGGTGGTAAAACAGGTAAGCTTTTACTAAGAGTGCGGAGCAGGGCAAAAAAAAGTCACAGCAGTCTTATTAACATGGGGCTCCAAGGATAAATTGTTGTCAAAGTAGACCCCTGAATTATGGACCGTGGATGACACTACCAGGCTGACACTGTTCGACCAAGGATGGAAATTAGAACGGAATCCAGCTTATCAGTTGAGCAGCAGAGAATCTCAGTTTTGTCTACATTAAACTTTAAGGAGCTGCTGCTCAGCCGATTCGCAAAGTCTCTTAGTCAGTTGTGAAACAAGTCCAGTAGCTCTGACTGAGAGTTATCCAAAGGGAGGATCAGCTGGTTGTAATCCATGTAGTTGACAAAGTTGAGACACTAAAATCTAATAAGGGCGGCAAGAGGGCGCAGAAATATATTGAAAGGAAGTGGGCTTAGTGCTGAGACCCGGGGCACTTCATGTTCTACTGGTTTAAACATGGAGCGAAATGGGGTGAGCGATGTAGCTTGCGTTCTATATGTTAGATAACATTGGATCCAGTCAAGTACTCGCCCACCTACCCGTATCTCCCATGATCCGAAAATTAGGATCTTGTGGTTAACTGTGTCAAAGGCTGCTGAGAGATCAAGTAGCACCAATGCTGCCATTTGACACTGATCCACTACTCATCCAAAGCCATAACTAAAGCGGATTTGGTGCCTTGAGCAGGCCTGAAGAAAGATTGTACCTCCTTTAAGAGGGTGAGGGCTTCCAGGTATGCCAATAAGTTCTTGCTGACATATCGTTCAAGAATTTTAACTGTGAAAGGCAGCTGAAATATAGTCCTGTAGTTGCTAAGAACTGACAGGTCCACTAAGAGCTTTTTAGGTCGAGCCAAGGGACAGTGCGCATGCGCTGCTCGCTCTGCGAGACTGCTGTAGAAGAGAATGAGAGAGAAGCTGCACCCACTCTCCACCCTTATTTTTCATTGGCTTGTGTCATTGTCTTTCGTAAATGCTGCCTTCGGATTCGTTAAAAGGCTTGTTAGTCCCTCCTTAGTACAGCCTTGTCTTCATCTGTAACCTCCCATGGCGATTGGCCCCTTTACTTCAGTTGTTACACACAACCTGTTATTTAGTCTGTAAACACTATTTACTTTATTGAGTCTCTTACTGCAGGCCGGACATGCGCTGCTTCAGCTGAAACCGCTTGTGTTTTTTTAAGCAGCACTGCCGCCCGGTAACACGGGCGCCTGCTTTCAATCACTTTAACCCAGCATTATCTCGTGTCTGTTTCAGCCCCCCTCCAAGTAAAATGGGTTTGGAAATCATTAGTGAATTAAGTCATGTGAATTCCAGGTAGCACATAATCCAGTGCTAATGGGCTGAAGCTGACAACAGCACATCTGTGTTACATGTCATCTGTAGTAAAGCCACCTGACGGGTTGTTTTCATAAGCCTGTTTTATTAACAACAACACTACCACCACCACCAATACCACCATCTCCTCCACCACCACCAATACCACCACCACCAGTGCCACCACCACCAATACCACCACCACCACAAATACCACCACCAATACCATCACCACCACCACCTATACCACTACCATCAATACCACCACTACCAATACCACCACCAATACCACCACCACCATCACCAATACCACCACCAATGCCAATACCACCACCACCAATACCATCACCACCAATACCACCACCACCAATACCACCACCACCAGTAATACCATCACCACCACCACCACCAATGTCACCACCACCACCACCAATACCACCAATACCAATACCACCACCAATACCAACACCACCACAACCAATACCACCCCCAATACCACCACTACCAATACCACCACCACCAATACCACCACCACCAATACCGCCACCACCAATACCAATACCACCACCATCAATAACAATACCACCACCACCAATGCCAATACCACTACCACCAATACCACCCCCACCACCAATACCAATACCACCACCACCACCAATACCACCACCAATACCACCACCCCCAATATCAATACCACCACCACCACCAATACCACCACCACAAATACCAGTACCACCAATACCAATACCACCACCACCAATATCACCAATACCACCAATCACACCACCACCAATACCACCACCACCACCAATATCACCACCACCAATACCACCACCACCAATACCCCCAATACCATCACCACCATCACCAATACCACCACCACCACCTATACCACCACCATCAATACCACCACCTCCACCACCACCAATACCACCACCACCAATACCACCACCACCACCAATACCTCCACCATTACCACCACCATCACCACCACTAATACCACCACCACCTATACCACCACCACCAATACCACCACTAATACCATCACCACCATCACCACCATCACCACCAATACCACCACCACTAATACCACCACCAATACCACCACCAATATGACCCTCACCAATACCACCACCAATACCACCATCACCAATACCACCACCACCAATACCACCACCAATACCACCAATACCACCACCAACGATACCATCCCCACCAATACCACCACCAATACCACCACCAATACCAATACCACCACCAGCAATACCACCACCACCACCACCACCACCACCAATACCACCACCAATTCCAATACCACCACCACCACCACCACCAATACCACCACCACCACCAATACCACCACCATCAATGCCAATACAACCACCACCAATGCCAATACCACCACCACCAATACCACCACCAATACTACCACCAATACCACCACCAATACCACCATCATCACCACCAATACCACCACCACCAATAACAATACCACCACTGCCAATACCACCACCACCAATACCACCACCAATACCAATACCACCACCACCACCAATACCACCACCACCAATACCACCACCACCACCAATACCACCACCAATACCACCACCACAAATACCAATACCACCAATACCACCCCCACCAATATCACCAATACCACCACCACCACCATTATCACCACCACCAATACCACCACCACCAATACCACCAATACCATCACCACCATCACCAATACCACCACCACCAATACCACCACCTATACCATCACCACAAATACCACCACCACCAATACCACCACTAATACCATCACCACCACCACCACCAATACCACCACCACCACCAATACCACCACCACCAATGCCACCACCACCAATACCACCACCACTAATACCACCACCAATACCACCACCACAAATACCAATACCACCAATACCAATACCACCACCACCAATATCAGCAATACCACCCCCACCAATACCACCACCAATACCACCATCACCGATACCACCACCAATACCACCACCACCAATACCACCACCAATACCACCACCAACAATACCATCCCCACCAATACCACCACCAATACCACCACCAATACCAATACCACCACCACCAATACCACCACCACTACCAATACCACCACCACCAATACCAATACCACCACCACCAATACCACCAACACCACCACCAATACCACCACCACAAATACCACCAGCACCAATACCAATACCACCACAACCACCACAATCAATGCCAATACAACCACCACCAATGCCAATACCACCACCACCACCAATAACACCAACACCAATACCAATACCACCACCACCAATACCAATACCACCACTAATACCACCACCACCAATACCAATGCCACCACCAGTACCACCACCAATACCACCACCATCACCTCCAATACCATCACCATCACCAGTACCACCAACACCACCAATACCACCAATACTACCATCACCAATACCACCAATACCAATATCACCAAAAGCAGTACCACCACCACCACCAATACTGTCGTGTAGTTCCTATATACCCTATACAGGATCTGCGCGTTTCGGATAACATAAACTGGGTTTGGTGGCAGACTGATTCTGTGTACCCCCATTGGATACGTTAGCCTGTTTGCATTAGCTAGCTCACAGTGCCACTAGAATCTCCTCTTATCGGGGAGAGAATAGTTTCTGGCAACCTCAGAACATGACAACCCTGATCCCTCACAATCGTGGAAACAATATACTACTTTTCGCTCAGTCGCTCGTGCTCACTTAGTTTGTCTCAGAGATACACAGAAAAAACAGTCTGGGCGTTTCAATAAGGATTTATTGAACAGTTGTTATTCTTGTGTAAAATATATGAGCTGCAACAACCATTAGATAGTAGCAGAGATATATGATTAGGAATACTACAAAAGTAAAGGGATGGTATAGTTCTACCATCTTGCAGAAATCATGAACATATACATGTATATAAAACACATGATAAAAGGTGCAACCTAAAAGTGTGTACTCCTACGATGTCTGCCTAACTAGATGTACCTAAATGTACCTAGCATCTATGTAGGTGTTATGCCAAGAATCCCTCTAGGATCTAGTCCACCCCATTACCTGAGAATTAGAGAATATGGGACCCGTCCTGGTTTTGAGTTGGACACCCCGCGAGGGATGTTATGCCACTGCTAGCTGGAGCGTCTGCATGCAGGAACCTCAGCGTCTCTGGTCAGTGTGTCAGCCCGGAAGTCACGGTCTCCTCTGTCTTTCTAAGCAAGACATGAGGTATATATACCCATAGGTCTCCCCAGGGGTCCTACCTTGCTGTGTTACTGTGTCGGCCAGAAGGATGACGTCGGGCCTGAACTTTATACAGAGATATTATACAGGAGATGTCAGTCCTGCTGTAAATCCTGCTGTGCTTCCAAGAAGCCTCATGCATAATGTATGAGATTCGAACTAGGGAAAAACCCACGTTATGACTGCAGTGTCGTATCTAGGTAAAAGATGAGTCCCTATGAACTGTTATGTATGTAATGTAGGGAAGGATATAGGTGAAAGGTTGCAGGGTTACCTGCGCCTATATAGGGTACCTATACGGAATATAACACCCACTCCTCTTCCGACTGGACGACATATATACCCTATTATTGTACTACCATCCTAACTAGATATTGGTACGCACAAAGTTTTAAGTTTTAAAAACATTTCTTTTGCTAAAATGTTAAAAACGTCTAAAAAAATTCTAAAAAACTTAAAAATATTAAAAACTTGCAAGCCATAGCTCTAAAGTGTCCGTAGTTATAGTCCGAACCACTATAAGCATTTGAAAGCCTTGTATGCCCAATAATGAAAGGAATGTCAATTTTGTTTTCGAGTTCCAAATCAGGTTTGTTTAAAAAGGGCAAATTTTCTTCCAGCACACGACGAGCCAAATGAGTTAAATGTTTATGTGTCCTGGCTGTTAGACGCAACAATGTTGTTGCTTGCTTCTGCAGTAGACGGCCCCTGTAGCACCTCACAAAGCACGTCGATTGAGCACAGATGATGTTCCACGCTGACCGCAGCCGGTGCTGGGGCAGCCTGTGCGCCGTCCAAAGCCTGGGTGTCAGAGGAGGAGCCGGTGTCCATACCAACAGGTGCAGTTACTACCTGCGGTGGCTCAAGGAATGCCGCCATCAACATTGGAATACGCTGAGTACATTGCAGAACATGGGCCGTTATTGGGTCCAGTAACGAATTCACGTCCGGTTGCGCACATGATGGGAGTGTCAATCAAAGGTCTAACACGCATTCTTCTTCGCAAAACAGGCATCGGAGGACAGGTAAGATGCAGTCCATCCAGACTGGTCGAAACGTCAAGAACGAAGATGCACTTAGTTCTCTTAGGCGAGGCGTGCCTAGATGTTGTACCATGCAGTCATGGTATTTACGCTCCAGGAGTGCTTTTTCCATCTCCTTGGTGACTGGGACGTCCATTACGTAGCAGATAAAAGACAATCAGGATACCTGCAATCAGAAACAGGATCAGCGGAAGTCCTCCAAAGATGCTTCAGAATACCGAGTGAATGAAGTTTGGGATAACTCCAAGTACTGTCTGAAAGGTGCTTATAAGTCCAGAACCTATGGTCTTAAATAGGTGAATAATGCCACTCGTATCAGACATATTAAAGATACGATTTACCATTTCTGCGAAATGGTAGGGACAGTTACTATGAATAAGCGCCTGTATCTCTGCTGAAGACCTTGCGATCTGGAGATCAAAAGTCTCTCGAGCGGAGGTTAATGCACAGTCTTCTGTAAAAGCATGGCTTTCCTTCTGCTTAGAGTATCAAACCGTATTAAAGAAACATTCAGTGAAGGCCATAACGGCGCCTCCCTGACTGTATGTGTCGGTGGAAACAATACTTGCATACAACAAGTAACCCTGGAGCTCACGGTTACCAGATATGTGATGACCGGGAGCATTCCGCAGCAGCCTTGACTGTTCAGCATCAAGTAACTCCCATTCGAAAGTAGCCCAAATGCTGGAATAATCACTGCAGCTGGGGCACCCCTCAGATGACAGGACAAGTTCGCCACAGAACCATTACAAGCGCCGCGCAGCATAATATCCTGACATATGAGTGATCCACTTAAAGCGCTCTCAAAGTTTGTACCACTGAGAAACACTTCTCGATCCCCACTCCGGCATCAAAATCTGTACAGTAATTCCCAAGATTCCTTAATGTATTCCTTACCTGTTTTTCCATATCTACCTGCCTGTTTTTGTTCAAGGCAATACTGAAACTGAAAGGTAGTGACCGGTAGAGTTATGTGGCCATGGATTAGCCATTCCGTGGACAGTGATTCTGCCACTGTAAATGGCAATCTATCCAGTTTTTCGATACGTAGCATTGTATATTTCGCTCCCCTTTGTGCCATTTCTATCTGTTTATCTGTTAGATTGTATTCAGAAAACAGAGACCTACTGTTGATGAAAAGCCAAGGCACATAGCCTGCACGCAATGATTGCAGCGTCCAGCTTAACAACATAATAGAACGTAACTGAGATTGCCCATGTTGTAATATGGCTAAATCTTGTTTTAGTATGTCTATCGCAGAAGATACAATGTTGCCTAAGGAATATATCCTGGAGGTCAATGTAGTTAACCCATTGTTTACCACTGCTAGAGATTTTTCTAGATTGATATGGTCTATTTCCCGTAGTCTCTCCGCTGCCTCTTGTTGGGATATTTTCCATATTTCATTGTAGGCAGCATAAATGCCAGCATATATGAAACGTTCCTGACGTGGTTTCCTGGGACCTAGTAAAAAATCCCTAAGATCCATATCTTGTGAGAGTAAGGATAAGTGTTGTTTCACCTGTGTGAGTGTTGAGGTCTTTAGCCAATCTAGGCACAACTTCCCAACATTGTATGACGTCACTACCTCTGGATGTTGTCTCTGTACATAGCGCGGATCCAGCCTATGGATACTAAACCCTTCGGTTTTACCCATGAATCTTTCCTGACAACTATTGGTGTCTGTGGGCCAAATCAACCATTTCTTCCAATCGGGGTCTGATCTGTTGTATTGTATGATGTCATCTATTGTAATCTCTTCCTGTGATGTTGTATTACCCTCGGTGTGTGATGGAGTCGGCGTCCGAGGTGTGTTCAAGTCTTTGTTCTTGGCTAGTCCAAGTCAAGATGTCTGTTGCACTGTCTCGTTCAAAAACATGATCTGCTGACGGATGAGGCATGCTTTAAACAAAGCTTCTGTCCCCTGCACCTGCCATTCTCTAGTAGCCCAGACTGAATTTAAGTCTATGGTGTCTTTCCATAAGTCGAAACCTTGTTCAGCCAACTGGGCAATAAAGGAAGCAGAGTAAATCTGTTTGGTGCTTGTTAACATATTTTTCTATGCTGATGTTGGTGCAACCTTATAATAAAATGAGGCTGGGCCCGACATATTAAATCCTGAAAAATATGGAAACTTTTGTGCCTAGGTTTTTGAACTGCCTTTTGGCGGTGTTGGACAATGTTCCCACTGATGGTATGTGAACACATTTCTAGGATTAGCAGATTTATGCAAAAAATGATGACCATAATGTTGATAACAATACATAGATTCGTAATCTGATGTGCCTTCCAATGTTTCACTATTGGAAAATCGAGCAGATTTTTCCAAATCATACAGCATGTTATTCACAGTTTCAAAGTCCCAATCATCGGAAAATGTACTTGAGGTAATGATATCACTCCATGATATTTTAAATAAATGTGGAATTCTTAAAATTTTGGTCGGACCAAATATATCGAAATCAACCTTGTCCCGTACAATACCATTAGGTATAGGAACTGCTGTAATGTTCACAGATGACAAGTCTCTTTGTTCTCGATGAGATGATTGATGTGGTTTCAAAATTAGATTCACCTTTTGGGCTGCAGAGCTTTGCCAAATGTACTGTCCACTAATAAGCATGTTAAAAACTATCACTAAGCTTAACCAGAAACGAAAGAAAAGCACCCCGGTAATTATCCATAGTTCTACCCACGGTGATACCAGATAAGTTCTTTTAAGAAAGTTAAGAAAGTCCTTAACTTGCTGCTTGCGTGATTTTCGTGCTGGCATCGTTTCAGGTTCACTTGGATCCAAAGAAAACATATCAAAGTTAATGAAGTAGCCAGAAGCAGTTCGATCAATTGTTGGAATTGCATCGGGATTTGTTGAAATCGTACTTTGCTCTTGTCGAGGCATGTTGACGTAGACATCTGTATTTGGTCTAAGAGCAATTTGTCTGTTATTTTGAGTTTGATTTTGAAGTTGAACTTCAGGTTCAAGAGGAACGAGTTCCATAGCATTGTTGCATAGTCCATCATTCTGTACAGGAGGCTCTTCGAACGTGATGAATCTTTCTGTTTGAACTTCTTGAATTGTAGCGAGAGGAGGGCGTCTGCTACTTTGGAGTCCACGTGGCCTACTGCTTAGTATCGGCCACATAGTGTGATTTGATTAGGTCGATTGAGACAAATCTTTTCCCTTTTTTCCGGCAAGAGTCGGTAGAAGTACAGTTCTGGTTCCTTCGACTGCTAGGACCTGTACAGGCTTTCTGTAGGATGGCCCAAACTCCTTTCTGTCCGCTATTTTCTCTCTGACCAGATCCCCGACTTTTGGGATCCAGACAGGTCTTGCCGTGACTGATTTGACTTCCCCAGTGGCGGTCTGCTTCAGGTGGACATTACTTAGTTGTGTCCTGGATTCATTTAGATCCTGTAAAACAGCCAAACGATCATGGATGTCAAAAGGCTTTTCATCCGCCACTGCGCCTTCACAATCAAGATCAGGTACCCGCATTCTCGTCCCAAATAGGACCTCATATGGAGTGGCCCCCCCTAGAGAACTTCTTGGCATATTGTTAAGGGCCCTCTGGACTCCATAAAGATGTTTTACCCAACTTTCACCCGTGCCTAATACTCTAGCTGTTAAAGATTGCTTTAAGTCTCGGTTTTTTCTCTCCACGACCGAATTTCCCTCGGGATGGTACGGAGATGAGTACCGCAATGCTACACCCAAACTTCCCATGGCTTCCTTGTAAGCCCTAGAGCTAAACCCAGGGCCCTGGTCATAATGTAATGTGCCAATTGCGTATGTCCCTATGAAGACTCGCAAATCTTTTATAACAGTTCGAGCGTCAGCCGAGCGCTGGGGCCACACCCATAGGAATCTCGAGCAGGAATCCACTGCTACCATGATATACTTTTTAGCCCCATCTCTTTTTAAGGGGCTGCAGTGGTCTAGGTAAACACACACTAGTGGTTTGTCAGATATTAACAATGGTGTCTGCGCTGGACGTGTTACAGTGGAACCTTTCATCTGCTGGCAGATGTCGCATTTCAAGACATAGGGCCAGATGTAGGTAAAATCAAATTTGCGAGTCCTTAATAGCGAATTTTACCGATTCGCTATTAAGGACTCGCAAAATTGAATGTAGGTAGGAATCGCTAAAATATTAGCGATTCCTTAATATTCCTTAATAACGAATCGCAAATTGAGATTCGTTAATAAGGAATACCTACCCATTCATTCCTATGGGCTAGGAGGCCCATAGGAATGAATGGGAAGATATTCACTATTTGCGATTCGCTATTAAAGAATCGCAAATAGCAGGAGCTATTTCAAGGGTGCCCAGGTGTCAAAAGGACACTCTGTTGCACCCCTGAAATGTGCATGTGTGCACATGTGGCGCACATACATGCCCTAAGGGCATGAATGTGTGCCACATGGCACTTTAAAAAAAGCAAAAAAGTGCTTTTTTAAGGAAATCGCTAATTACCACCAACTTGAAGTTGGTGGTAATTAGCGATTCATAAGGCTAAAGTGCACTTTCTTTTGTGCTACTTACATTGCATTTAAGGAATCGCAATTTGCGATTCCTTAAATGCAAGAGCAAAATAAGAAATCGCAATTTTGCGACTCCTTATTTTGCTAGTAGGTTTAAACTCACCTACATTGCTAGCAGCCAAATAGCGATCGCAAACGCGAATTTCAGCGTTAGCGCTCGCTATTTGGCCACCTACATCTGGCCCATAGTCCTTAGTCTGCTTGCTTAAACCAGGCCACCAATAGCGTTGTTTTAATAAGGAAACAGTCGCCGTAACTCCTGCATGTGCAGATCCTATCCCTTTGTGTGCTGCTAGAATTAAACCTAACCTACGATCCATATTTGGAATTACTCTATCCGCCACTCCAGGAATCTGAGCAAATGGAATGTTATTGGCATCTAACTTGTAGGAGTACTTGAGTGGAAACTTCTTTGGTAATGCTTTGCTGTTTTTGCGTGAAGCAATGACAGCTACCATAAACTCACCGTCTATTCTCGTTTTTGAACGAGTGATTGCAGCTACGGAAGCCGTACGTACAGCCCCCTTTGCGGCTTCATCAGCCAATGAATTCCCTTCAACGTGAATGCCATTACGCTGATGACTCAGTGTATCATGTGAGTCCTTGGTAGTCCGGATTTCAATTCCACTACCTGCTCCCATAGCATTTTATGCTTAATTGTGCCCCTTTTGCGTCTTTGAACCCGTTTTGAACCCAGTATTGCAAGTATTCATTGTAAGACTGCACACAGTAAAAGGAATCGCACACAATTAGTGTGGGAAATTCTCGATCCGTATTCACTAGTGCCAGTATTAGTGCCTTTAATTCTGCCAACTGTGCCATGCAATCTCCTAGAGATTGCGTTTTAGTGCAACTTGGATGGAACTTTCCATCCCGAATGCGACCTTTAACGATTGCACATGCTGCGCTATATTGTTGCTTACTCCCTATGGCCGGTTGAGCAGATCCGTCAGTGTAAATGATGTATTCATACTGATTTAGAGGCATTATTTCGTTTGGCAGAGGATATTCTTGTTCGTATTGCAGAAATGCTTGTGTCTTTAGATTTGGGTCGTATCTGTATTCTACATCTGTTGCAGTGAGAGAATTAGCCCATTGTATCCATCTCGGATGTAAGGCTTTAGCGTTAGGGATGCTTGTCTTTGTCGCAGCCCCTTAAGGCTGGAACTGGAGTCACTACTATTATTCGTTTCCCCTGAGCCAGTGCTCTTTCTCTCACTACAGCAGGCTGTACCCCTGCGAGAAACTTTTCTGTAGATGCGAAGCGCATCTCAGCATTTGTGTACAAATGTGACGTGTATGCAATTGGTACTGTTTCACCTTCATTGTATGTTAGATATGTGTACCCAGATTGACCCGCAATTATACGGATCACTAGGTTGCGTACGTTTACGCGTGTCTGTAAGTGTTTGGAAGCTATCATGTCAGCTTGTAAGGAACGAAGTGTATCTGTGTCAGGGTGCAGAGAAAAGGAGCTAAGGCACTCCAATGCTCCTCCGTATCTGCAACGAGATTTCATCCACAAACTGATGGTCAAACGGAAAGGGCCAATCAAGAGCTAGAAATGTATCTTAGACTGTTTCTCTTGGATCAAGAGGGTGAGTGGCCCGATCTTCTTTGGACCGCAGAGTTTGCGCATAATAATGCGAAGAATGCCTCTACTGGTTTTTCCCCTTTTTATTTGAATTACGGAAGGCATCCAAATTCTGTGGTTTCCTCTCAAGAAGTGTCGGTGCCTGCGGCACAAGAGTTTGTACAACATCTTAGTGAGGTACATGAGTCTGCCACCAAGAACTTAATGAAAGCAAAAGAACGATATAAGCAGAGTGCAGACAAAAAGAGGAGGCCAGAACCAGATTTGCGTGCAGGAGACAGGGTTTGGTTAAATACTAGGAATTTAAAACTCAGAGGAAATGGAAAATTCCAACCTCGTTTTGTAGGTCCATTTCCGGTGGAACAAGTAGTGAATCCAGTGACTTTCAAACTAAAACTACCTCCACAGCTGAAGATACACCCTGTGTTTCCCTACTAAAGAGGGTCTCACCCCATTTGAAAGAATTTAGGAACAGAGAAACCCTTTTAGTAGAAGGACAAGAAGAATTTGAAGTTAAAAGAAGCTTAGACTCAAAATCCGTTCGAGGTAAAATTTTCTATCTCGTAGACTGGAAGGGTTTTGGCCCTGAGGTAAGGGACTGGGTGGAACTATCAGATGTTCATGCTCCTCGATTAACCAAAATGTTTCACTTGCAGTATCCTCACAAACCTCAGCCCGGAGGCTTAACCTTGCGGGGGGGTACTGTCAGGGTACAGAGAAAAGGAGCTAAGGCACTCCAATGCTCCTCCGTATCTGCTTCGGAGCCAGTTGTAAAAGGATCACCCGCTCGTAAATGGTTGCGGGTGATCGTTGCGCGCAACCGGGCATTTTTCCCTGTAAGGGAGAACGGCAGTGGCAGTTGCCGGTCTAGTCTTGCGCACCTGGACACGGGCGCGAGGTCTAGACCAGCTGTGAAGTGCGCCGGTTGATTTCTGAACCGCGCACTTCACCAACGGAATTTCAGGGAGAAGTCGCTTCTTGTCAGGAATCCAGTTAGATAGGTAAATAGTGTAGTTTTTGGTGCTAGGCTTAGGCGTAGGTTAGAGCGTTTCTGAGCGTCGGTTAGTTAGTTAGGATTAAAGATCTTTTAGGGAAATTCTCAGTCTTAGATTAAATAGGAATGATTAATAAAGAAAACCTCTATACTCACTTTCCGTAGCCTCAGTTCCTGATTTCCTTCATTGTCCTGTGACGGCGTTGGCTCCTGAAGTACACCTACGGAAGAAATTAAAAGAAGAATTCAGAAGAAGTTAAAGTAAGGCAGAGAGTGAGTGGGTGAATAAATGAATGTGTGCAAAAGAACTAAGAAAGGCTATTGTGATAAAGAGTTCTAAGGCATTGTTTGTAATACAGGACTCAGACGGATAAAACTCACATAGAAGAATAGAAGAGGAGCAAAAGCCATAGGCACTCTGGGTAAGAAGGGAGAGAGAGAGAGGGTAAGGGGTTGGAGGGAGAGAAGAGGGGAATAGAAGAGGAATTGTAATGGTGTGCTTTCTGTTACAGTGAATTCCACATATGCTAAGAAGAGAGAGAGTGAGCAAGAAAAGAAAAGAGCAGAGTGCAGAAAGAAGGAAGCAGAGTGGAAAAAGCCAGAAGGCCAGGCAGTCTCTTCTCTGTCCCATTCCCCTTTCCCCCGACGGGGTTCGCACAGCCGCTAGTTTTAAGAGTTGGTGACTGTGGGAAAACCAGTGGTGGAATCTGGAAAATCTCATCGTTCTGTTCCTGGGAGTGTCGGCATTGTGAGTAACTACGAACCTTGACAGAGTGAAGTGCCCACGTCAATACTCACCCGAGCAGAATGGTTGAAGGGTTTGATTTAAAAAAAATTGGAAATGTTCTTAAGGAAATTCAGCAAGAGTTAATGGCAGTTAGGGAGGAAAATAAGGTAATCAAATTTGAGATGGAGGCCACTAGACGTAAGTCCAAAGAAATGGCAGCCCAGTTGAAGAGCGGAGAGTTAGGGCATAGGTTCCACTCCTCTCCTTCGGGGACAAGTATGTTCAATCAGAGTTCAGCGACTAGTGTGGGGTCCACCACGCAGGTTGTTCATTACTTGGCACCAGTAATTCCATTGGCCCCGCCAGAGCGCTTCGGTGGGGTTCCCCAAAAGGCCCAAATTTTCTTGACCCAGTGCTCTTTGCATTTTATGTGTCGGCCCACTGTCTTCCCGGATGCACAATCTCGAATAGCTTTCATCTTGTCAGACCTCAATGGAGACGCAGCTTCGTGGTCAATGCCCTTGGTCACTCAAGACTCTCCAATTTTATATAACTTTGAGGAATTCAAAAAAGAGTTTCTGCGCATTTTTGACCGTCGTAAGGTCGCCCAAGCTACGTATAACAAATTGCTGGAGTTGAGGCAAGGGAATCGAGAATTAGTCACCTATCTTGCCCAATTTAACAAACTTGTCGTAGAAACAGAGTGGCCGGAGGCCAAAAGGGCAGCCTTGTTCTAGCGGGGCTTGAAAGATGACTTAAAGGACGCCTGGTCACAAATCCCGAATCGCCCTACTGAAGTATCAGCCTTGATTGATCTGGAGTTAGAGATAGACTATCGACAAACGGAAAGAAGGGGTGAAAGACGATGAGAATTTCGGCCCAGTGTACCTCGTTTGGATCGGGTCAGATCAGATGTTGTTAGATCTGGAGATAGAGAGCATGGTGTCGAACCCATGCAAATTGGAACAATTAGAGGCCCCCTTTCCAAAGAAGAGAAAGAAAAGCGTCTCGTGAAAGGGGAAGCCTCGTGGCTAAATCAATCGTCCCCACAAGGTCCTGGGCCACCAATCCTCTGGGAAAGGAGCAAAAAGGTGCGACTGGGAGGTCTCTGTTGTACTCTGGATGCTCTTTTAATGATGTAGATGTAGCAGGATTTCTCTTATAGATTTGGTTTAGTTGCTCCCATACTGATGCCGGTAACTTGCTCTATGGCACGTATAAAGAATTGAGAACTAGGCTGTGACATTCCTGCCTCATGAACGGCGTTCCACCGCAGTGATTTCCCACCCGTACAAAGATTCTGCAACCAGAATCCAGGAGGCTTACCTCGAGCAAAAGAGCATCGGCGCCGCAGTGCGCAAGAAACACCATGAGTGGGCCCCTTTCCAAAGCACTCCTTCTCCCCTTGTTGGGGAGGGATCCAGCATTTATGCCCTGGAGTCTCAGAGATCCTTCTGAGAGAGTCCACAGTGACAAGGGAGTCTCACACAGCAGAGGCCTGGGTTTTATCCCATTACCTCTGGGAGCACAGCACCGTACACCGTGACCGGCGCGCTCGATGGAACTTTTGGACTATTCCCCCCTCCCCCCCTAGGCAGAAACTATAACCTTTCTGTATATACTGCGGTGCCCGAGCAACCTTTGGCCGATGACCGGTGGAGCTGTCCTGCGCAGCTATAGAGGAGTTTGGCTCTGGTTCACCCCTCGGCCGTCACCTACCCAGCCGGACTTTGGACACTGTTTTTCCTCGTCTCCCAGTTGTGCCTCCTACACCCTCTCCCTCCTCTTCCCTCCATTATTCTCCGTCTACCTCCCCTATTCCTTCCCTCTCTCCCCTAATTCTTCTCTCCCCTTGCCTATTTTTTCCTCATGTTGATGCTATGCTTTTGTACTCATGTAATTCCTGTAACTACGCTCCAGTAACTGATGTAACTTTGTAACCATGTTCTGAAACAATGTTTCTTCCTCATGTAAAGCGCTCTGATACCTCCGGGTCTAGCCAGCGCTATATAAAACTCAATAAATAAATAAATAAATAAATAAATAAAAGCGTCGACAGAATAGTCTATGCCTTTATTGTGGTACCAGTGGACATTTCGTAAAGGAATGTCCCAAGAAGCCCAAAACCTTCAAGAAGGAAAACTCTCTGCACCACCAGTAGAAGGAGTTGGGTTGGTGGTTGCTAACAAGGATACAACTCCAATTTCTCACCAAGTGGCAAATACGCTACAATCTTCCGCTCCACACCTTATTCTGACGATGACCCTAAGGTTTCGAGATCGAGTTCTTTCAGGAGTGGTGGTGATGCTGGACTCAGGAGCTACGGGGAACTTTTGTGACCTCAAATATGCCTCGAGAATAGGTTTGAAGGCCTTACCTAAAGAGAGAAGCGAGGCAGTCAGAGCCGTTGATGGAACGAATTTATCTTCCGGTCCTATAACCAGTCATACGGAAGTTGTGGAGCTCGTTTCTGTCGAAGGTCATCAGGAAGAGATTCAATTCAACTTAATCGATGCCCCGCAGTTCGGAATCATCTTGGATTTGCCTTGGTTAACTAAACACAACCCAATGATCAACTAGAGCGATCGAACTGTGAAGTTTAACTCAAGCTATTGTTTGGAACATTGTTTCGGTGAAAAGCGGAAGGAACAAGAAGGAAATCCGGCAGCCTTACTATGCGAACGAAGAATGATGGTGTGTGCGGTGCAAACTGTAAGCCTACCGGTAGAATACCAGGAGTTTGCTGAAGTTTTTAGTGAATCAGAATCGAAGAAGTTGTCCCTACATCGATCATATGACTGCAAAATCGACTTGGAACCTGGATCCAACCTTCCTTGTAGTCGAATTTATGCACTTACCGAAGCTGAGAACCGTCATCTTAAGGATTACATTCAGAAATATTTGGAAAACGGTTTCATACATCCATCTTAGTCTCCAGTTTCATCACCGTTATTCTTTGTTCGGAAACGTGACGGAGATTTGAGAACGTGTATTGATTATCGCGCTTTGAACAAGATTACAATCAAGAACCGTTATCCTCTCCCCCTGAGTTCAGTTCTTCTAGACCAACTAAAAGATGCCAAAATCTTCACGAAGTTAGATTTGCAGGGGGCTTACCACTTAATCCGAGTGAGAAGTGGAGATGAATGGAAAACTGCATTTAGAACGAAGTATGGATTGTATGAGTATCAAGTCATGCCCTACGGCTTAAGCAACGCCACTGCAGCCTTCCAATACTTCATTAATGACGTCCTGAAGGAGTTCATTGACCAATGCGCGATCGTCTACTTCGACGATATTTTGATTTACTCCTCATCTGAAGAAGAACACCAACAACAGGTCAAAAGGGTTTTGCGTTGTCTGAAGGAAAACGAGCTTTACGTAAAACTAGAAAAATGTGCTTTTGGAGTGAAATCTGTGGATTTCTTGGGATTTGTGATTGCTCCGGAAGGCCTAACATGGATGTTAAAAAGATTGAGGCGGTATTAAATTGGCCTCCACCAACCTCAGTGAAAGAAATACAGAGCTTCATCGGGTTTGCAAATTTCTATCACAGATTCATTCGAGATTTTTCCTTGAAGGTAGCACCTATTACAAGGTTGTTACGAAAAGGAGTACCTTTTCAATGGACTTCTGAGGCTGAAGATGCTTTCCAGTTCTTGAAGAAGAGCTTTACCTCTGCGCCCATTCTGCTGCATGCGGATCCTACTCCACCGTTTTACCTGGAGACTGATGCCTCTGAGCAGGCCATCGGGGGGGTGCTCTCACAGAGACACAAAGAAACTGGACAGTTGCATCCGGTAGCATACCACTCCAGGAAACTACAACCAGCGGAGATAAATTATACAATTTCTGATAAAGAACTCCTCGCTATCAAAGACGCTTTCCAAGAGTGGCGACATTACCTTCTCGGAGCTAGACATGTGGTGACTGTATTCACCGATCACCGGAATCTCCAGTTTCTGAAGTCAGCCAGAACGCTCACACCACGTCAACTTAGGTGGTCCCTGTATTTCGGTGATTATGACTTCGTAATAACTTATCGGCTGGGAAAAAATAACGGAAAGGCTGATGCCTTGTCTCGAATTGACACGGATGTAAAGAAGAATCTTGTTTGTGAACAAAAAATAATTCCAGAAACAAAGATCATTGGGGCCACAAGTGAGAAAACTCTCGTTGACAAGGTCAAAGAAGCCTTAACTTCCGAAGAAATGCAGAGTTGGGCTCAGAAGGATCCAACTCGGGAAATTATCGATGGATTACCGTTTCATTCTAAGGCTTTGTATTTACCAATACAAGAACTTCAACAACAAGCGTTGATCGACTGCCATGACAGTCCGTTGGCTGGTCATCCTGGAATCCATTGAACGGAGGAGTTGCTAAAGAGACAATTTTGGTGGCCAGGGTTATCCAGAGATGTTCGAGTTCACGTGGAGGGCTGCGAGATTTGTGCAATGGGGAAGACAGATAAGCGGGCTCCTCAGGGCTTATTGAGACCTTTGCCTACCCCTCCATATCCCTGGCATACAGTAACTATGGATTTGATAGTTGAATTGCCCTCTAGTCAGGGATTCAGTTCAGTATTAGTCATGGTAGATGCCTTTTCAAAAATGGCGCATTTTGTTGCCCTGAAAGGAAATTCATCTGCAAAACAAATTGCCACACAATTCAATCAAAATGTGATTAAGATACATGGCATCCCAAAGGTTTTGATCACTGATCGAGGGTCTCAATTTCTATCCCATTTTTGGAAGGCTTACACTAAGGGTTTGGGAATTGAGACACGTTATTCAACGAGTTTTCATCCACAAACTGATGGTCAAACGGAAAGGGCCAATCAAGAGCTAGAAAAGTATCTTAGACTGTTTCTCTTGGATCAAGAGGTTGAGTGGCCCGATCTTCTTTGGACCGCAGAGTTTGCGCATAATAATGCGAAGGATGCCTCTACTGGTTTTTCCCCTTTTTATTTGAATTACGGACGGCATCCAAATTCTGTGGTTTCCTCTCAAGAAGTGTCAGTGCCTGCGGCACAAGAGTTTGTACAACATCTTAGTGAGGTACATGAGTCTGCCACCAAGAACTTAATGAAAGCAAAAGAACGCTATAAGCAGAGTGCAGACAAAAAGAGGAGGCCAGAACCAGATTTGCGTGCAGGAGACAGGGTTTGGTTAAATACTAGGAATTTAAAACTCAAAGGAAATCGAAAATTCCAACCTTGTTTTGTAAGTCCATTTCCGGTGGAACAAGTAGTGAATCCAGTGACTTTCAAACTAAAACTACCTCCACAGCTGAAGATACACCCTGTGTTTCATGTTTCCCTACTAAAGAGGGTCTCACCCCATTTGAAAGAATTTAGGAACAGAGAAACCCTTTTAGTAGAAGGACAAGAAGAATTTGAAGTTAAAAGAATCTTAGACTCAAAATCCATTCGAGGTAAAATTTTCTATCTCGTAGACTGGAAGGGTTTTGGCCCTGAGGATAGGTCCTGGGTGGAACTATCAGATGTTCATGCTCCTCGATTAACCAAAATTTTTCACTTGCAGTATCCTCACAAACCTCAGCCCGGAGGCTTAACCTTGCGGGGGGGTACTGTCAGGGTGCAGAGAAAAGGAGCTAAGGCACTCCAATGCTCCTCCATATATTGTGGAAGAGGTGTGGCGCCGCGGCCAGGGCGACTGATGCTGGACGCTGGGGATCACGGTTCGATCCCTGGCTCCGGCGGCAGGGGTCTGCCCAGCACCATGCGACTCTGGGCAATAGCTCGCTTAATCTTCCCAACGGCCCCAAGCGCCGAGATACCCCTTCGGGGGTGATTCGTGCGCTATACAAGTACTGGATTTACATTTTTTTTTAACTGGATTTTATCTGCTTCGGAGCCGGTTGTAAAAGGATCACCCGCTCGTAAATGGTTGTGGGTGATCGTTGCGCGCAACCGGGCATTTTTCCCTGTACTTCCAAAAGGGAGAACGGCAGTGGCAGTTGCCGGTCTAGTCTTGCGCACCTGGACACGGGCGCGAGGTCTAGACCAGCTGTGAAGTGCGCCGGTTGATTTCTGAACCGCGCACTTCACCAACGGAATTTCAGGGAGAAGTCGCTTCTTGTCAGGAATCCAGTTAGATAGGTAAATAGTGTAGTTTTTGGTGCTAGGCTTAGGCGTAGGTTAGAGCGTTTCTGAGCGTCGGTTAGTTAGTTAGGATTTAGGATCTTTTAGGGAAATTCTCAGTCTTAGATTAAATAGGAATGATTAATAAAGAAACCTCTATACTCACTTTCCGGAGCCTCAGTTCCTGATTTCCTTCGTTGTCCTGTGACGGCGTTGGCTCCTGAAGTACACCTACGGAAGAAATTAAAAGAAGAATTCAGAAGAAGTTAAAGTAAGGCAGAGAGTGAGTGGGTGAATAAATGAATGTGTGCAAAAGAACTAAGAAAGGCTATTGTGATAAAGAGTACTAAGGCATTGTTTGTAATACAGGACTCAGACAGATAAAACTCACATAGAAGAATAGAAGAGGAGCAAAAGCCATAGGCACTCTGGGTAAGAAGGGAGAGAGAGAGAGAGGGTAAGGGGTTGGAGGGAGAGAAGAGGGGAATAAAAGAGGAATTGTAATGGTGTGCTTTCTGTTACAGTGAATTCCACATATGCTAAGAAGAGAGAGAGAGTGAGCAAGAAAAGAAAAGAGCATAGTGCAGAAAGAAGGAAGCAGAGTGGAAAAAGCCAGAAGGCCAGGCAGTCTCTTCTCTGTCCCATTCCCCTTTCCCCCGACGGGGTTCGCACAGCCGCTAGTTTTAAGAGTTGGTGACTGTGGGAAAACCAGTGGTGGAATCTGGAAAATCTCATCGTTCTGTTCCTGGGAGTGTCGGCATTGTGAGTAACTACGAACCTTGACAATCTGTATGTTCCTGTGTCCAGTTTCTCACTGAAAAATCAGGTTTTATTAACTTGTAGTAATGTTTTACTCTCTCTGCGTAATCCAAAATGTATGTTCTACCAAAATTTAGGAATCCCAGAATTGATTGTAAATTTTTCAATGATTTTGGAGGTTGGAGCAGCGCGCCTTTTTCTAAAAAATTGGCTGCCAGGCTTTTCCCTTCACTTGAAAGCTCATATCCTAAAAACAGGTCACAGAGGTGTGCAATTTTTGATTTTTTAAAGTTGAATTTGTAGCCCTCAGATGCAAAACCCAAAATTATGGTGTTCACTCTGTTCAAGTGTTCCTCTAGGTCATCGTCCGTTAGATAAATATCATCCACATAAGACAGTGCCTCTTCATCTAATATCTGAAGTAACTCAGTTACTCTGGCCAAAAATAACCCCGGGCTGTTCTTATACCCTTGGGGGAGTCGACGAAATTGCCGCTGTGACCCTAGCGTTGAGATGCTGTTAGATACCTGCTTTCAGGCGCTATATTTTGGCAAAAAAATCCATTTGAGATATCAAGTGTCGTTTTATTTTTTTTCCGCACAATGTTATTCATTAATGCGGCACTGTGTGCATTTTGAACTGCAAATGTCTTAGTGCAAGTGTTTAAATGTCTGTAATCTAAAACTAGACGATATGAATTGTCCGGTTTCATGACTGGAAACAAAGGATTGTTCATTTGAGAGGTGCACGTTTCAATCACCCCTTGGTATTCAAGTTGATCTAAGATCTCCCTGACCTGTTTTTTAGCTTCTTGCTTTATTGGATACTGCCTCTGTGCAGTTAGAGTATTTTGTAAAGGAATAATGTGGTGGGTTGAATCCTCATCCCATCCAACATGATTTTTGTATAATGCTGGAGCCTGGGCTACCGCCCACTCTTGCGCATATGTGTGTTGCAAATGCCTGGGAATATGGTCTGAGAATGCCGGGAGAATTACCGTTTCTCCTTTAGGGCAATCCATGACGAATGCTGGCGGCCAATCTTGTTCAGCTAATAAAATGTCATAGCCAAGCGTCAGGTTCTCCCAAAAGAGACCTGTTCTACATTTGTCCCCCTCCATCTGGAGCGTTATTTCATATACTTTATGTGGGACACTTACCCTAGTATCGGGTGTTTTGACCGTGATATAACCATTCAAGTCCGCTGTCACCAGAAATTCCATCAGGTTCTGGCGAGCTATTGTTACTTCTGCCACCCTGTCTAGCATCGTCAGAGCCCATTCCCCGTTCAGTAGTCGAGTCCTCAGAATTCTGTGCATGTCTGATCTTTAGACCTGCAACCTTCTTCTTTTTGAACTGTGGCTTTTGCTTTGGTTTTTCTTCTTTTTTAGAAGTGTAATCTTGAGCATGCTGCTTGTCTCTGGACTTTGTACGCTCTTCTTGTCTTTCTGACCGTCCTTCCCTCTCTGAGTTTTTCGATGAACCCTAAAAGGAACAAGAGGAACATGTATCAGTATCCTGATACCTGTCAGGTTTCCTAATATTATCCCTATTCCTGAGGTTATACCTCTTTTCGGAGTGCTCCTGTGGAGGAGATCTACCTCGGAATTGAGATCTGTTTCCTTTAAAGTTTTGTTGTTTTTTATTATCCCTCTTCTTTTTAGAAGAAGCAGGTGTCTGCTTGGTAGGGTCCTTTTCAGGACTGCCCATCAGTTGTGGTTTTAAAGCTTTCCCACCCAAACTGTCTCTGCCTAATTCTGCGTATGCAGTTTCAATTATTTTTGGTAGTTCGTGTTCCTGTTCTAAAGGACTGAACTCCCTTAGGCATTGGCGGATAGCCACGGATGCTGCTTCCCCTTTAATATTAGCTAGTATTATGGCTGATACCTGGGCATAGTTACCTAGTAACTTCATCCCTAAGTTCAGAGCAGGCTCTGCTCCGTACTCGTTTTGTATTTGTCTTAATACGTCTGCTACCACCGCTAATGAAGGAATACAATGAGTTCTGGTATAAAATGGCAGCAAAGACCGTACCCCAAGTGGTACAATCCTCTACTTGTGGTGTTATCCCCATGGGCAAGCAGATTGTTAGCATTCTGTGTTTTTCATATGGGGTAGTATTCGGGAATACTGCCTCGAGCTGTGTGATTTTCTGAGCTACCCAGAATGGCATTTGTTCACGCTTAGAGGGCATTTTACCCATCACTGCGTGTAATGTTTCTGGTGTGATTTTAGTTGCTGTACCTTGAGATTGAGTTCCATTTGTTGCAACTATTGCTGGTTGGACAGTGAATGTCCTCATGACGAATTGCGTCATGTTTCTATAGATTTTAATTAAATCTTTGTGTTGTATGAGTAAGTCTCCTGGTGGCATTGTTTCAATGTCAGGATGTGGTGTGTAGGCCGCTAATATCGGCCATGTTGCCCCTCCTCCTCCGAGCGGGCCCAATCTTCCTCTTCCTCTTATGTGGGGTAGGGTGCCTTTAAACCAGTATAAGTGTTCCTGGTACGTGAGCGGAACCTCAATGTCCTCAAACGGACAATATTCCACGGGTGCATCTCCTTCTGTATAGTAGTGAAATGTCTGAGTTCTGACATCTGCTGCTTGGAATGTAACCCACGGATAACATACCTCTGTTTTGTTTGATTCTTGTGCCTCAATCACGAAAGCTACTAAGCCACCCCTGGCTGATAAACCATTTTCTAACAGTTTCAGGGTGACTGTATGTCTGAATTTTTCTGCAATCGGAATTGCGTCCGCATTTTCCTCAGTCATTTTTGTAAACAAGAAGTTTGTTCAAGGGAACTAAGAAAAAGGTTTTAATGCACAATTTTAGGAACACTGTATCCTTCAAGCTTGATTAACCAACAGCCAATAAATAGGATTTTTTCGCCTACTCAGCTGTGGCGGAGTTTGTGCCCACCCACTCCAGACGTCTCTGGTGTTTTTGTGAGTACGGATCTCTGAGAATACCACGACTGAACTACTCAGATTCTACTGTTAAATAAGTACCCAACCAACGTTGGGGGCGCCATGTCGTGTAGTTCCTATATACCCTATACAGGATCTGCGCGTTTCGGATAACATAAACTGTGGGTTTGGTGGCAGACTGATTATGTGCACCCCCACCGGATACGTTAGCCTGTTTGCATTAGCTAGCTCACAGTGCCACTAGAATCTCCTCTTATCGGGGAGAGAATCGTTTCTGGCAACCTCAGAACATGACAACCCTGATCCCTCACAATCGTGGAAACAATATACTACTTTTCGCTCAGTCATTGGTGCTCACTTAGTTTGTCTCAGAGATACACAGAATAAACAGTCTAGGCGTTTCAATAAGTATTTATTGAACAGTTGTTATTCTAGTGTAGAATAGATGAGCTGCAACAACCATTAGACAGTAGCAGATATTTATGATTAGCAATACTACAAAAGTAAAGGGATGGTATAGTTCTACCATCTTGCAGAAATCATGAATATATACATGAACATAAAACACATGATAAACGGTGCAACCTAAAAGTGCGTACTCCTACGATGTCTCCCTAACTAGATGTACCTAAATGTACCTAGCATCTATGTAGGTGTTATGCCAAGAATCCCTCTAGGATCTAGTCTACCCCATAACCTGAGAATTAGAGAATATGGGACCCCGTCCTGGTCTCGAGTTGGACACCCCGCGAGGGATGTTAGACCACTGCTAGCTGGAGCGTCTGCATGCAGGAACCTCAGCGTCTCTGGTCAGTGTGTCAGCCGGGAAGTCACGGTCTCCTCTGTCTTTCTAAGCAAGACATGATGTATATATACCCATAGGTCTCCCCAGGGGTCCTACCTTGCTGTGTTACTGTGTCGGCCTGAAGGATGACGTCGGGCCTGAACTTTATACAGAGATATTATACAGGAGATGTCAGTCCTGCTGTTAATCCTGCTGTGCTTCCAAGAAGCCTCATGCATAATGTATGAGATTCGAACTAGGGAAAAACCCGCGTTCTGACTGCATTGTCGTATCTAGGTAAAAGGTCAGTCCCTATGAACTGTTATGTATGTAATGTAAGGAAGGATATAGGTGAAAGGTTGCAGTGTTACCTGCGCCTATATAGGGTACCTAAATGGAATATAACAATACCACAAATACCAATACCACCACCACCAATACCACCACCACCACCAATACCACCACCAATACCACCACCACCATACCACAACCACCAATACCACCAATACCACCAATACCACCACCAATACCACCAATACCACCACCACCACCACCATACCACCACCATCACCAATACCACCACCACCAATACCATCCCCACCACCACTACCAATACCACCACCACCAATGCCATGACCAATACCACCCCCAATACCACCACCAATACCACCACTATCAATACCACCACCAATACACCACCAACACCAATACCAATACCACCACCACCAATACCACCACCACCAATACCACCACCACCAATACCAACACCACCACCACTAATACCACCTCCACCAATACCAATACCACCACCACCAATACCACCACCACCAATAACAATACCACCACCAATACCACCACCACCAATACCAATACCACCACCAATGCCAATACCACCACCACCAATACCACAATCACCAATATCAATACAACCACCAATACCACCACCACCAATACCAATAACACCACCACCAATATCACCAATACCACCACCACTACCAATACCTCCACCACCAATACCACCACCACCACCAATATCACCACCACCAATACCACCACCACCAATACCATCACCACCATCACCAATACCACCACCACCTATACCACCAGCATCAATACCACCACCTCTACCACCACCAATACCACCACCAATATCACCACCACCACCAATACCACCACCACCAATACAGCCACCACCACCACCAATACCTCCACCACCAATACCATCACCACCAATACCACCACCGCCACCAATACCACCACCACTACCAATGCCATCACCACCACTACCACCACCACCAATACCACCACCACCTATACCACCACCATCAATACCTCCACCACCACCAATACCACCACCACCAATACCACAACCAATACCACCACCAATACCACCACCGCCACCAATACCACCACCAATATCACCAATACCACCACCACTACCAATACCACCACCACCAATATCACCACCACCAATACCACCACCACCAATACCACCAATACCATTACCACCTATACCACCACCTCTACCACCACCAATACCACCACCAATACCACCACCACCACCAATACCACCACCACCAATACCACCACCACCAATACCACCACCACCACCACCAATACCACCACCAATACCTCCACCACCAATACCATCACCACCAATATCACCACCACCAATACCACCACCACCAATACCACCACCACTACCAATACCATCACCACCACCACCAATACCACCACCACCTATACCACCACCACCTCCACCTCCACCACCACCAATACCACAACCAATACCACCACCAATACCACCACCACCAATACCACCACCACCAATACCCCCACCACCACTAATACCACCAATACCACCACCACCTATACCATCACCACCAATACCACCACCACCAATACCACCACTAATACCATCACCACCACCAATACCACCACCACCACCAATGCCACCACCACCAATGCCACCACCACCACTAATACCACCACCAATACCAATACCACCACCACCAATACCACCCCCACCAATACCACCACCAGTACCAATACCACCATCACCCATACCACCACCCCCAATCCCACCACCAATACCACTAATACCACCACCAACAATACCATCCCCACCAATACCACCACCAGTACTACCACCAATACCACCACTACCAATACCACCACCACCACCATCACCAATACCACCACCAATACCAATACCACCACCACCAATACCACCAACACTGTGAGAAGTTGGCCTGGCATATGCTGTCCACTAGTTATAGTGGGCACCTTGCACCAGTCCAAACGACCCTTATTGATGATAGGTTTAAAGACAACCTTTATTGAAAGCTATCCTAGTGGTAGCTATGGAGTTCAGCCTTCAGGCTAAGTCTTGAAGGAGTGTAAAGCAGCTTGGTTTACCAGATTATAACCTCTTGAATGACCAAATAAAAGGAGAACCACACCAGGTATATATAAAATATATGTATTTATTTCTAAACACTCACTACTAATCTCTTTATGAGTTTAGAGTCCAAGATACACAATATCACAGTATTAAAATGACAGTAAATAGCACAATATACAATGGGCCCCAGGGGGGGACCAAACCATATATTAAGAAAGTGGTATAAGAACCATGACTTGACTAGACACAGTGCCTAGAGCACGTAGAATCGCTGGGACCCCAAGGAACCACCCAAGGTAGTGACACAGGAGACCCACGGGGGACGTGTGCAGTGTGAGAACACAGCCGCGAGCGCCGTAGGATTCTATGAGGAAAGTCGCGGTTGGAATTTTAAAGCAAAAGGACACTTAGGAGAGGACTTTGAGCAAACCCCTTTAGACTTAAGGGGTTCTAGGGCCAACACCCACGGGAGCACCGGAGTACTCGAGTTACCTCACCCAGGGAAGCCGGGTGCATAGGTGTCAAATGGTGTCGGGAATCGTCATTGATTTCAATGGCGATCTGCTGCAAAGTGCTACTGCCGGGAAGAAGAAAAGTGTCCGGGATGATCCAAGCCTGGATCAAAGATGTGCAGAACCTGAAAGCAGAGGGGACAAAGTCTGGGTCACTTCACGTGACCAGGAGCGGAGCAATCAAATGCCCACCGATGTCGGGTGCTTCAGGTGCGAAGAGGTGAAGCTTGACTCTGCAGCCACGGGGTCCAGGAGATGTCGAGGACAACCAGGAGCCGGATTCGAGCTGCCCACAAAGGATGTCGAGTGCTGGGGTATCGGTGCTCGGATTGAACCCAACAAGCCTTGGCAACAGCAACCCATGCAGGAAGAGTAAAGATGCTTTGGTGCGGACCAGCAAGGTCCGGGGGACTCCCCAAGCAATGGAGAGTCAGGGCACGTCTGGAGCAACCAGGGTAGCCCAATTAATCTTAGTGTTGCCTTCACAGGGACCCACCAGTCGACGGACCAGGGATCGCGAAGGGGCCTCGAGAGAAAACACAAAGGGCCAGCTCACGGAACACTCGTGGAGTGTAGGCTGGCAATCTTCGGTGGAATTGCTGCTTCGGGTCAGGGCTACAAGTAACCCAAAGCTCAGCCTCAGAGGTCGCCTCAAAGCTGATGCTTCTCCAAATGGTTGCGGTGTCCAGGGGTTTGGGTTGCACGGTCTCCACGAGGGATATGGGCCTCAGACTTGCTGTGGGCACAGATCGACCTCAGAGACCTCGGGAACCCACCTCCTGTGTGGCAATATTCTTCGGAGTCCTCAGGAGCTTCGGAGATGAGTCTTTGGTGCCTGCCAAGCAGGGGAGTAACTCCTTTACTCGAAGGGAGATTCTTCGGTCATCCAACGTCGTGTAGATAGTTGAAGTTCTGGGATTCTGTAGCAGAGTTTCGTCCAGGTAAATCTAAAGTCCTGTAGTCAGGGGTTCCTACTTTATACCCAAGGAAGGGGTGGGACAAACTCTGGGGACCCACCCATGGGATGGTCAGGAAAGAGGGGTGGCTACACCCATTTCCTTTGTCCAGTTTCGCACCAGAGCAGGTGCTGAGTGCCCCTGCAACTCGTTTGAGCTGGACTATGCACAGGGACACCAAATGTGCCCCCAGTGCAGACTTCAAAGCACTCTTGGAGTGCACCCACCCAGCCCCAATACACTAAAGCCTGTCTGGGAGGTGGTCACACCTCCCTGTGACAGGAAACCTATTGTCCAGACCTCCCCTGCCGGAGTTTCGTCCAGCAGCAGGAGGGCAGACTCGTGTCTGTGGCTGCAGCATCCATTTTGTGATGCCACGGTTCTGTTAAGCTGGTACCGGGTGTACCGGTGGTGTCATGTTTCTCCCTCTAGTAGGGTGGAATCATACCTCCCACCCCAGTTACTGGGGTGGAGGTATGATTCCAAGGTGTTTGACACCAAACACGACATGTTTCCATGCAGCCATTCTCAAGTTAGCATTTACCGTGAGGTTATAATGCACTTAAGAGTATATGGTTTGGCTGCATCACAAACAACCCCGGAATGAAGATTCCGAAAGCTGCAGAGGGGCTCTGCTCATGCATGGGCACCCTCTCACATGAAACCCAGCACCCTGCCTTCAGGATTGTTAAGGCCTGCCATAGGGGTGACTGATAGGTTTACATGTGCAGTGATATGGAGAGATATAGGGATCCTATATCTCAGTAAGGGGTGCATACATCACCTTACACAGGCTGCTGTAGCAGACCTGTTGTATCATTTTGGATGGCCTCTCAGGGGTGGCATAATACCTGCTGCAGCCCTTGGGAGGCCTCTGGGGTACCTATGCCCTGGGTACATAGTATACCATATACTAAGGACTCATAAGGGTACCCCAGAATCCAATCTGGAGTGTACCTAAAGTATATGCAATCAATTTAGAGTAGAAAGCAGATAGACTGGGGTCCTGATTAGCAGGGCCTCAGTCTGGCTAAGTCGAAAAACAGGGAAACATCAGCAAAAAGTGGGGGTAACTATAAGAAGCAGATCCTACTCTCCTACACAACCCCTCCCCCCCCAAACGTCAGGACATTAAACTAACCTTGACCAGTTGAGTCTTCATGTTCTAAGTGGAAATATCTGGAGAGTCCATCTGCATTGGCATGGTTACTCCCAGGTCTATGTTCAACTGTATAGTCCATCCCCTGTAGGGAAATGGACCACCTCAAAAGTTTGGGGTTTTCACCCTTCATCTGTTTTAGCCATAAGAGGGGCTTATGGTCTGTCTGAACAATGAAGTGAGTGCCAAACAAGTATGGCCTCAACTTCTTCAGAGCCCAAACCACAGCAAAGGCCTCCCTCTCAATGGCTGACCAACGTTTCTCTCTGGGGGTCATCCTTCTGCTAATAAAAGCTACTGGCTGATCCTGACCTTCATCATTAAATTGTGATAACACAGCCTCTACCCCCAACTCAGATGAATCTGTTTGGACAATGAATTTCTTGGAGTAATCAGGACTTTGCAGAATGGGAGCAGTGCACATGGCCTGCTTCAGGTCATCAAATGCCTTTTGACATCTAACTGTCCACTGAACTTTCTTTGGCATTCTTTTAGAAGTCAAGTCATTCAAAGGGGTCACTATGGATCCATAACCTTTGACAAATCTTCTATAGTACCCAGTCAGCCCAAGAAAGCTCTGACCTGAGTCTGGGTGGTTGGAGCAACCCAGTCCATGATGGTCTGGATTTTGCTCTGCAATGGTTGAACCTGGCCTCCACCCACAAGGTGGCCCAGGTACACAACCTGACTCTGCCCTATCTGGCACTTGGCGGCCTTGATAGTTAGGCCTGCTTTCTGCAGGGCCTCCAAAACATTTTGCAGGTGGACCAGGTGATCCTCCCAGGTGGAGCTAAAGACAGCAATATCATCTAGATATGCTGCACTATAGGCTTCCAGGCCTGTAAGGACTTTGTTCACCAACCTTTGAAAAGTGGCAGGTGCATTTTTCAAACCAAAGGGCATCACCACAAATTGGTAGTGCCCACTAGGGGTAGAAAATGCTGTCTTTGGCTTTGCATCATCAGCTAGTCTGATCTGCCAGTAGCCAGCTGTCAAGTCAAATGTGCTCAGACACTTGGCTGAGGCCAAAGTGTCTATAAGTTCATCTGCCCTTGGTATTGGATGGGCATCAGTCCTAGTGACTGCATTGAGACCTCTGTAGTCTACACAAAACCTCATCTCTCTCTTACCACCCTGGGTGTGAGGTTTAGGCACTAAGACTACTGGACTAGCCCAAGGGCTATCTGAGGGTTCAATCACATCCAAATCCAACATCTTCTGGACTTCAGTCCTGATCCAGTCCCTGACATGGTCAGGTTGCCTGTAAATCTTATTTTTAACAGGCAGACTGTCCCCAGTGTCCACTTCATGAGCGCACCAGGTAGTCTGACTTGGAGTCAGTGAGAACATATGTCTGAACTGATTGAGAACTTTTCTGCAATCAGTTTGCTGCTGGTCAGTGAGGCTGCCTACCAAGGCGACACCATCAACTGAACCATCATCAGGGTTCTGTGAGAGCAGGGCAGGGAGTGGATCACTCTCTTCCTCCTGTCCCTTATCAGTAGCCATGAGCAAGCCCATGTCTGCCCTGTCAACATATGGTTTCAGTCTGTTGACATGGAGCACCCTGTGGGGGCTCCTGGGAGTTCCAAGGTCCACCAGATAGGTAACCTCTCCCTTCTGTTCAACAATGGTATGGGGGCCACTCCACTTGTCTTGGAGGGCTGCTGGGGCCACAGGCTCCAACACCCATACTTTCTGTCCTGTCTGATAAACAGTCAGCACAGCCTTTTGGTCATGCCAGGCCTTTTGCAATTCCTGGCTAGCCTCAAGGTTTTTAGTTGCCTTCTTCATGTACTCGGCCATCCGGGAGCGGAGACCAAGTACATAGTGCACAATATCCTGTTTAGAGGGTTTGAGAGGTAACTCCCATCCCTCCTTCACTAGACACAATGGACCCCTAACTGGATGTCCAAACAGAAGCTCAAATGGGCTGTATCCAACCCCCTTCTGTGGAACCTCTCTGTAGGCAAAGAGAAGGCAGGGCAAAAGTATGTCCCATCTGCGCTGTAGTGTAGCTCCTATTTCCCTAATAGGCTCTGCGCATTGGAATAATATATCCTATAGGTTTGACATAGGACTAAGGTCAGTATGTCCCTATCGAGTATATTAAACTTAATTACTTGTGCCAGCTAGCTCAGAGGCCACTAGAAACTCCTTGACAACAAGAAGGGAGTAGTTTCTGGCAGCCGCAAAACATGACCAATATGTTTCCCTTTTAGAATCAGAACGTGTCCCAGAGTCGTGGAAACACTAGATAACTATTTCACTCAGCTCAGTCGTGCATGCTTAGTTTTCCTCAGAGTTACACAGAAATAATAGACGGGCGTTTTCAATAAAAGATTTATTGAACAGTCTTGTTTCTGGTGTAAGTGTAATGTGCTGGTACGATCACAAGACAGTATGCGAGATAAATAATGTACAGGGTGAGCAGTAGAAATAAATAATACTGCGATAGCATTATCTTATAGTACAAATGCTGTTACATAAATAACACAGACTAAAAATGCGAGTACTCATACGATGCGGTGCTAAGCTAGTTCTACCCCAATGTACCTAACCTAACCTAGGTGTAGGACAAGGTATGAAGTAGGTGAAGTATTCCTTATTATGGTATACTAAGAGTATGTTAAGTCTAGTATGCCTAGTATGCCAAGAGTCCCTCTAGGTTCTTATCAGCTCCATACCTGAAGAATGAGAGAGGTTGGAATCTCTTTGCCAGACTCGAACTCCAACACCCCGCAAGGGAACTCAGATCACTGGAAGCTGGAAGTTGGGCTCTCTGCGTGCAGGGAATGGCAGCGTCTTCTCAGTGCGTCAGGCCGGGATACGGGCTCCTCTGAAGTCGAGGTCTCCTCTAGTTTACAGGGGCTAGGGAAGGTATATTTATACCTAAGAGTACCTTAGGAATGTTAGCATTGACGTGAATTGGACAACGAAAGACGTCATGAATGAACCCCTAAGGAATAATGGTTCATGCATAATAGATGAGGCCTTGAAGAAATCAATAGTCCTGGTCTAGGGAAACTCCCGCAGCCTAAGGGTCTGTTCTTCATGAACTCGTTGTGACGTTAGGGTGGACGGATGTCAGAGACCATGCCTGTATTTGGAGTGCACGGTTTAATGCCTAAATAAGGCCTGGGATTCTATGCCTATATAAGGGCAGGGCGAATTGTGCCTATATAAGGACATGATATTGGAGAGCCCGTTATGGACACCCTAAGAGGAATACAACACCCACTCCACTTTCGTGTATACGATAATACATAAATGCTAAACATTTAAAATGCTAAACATAAAAATGGAGTACCGCATATTTCTAAAATATTTCATAAAACCATTTAAAAAGGCATTTAAAAAAAAACATATTAGAATGCAAAAAGGTACTGTACATTCGAAGCATTGCTTATCATTTCAGGCATAAAGTTCAAAAATAAATGCAATTTGAATGATCTAAGCAGTAATATTTACATGTGACAGAAAATGATCGATAAGTTTGTTCATAAATCAAAGTCATTTCATGACAGGAAAATTAAATGAACTGTTTTTAGACACATAAGATGACTAAATGTCTTTAGAAGGACCGCCAAGTCTGTACTATAAGGCTAGTTCTACTTTAAGCAGATTGAAGTTCCATTTTCCTTCGAAAAAATGGGAAAAAGTTCAATTTTTGGTAGAGTTCCAAGTTTTTTAAAAATGAAGGCCAAATTGTTGCTGTATTTCTGGAACACTGTATGCTGAATCAGAGACAGTTTACGGATCTGGTGTAAACATTAGATCATCTATTTCTATAGACAAAACATCATCCACTGTAGTTGGTGTGAGTTGAAACACCTCGTGAAGTAGGTTAATTGCACAGAGATGTGAAGCATTGCTTTCAATTGTCGCAATGTTCGCGTCCGTTGTTACCTGTGTGCCTGTAGTTCTTTCTCGTACCTCAGCAGCAGCCGGAAGCATCTGTGAGATCTCAATGAATGCTGTCATCAGGATAGGAAGCCGCTGGGGACAACACATAGCATGGGCCGTTATCTGGTCCAGCAGAGTATCGACGTCCGTTGGCGCATCCGATGGAAATGTTAGACAGGTGTCCAACACGCATTCTACACCGCATAGCAGGCATCGTAGAACAGGTAAGATGCAATCTTGCCAGATTGGTCTAAAGGACAGGAACCATGTGGTATTAAGGTCCCGTAGACGATTAATGCCCAAAAGCTGTACTATTTGCTCACGGCACTTTCGTTCAAGGAGAGCTTTCTCCATGTCGCTCGGAGTGATGTCGGCGAATTGGCTGGCCATAGCGAAATAGCAGGAAGAGAAATAGAATTCCGGCAACAAGTGCTAGAATTAATGGTATGCCACCAAACACCGAATGTGCAAAGTTCGGGATGATTCCGAGTATTGCCTGGAAAGGTGCTAACAGACCCGAGCAGAAGCCCTTAAATACATGTACAATTCCTGTTGTATCAGACATGTTGAAAATTCGTCCTATCATTTCCACGAAATGTATAGGGCAGTTTGTACGTATTAAAGTCTGTATCTCAGCCGAAGTCCTTGCAATTTGCAGATCATAGGTTTCTTTGGCCGAGGTCAAAGGCACTGTTTGTTGTAAAAGCATGGCTTTCATTCTGCTTAAAGTATCAAATCTTATAAAAGAGACGTTCAGCGAAGGCCATAGAGGCGACTCCCTGACTGTGTCTATTGGGGCAAACAATACTTGCATACAGCAAGTGACCCTGGAGTTGACCGTTACTAGATATGGGATACCGGGCAGCATGCCACAGCAACTCTGATCATTCAACATGAGGTAACTCCCATTAGAAAGTTGTCCGAACATTGGATTAATCACAGCAGCTGGTGTACCCTGCTGATGGCAAGACAAATTTGCCACAGAACCATTACAAGCCCCGTGCAAGGAAATGTCCTGACATACAAGTGAACCGCTGAGTGCACGTTTACAGTTTTTACCGCTTAAAAACACTTCACGATCCCCGCTCCAACATCTATATGTATACGGTAAAGCCCAAGATGTCTTAATGTATTCCTTACCCAACCTTTCATATTTGCCTGCTTGCATTTGTCTGAGGCAATACTGAAACTGAAAAGTAGTCACAGGTAGTGTAATTTTGCCATGAATAAGCCATTCTGTAGCTGGTTTTTCTGCCACTGTGAATGGTAACTTTTCCAGTTTTTCAATGCTCAGCACTGTATACTTTGCTCCTCTTTGTGCCATTTCGATCTGTTTATCAGTTAGATTGTATTCTGCAAACAGAGCCGTTGTGTTGATGAAACGCCAAGGCACATAGCCCGCTCGCAAAGATTGCAGCGTCCAGCTTAATAACATAATAGAACGTATTTGAGATTGGCCTTGTTGTAACATCGCCAAATCTTGTTCTAGTATGTCGATAGCAGAGGATACAATGCCATCCAATGAATATATTCTGGAGGACAAAGTTGTTAACCCATTGTCGACCACAGAGAGTGTTTTCTCTAAATTAATACGATCAAGTTCACGTATTCGTTCTGCGGCCTCTATCTGTGACACCTTCCAAGCTTCATTATAAGCAGCATAAATGCCGGCATATATGAAACGTTTTTGACGCGGTTTTCTTGGTCCAAGCAAGAAATCCCTAAGATCTGCGTCTTTTGCAAGTAAGGATAAGTGTTGTTTCACATCCTGTAGTGTAGATGTATGCAGCCAATCGAGGCATAATTTCCCTACACTGTATGTTGTTACTACCCCCGGATGTTGTCTTTGGACGTATCTTGGGTCTGGCCTATGAATAGTAAAGCCCTGAGTTTTATTCAGGAATCTTTCCTGACAGTTATTCGTGTCTGTGGGCCAGATCAACCATTTTTTCCAATCAGGATTAGATCTGTTGAGTTGTAGTATATTGTCGACTGTCACCACTGCCTGTGTTTCATTATTTTTTGCAGGAGTTGGTACAGAAGGTGTATTCATCTCTTTTATCTTGGCTAATCCAAGACAAGATGTTTGTTGGATAGTTTCATTCAAAAACATTATTTGTTCAGGGATGATGCAGGCTCTGAATAAAGCTTCTATCCCCTGTACTTGCCATTCTTTAGTACCCCACAACGTTTTTGTGTCTATTGTGTCTTTCCAAAAGTCGAAACCCTGTCTAGACAGTTGAGCATTAAATATTGCAGAATAAATCTGTTTTGTATTAGTTAACATAATTTTCAGTCCTGTTTTGTTTACATTTTTATAGTAAAACATTTCTGGATCAGATGTATTGTAACCTGAAAAATATGGAAATTTACTGGCAAATGTTTTAGAACTACTTTTAGGTGGTGTAGGACAATGTTCCCCTTGGTTAAACATAAACACATTTCTTGGATATGCAGATTTATGCAAAAATGATGACCATAGTGATTATAACAATACAGTTGTTCATAGTCTGATGAACCCTCTAAATATTCATTTTTAGAAAATGGAGCAGATTTTTCTAGGTCAAACATAATATCAGTCACAGTCTCAAAGTCCCAATCATCAGAATAGGTACTGGACGTGATTAGATCACTTAGTGAAATTTTAAACAAATGTGGAATGTTCAATTCTTCCGTCGGACCGAATATATCAAAATCTGTTTTGTCCCACACTATACCATCGTGTATAGGAACAGCTGTGATGTTCACTGATGACAAGTCTCTTGCTTCACGATGGGAAGATTTATGAGGTTTCAAAAGTACGTTTACGTCTTTTCCTTCAGTGTTCACATGGATGTATCTGCCACTTATAAGCACGCTTACAGTTGTTACCAAAGCTAGCCAGAGCAGGAAAACAAAAAGTCCAGATGTAATCCAGAGTTCAATCCATGGAGAAACCAAATAAGTCTTTTTCAGAAAGTGAAGAAAGTCTTGTATTTGCTGCTTGAATTTCAATGACACTGGCGTCGTTTCAGTTTCACTCGGATCTTCTGAGAACGTATCAAAGTTAATGAAGTAGCCAGAAGCAGTTCTGTCAATTGTTGGAATTGCATCAGGATTTGTAGAAATCACTGGAACCAGTTCATCACTTGTTACGTTGGTGTATACAGGTGTATTTGGACGAACTGTTACTTGTTCTTCAAGAGGGATGATTTCCATAGCGTTGTTTCTTAGTCCTTCATCTGTTTCAGCTGAATTCTCGATGGTTATCAGTCTTTCAGTATGAACCTCTTGGATAGTAGCGAGAGGAGTGCGTTTGCTACTAGGTCGGAGTCCACGAGGCCTACTATTTAGTATTGGCCACATACTGTGGTTTGATGAGGTCGATGGACACAAATCTTTTCTCCTTTCTTCCAGCAAGGGGCGGCAGTAGTACTGTTCTTATTCCTTGAACTGCTAGGACAGGTACTGGTTGTCTGTAAGAAGGTCCAAATTCCTTCTTGTCCGCAATTTTTTCCCTGACTAGATCCCCAACTTTTGGAATCCAGACAGGCCTTGCTGGGACAGCCGGTTGATCCCCAGTGGTGGTTGACTGTAGCAATACGTTGCTTTGTTTGGTTCTTAATTTGTTTAAGTCCTGTAAAACAGCCAAACGATCTTTGATATCAAAGGGTTTATTTTCCACCACTGTGCCTACATTTTCTAAGTCTGGTACCCACATTCTTGTTCCAAATAGGACCTCATATGGAGTGACCCCCCCTAGAGAACTTCTTGGCAGGTTGTTAAGTGCACGTTGAACTCCACTAAGGTGTTTGACCCACCCGTCACCCGATCCTAATACTCTAGCTGTTATAGACTGCTTTATGTCCCGGTTTTTCCTTTCCACAACCGAATTTCCCTCAGGATGGAATGGAGAGGAGTACCGCAATGCAACGCCCAGACTGGCCATGGCGTCTTTGTAAGCCCGAGAGCTAAACGCAGGACCCTGGTCAGAATGTAGCGTGCCTATTGCGTATATGCCGATAAAGACTCGCAAATCTTTTATAACAGTTCGAGCGTCAGCTGAGCCCTGAGGCCATAACCATAGGAACCTAGATTCAGTATTTGCGGGAATGCCTTTGTCCGGTAGGACGCAGGCGCGTAGATAGTCGAATACTGTCTAACAGTGGTGTCTGTACTGGGCTGCCGCATTCGCAGCATGGTGTCTGGTGGCTCTTTCGCTGTAATTTACAGTCTAAACAGTTGTTGATGAATATGTGAATTTCTGTATTCATCCCAGGCCACCAGTACATCTCTTTTAAAGTCAAGATAGTTTTAGAGATTCCTTGATGTGACAGACCCTCCCCCAAATGTGTTTCATAAATCAAGGCTGCTCTACGTTCCATGTTTGGTATTACCCTTTCCCCCACTCCAGGGATTTGAGCAAAAGGAACGTTGTTCGCATCAATTACATATGAGTACTTGAGTGGAAACTTTTTTGGTAACGCTGCACTGCTGCCTTTGCTTGATGCATTGACAGCCAACATTATCTCACCGTCTATTTTTGTTTTTGAACGAGTGATCGCAGCTACGGAAGCCGTTTGCACAGCCCCCTTTGCGGCTTCGTCAGCCAATGAATTCCTGCAACGTGAACGCCATCACGTTGATGACTCAGTGTGTGGATCACGTGAGCCTTTGGTAGTTCGTTTTTCAACTGAACTACTTGTTCCCAAAGCAATTTGTGCTTTATTGTGCCACCTTTCGCATCTTTGAAACCATTTTCAAGCCAGTTTTGTATATATTCATTATACGACTGCACACAGTAAAAGGAATCGCACACGATTAGTGTGGGGAATTCTCGATCTGTACTTTCAAGTGCCAGTTTGAATGCTTGTAGTTCAGCTCGCTGAGCTGTACAATCTCCTAGAGACTGCGTTATAGTGACCATAGGTCTGAAGATGCCATTTCGCATGCAACCTTTAACGATAGCACACGCTGCACTGTAAGCTTGCTTACCCCCTATTGCGGGTTGTGCGGATCCGTCAGTGTAAATTATGAATTCATACTGATCGAGAGGCAGAATTTCAGTAGGCAGGGGACATTCATGTTCATACTGCAGGAAGGCTTGTGTTTTCAAATCTGGATCAAAAACATATTCAACATCTGTGGCAGCAAGAGAATTAACCCATTGTATCCATCTTGGATGCAATGCCTTAGCATTTGGAATGCTTGCTTTTGTAACCGCTTCTAAACCAGGTACTGGGGTTACGATAATAATGCGTTTCCCTTGGGCTAAGGCTCTTTCTTTTGCTACAGCGGTTTGAACTGCTGTTAGAATTTTTTCAGTAGAACTGAAGCGCATTTCCGCTTGTGTGTACAAGTGTGATTTATACGCTATTGGTATTTTTTCACCCTCATTGAAAGTTAAGTAGGTGAATCCGCATTGACCCGAAATTATTCGGATCACCAAATTTCGTTCACTTACGCGTGTTTGTAAGTGATTTGTTGCTAACATGTTAGCCTGGAGTGAACGCAAAATTTCTGTGTGTTCCTGTGTCCAGTTTTTGATTGAAAAATCAGGTTTGATTAATGCGTAGAGAGGTTTAACTCTTTCTGCGTAGTTTAGAATGTATGTTCTTCCAAAATTTAAGAAACCCAGGATTGATTGTAAGTTTTTTTGCGTTTTTGGAGGTTGGAGCAGCGCACACTTTTCTAAAAAGTTAGCTGCCAAGCTCTTGCCTTCACTTGAAAGCTCATATCCTAGAAATAGGACATTGAGATGGGCAATTCTGGACATTTTAAAGTTGAACTTGTAGCCCTCAGAGGCGAATCCCAGTATAATGGTGCTCACCCTGTTCAAGTGTTTTTCCAGGTCATCATCTGTCAGATATATGTCATCGACATAGGACAATGCCTCATTGTCATAAATTTGTAGTAACTCCATTACCCTCGCTGAGAATAAACCTGGGCTATTCTTGAACCCTTGTGGGAGTCGACAAAAGTGACACTGGGTCCCCATTATGGAGAATGCTGTTAAGTACCTGCTTTCAGGTGCTATGTTTTGACAAAAGAAACCATTTGAGATGTCTAATGTTGTTTTATATTTTTTACGCACAATGTTATTCATTAATGCTGTGCTATGTGCATTTTGCACTGCAAAAGTTTTAGAACAAGTGTTTAGGTGTCTGTAGTCCAAAACTAGACGATATGTTTTGTCTGGTTTGGAGACAGGAAACAAAGGATTGTTCATTGAGGAGGTGCATGTTTCAATCACCCCTTGGTATTCAAGTTGATCTAAGATCTCCCTGACCTGTTTTTTAGCTTCTTGCTTAATAGGATACTGCCGTTGTGCAGTTGGTTCATGTTTCAGATGTATTTTATGGTGAGGTGAATCCTCATCCCATCCTACATGATTTTTATATAATGCTGGGGCCTGGGCCACTGCCCATTTCCTGGCATATGTATATTTTAGATGAATTGGAATATGGTTGGAGAAGGCAGGCATAATAATGTCCTCGCCGTGTGGGCACTCCCTGACAAATTGTGGTGGCCAGTCCTTTTCTGCTAGATGTCATAGCCCTTTGATAGTTTTTCCCCAAAAAGTGCTTTCACCTGTCTAGGTTTGTCTCCCTCCATCCGGAGTGTTATGTCATATAACTTTTGTGGAGTACTAACCCTGGTGTCTACAGTCTCGACTGTGATGTACTCATTCAAGTCCACTATCTCCAGAAGTTCCCTCAGGTTCTGGCGAACTATTGTGACTTCTGCTGCACTGTCCAGCATGGTCTGAGCCCATTCTCCGTTCTTGAGTTGTGTTCTCAGTATTCTCGGCATGTCTTATCTTTAGACCTGCTACTTTCTTTTTGGAGAATTGAGGTTTTACTTTAGTTTTTGGAGCGTGTTTGTCGTCTTTCGATGTCACGCGTTCTTCTCTGTGTTCCGTCCGTCCTCTTCTTTCCGAAGTCTGTGGTGAGATCTGAAAGGGACGAGAGGAACATGTATCAGTATCATGATACCTATCAGGTTTTCTCAAATTATCCCTATTCCTGAGGTTATACCTCCTTTCAGAGGGCTCCTTTGAGGAGACCTACCTCGGGATTGAGAACGTTTCTCGTTTGATTTTTGTTTAGTAGACTCCCACTTCTTTTTAGAAGATGTAGGAGTTTGTTTTATTGAGTCCTTCTCAGGACTTTCAGATAGTTTCGGCTTCAGTGGTCTTCCACCCAAACTATCTCTGCCTAATTCTGCATAAGATTGTTCTATAATTCTGGGTAGCTCAGTTTGATGTTCTGTAACATCGAATTCCTCAATTTTTGGCGGATCGCCACTGCTGCTGCCTCCCCTTTAATATTAGATAATATTATTGTTGAGACCTGATCGAAATTTTTCAGTAATTTCATACCTAAATTTAGAGCAGGCTCTGCCCCGTATTCATTTTGAATTTGTTTTAGGACATCAGGTATTACCGCAATTGATGGAATACCATGTGTTTTAGTATAGATGGCAGCAAAGACTGAGCCCCAAGTGGTGCAGTCTTCCAGTTGTGGAGTGATCCCCATTGGTAAACTGATTGTTAGGATTCTGTGTTTCTCATGTGGGCTAGTATTTGGAAATACTGCTTCGATTTGAGTAATTTTTTGAGCTATCCAAAACGGAATTTGCTCACGTTTTGTGGGCATTTTACCCATGACTGAATTGAGAGTCTGTGGTGTAATTTTTAGTGTATTCCCCTGTTGGGGAGTTGGATTTGGATATGTCAATGGTGGTCGGACTGTAAAGGTCTGCATGACATATTGGACCAATTGTCTGTAAATTTTTATTAACTCTTTTATTTGAGTATGTAATTCCTCATCTGTCATTATATCCAGTTCAGGATGAGGTGTGTAGCCGGCTAAAATCGGCCATGTTGCTCCTGGTCTACCTAGTGGACCGAGCCTGGTAATGTTTTTGTGATGTTTTAGGGCGCCTTTAAACCAGAGCTGATGCTCTTGGTATGTTAATGGAATTTCAATATCCTCGAAAGGAATGTATTCCTCTGGTAGATCATCTTCTTTGTAGAAGTGAAATGTTTGTGATGTTGGATTGCATTCCGGAAGTAGTACCCATGAATAGAATACCTCTGTCTGAAATGATTCATGTGCCTCTATCACGACAACTGCTCTACCTCCTCTTGGCGATAGGCCATGTTTTATAAGTTTTAGAGTTATGGCTCTTCTTAAGTTTTGAGGGATGTGAACCACACCCTCCTCAGTTTCATTTAAACCTGTAAGGTTAAAAACTGCTGTTTGGGCTGGATCAGCCGCAGCTCCACCGTTCCCGGTGTCTTCAGTCATTTTGTTTTTTGAAAAATGTAGAACAAGTTTCAAGGAAACAAAGATTAGGTGGACAATATTTTGGAACACTGTATCCTTCAACGTTGAGTAAACCAAACAGCTAATATATAGGGTGCTTCCCTATGTAGCCTTGGTGGATACCTAACCCTGCCCAGTCCAGACGTCTTTTGGAGTATATGGGTAGGGGTCTTTGAGAGAAAATAGCACGGCTGAGTTACTCAGTATCTAACGTTGAATTACTGCCTAACCAAACCGTTGGGCGCCATGTAGTGTAGCTCCTATTTCCCTAATAGGCTCTGCGCATTGGAATAATATATCCTATAGGTTTGACATAGGACTAAGGTCAGTATGTCCCTATCGAGTATATTAAACTTAATTACTTGTGCCAGCTAGCTCAGAGGCCACTAGTAACTCCTTGACAACAAGAAGGGAGTAGTTTCTGGCAGCCGCAAAACATGACCAATATGTTTCCCTTTTAGAATCAGAACGTGTCCCAGAGTCGTGGAAACACTAGATAACTATTTCACTCAGCTCAGTCGTGCATGCTTAGTTTTCCTCAGAGTTACACAGAAATAATAGACGGGCGTTTTCAATAAAAGATTTATTGAACAGTCTTGTTTCTGGTGTAAGTATAATGTGCTGTTACGATCACAAGACAGTATGCGAGATAAATAATGTACAGGGTGAGCAGTAGAAATAAATAATACTGCGATAGCATTATCTTATAGTACAAATGCTGTTACATAAATAACACAGACTAAAAATGTGAGTACTCATACGATGCGGTGCTAAGCTAGTTCTACCCCAATGTACCTAACCTAACCTAGGTGTAGGACAAGGTATGAAGTAGGTGAAGTATTCCTTACTATGGTATACTAAGAGTATGTTAAGTCTAGTATGCCTAGTACGCCAAGAGTCCCTCTAGGTTCTTATCAGCTCCATACCTGAAGAATGAGAGAGGTTGGAATCTCTTTGCCAGACTCGAACTCCAACACCCCGCAAGGGAAGTCAGATCACTGGAAGTTGGGCTCTCTGCGTGCAGGGAATGGCAGCGTCTTCTCAGTGCGTCAGGCCGGGATACGGGCTCCTCTGAAGTCGAGGTCTCCTCTAGTTTACAGGGGCTAGGGAAGGTATATTTATACCTGAGAGTACCTTAGGAATGTTAGCATTGACGTGAATTGGACAACGAAAGACGTCATGAATGAACCCCTAAGGAATAATGGTTCATGCATAATAGATGAGGCCTTGAAGAAATCAATAGTCCTGGGCTAGGGAAACTCCCGCAGCCTAAGGGTCTGTTCTTCATGAACTCGTTGTGACGTTAGGGTGGACGGATGTCAGAGACCATGCCTGTATTTGGAGTGCACGGTTTAATGCCAAAATAAGGCCTGGGATTCTATGCCTATATAAGGGCAGGGCGAATTGTGCCTATATAAGGACATGATATTGGAAAGCCCGTTATAGACACCCTAAGAGGAATACAACAGCACCTAAGCTTTTCTGGGAGACCTTTAATCATGCCCTTTAAGGTTTTGTTGAACCTTTCAACTAAACCGTTGCATTGTGGGTGATAAGGGGTGGTAAATTTATAATTTACACCACACTCCTTCCACATAGCAGTTAAGTAACTTGACATGAAGTTTGCAACTCTGTCTGATACTACCTCCTTAGGAAAACCCACCCTGGAAAAGATTCCCAGGAGGGTCCCTTGCCACCACAGGAGCTGTGGTGGTCCTGAGGGGAATTGCCTCTGGGTACCTAGTGGCATGGTCCACCACCACCAGGATAAATCTGTGCCCAGATGCTGTTTGAGGATCTAGGGGACCAACAATGTCAATCCCTACCCTCTCAAAGGGAACCCCCACCACAGGTAGTGGTATCAGGGGGCCTTTGTAGTGCTACCTGCCTTACCACTGGCTTGACAGGTGACACAGTTGCGACAAAACTCCTTGGTGTCTTCAGACATATGAGGCCAATGAAAGTGAGGGACAATTCTGTCCCAAGTCTTGTTTTGGCCTAGGTGACCTGCCAATGGGATATCATGGGCTAGTGTCAATAGGAAGCTCCTAAACTTCAGAGGTATAACCAACCTCCTGGTGGCTCCAGGCTTGGGGTCTCTACACTCTGAGTAAAGGAGTCCATCATCCCAGTAGATCCTATGGGACCCATTAGCACTCCCAGCAGCCTCAGCAGCAGCTTATGTTATGTTATGTTAAAAATGGATTTGTAGAGCGCACAGCTACTCAGCAGAGTATCCCGGCGCTGAGACAGAAAGATACAGAGGCCAGAGATGGAGCATCGGTCCCGGGGCGGTCGGCCATTATACTGCTTGTTGGAACAGCCAGGTTTTCAATTGTTTCCTGAAAGCCAGTATACTCGTGCCCTGCCTCAGCGGAAGAGGCTGCTTGTTCCAGAATCTAGCCACTTGCACTTGGAACGAGCGTCCGCCACGGCGGGCTCTGAGACACTTAGGGATAACAATTAGGTGTTGGTGTGCTGACCTAAGGGATCTGCCAGGTACGTAGTATGAAACTCTTCTGCGGATGTAATGCGCCCCCATGCCATGCAGAGCTTTGAAAGCAAGGACCAGTGCTTTGAAAAGTACTCTGCATCGGACAGGCAGCCAATGCAGATTCTTCAGGTGGTGGGAGATCCGGTCTCTAGGTCCGAGTCTCAGGACTGCCCTGGCTGCCGCGTTCTGCACGACTTGCAGTCTATTGAGTATAAACTCCGGAAGGCCTAGATAGAGGACGTTGGCATAGTCCAATCTGGAGGTGATAAGGGTCTGAACGACCGTCTTTCTGTGCGAGGTCGGTAATAGGAAGAGAAACCTACGGAGCATTTTCAAGAGACCGAAGCACGTGCCTGCTACCGACTGTACTTGAGGTGTCATAGATAAGGTGTCGTCCATTTTCACTCCCAGGTTTTTTACAATCTTAACTGCTGACTGGGGGGAGACATATCCGTGGGCCACCATTGTTTCCAGGCGTCCAGAGGGGGGGTACCAAAAAAGATAATTTCAGACTTTTCCGGGTTACATTTAAGATGGTTATGTCTGAACCAGGCAAAGATTTCTCTCAAACATTTATTGATCTTCTCCCCGTTAAACTCCTCCCCCTTCTTGCAAGTGAACAGCAGTTGAGTGTAGTTGGCATAGGATATAATCATAGCCTCACCCGCTTCCGCCAGGGTAGCCAGGGGAGCCATGTACAGATTAAAAAGTACAGGGCTCAAGATAGATCCATGTGGCACGCCGACATTCAAGGGCGGCACACTGGCCGAAAACGGGAGCGACCAGACCTCTTGATTTCTATCCTCCAAGAAGGAGGAGAACCACTTCAACACCGTGCCTTCGAGTCCACACTCCCGTAACCTCTGCAGGAGGAGACCGTGGGGCACAGTGTCGAAAGCCGCAGAGAGGTCTAGAAGTACCAGGACAGCTTTGCCACCTTTATCCAGGGTCTCCTTGATGGAGTCAGAGACCTCCAGCAAAGCCGTCTCTGTGCTAAGGTTCTGCCTGAAACCGGACTGACTCGGGTGGAGAAGATTATTGGCTTCAGCAAAGTCGCTGATCACCAAGTGAACATATTTCTCTATTGTCTTTGCGAAGAAAGACAGCAAAGAGATCGGTCTGTAGTTAGTTAAGACCATGGGATCGGCCGTAGGTTTTTTCAATAAGGGGATAATTTTCGCGCTCTTCCAGCTTACTGGGACCTGACCGCTAAGAAGAGACACGTTCAAAACGCTATTCACTGTGGGATTCAGAACCTCCGCCATTGAAGCCAGGAAATTGGCAGGGCACGGGTCCACAGGAGAGCCGGATTTGAGGCCTTTCATTATTGATAAAGACGTCTCGGGGGACAAGGGAGGAAAGATGGAAAGGGAGGCCCTACCATCCTGATTCTGGGGGAGCGGTTAATGAGGAAGCCATCACATCTTTCCCATCGAAGCCATCAAAAGAGGATTGAATTGTTATGATCTTCGTATAGAAGAAGTTAGCTAACTTTCCAATCCAGTCAGCTGAGGGAGGGGAGAGCCTTGTTGCAGCACTAGGCGAAGAGAAGCTTTTAACAATACTGAAAATTTCTCTGCTTTTATTTCCGGCGGACTCAATTTTAGATGCAAAGAAACTCTTCTTAGCTTCCTGTATCCTTTTGTGGTATTCTCTTAAGGCCTCTTTATAATTCCTTTTATTTTCCACGTTAAAATCTTTCCTCCATACTCTTTCCTGACGTTTACAGTCCTTTCTACACTGTCGCAGGGTATCGTTGAACCAGGGGGCTGAGCATCTAGCAATTTTAGTAGAGCACAGGGTTAAAGGGGCGAGGGACAGGGTTCCTTGCGCGATCCACTTTACAAGGGCCTCAGCATACTGCTCTATGTTGCCACTCGGCGTAAGAGGGTGTTGGTCGAGTTCATGTTTGAGGGCAGCCGGGGTAATCTTATGAAAAGGCCTAGATGTAAAAGACGGCCGCTTGACCTGGGTCAGTGAAAGCTTCGTTAGTTTTGGTAACTTAAAACCCACCAGATAGTGGTCTGACCATAATAGAGGTAAGGGAGCCTCTGTCTGGATATTGCAGTTGGCAAATACTTGGTCAAGGGTGTGGCCTTTAACATGCGTGGGGGTAAAGACATATGGAACAAGATTAAGCGCATCCAAGGATTCCAGCAGAGAGACAGTCTCCGGGATATCCTGTTTGTCCATATGTACATTGAAATCACCCAAGACAAGAAAATGTTTAAATCTGGAGGCCACTGGCACGATAGCGTCACTGATGGACTTCAAGAAAACCCCTGCATGACCCGGGGGTCTATATATAAGGACTCCCGCTATGCACTGATGGGGGGAAAGCGTAGCCTGGAAACAAAGACACTCAGCCCCTTCAATTTCTTCCATGGGAATGCAAGTGATGGCTATGTCCAATTTGCTAATAATAGCAACTCCACCTCTCTTGCTTCCAACACGATCCTTCCTAAAAATGGAGTAACCAGGGGGAATGGCTGTGGCTATAGTCGGATTTGACGTATCAGATAGCCATGTTTCAGTCAAGAACAGGAAATCCGGCTTGGTCTCGCATAACATGTCATATATGTGTAGATCATGTTTGTTTAGCGAGCGGCAATTAAGCAGCAAAGCATTAATGTGTTCTTGTTTCTTTAACATTAAACCCTGATTCGGCGCATACTTTCTCTGTGCATTGGGCGCTAACGTTCTATTCAGGGTGTATTTTGTGGCTACCCAGCTGCAATACTGACAACGCGGTAGTAAATCACCTTCCCACATGTCGATAACATTCTTACACTTGGGAGAGGAGCCCAGCTCCATAAGAGTCTCCCTGTCGAAGGTTAATACCTTACTCGGTTGCAGTGCGAAACTGGCAGAGTATCCAGCCCCAGCCGCTTCCGGGACGCTGACGGGCGCAGACGGGCTTGCCATTGGCGCGCCTTCGGGCCCCCATCTGGTTTAAATGCCGTGCCCTGTCCGGAAGTGACGGGGGGCAGGGGGAGGAGCCACGTCCCTCCACAACAATCGGCCACTAAGAGACCGTGGTGGACCGGGGACTGGCTTAAGAATGAAGTGCGGTGTGCAAAGCAAAGCAAGTAACGAATATCAAATTTCAGGTAAACACAAGCTTGCTGTCTGAGGGGTTCAAGAGAGGGGCAGCTCAGTTGCTCCTGGCTCAGATCTGCCCTGGAAGGGCCCCCTGTCCCCAAGAACTCAACCTGATCAGGTTCAAGCTCATCTGGGACAGTTCCTTCTGCAGGACTGAGATCATCTCCCTCAAGAGACTGATCTGCATTCTGAGGCAGGGGGAAGGCACTGCCTTAACCCTACTGCTCCTCCTCTTGGGAGGCACCTGGTCCATTCTTCCAGGATCCAGGGCCTGTTCAGTTTTAGACATTTTTGCCTGTGACCTGGTCATAGCAAACACATCTGCAGGGATGCCCAAAATTTCTGCATGGGTCCTGAGCTCAACTTCAGCCCAAGCTGAAGTTTCCAAATCATTTGCAAGCAAGCATTCAACAGGGAGGTCTGCACTTACCACAACCTTCTTAGGGCCAGTTACCCCTCCCCAGGTGAAATTAACAACTGCCAGGGAATGGTCTGTCCTGACATTGCTAGCATTGGTCACTTGGTACATTTCACCAAGTATGATCTGCTCAGGGGCTACAAGATCTTTTGTCACAATTGTGACACTTGCTCCGGTGTTCCTGAATGCCAAAGCCTCTTTTCCATTAATCAAGGGCTGCTGTCTGTATTTGCCTAGATTACTGGGACTCACAAAGGAGGACATATCCTTGCCTCCATCACAGATCAGTACAGCCTGAGTTGGAACTCTGACTAGGCCAGAGTCCACCTCAGAACCCAGGGTTAACCCTACTACACCCTTATTCTGAGTACCACCACTTGAAGTTGAACTAGGGGGAACAGTTGCCTTAGGGGCAATGGTGGCTGGAGTTGAGTCTTTGGTCTTGGTACAATCACTAGTCCAATGGATTTTCTGTTTACAGATTTTACACCATGGTTTCTTTTGGCCTTTTCCTTTGTTAGATTGGGACTCCCCACCAGATGCAGATTTTTGGGGCCCTTGAGAAGACTTCTGGTCTTTACCCTTTTCCCCACCCTTATCAGAGATTTTAGATTCTTGCTTCTTGGAGTCACCACCTTGGTTTTGAACCTTCTGCCTCACCCTGGTTCTGACCCATTTGTCTGCCTTCTGACCCAATTCTTGGGGAGAGGTCAGATCAGAGTCCACCAGGTACTGATGCAACAGTTGATTTTGACAGTTATTAGGGATCTGCTCTGTCATGATTAAATTATACAATCCTTTGAAATCACACACCTTACTGCCAAGTAACCAGCCTTCCAGAGCCTTAGTAGCACAATCAACAAAGTCAACCCAGTCCTGAGTCTGTGCCTTTTGGGTGTCTCTGAACGTTAACCTGTATTGTTCAGTGGTTAGGCCAACCCCCTCAATCAGAGCACTCTTCAGGACTTTGTAATTATCAGCATCCTCTTCTCTTATAGTGAGGAGCTTGTCTCTACCTTTGTCTGCAAAGGAGAGCCACAAGATTGCTACCCACTGCTCCTGAGGGACCCTCTGTACTTTACAGGCCCTCTCCAGTGCAGTTATCCATTTGTGGATGTCATCCCCACTCTGGTAGGGAGGGACAATCTTGTTCAGGTTCCTATGGTCATGAGTATGTGCTCTACCTCTAGGGACACTGCTGCTGCCACCATGGGGCTCTAGCCCCAACTTCTGAGAAGCTCTCTGAAGCTCCAGGGATTCCCTATCTAAGGCCAATTGCTCTCTCTTGATTCTGAGCTTAGCTCTCTCAAACTCAAGCAGTTGGCACTTCTTCTCATAAGAGGACTCCCTTTTATGGGAAGAAGTCCTATGAGAAACAGAGCTCCCTACAGATGTACCAGAACGATTAGATTCCACAGAAGGAGATCTAGATCTTCTTGGTAAACTGTTAACCCTTCCAGGTGGGGTAAAGAGAACCCCACTGGGGTCTCCTTCCTCACCTTCAGGAAGAATTGGATTTTCCAGGTTAGAATCATTTTGATCCTCCTGGCCAGCATCAGAGTCTGGGTCATAGTAGTGTCACTACCTGGCCTTTCCTCTTCTGCTGTCCCACCCACTTTGCCAACCTCATCAGACCCTGGGGTCTTTCTGAGGTCATCTGCAAGCAACAACTTTATGAGATGTTGTGTGGTTGGCTTTTCCCTGTCTTCAATTTCCTAGAGGCACACATAGTCCTCAATTCTTGGTATGAGACCTGGTCATACTTAGTTGGGAGAGACCCACTGGCTTCTGCCCTTGAAGACATGACTAGTGTGGTGTGGTGTATGCACCTCCCTACTCTAGCGGGGCCTACTAAACTCTCTTGAGTTGTAGAAAGGGTGTGCTAAGCCCTTGACACACAACTCTAAGTTCAGTAGAACTTACTGTATTCTAAACTTGATTTATATGTACCTATGTACCTATAGTGGTTTTCAGTTAGTCACTCAAAGAGATTATCTGGTAAAGCAATAGCAAGCTTGAATCCAACCGCTGCACACCAATGTGAGAAGTTGGCCTGGCATATGCTGTCCACTAGTTATAGTGGGCACCTTGCACCAGTCCAAACGACCCATATTGATGATAGGTTTAAAGCCAACCTTTATTGAAAGCTATCCTAGTGGTAGCTATGGAGAGCAGCCTTCAGGCTAAGTCTTGAAGGAGTGTAAAGCAGCTTGTTTTACCAGATTATAACCTCTTGAATGACCAAATGAAAGGAGAACCACACCAGGTATATATAAATATATGTATTTATTTCTAAACACTCACTACTAATCTCTTTATGAGATTAGAGTCCAAGATACACAATATCACAGTATTAAAATGACAGTAAATAGCACAATATACAATGGGCCCCAGGGGGGGACCAAACCATATATTAAGAAAGTGGTATAAGAACCATGACTTGACTAGACACAGTGCCTAGAGCACGTAGAATCGCTGGGACCCCAAGGAACCACCCAAGGTAGTGACACAGGAGACCCACGGGGGACGTGTGCAGTGTGAGAACACAGCCGCGAGCGCCGTAGGATTCTATGAGGAAAGTCACGGTTCGAATTTTAAAGCAAAAGGACACTTAGGAGAGGACTTTGAGCAAACCCCTTTAGACTTAAGGGGTTCTAGGGCCAACACCCACGGGAGCACCGGAGTACTCGAATTACCTCACCCAGGGAAGCCGGGTGCATAGGTGTCAAATGGTGTCGGGAATCGTCGTTGATTTCAATGGCGATCTGCTGCAAAGTGCTGCTGCCGGGAAGAAGAAAAGTGTCCAGGATGATCCAAGCCTGGATCGAAGAAGTGAAGAACCTGAAAGCAGAGGGGACAAAGTCTGGGTCACTTCACGTGACCAGGAGCGGAGCAATCAAATGCCCACCGATGTCGGGTGCTTCAGGTGTGAAGAGGTGAAGCTTGACTCTGCAGCCACGGGGTCCAGGAGACGTCGAGGACGACCAGGTGCCGGATTCGAGCTGTCCCATGAAGGATGTCGAGTGCTGGGGTGTCGGTGCTCGGATTGAACACAACAAGCCTTGGCAACAGCAACCCACGCAGGAAGAGTAAAGATGCTTTGGTGCGGACCAGCAAGGTCCGGGGGACTCCCCAAGCGATGGAGAGTCAGGGCACGTCTGGAGCAACCAGGGTAGCCCAATTAATCTTAGTTTTGCCTTCACAGGGACCCACCAGTCGACGGACCAGGGATCACAAAGGGGCCTCGAGAGAAAACACAAAGGGCCAGCTCACGGAACACTTGTGGAGTGTAGGCTGGCAATCTTCAGTGGAATTGCTGCTCAGGGTCAGTGCTACAAGTAACCCAAAGCTCAGCCTCAGAGGTCGCCTCAAAGCTGATGCTTCTGCAAATGGTCGCGGTGTCCAGGGGTTCGGGTTGCACGGTCTCCACGAGAGATACGGGCCTCAGACTTGCTGTGGGCACAGATCGACCTCAGAGACCTCAGGAACCCACCTCTTGTGTGGCAATATTCTTCGGAGTCCTCTGGAGCTTCGGCGATGCCAACCGGACAGATGCGTCTTTGGTGCCTGCCAAGCAGGGGAGTAACTCCTTTACTCCAAGGGAGATTCTTCGGTCATCCAACGTCGTGTAGATAGTTGAAGTTCTGGGATTCTATAGCAGAGTTTCGTCCAGGTAAATCTAAAGTCCTGTAGTCAGGGGTTCCTACTTTATACCCAAGGAAGGGGTGGGACAAACTCTGGGGACCCACCTATGGGAGGGTCAGGAAAGAGGGGTGGCTACACCCATTTCCTTCGTCCAGTTCCCACCAGAGCAGTGGCTGAGTGCCCCTGCAACCGGTTTGAGCTGGACTATGCACAGGGACACCAAATGTGCCCCCAGTGCAGACTTCAAAGCACTCTTGGAGTGCATCCACCCAGCCCCAATACACTAAAGCTGTCTGGGAGGTGGTCACACCTCCCTGTGACAGGAAACCTATTGTCCAGGCCTCCCCTGCCGGAGTTTCGTCCAGCAGCAGTAGGGCAGACTCGTGTCTGTGGCTGCAGCATCCATTTTGTGATGCCAGGGTTCTGTTAAGCTGGTACCGGGTGTACCGGTGGTGCCATGTTTCTCCCTCTAGTAGGGTGGAATCATACCTCCCACCCCAGTTACTAGCATTTACCGTGAGGTCATAATGCACTTAAGAGGATATGGTTTGGCTGCATCACAAACAATCCCGGAATGAAGATTCCGAAAGCTGCAGAGGGGCTCTGCTCATGCATGGGCACCCTCTCACATGAAACCCAGCACCCTGCCTTCAGGATGGTTAAGGCCTGCCATTGGGGTGACTGATAGGTTTACATGTGCAGTGATATGGAGAGATATAGGGAACCTATATCTCAGTAAGGGGTGCATACAACACCTTACACAGGCTGCTGTAGCAGACCTGTTGTGTCATTTTGGATGGCCTCTCAGGGGTGGCATAATACCTGCTGCAGCCCCTGGGAGGCCTCTGGGGTACCTATGCCCTGGGTACATAGTATACCATATACTAGGGACTCATAAGGGTACCCCAGAATCCAATCTGGAGTGTACCTAAAGTACATGCAATCAATTTAGAGTAGAAAGCAGATAGACTAGGGTCCTGATTAGCAGGGCCTCAGTCTGGCTAAGTCGAAAAACAGTGAAACATCAGCAAAAAGTGGGGGTAACTATAAGCAGCAGATCCTACTCTCCTACACACACCACCACCACCAATACCACCACCACCACCACCAATACCAACACCACCAATACCAATACCACCACCACCAATACCACCACCATCAATGCCAATACAACCACCACCAATGCCAATACCACCACCACCACCATCAATACCACCAATACCAATACCACCACCACCAATACCACCACCACCAATACCACCACCAATACCAATACCACCACCACCACCAATACCACCACCACCAATACCACCACCAATACCACCACCAATACCACCATCACCACCAATACCAATACCACCAATAACAATACCACCACCACCAATGCCAATACCACCACCACCAATACCACCACCACCACCAATACCACCACCAATACCACCACCACCAATACCAATACCAACACCACCACCAATACCAACACCACAAATACCAATACCACCAATACAAATACCACCACCACCACCAATATCACCAATACCACCAATACCATCACCAACAATACCACCACTACCACCAACAACATCACCACCATCACCAATACCACCACCACCTATACCACCACCATCAATATTACCACCTCTACCACCACGAATACCACCACCACCATCACCAATACCACCACCACCACCAATACCACCACCACCACCAATACCACCACCACCTATACAATCACCACCAATACCACCACTAATACCATCACCACCACCACCACCAATACCACCACCAATACCACCACCACCAATGCCACCACCACCACCACCAATACCACCAATACCACCACCACTAATACCACAACCAATACCACCACCACCAATAACACCACCAATACCACCCCCACCAATACCACCACCAATACCACCACCAATTCCACCAATACCACCACCAACAATACCATCCCCACCAATACCACCACCAATACCACCACCAATACCACCACTACCAATACCACCACCACCACCAATACCACCACCACCAATACCACCACCACCAATACCACCACCGTCATTGTGAATACAACCACCACCAATGCCAATACCACCACCACCAATACCACCAACACCAATACCACTACCACCAATACCACCACCACCAATACCACCACCAATACCAATATCACCACCACCACCAATACCACCACCACCACCAATACCAATACTACCACCAATACCACCACCAATACCACCACCATCACCACCAATACCACCACCACCACCACCACCAATACCACCAATACTACCACCACCAATACCACCACCACCAATACCACCACCAATACCAATACCACCACCACCAATACCACCACCACCAATACCACCACCAATACCAACACCACGAGCACCAATACCACCAATACCACCACCACCAATAACAATACCACCACCACCAATACCACCACCACCAATACCACCAATGCCAATACCACCACCACCAATACCACAATTACCAATATCAATACAACCACCAATACCACCACCACCAATACCACCAATACCAATAACACCACCACCAATATCACTAATACCACCACCACTACCAATACCACCACCACCAATACCACCACCAATATCACCACCACCAATACCACCAATACCATCACCACCATCACCAATACCACCACCACCTATACCACCAGCATCAATACCACCACCTCTATCACCACCACCACCAATACCACCACCACCAATACCACCACCAATACCACCACCACCACCACCAATATCACAACCAATACCTCCACCACCAATACAATCACCACCAATACCACCACTACCAATACCACCACCACTACCAATACCATCACCACCACCAATACCGCCACCAATACCACCACCACCTATACCACCACCACCAATACCCCCACCTCCACCACCACCAATACCAACACCACCAATACCACAACCAATACCACCACCACCACCAATATCACCAATACCACCACCACGACCACCAATACCACCACCACCACCAATATCACCACCACCAATACCACCACCACCAATACCAACAATACCATCACCACCATCACCAATACCACTACCACCTATACCACCACCATCAATACCACCACCTCTACCACCACCAATACCACCACTACCACCAATACCACTACCACCAATACCACCACCACCAATACCACCACCACAACCAATACCACCACCACCACCAATACCCCCACCACCATTAATACCACCACCACCACCAATACCACCACCAATACCAACACCACCAATACAACCACTAATACCATCACCACCACCACCACCAATACCACCACCACCAATGCCACCACCAACACCACCAATACCACCACCACTAATACCACCACCAATACCAATACCACCACCACCACCACCAATACCACCCCCACCAATACCACCACCAATACCACCATCACCCATACCACCACCAATACCACCACCACCAATACCACCACCAACAATACCATCCCCACCAATACCACCACCAGTACTACCACCAATACCACCACCACCAATACCACCACCAATACCACCACCAATACCACCACCACCAATACCACCAACACCACCACCACCAATACCACCAATACCACCACCACCAATACCACCACCACCAACACCACCACCAACACCACCAATACCAATACCACCACCACCAATACCACCACCATCAATGCCAATATAACCACCACCAATGCCAATACCACCACCACCAATGCCAATACCACCACCACCACCACCACTACCAATACCACCAATACCAATACCACCACCAATACCAATAACACCACCACCACCAATACCACCACCAATACCACCACCATCACCACCAATACCACCACCACCAATAACAATACCACCAATGCCAATACCACCACCACCTATACCACCACCAATACCAATACCAACACCACCACCAATACCACCACCAATACCACCACCACCACCACCACCAATACCACCACCACAAATACCAATATCAGCAATACCAATACCACCACCACCAATATCACCAATACCACCAATACCACAACCACCAATACAACCACTACCACCAATATCACCACCACCAATACCACCACCACCAATACCACCACTGCCACCAATACCATCACCACCATCACCAATACCACCACCACCTATACCACCACCATCAATATTACCACCTCCACCACCACCAATACCACCACCAATCCCACCACCACCACCACCAATACCACCACCACCAATACCACCACCACCACCACCACCACCAATACCACCACCACCTATACAATCACCACCAATACCATCACCACCAATACCACCACTAACACCATCACCACCACCACCACCACCAATGCCACCACCACCACCACCAATACCACCACCACCAATGCCACCACCACCACCAATACCACCACCACCACCAATACCACCACCACCACCAATACCACCACCAATACCACCACCAATACCACCACCATCACCACCAATACCAATACCACCACCAATAACAATACCACCACCACCAATGCCAATACCACCAATACCACCACCAATACCACCACCACCACCAATACCACCACCAATACCACCACCAATACCACCACCACCAATACCAATACCAACACCACCACCAATACCAACACCACAAATACCAATACCACCAATACAAATACCACCACCACCAATATCACCAATACCACCAATACATCACCAACAATACCACCACTACCACCAATATCACCACCACCAATACCACCACCACCAATACCAATACCACCAACATCACCACCATCACCAATACCACCACCACCTATACCACCACCATCAATATTACCACCTATACCACCACGAATACCACCACCAATACCACCACCATCACCACTACCACCACCACCAATACCACCACCACCACCAATACCACCACCAATACCTCCACCACCAATACCACCACTAACACCATCACCACCACCACCACAAATGCCACCACCACCACCAATACCACCACCACCACCAATACCACCAATACCACCACCACTAATACCACCACCACTAATACCACCACCAATACCACCACCACCACCAATACCACCAATACCACCCCCACCAATACCAAAACCATCATCACCAATACCACCACCAATACTACCACCAACAATACTATCCCCACCAATACCACCACCAATACCACCACCAATACCACCACCTACAATACCACCACCACCACCAATACCACCAACACCACCACCACCACCAATACCACCACCACCAATACCACCACCACCACCAATACCAATACCACCACCACCAATACCACCACTGTCAATGCCAATACAACCACCACCAATGCCAATACCACCACCACCAATACCACCACCACCAATACCACCACCAATACCAATATCACCACCACCTCCAATACCACCACCACCACCAATACCAATACCACCACCACCAATACCACCAACACCACCACCACCACCAATACCACCACCACCAATACCACCACCACCACCAATACCAATACCACCACCACCAATACCACCACCGTCAATGCCAATACAACCACCACCAATGCCAATACCACCACCACCACCAACACCAATACCACTACCACCAATACCACCACCACCAATACCACCACCAATACCAATATCACCACCACCACCAATACCACCACCACCAATACCAATACCACCACTAATACCACCAATACCACCACCAATACCACCACCATCACCACCAATACCACCAATACTACCATCACCAATACCACCACCAATACCAAGATCACCACCACCACTACCACCACCACCACCACCAATACCACCACCACCACCAATACCACCACCAATACCACCACCAATACCACCACCACCATACCACAACCACCAATACCACCACCACCAATACCAACACCACCAATACCATCACCACCAATACCACCACCAATACCATCACCACCACCAATACCACCACCACCAATACCACCACCACCACCAATGTCACGACCAATACCACCACCACGAATACCACCACCAACACGAATACCACCACCACCAATACCACCACCAATAACACCACCACCAATACCACCACCAACACCAATACCACCACCACCAATACCACTGATCCAGCG